>JAFEMH010000001.1:1540000-2740000 GCA_022495995.1 Adenophora triphylla var. japonica
CACGCCGCCCTGTATCTCCAAAGTAGACTCTTTGGAGTGGTGAGAAATTATTTCTATCATTTGTTACTTTTCTTCTCCTTTTCCTGCATCAAGTTTGGTGTCAGAGCCTGCTTCAGATCATGTCGCCTCATCACCGTCAGCAAAATGCTAACAATGCAGCTCCTCGTGAAAGAGATCTACGTGATGTGGAGATAGACGATCTTCGTAGACAAGTGCAACAATTACAACAACAACTTGAACGTGTGCAACATGTGGGAGGTGAACAGGTTCAAGAAGATGCGGAAGTGGAGAATCGCAGCAGTGATGATGATATAGGCGAAAATCCATTCTACCATTCTTCTGGTTCAAATTCCAGTAGATCGTCTCACAGTAATCGTCGGACCAGAAGATATGATGGGTGGGATGTTGACTTTAAAGTTGATATTCCAGAATTTGAAGGGAAAATGTAACCTAATGATTTTCTTGACTGGTTACATACAGTTGAGAGGGTTTTTGATTTCAAAGATAACTTAGAAGATCAAAAGGTGAAATTTGTTGCCTTGAAACTACAGAAGTATGCAGGCCTATGGTCAGAAAATTTCAAGCGGCAACGAACTCGTGAAGAAAGGCGTCCAATTCATTCGTGGGAGAAGATGAAAAGAGAACTTAAGAGAAGATTTTTGCCTAAGAATTATAGGCAAGTTTCTTTTCTGAAGTTATACAATTTGAAGCAGATGGAGCTATCAGTTGAGGAATACACGTCACAATTTGATCATCTCATGATCAAATGTGACTTTATTGAACCTGAAGAACAGACTATCGCATGTTTTCTTGGAGGACTAAAGCCTGAGATCAGTAACGTGTTTTAGTTACAGCTTTACTAGACTATTTCTGATGTGTGCAAGCTTGCGGTGAAGGTTGAAAAACAGCAAAAGGAGATGTGTGGGGGTCATTTCATCCTTATAACAAAGAAGGTTCTTTTAATCGAGCAAGTACTACTGCAATAAAGCCTAAAGCTGCAACAAATACTCAACCAAATGTCCCTATTAAAAGTGATAAGCCAGTTGTTAACTCCTCTACAACAATCTCTAGAAAATGCTTCAAGTGTCAAGGTTATGGGCATATTGCTTCCGAGTGTCCTAATTGAAAAATAGTCTCTTTAGTAGAAGAAGAAATCTTCGAGGAGAACTCTATGGAGGAAGAGGCTGCTCTATTGGTGTGATGTGGTTCCCATGGACGCTGCTCATTTATTATTGGGGAGACCGTGGCAGTTGTTAAGATTAAAGAAACGGAAGAACGTTTTCTTTCTCTGTTTAATTACTTGAAAGGCTTATCTGATACAATACAATTGAAGGCAATTTATACAAAGGAAATCCTAGACATGAGGCTAGTTGAATCAATAATGGCTGCTCAACATAGTCAATAACAATGGCTGCTGGAAGGTGGAAGACCAAGGGCTGGAATCCACAATGGCTGCTGGAAGGTGGAAGACCAAGGGCTGGAATAAATAGTGGCTGCTAAGTACACACTTTCGCTAATATCCCCCCTCAAGCTAGACGACCGTAAGGTAGACGAAGCTTGATAGAGAGAGCATGAAACCGAGGTGTGGCCATCCCTTTGTGAATATATCCAATGAAGTTCCGATTTGGTGGTGGCGAGGGCCCGGTTTACACCCTCACTACTTGACCGATCGAAGGTACGGAGATACAGTTTGCTTGGAAATACAGATAGTAACCAAATGATGTTGAACAATAACCGAAGGTAGAGGTGATCATGACAAAGCATGTACCGCCACTCACTCCGCGCATACAATATGTATGATTCATCTTCATATGAGTTTTCCTCGCACAAGAATGGGTGAGGTCCAGATTGCACAAGCATGGAACGAGGATCTACATTACGTCTTACCGGTGAAACAACCGAAATATCTATGTGAGACGGTAGACTCGAGATAACTTGTTGAAATGAGGACATTGTTGCGCTCAATCCGAGTGGAACAGAGATGTGAGCAAAGGTAGGGTGTGCGGGCTGGTCTTGACATGCAACACGAACAGGAAACTTTACGCCTGGTGGAACTACATAAGGTTGCTGAGGGAAACCACCGTGTCCCATCAAATGGTGGGCATTAGGGGGCCAATAGTAGTGAGGATAATAAGGGCCATATGGGAAGTAGCCATGAGCAAAAGACTGCTGAAATAGAGGAAAGGGTGGTGGAGATAAACGATTCTGTGCAGCTCTAGAAGATGGAATTGTAGATGGAGCTGCAGATGATGTAGATGAAACAAGCGGATTCCCACTCTGATGCTCAGGTACTTCAGGGGGTAGAATCCCAAGATAATGAGGGGGAAGGCCAAAACAATAATTTGTAGTAAAGTGGGGAAATGGAATCTGAGATGCTCCTTGTGGAGGCACTGTCTCCTGCTTTGATCGCTCCGGGGTCAGAGAAAAATCAGATGGGACACTATCTTCTGAAGGAAGTGCACTTTCAGGCACATTTGGAGGAGGTAGAGGATGACTTGGGAATTCATCTTCTTTGACAGTTGATGTCACATTTTGACTGCTCATAGATGCATCCATTACATCACTTTCCTGCACATGCTCAATGGAAGAGCTTGAATTCTCATCACCAAGAGTAGCATCCAAACTTCCAAAAGTTAAACTCTTTTTAAGAGTCTCGGTGACTTGGAGATGATCGAGAATAGTAACAGGTAGATTAGCATAAAGAGTTAACTTCTCAAGCTTTGGATTTAATTCCTCAGGCATAGATTCTCTCCCAATAATGGAATCCGAAACAGCAACTGTTGCAATGACAGGCTCGGATGCGACAACTTTTAAGGTTCCATTTGGTGAAGACCCGCAATCAATGCTGGTGTTTACAGTTGGTGAATCCGTGGCTGCTGCAGACTGTTGGGTGGCAGATCCATGATTGGAAAATCCATCAGGAGTCATTATTGGGCCATTGGCACGTACAGGTGAGGAACTCGCCATGTGAGGTGATACATTATTTTCTTTGTATTCGGTAGTAGTAGAGAGAGAACTAGCCTCCTTCGAAGATGAAAATATGGTTTCTTAAACTGTTTTTCCTCATCAACAAGACATTCGAAAAATAAATCTAACGAGATTTATGGTTTTCGAAAATAATAATAATTGACAAATTTATTGTATAATTGATCAAGTCCATCAACAAGAAAATCAATGAGCTCGATTTCGGATATTGAATATCCGGCCCTATCAAGAGCATAGGGAATCGATTTTTCTTTAGAAAAATAATTTTTCAAAGATTGAGAGGAAAGTTTTCGAAGACAAGAGTTGGTCGAGAAGATCCTCAATATACCAATTCGATTTAAAGAGAAGGGAAAGAGTTGACTCATTAATATAAGTTAATGGTTCTTCTATGGTGGAAGAACAGTCGTTTGAATTTAAAAATTCATTTTGTTCCAGATATAGCCAATCTGATACAGAAAAAGAAGAAGCAGTATGAACAGTAGTACTTGGTTCAAAACGACGCAAACACTCGATTGCGGTATGTTCAAGTTCGTTACATAACTTACAAATAACGTAGGATGATGGTAATTTATCAAAGCATACGGTATCGTACCAAAAGTCATCCATTGTTTTAAGAAGAAAAGAAATAGAGTAGATTAAAGAAAAATAGCAACTAAGACTGCTGCAAGAAGCGCTTTGTTTAAGGAGCACGAAACTGCTTATGCACTTCTTAATGAGGAGAATGATGATACCAATGAAGAATTGAAGGAATGGAAAACCAAGTTTGAAGAGAGGATTGCAATTCTACAGGATAATTATCAGCAAGGGCGATGTTTCAAACCTCAGAAACCGCATAAAGTCGAGATTAATTGATCTGGAGAAGGACATAAAAGAGAAGAAGCTGCGAGAAAATATTGCTATAAAGGAAGAAACAACTGAAGCATTAAAGAGTCAAATGAGGGAGATAGACAGAAATATTCAAACAGTGGATGCCAAAATCCGCCGGATAGAAGCAACGCTAACAGAGTTGCATAAACTACAGAAGAATAATAGCGGAAGCGAAAGTAATCAGGTCACCATGGATCGGTGGCTCTAATACCATGTTAAGATTAAAGAAACGGAAGAACATTTTCTTTCTCTGTTTAATTACTTGAAAGGCTTATCTGACACAATACAACTGAAGGCAATTTATACAAAGTAAATCCTAGACATGAGGCTACTTGAATCAACAATTGCTGCTCAACATAGTCAATAATGGCTGCTGGAAGGTGGAAGACCAAGGGATGGAATCCACAATGGCTGCTGGAAGGTGGAAGACCAAGGGCTGGAATAAACAGTGGCTGCTAAGTATACACTTTCGCTAATAGCAGTATGATAGGAGAGTCACTCATGATGGTTTCAAAAATACATATTCCTTTGTAAAGGATGGGCTTTGTATTGTTCTTGCTTCGCTAAAGCAACATTCTTTCCCCGAGACTTCAAAGGGGGAGGTAAACACCTTATTATCAGGAACTCTCATTAAAAAGGAAATTTTGGAATCTCATAGAGGATATGCTCTTGTTGTGATAGAAGACTCAAAATCTGCAATGTCTGAGCATAGTCTGCTAGTTCAAGCCATCTTGGGTGAGTTTAGTGATGTTGCTCTGGATGAAATTCTGTCTGGTCTCACTCCAATGAGAGACATACAACATTGTATTGATCTTGTGCCCGGTTCTATTCTTCCGAACAAAGCAGCCTATCGCTTGAATCCAAAAGAACATAAAGTATTACAAAGACAGATTGATGAACTCTTGGATAAAGGCGTGTTGCAAGAAAGTAAGAGCCCTTGTGTTGTTCCGGCATTGTTGGTACCTAAAAAGGATTGCTCTTAGCATATGTGTGTGGATAGTAAAGCTATTAATCGGATCACTGTGAAGCATCGATTTCCCATCCCGCATCTTGATGATCTTCTTGATCAACTATTTGGATCTAAAGTGTTCTCCAAGGTTGATCTTTGAATCGGCTATCACCATATTCGAATAAGGCCTGGAGATGAATGGAAGACGGCATTCAAGACAAAGAATGGTCTTTACGAATGGTTGGTAATGCCTTTCGGACTTTCTAATGCTCCTAGTACTTTTATGCGTGCTATGACTCAAATTTTTAGGCCATTCTTGGGGAAATTTGTTGTTTTCTATTTTGATGGCATTTTAATCTATAGCAAATCATTTGAAGAGCATGAGGAGCATTTGAGGAAAGCGTTTCAAGTATTGCGAGAACAAAGATTGTATGCTAACTTAAAGAAATGTGAATTTTTTACAAGTAGAATTGTATTCTTGGGTTATATTGTGACTACAGATTGAATCGAAGTTGATCACTCCAAGGTGGAGGCGATTAGTAGTTGGTCAGTTCCAAAAAACATTCATGATGTTCGAAGTTTCCATGGTTTGGTGTCATTTTATCGCAGATTTATTAAAGATTTCAGCACTCTTGTGGCTCCAATAACTGAATGTTTGAAGGGGAGTTCTGTTCAATGGACTAATGCAGCCCAAAAAAGTTTTGATCTTGTCAAGACAAAGATGGCAGCTGCTCCTATTCTCGTACTTCCAGATTTTGACAAAATATTTGAAGTTGAGTGTGATGCTTCGGGTATTAGTATTGGCGCTGTCCTTAGTCAAGAAGGAAGGCCGATTGCATTCTTTAGTGAGAAGCTGAATGAAGCCAAGCGAAGGTATTCAACTTATGATAAGGAGTTTTATGCGATCGTTCGTGCTCTCGATCAATGGAGTCATTACTTGTTGCCAAAGGAGTTCATACTTTATTCCGATCATGAGGCGCTGAAATATTTAAACAGTCAACACAAGCTCAATCTTCGTCATGCTAAATGGGTTGAGTTTCTTCAGTCCTACTCATTTTCAATCAAGCATAAAGCGGGAAAGATGAACAAAGTTGATGATGCTCTAAGTCGTAGGCATTCCTTGTTATAGACTATTGAAACCAAGGTATTGGGTTTTGAGGTGATAAAATACTTTTATGAAAATGACTTTTAATTTTGGTTCCATTTGGACAGCTTGTTCTAAAGGAGTTGTTAATAAAAAAATTCACAAGATGGGTTTCTTTTTAAAAATAGCAGGTTGTGCATTCCTCAATGTTCTCTACGAGAAGCCATTATTCGAGAAGCACATGGGGGAGGTCTTGCTGGTCACTTTGGTCGTGATAAGACACTTGCAACTCTTAAAGAGAATTTCTTTTAGCCTAAGATGAGGAAGGATGTCCAAAGATTGGTGGAATGGTGTGTGATTGGTCATGAGACGAAAACTCATGGAAGCAACTCGGGGTTGTAGATTCCTTTTCCTATTCCAAAAGCACCATGGGAGGATGTGAGTATGGATTTTGTTCTTGGGTTGCCTCGGACCCAAAGAAACAAGGCTCAGTTATGGTAGTTGTTGACCGCTTTTCTAAAATGGCCTATTTTATTCCATGTAATAAAACCATGGATGCCACACACATTGGAGATCTTTATTTTCGAGAAGTTGTCAAACTCCATGGAATTCCAAAGACAATTACTTCAGATCGTGACGTAAAGTTCATGAGCCACTTTTGGTGAACCCTCTAGAGGAAGTTAGGTACTAGGCTGCTATTTAGTACTACTTGCCACCCGCAAACGGATGGCCAGACGGAGGTTGTGAACAGAGCACTAGGAAATATTTTGAGGAGTTTGGTGAAGAAGAACATCAGAGAATGGGATTTGGTTTTGGCACATGCTGAATTTGCATACAATCGTTCGCCTAGTCAGACAACGAGTCAAAGTCCTTTTGAAGCTGTCTATGGCATGAATCCAATCAGCCCACTGTACATGGTTCCTCTTACATCAAAATATAAGTTCAGCGGAGATTCAAAAGAGAGAGTTAAGTCCATAAAGAAAATGCACGACAGGTTCGTCAAGAAACCGCAAGGCATAATGATAGGTGCCTAGCATGGGCCAACAAGCATCGCAAGTTTGTCCAATTTAATGAAGGTGATATTGTCTTGATTCATTTTCATAAAGGACATTTCCCTCCTGGTAAATATGCAAAGTTTAAGCCTAGAGCTGATGGTCCGTTCAAAGTATTAAAGAGGATTTGTGAGAATGCTTATAAGATTGAGTTGCCTTTGGGCTATAAAGTCTCGGATATATTTAATGTTTCGGATCTCTCTCCATATCTCGGAGATGAAGGGAATCTAGACTCAAGGATGAGTACTTTTCAACCGGGGGAGCATGATACAGGAGCTGAACCTAGTGATTTTGATCAGCAACAATCCTCTCAGCAGCAGTCCTATCAGCAACAGTTATCTATTTTGGATCAACTTCAACAGAAAAACTATATCGATCCATAAAAGAAATATTATGTGTGAAATATGTCTGGAAATCTCTAGATGTCTAGTTTCTATGGATTTTTACGGTTTGTTGCTTCTATATTTCTACTCCAAGTTATGGGCGTTTGACCAAGTGCTGTGCATTGGGGCTGATTCATCTGAATTTGGTGAAGTCTTTTCGTATTTCTTGTCTTTGGATAATTCTAAGTTATCTTATCCATAATTAATTATTATTTATCCATCCCCCTTAGTTTCTTATCAATTTTCCTACCTTTGAGGGATGTTCCAAGAAGAGTATAAGTACCCTATTTCAGCCGATGTAAAAGGCAGCTGAGTTTTGAGCATTTCATAATAGAGTTGTGCCTTGAGACCTCTTTTGTATGTATCTCTTTGTTTATTGTTTTCATCGAGTGGTGAACCTTGACACCCTATATCTCTTTGGTGGATTACAAGGAGTGGTGAGTGTACACGCCCTGTATCTCCAAAGTAGACTCTATGGAGTGGTGAGCGTTTATTTCTATCATTTGTTACTTTTCTTCTTCTTTTCCTGCATCACATTGGCTTCTGTATATAATCTTCCTATCCATCAGAAGGACGTGAAGACCACCTTTTTACATAGTGATCTTGAGGAAGAAATTTATATGGATCAGCCTCAGGGATTTTTAGCTTCTGGTAATGAGAAAAAGGTTTGTAATCTTGTTAAGTCACTTTATGGACTCAAACAATTCCCAAAGCACTGTCATGAGACATTTGACAAAATTATCTCATCATTTGGCTTCATTACTAATGAATTTGATAAGTGTGTATATAGTAAAAATGATAGTGATAGTAATATTGTCTTGTGTCTATATAGTGATGATATTCTGTTATTTGGAATTGATATACAAATAATTGATTCTACTAAGGCATTCTTGAAAAGTAAGTTTGAGATAAAAGATATGGGAGTTGCTAGTGTGATTCTTGGCCTCAAGTTGACTCAATCAACTAGTGGCATAACCATCTCGCAGTCTCATTATACAGAAAGTATTATTGAGAAATTTGGTTATAAGAATTGTAAAACCGCTAGAACTCCATATGATCTTTCTGCGACACTTACTATGAATGAGAATGGAGTACCTATGGCTCAATTGAGATATTCTCAGATTATTGGAAGTTTGATATATTTTGCTAACTGTACGAGATTGGGTATATCATAGTCAGTTACATGGTTGGCTAGATACACTCAATGTCCAAGTAAAGCAAATTGGGAATGATGCAGCACGGAAAGCAATAGATTCGTGAATAGCAAGTGCTAAACACAAGAGTTCACCAGCAATAAACCCTCGAAGAACAGAAGGAATCCACCTTCTCGAAGGAATCAACCTTCAACAAGCCAATGAAGACTTACAATTGCAAAGCAATCAAATTAATTTTATTTAGAAAATAGTCTAAATACGATTACAACTTTAGGCCTATTTTATAGTGCCCATAAAACTTGAAAAATACTCCTAAACCTTTTAGAATTACTCCTAACCTATATGGTAACTTAATAGGACTCAAAAACTAGTAATCTCCCCAAAATCTACTCTAAAATCATCTCTAATCTACCTATTAAAATTAATGACGAAAATAAGAAACAAAATATAAACTAAAACAAATTAAATCCTAAAATACTAATTAAAATACAAAAATAATTAATATATTTGACTTTGTCAAATATCCTTCCTACATCATTCACCCCTTCTTCAAAAGAACTCGTCCCCGAGTTCTCATTCTCATCCGATGTTTGGAACGTGCCGTCCCATTTAAAAATATATTTCGAATAAATCTTTTTTTTTAAGCACACATTGACGTAAGATGATCTCTTCCGGATATAAAATTATTCCATCCATCCCATCCTCCTTATGTTGATTTTCCGTCCCTTCCTCCCCTTGATCAACAATGATCAATAAATTTTCAAAAATAACTTCCTCATTAAAAGCTTCTTCTTGAGTAGGAAATTATGTCTCCTTGAATTCAACAAGGACATTATCAGGTATTATAATATTTGAAGTAATAATATCACCACAAACCTGAACAATGCTCAAATCTTCTTTGAACTCACAAATAACTTCCTCTCCCTTGAAATCTTCGTTCAAAGTTTTTGGGTCTGGAGTTGATTTGGCTTCATCCACATGCCTAATCTCAGCGGATAATTTCGCCTCCAATCGTCGAATTCACCTGGAATAAAAACATGCTTTAGAATAATACAAATCAGATTTCGCCCAATATTTATCCCTAGCAATCCGATTTTCCTCTGCATTGGACATCTGCAGCTGTTGATCATGATTGTAGCCCTTCTCTGCTAATTTTGCCTCAATAGCAAAGAAATATTCTTCTTGTTGTCGAGCATGTGTTAGACGAACATTGATGTCTTCAAGAATAGCATAATGGTCTTTTCCACCATTGTTGGTCATCTTCTCCATGGATCGTTGATCTTGAGGAGGCACTGCCCTGGCCTCACCTTCATCATTATCCGAAGCATCCCGATTTTTTGCCCTTCTAGGACGTCGAACCTGTTCAACCTCCCTGTCTCTCTCGCCACCACGGTTTCGATTAGCACAAGCGTTTTGTGCTTGTTGAGCAGCCACCAACGCCGCAACCTGTATTGTCAATGCAGCAATAGCAGTGGTTATACCATCGATATCTGCTTTTGTTGCTTGATCTCCCATAATGAATCAGCGATGAAAGACAGGATAAAGCCTGCTCTGATACCAACTGACGCAGCACGGAAAGCGATAGATTCGTGAATAGCAAGCGCTAAACACAAGAGTTCACCAGCAATGAACCCTTGAAGAACAGAAGGAATCCACCTTCTCGAAGGAATCCACCTTCAACAAGCCATTGAAGACTTACAATTGCAAAGCAATCAAATTAATTTTATTTAGAAAATAGTCTAAATACGAATTACAATTTTAGGCCTATTTTATAGTGTCCATAAAACTTAAAAAACACTCCTAAACCTTCTAGAATTACTCCTAACCTATATGGTAACTTAATAGGACTCAAAAACTAGTAAATCTCCTCAAAATCTACTCTAAAATCATCTCTAATCTACCTATTAAAATTAATGACGAAAATAAGAAACAAAATATAAACTAAAACAAATTAAATCCTAAAATAGTAATTAAAATACAAAAATAATTAATATATTTGACTTCGTCAAATATCCTTCCTACATCAGGGAAGCTCTTGTTAGAGTTCTCAAGTAATTGAAGGGAACGATTTCCCTTGGGCTGCATTATGGGAGAAATCTTGTTGTTCTTGAAGGTTATAGTGATGCAAGTTGGATAGCTTTTAACTCCAGAAGTGGTATGTTTTTACCTTAGGCGGAGCTGCAATCGCCTGGAGGTCTACAAAATAAAGCTTGTTGTCACGGTCTACTTAAGAGGCCTAGTTATTTGCTCTTGACACTACTGGATTGGAAGTTTAATGTCTTTAAGGACTGATGTCTAAGTTTCCCATGGTCAGAAAGCCCATGCATGTGATCTCTGTATGTTGTGACAATATTGCCACAATCGAGAAATTTAAATTGTCAAGTACAATTGTAAGACAAGGAGACACATCCAACATAGATTAAAATCTATAAGAGATCTAGTGTCTCGGAAAGTGAAAGTCGTTGATTATGTTGGTACCAAGGATAATACAACTGAACCGTTAACCAAAGGACTTGGATTTGCTCTTGTTCAAAAATCCAGGTTGGGGATGGGGCTAAACCCTTCTAATTCATACGTAGTAGCAACCGAATCTTTCTGAGTGGAGATCCCACGAAAAAGATTCAATGTGGTAATAACAAGTTGTGGGGTGAACCGGAGTACCTAAAATAGATTGACATGTTACATGTCTGAGTCTGTCCCCTAAATAACCTGAAAGGTGCTCGTTACTTCAAGTATAGCAAAAGTTTTTAGAACTTTAAACGGGATCAAGTCTATTAGACAAGATGGTAGCATTACATCTTTGGATATGCCTATCTAAGTGAGTGTCATTATTGTTCACAATTAGAGAAATTTGGGTTATTCCTTGAAAGCACTCATGATAGAGGATCAAGACGTATGGCCTATATGCGTCGAGTGTGCGATAGATGACCTATCAGAGCCTTTGTTATGTTCTTACCAACAAAGGCCCCTACATCCAAAGGCATCAGATTCAATACACACATTCATCTGATCATGTTGGGGTTTGCGTTGACCATCTTAGGTTGTGGTTCTAGCCGAAAGACACCATTACTGAAAAGCATGACATGGATGATCTTTACAAGTCTTGTCACTATGGACTTGTGGGGGATTGTTGGAAATTTAGATCTTGGGGTAACTTTGAGCGGTTCCTATTTGTGGGTCCCATAAAGTTTGATCAAAGTCAATACTTATATACATTGTACGTTATTTCATGAAGCAAATTAGTATTTCAGTGAAAGCAAAATTGTGGATGAAGTACATAGTTCTAAAACCTCAAACTTTGACATTTAAGTCTCTTGAATACCAATGAATAAATGGGTTTGGTTGCCATCCCACATGGGTAATAGATGAAAACTATCCATTTTGTTGGTCATGTAAAAGACTTTGGTGTTCCATCCTATATGAGAATGGGAAAGGAAGTTGAAATGCCTTAACTTGATGGGCACTTCATGAGCCCTTGTTCAGTATCATATTAGGTGGCTTGAACCTCAATACCCCATGCGTGCTCGCTTGTTTGCTCAGCTCGACTTTGGGCTTGGGCGTTTGGGCGAGTTGGTTCGACTCGGGGCAATCTTTTCTTTTTAGTTAACGTTTATTTGAGGTTTACTTTTTGCTAATGGGATGAAACTAACCGTGGCCATATTTTGCACGAGACTTTGTCTCAAGTTTTGATGAAACTAATTTGTAGGCTTGTCTCGTACGAGACAATCTTGTCTCACAAAAGACACGTCAAAAGTTTCGGCCAGAAAGGTTAGGTTTATGAGTCATTTCCTAAACGAACTAGCCATCATGTCAATTATAAATACAACCTCATGTTCGCAGTTTTACATATGAAAAAAATGCATGTAGTATTTTTTGCTCTCAATATTGTTCTCAGTAATTCCATTGTGTGATTCAAGTGTGTGATCCAAGCAAAGTGAGATAGAGCCGCAGCTGAATTCGTACATGTGTGCAGACGTTCTTGGTATTTATTCTGTGATTGTTTTATCCTCGGAGGAAATTGCCTATACCTGAAGTTTCACGAATTGGGGGCAATATTTTCTTTTAGCACAGTTTTCCTAAGGTGACTCGATCAATCCTAATAAGTTATTCTAACTCGGTTTCTGCTTCTATTTATTTTCCTACTTCACGTTCTTGTTATTATGTTTGTTATTGGCTTAGTAAAATTGTTACTGTCGTTGCATGATTGCCCCTTGATTAAATATGTTAATCTATCGTTACATAATAAATATTCCAACAAAGAATGGGAATGAAAAAAGTAATTTCTATTAAGAGATGAGGGAGATGATGGTATGTTCAAATTGCTAATATGGTGTAAATAGCCAAAGAGATGAAACTTGTTAAAAATATAATGAAAATTAATCATGCAAGGTTACACCACTAACTTTTGTTAGGATCTTTATGTTAACTTGGATGGAGACATGAGAATAAAAAAATTGAGATAGCCGAGGACAAAGCTGCAAAATGACATTTGACCTTGCAAATTAAAAAATGTCACGTAACCAAATTTTTTTCAAAATTCAAAATTAAATATCTCAATATCTATAACTCGAAAAGTATTATGAGAATACTGTTTTTCTTATATCGACGAGGCGAATCAAACTATATCCAGATAGGGTTTTGAGAAAAAACGCTGAAAACAATGAAATTCTTAAAGAACACTTGGATTTATTGGCTACTTAGCTACTCAATTCATGTGTATTTTTGAACATTGCACGTGGATTCAGTAGCTAGTTATCTATTGAATTTATGTGTATTTTTTAACATTTCACATCTATTCAATAACTAGTTAATTAGCTACTTAATACATGTGACTTTTAAATATTACACTTGGATTCAGTAGCTAATTAGCTACTGAATCAATATGTATTTTGAACATTGCATTAAGTAATTAATAATCTACTGAATATATGTGTATTTTGAACATTGCAAATGAATTTTGTAGCTAGTTAGCTACTTAATCCATGAGTATTTTTTAACATTGCACTTGAATTAAGTAGCAACTTAGCTACTGAGTACATGTGTAACATTACACATAAATTCAGTAGTTAGCTAGATAATGAATTCATGTGTATTTTGAATATTGCATATGGATTCATTAGTTAGTTAGCTACTGAATCCATATATATTTTTGAACATTGTACTTGGATTCAGTATCTAGGTAGATACTGAATCCCTATGTATTTTTGAACATTGCATTTAGATTCAGTAGCTACTTAGCTGCTGAATCCATAGTAGCTACTGAATTCATATATATTTTGAACAATACATTCAGTAACTAGTTAGTTACTGAATCCATGTGTATTTTGAACAATACACTTGGATTCAGTAGCTACTTATCTACTGAATTCATGTGTATTTTGATCATTGTAAATGAATTCAGTAGCTACTTAGTTACTGAATCCATGTGTATTTTTTATGAATCCAAGTGCAATGTTCAAAATACACTTGGATTCAGTAACTAGTTAGCTAATGAATTTAAGTGTATTTTGAGAATTTCTTTGTTGTTCAACATTTTTTTTCAAAACCCTATCTTTTGTGATGTAGGTTGATTCGTCTCGTCGATACGAAAAAAAAAACAGTGTTTACGAAAAAAAAAAAAAATCGACTTATAGATTTTGGAATATTTAATTTTCAAATTTGAAAGAAATCTAGATGATAACATGACAGATTTTTAAAAGTTATGGTCAAGAAACATTCTACCTCCAAACTTTCACAAAAATTACAAAATGTCACCACTTTTTTATAAAAGTATATATAATCTAAACCATTAATTTATGTTAATCCAATAGTTGTGATTGGTTCTCGTGTTTCTCATTTTAAATAGGTTCTTATTTGACACTATATACTCAATTTGTCTCATAGTAATATGCAAAAAAACTTCTTTTCTTTTGGGCGTCCCAAAGTAATAAACAAAGTCTCAAAATGAAAATGAGACCTACTTGTAATATTTATAACAATCATTCACTTACTTTATTTTCTCTTTTCTACCCAATTATCTATACACACAAACACAATGCATCACCTTTTTTACTTTTTTCCTTAATTTTTGTATCAAACCTATTTATACATATTTCTACGGGACGAAGTTGCATAGATTTGACTAATGAGTATTCGATCCCCATACTTCAATGAAAGAAGGGTAGACAACCAACTTGAATTCAACCACCAAAAAATTGTGGAAGAACAACTGCCAACAAAAACAAAAACAAAACACCCTAACCCCTTAAATGCAAGCAACCCAAATGAGGCCAAATTACCCTTCTATAGTTACCAATCCAACTACCAGTGGTACCACCATTCAAATCAAACATTACTACAATCTCTCAAAAATATCTTCTGATATTTTGCCAAATTAATTTCAACAATAGAAAATTGACTAGTAGGATAATTCTATTTAAGCCCTGCACAGATAACAAGTAGCTAACAATTTATGACAATAATGAACACCACAAATTTCCAACTCACTCTACTTCTCTTGTTCTTGGCTTCCTCCTTGTGTCTAATTTCAAGTCTTCCTAGTGATGAATTTTCAATACTAAATCAACACGAAAAGGAGTTATTCTTAGAAGAAAGAGTCTCTGAGCTCTTCAAGCAATGGAAAGAGAGGAACGGGAAAGTGTACGAACACGGACAAGAGGCGGACAAGAGGTACGAGAATTTTCGGAACAATCTAAAGTATGTAATGGAGAAAAACTCGAAGAGAAAATCGAGTTCCGAGCATATTGTTGGATTGAATAGATTTGCTGACATGAGTAATGAGGAGTTTAAGAATGTTTATATGTCAAAGGTAAAGAAGAAGAAGCCATTGAAATATGAGAAGAATGGTAATAAGGAAATGATGATGGGGTCTTGTGAGGCTCCTTCCTCTTTGGATTGGAGGAAGAATGGGGTTGTGACTGATATTAAGGACCAAGGGCAGTGTGGTAAGTTTCCTTATCTTGTGAGATATATTTTTATTTCTATATACTCCCTCCGTCCCATTACAATTCATACATTTACTGTTCACGCGTAGATTAAAGAAAAAAATAATGATATAAATGTTGTGAGTGTAAAAGTAAAATAGGAGAGAGAATGAGTGGAGGGAATAGTAAATTATAATGTTGTTGTGAGTATTAAAATAATGTAGGAGAGAGAATGAGTGGAAGGAATAGTGATAAAAACTTTCCATTTTAGGAAGTGTGTGATTTGTAGTGGGACGCCCAAAAAGGGAAGTGTGTGATTTGTAATGGGACGGAGGGAGTATAATTTTTTGTTTATTATAGATCAATTTTGTTTGAAATTTTCTATGTGACCTTATATTTCAATTGGATTAATATTCTTCTCTAAATATTTAAAAAGAAAGAAGTAATGAAAAGAAAATTCTTAAATCCCAATGCCAATGGCAACTTTCTGTGGGTTCTTTTATCTTATCATCGAGTCAACTTGCGTGCACCTCAACTTAATCTTATTTCAATAGTTCCCATCTTACAATAATTGTGTAAACACTAAACAGGAAGTTGCTGGTCATTCTCTGTAACCGGAGCCATAGAAGGAGTAAATGCCTTGGCCACCGGAGACCTCATTAGCCTTTCAGAGCAAGAACTTGTGAGTTGCGACACGTCAAATGAAGGTTGCAATGGTGGATACATGGACTCTGCTTTCGAGTGGGTTATAAACAATGGCGGAATTGATACAGAATCAGATTACCCATATACAGGCCTAGATGATACTTGTAAAATATCCAAGGTACTAATCCTCAATTTTAACATAGATTTCAAGATGCGAAATTCGATTATTTTTATTATTTATCTCATAAAACTCTCTGGTTGATCTTTTGTTAGAAAAATACCAAAGCTGTGACAATTGATAGTTATTCAGAAGTAGCAGAAGAAGAAAGTGCATTGCTATGTGCTGTTGTTAAGCAACCTGTTAGTGTTGGAATACAAGGCTCTTCAACTGATTTTCAACTATATACAGGGGTAATAAAGTCATGCCACATCTCTCTTTAGTTTTTTTTATTTCTTTTATTTTTTTAATATTTAATTTTTCGCCTAACACCTGCCACATTTGTACAAAATTTGATCAAGTTTACACATTTGGTGATTCATGTTTTGGTTTATTACAACTATATGGAAAGGGTATGCATCCGACTAGTTTCTTGGACTTGTTCATCTAGCCAGTTGTTGATTCAATGGTTGAAAAAATCGTTGATCAACCTGTCATATTTATTGGACATGTTCATCTAGCCAGTTGATCGAATGGTTGAAATTTTGTGGATCAACTACTAATTTTTTTATATTTTTTTTTTTCAAAATCTATGTTTTTCCGGAAAAAATAGAATAGAAACTGATGAAATGAACTAGCCCAAGTACCTGGTCAAGCGTGTCCCTTGGATACCAACTATATACAGTATGGTATACTGAAATGAACTAGTCGTTTATATTGTGCGTAGGGGATCTATAATGGAGAGTGCTCAAGTAATCCGGATTACATCGACCATGCAGTTTTGATTGTTGGATATGGTTCTCAAGGAGATGATGACTACTGGATAGTGAAGAACTCGTGGGGAAAATCATGGGGAATAGACGGATACATTTACATTAAAAAAAATACTAACTTGAAATATGGTGTTTGTGGAATCAATGCCATGGCTTCTTACCCAACCATAGAATCTTCTTCTACGCCTTCTCCTTATCCGTCTCCCATTTCCCCACCACCACCACCACCATCAGCGCCACCACCTCCTCCTTCGCCGCCCAATCAGTGTTCGCCTTACACAACTTGTCCGGCAGATGAGACGTGTTGTTGTTTGTTTGAGTTCTTTGACTATTGCTTTCACTACGGTTGTTGTCAGTATACAAATGGAGTGTGTTGTACGGGGACTCGTTATTGTTGCCCTGGTGATTATCCTGTTTGTGATGAATTAGAAGGACTCTGCTACAAGGTACATACTCTCTACTTTTAACTATATTTGCATTGAGTTTGCACGAGATGAAAGAACTATTAAATGGTTATATCAAATTTCACTGTCCACCTCAAAATTCATTGTTTGACGAGGTTTGGACAAGTTTCACTGTTTCTGCGATTTAATTTTGTGTTAGTCACACTTGACACTTCTGTCAACTTTATTTAAATAAAATGACTATTTTACCCTTAAATAATTGAATTTAATTTAATTACTATTTGTGAAAGGAGATATAGAGGTAAAATAATCTTTTTATTTAAAGAAAGTTGATAAAAAGATAAGTGAGACGAAACCAAACATGAGAGGGGCAGCAGTGCAGACTTGTTCAAACTTAAAGATGGGCGGTGGAATTAACCTATTTCATTTTTGACAAATCTTGTTTAATAGGAGGAAGGAGACAATCTTGGAATAGCTGCAAAGAAGCAGAAAACGGCGAAGCTCAAGCTGCCATGGAGCAGACCGATGAAGAACGAAGAAACAGAGAAAGAATATCAATCTCTCAAGTGGAAGAGGAACAATATTGCAGCAATGCGCTAAAAATGAAGCCATAATTTGTTTATCTTGTCCATTTAGGGTACAACTTTGAAGACTGAATATGAATATTTCAAATTGTTCTTTGGGCTACTAAGGCTTTCCAGCAATTGGATCGAAACTGGTAGGATTAATTGGTCCAATGTATATTGTCAGGATGGATATAATGTTATTGTTATTACAATTATGGAAGTAATTTAAAGAAATAAAATAATTGTATGTATACTTATCAAAATTTCTAGCTATCTTGAATGTAATGACATTTTTTTTCTTCATAATTGTATATGTATGCATATCAAAAATATTTCAAATTTGCTTTTCAGCCATCAATTAATTTTTTTTTAATAAAATATTGATAATTTATTTTGAAATGAATGGAGTAATGATTGTAGTTGAATTTCAAAAAGCATAAACAATAACGCATCATGTATAAATAATATTCCCTCCGTTTGCGACTAGGAGTCTATTATTTTTGTTATAACAGTCCTATCATTTTTTTTTTTTTGTTAATATGAAGATATTTTAAATAATAATTTTAGTTTAATTTAATTATTCTAATAAATATCTAAAAATTATTATTAATAGTATATATAACAGTCAGTGTTCTAAAAGACCCCGCCTGGCGCGCCAGGCCCCGCCAGCCCCGCGTGCAGGCTACTCTCCAACGCCTGGGCACAGTTTTAAGCCAGCCCCGACTAATCCCAACTAATCCCGACTAGTCGCCTGCCAGCGCTAGCCGCTCCGCCGCTAGCATCCGCCTGGGCCGCTTAACCTTGATAACAGTGTATCAATAATAAACTTAAAATTTTTAGCAAAATAATTAAATAAATTTAAAATTATTGCTTAAAATACCTTTTCCATTAACAATTAACAGAAAGAGGGGCACAGGAGGACAGGAAATTATCGGGTGCATGATTAGTCAATGAAACATTTACTTTTTGTACATGAATGCGTTAGTTAAACGATCCGCAATTATCGGGTTTCTAATGTGGTTAGATTGTATGCTAATTTGGTTGTGTAGCTAGGATATGAAGAAAGGAGAAAAAAATGGGAAAATTACCAATTGACCCTTCAAATCAAGTCAATAGATCAATAAGGATACACATTATTATGAAAATCAATCGCCTAGTCCAATATCTTAAATTAATATTATCATGAGATTCAACAATCATTTATACTTAGATAAATACACATATATACACCCATTTTGAAAATCAGCCACCTACTTTCTCTCTCTACCTTACCCACCTCCGGCTATCTCTCCCCCCCCCCACCTCTTGCGACCTCTCTCCTCCCACCTTCGGTGACCATCTCCACCTACTCCGGTGATCGTATCCCATGCTCCGGCGACCGTCTCCCCTGTTACAAGGGTGTTACAATTACAGAAAAATAAATAAAATACACTTAACAAAAAACTGAAAATACAAAGGATAAGTTGTTGAAATTTGATGTACGAGCCCAATGAAACCACTGTCTCCTTAAGACATATTCGATCCCTCACCGAGTGTGCTTAAATTTGCTTGAATCGCTTGTCTCCCAGGATTGAACGTGCGGATCGGGGGCACTTTGCACCTAAAGTTTCCGGCGAGTTGAAACGTGCTTGGACTAGATCACCTCTTCTTCTATAATGCAAACTAGGAGACCAAATGAAGAAGCAACAAGATGCAACAAGAGAAATGGAAGATGATTGCAGGAGCAAGAGTTTGTTTCTGCTGTGATTTTTCTCTCAAAGTGTTTCCCAAATGTTTTCCAAGTTCTTCTCAAATGTTGTTGACAAGCAACTATTTAAACATTTCAAAAATCAAGATTAAAACTGAAAATTTGTTGTTAATTATGTAATAAAAAAAATTATTACGAAATTAACCAACCATTAAATCGAAAATCTTAGCCTTAATGATTTCCGTTTCAGTTTTTCACATTTAATACTTGGCTGTTACACTTCTGCTCAGGAACTGCTCGGCCGAGTCTTATACCTTGCTCGGCCGAGCAAGGCTTTGCCCAGATATGTTCGGCCGAGCAAGGCATATGCCTCGGCCGGGCATGGCTTTTCAAAAAATTTGGACTTTCTGTCATACTCTGCTCGGCCGAGTCAACAACCTGTTCGGCCGAGCACCTCAGTAAAATTCAAAGCCATTTTTGATTTACAAAATCAAAATTTATTAGCAACAAGTGGGCCAAATCCTTTGAGCATTTATATTTAATTCATCCAAAACCCATTTTGGACAAATAAATGTTTTATTTCACAAACACTAAACCACTTAAGTAATTTGACAAAATTACCCTTTAGAAATTAATCAATTAATTTCCTTCAAAACACATTATTTTTTCAGCAATCCCCCACATGAAGGAAATTCATGAGGATAGGTGATAAAGTCCGGCAGTCGAAAACCTGCATAGGATAGGTAGGGGTTTGCCATTTGAACCTTCCCTTGTAAAAGCATATTTACTCTACTCGCTAATCAGTAGACGCGATGTCCTTGAACTGCTAGCTTTTTGTGTAGTCGATCATATACTTTACACAGGTATCTCCCTAACACAATTCAGCTCTCATAGTTGTGTCCATTAATGGCCTTGGATCATAATGTCTGGTTCTGTGAGAAGGTCTAAGAATTGAGCCTCACACAAGTCTCATCGAAGCGGCCTCTACTTTTTTCTCACATAGGTGATTCTTTTAAGTAACCCATTTTACTTCACATAAGAATCATTAAAAGCCATAGACTTAACCTCATTCATCTCGGGATGTCACTTTAAGGAATGAGTATAGGGTTGACCCCCACAGTGATTCTACAAGTTTTTTAACAGTTAGGTTGTCCCTTTGAACCTAGATCTTGGGATCTCCATTCAGCTAGGTTGGGTTTTCCGCTGTGTTTAACTTCTCATGAGGCTTTAATCTCATTCCCAATGTCAACCTTGCAACTATCTCTTTACTTAACTCTTTGGTTAGCGGATCCGTCAAATTATCTTTTGACCTTACATAGTCAATAGATATGGTGCCAGTTGCAAGTAGTTGTTTAATGGTATTATGTCTTCGACATATATGTCTAGACTTACCATTATACATATGACTTTGTGCCCTACCAATCGCAGATTGGCTATCGCAATGTATACTAATTGCGGGCACGGGCTTTTCCCATCTTGGAATATCTTTTAGAAATTGGCGTAGCCATTCGGCTTCTTTACCACATTTATCTAATGCTATAAACTCAGATTCCATGGTTGATCTAGCTATAACAGTTTGCTTAGAAGATTTCCATATATAGTTGCACCTGCTAATGTGAATAAATATCCACTTGTAGACCTTGAGTTTTTGATATCCGATATCCAATTAGCATCACTATATCCTTCTATCACAGCTGGATGTCTAGTGTAATGTAATCCAAAATCACGAGTATATCTTAAGTACCTTAGTACTCTTACTATACCCTTCCAATGATTTGTTCCGGGATTACTTGTGTACCGGCTTAACTTGCTAACGGTATAAGCAATATCCGGCCTAGTATAACTCATCAAGTACATTAGACTTCCGATGATTCTCGAATACTCTAATTGAGACACCGGTTCATCTCTATTCTTTGATAGATGAAGATTTAGGTCGATTGGAGTACACGCTATTCCAATGTCATCCTTGCTAAATTTCTCAAGAATTTTATCCACATAATGAGATTGACTTAGCAGAAGTCCGTTGGATATTCTAGAAATTTTAACTCCAAGGATTACGTCCGCAAGTCCCATATCTTTCATGTCAATCTTTGAATTCAACATGTCTTTCGTGGATTTGATAATCTTATCACAACTCCCTATGATAAGCATGTCGTCTACATAAATACACAAAATGACATAGCCATTTTCCGTGGTTTTAGTATAGACACATTTGTCACACTCATTTATCTTAAATCCACTATGCATCATAGCATTATCAAATTGTTGATGCCACTATTTTGGTGCTTGTTTCAAGCCATATAATGACTTTACTAATTTGCACACCTTCTTTTCTTGTCCACGCGCAACAAACCCCTCGGGTTGTTCCATGTAAATCTCATCTTCTAAATCTCCATTTAGAAAGGCTGTTTTTACATCCATTTGATGTATTTCAAGATTTCTCAATGTGGCAATTGCAAGTACAACTCTTATTGACGTTATTCTCGTGACGGGAGAATACGTGTCAAAATAGTCTAGGCCTTCTTTCTGTCTGTAACCTTTAATTACAAGTCGGGCCTTATACTTATCAATTGTTCCATTCGCTTTCATTTTGTTTCTGAAAATCCACCTATATCCTAGTGGTTTACTTCCCGGAGGAAGGTCCACTAGTTCCCATGTGTGATTTTGCAAAATTGAATCAATTTCACTTTTAATTGCTTCCTTCCACAAAGGTCCTTCCGAAGAGCTAACGGCTTCTTTGTAACTTTGTGGTTCACTTTCTACCATATAGGTTAGAAAGTCCGGATCATAGGATTTTTCAATCCTAGCTCTTTTGCTCCGTCGAGGTTCCACCTCTTCTTCTTCACTTTTATCTTGAACGTGTTCTTCTTCTATTGAATCTATTACCCTAGTCGATGAGCTTGCCTCATTTCTTGAGTTACACGGGAATATATTCTCAAAGAACGACACGTTTACCGATTTCATTATAGTATTTTTGTGTATAGCTTCAATTTTCGACTCATACACAAGAAATCTATAAGCTCTACTGTTATGTGCATATCCAATAAATATGCAATCAACAGTTTTAGGTCCAATCTTTACCTTTTTAGGAGGAGGTATGGCTACCTTTGCAAGACACCCCCACACTCTCAAGTGTTTATAACTTGGCACTCTCCCATGCCATAGTTCATAAGGAGTTTTGTCTTGTTTCTTTCAGGGTATTTTGTTTAACACGTAGTTAGCCGACAACACGGCTTCCCCCCACATGTTATTCGGTAATCCCGAACTTAATAACATGGCATTCATCATTTCTTTTAATGTCCGTTTTTTTCTTTCGGCAACACCGTTTTGTTGGGGTGTATAAGGTGCTGAGGTTATATGTTTAATTCCACTTTGAGCACATATTGCTTCAAATGGGGATTCATATTCACCCCCTTTATCACTTTTTAGAACCTTAATTTTCCGGTTTAATTGATTCTCAACTTTATTTTTACAGAGAGTAAACTTCTCTATAGCTTCATCTTTACTTTTTAGAAGATACACATAGCAATACTTTGTGCCATCGTCTAGAAAAGTCAAGAAGTACTTATTGCCGCCCCATGATTGTGTTGATTTAAAGTCACATAAGTCCGTGTGAACCAATTCAAGTGGTTTACTATGTGTTTCAACTGAATGGAATGACTTTCTTGTTAATTTTGCTTCTACACAAATTTCACATTTTTGTTTACAATCAACTTTAAACTTTGGAATAGAATTTGCTTTTGTCAAAGGACGTATAGAATCAAAATTAACATGACCAAGTCTACCATGCCACAAATTAGATGACTCAAGCAAGTAAACGGAAGAGATATCCATATCATTAGCTTTTGGCTTAACTACCATTACACTTAGCTTAAATAGTCCATCATTGACATAGCCTTTTCCTACAAACATTCCACTCTTAGACAAAGTGACTACATTTGACTCAAACACAATATAAAAACGATGCTTTATCAAAAGCGATCCGGATACCAAGTTCTTCCGGATGTCGGGCACATAAAGCACGTTGTTAAGAGTCAACTCCTTTCCGGATGTCATCTTCAAAACCACTTTTCCTTCTCCTTTGATCTCGGAAGTGGCTGAATTCCCCATGAATAGCTTCTCACCATCCTTAGCAACAAGAGTACTAAACATGTCTCTATTAGAGCACACATGTCTAGTAGCGCCGGTGTCAATCCACCATTGATTTGGGTTTGAACCCACCAACTTCACCTCGGAAATCACAGATGCGAGGTGCATCTCGGACACTTCTCTAGCAATGCCTTCTACCATATTTGCCTCACGAGCCTTCTTGGGAAACTTGCAAGCATGAGCCTTGTGGCCTTCACCGCCACAATTGTAACAAGTTCCCAAGAACTTCTTCTTGGAAACACCACCTTTTGGTCCCAAGTGAGAACGCTTGGAAGTTGTCACAACCTTCCCTTTTCCCTTCCCAAATCTTTTGCCTTTGGAGCTTTCACCATGCTCCACCATATTGGCCTTAGCCACGCTAGAAACAAACTTTTTCTCAGCGGCTCTATTGTTCTCTTCAATACTCAAACAAAGGATGATTCCTTCCACATCCATTTCCTTTCGCTTATGCTTAAGGTAGTTCTTGAAATCATTCCAAGATGGAGGCAATTTCTCAATGCTTGCAGCCACTTGGAAGCTTTCACTTATGATCATACCCTCGGCATGAATCTCGTGCAAAATAGTTTGAAACTCATCAACTTGAGATTTCACACTCTTGCTGTCCACCATCTTAAAATCAAGGAAATGGGCAACAATGAACTTCTTTGTTCACGCATCCTCAATATTATATTTGTGGTCCAACGACCCCCACAATTCCTTTGCAGATTTCTTCTCATTAAACACATTGTAAAGAATCTGAAAGCGAATTAAGGACATAGTTTCTGCACAAGTATTCCCCATGCTTCCATGTTTCAACCGCAGCCAAGGTTGTAACATCGGTTTCTTCTTCACTCACTTTTGGCATATTCTCTTTCAGATATTTTGCCAAATTCAAGGTAGTGAGGTAGAAATGCATCTTTTGTTGCCAACGCTTAAAGTCCTGGCCAACAAACTTCTCGAGTTTTTCCGCATGGGGTGTCGGGATATGGATCGTAGGAGCATTTGTCACTATAGTCGAGCCACTTCCGTTTTCAGTTTGGGGATTAGTTTGGGGTCTAGTTTGGGATCCAATTTGGGTCTTCACGTTGTTGTTGTTAGTCGCCATCTGAAACACAACAACTTAGTTAGTATTTTCTGTTTTTAAAAAATCTGTAATCGACTCCCTCAATTAGGGATTATGTCTTAAGATTGTTACAAGGGTGTTAAAATTACAGAAAAATAAATAAAATACACTTAACAAAAAAACTGAAAATATAAAGGATAAGTTGTTGAAATTTGATGCACGAGCCCAATGAAACCACTGTCTCCTTAAGACATATTCGATCCCTCACCGAGTGTGCTTGAGTTTGCTTGGATCGCTTGTCTCCCAGGATAGAACGTGCGGACCGGGGGCACTTTGCACCTAAAGTTCTCGGCGAGTTGAATCGTGCTTGGACTAGATCACCTCTTCTTCTATAATGCAAACTAGGAGGCCAAATGAAGAAGCAACAAGATGCAACAAGAGAAATGGAAGAGGATTGCAGGAGAAAGAGTTTGTTTCTGCTGTGGTTTATCCCTCAAAGTGTTTCCCAAATGTTTTCCAAGTTCTTCTCAAATGTTGTTGACAAGCAACTATTTAAACATATCAAAAACCAAGATTAAAACTGATTTTTTTTGTTAATTATGTAATAAACAAAATTATTACGAAATTAACCAACCATTAAATCGAAAATCTTAGCCATAATGATTTCCATTTCAGTTTTTCACATTTAATACTTGGTTGTTACACTTCTGCTCAGGAACTGCTCGGCCGAGTCTTATACCTTGCTCGGTCGAGCAAGGCTTTGCCCAGATATGCTCGGCCGAGCATGGCTTTCCAGAAACTTTAGACTTTCTGTCAAGCTCTGCTCGGCCGAGTCAAGAACCTGCTCGGCCGAGCACCTCAGTAAAATTCAAAGCCATTTTTGATTTACAAAATCAAAATTTATTAGCAACAAGTGGGCCAAATCCTTTGAGCATTTATATTTAATTCATCCAAAACCCATTTTGGACAAATAAATATTTTATTTCACAAACACTAAACCACTTAAGTAATTTGACAAAATTAATTAATCCATTAATTTCCTTCAAAACACATTATTTTTCCAACATCCCCTACTGTAAGTACCCCAATCTGGATCGCTCTCCATTCAAGCATACGAAAAAAACCAAGGGCGAACTTTCGGAGGTCATAACTCCTTCATACGAACTCCGATTGAGACATGTCATATATGGTTGGAAAGCTCTCGACAAGAACTAGCAAGAAGTCACAAAAAATAACCATTTGATAGAGTGGTCCGTACGGACCACTTTGCATGAAAAACTGGTCCGTACGGACCTGCATGCAACTAGGGGTCAATTTGGGATTAAAAAGTACAAAAGTACTTTTAAGGAATTTTAGAAAATTTGGAAAAGCAAGACAAGTCCGTACGGACCTCTTTGCATCCGACATCATAATTACAAAATTCTCTTAAAATCTACAATATTCCCTCAAATCTCGGAAAACCAAAAATTTGGTTTTCATTGGAGGTCCGTACGGACTTCCTTGCATATTTTCCTACACTAAAAATAGAGGGCTTCACCCCCCATAATTTTCACACCTCCCTCTTCTCCTCTCTCCCTTAGCCTTCAGGCAGCCCTTCTAAGACCCCTCGGGGCACTCCCGGTCCCTTTCGGTTCCTTTCGGGGCCTTCCAAGCTCCCTCGCGGTGCTCCGAAGCCCTGCCGAGCACTACCGAGCGCTTCCGAGATGCTCCTGCGCTGCCCCGAGGCACTCTCGAGGTATTCTGAGGCCCCTCGTGGTACTCCGAAGCCTTGCCAGGTCCATCCCGAGGCGTCCCGACCCTTTCCGAGCTTAACTGACGATCTCGACGCACGCCGAAACTCTGCCCGAGCACAACCGACGATCCCAACGCACGTCGAACCTCTGCCCGAATCAAGTCAACGATCTCGGCGATCCCAACGTACGCTGAAACTTTGCCCGAGTACACACCTGACAATCCCGAGACACGCCGAAGCTCTGTCCGCAGAAAACCGGCACATCCCGAAGCAATCCTGGTCTATCGCGGAACACTATTCAACACTCAAACACTATTCCCCAGCAGAAGACAGACACGATCCAACATTGGTATGGCTTCCTTCCTACACTATTTCAATACATTTCAATACTTAGTGTACAATGTTGACATCCGATACAACATGCATTTTTAAAAAATCACATACACACACACACAACATTTAAAGTAAGAAGGGGTATCGAAAGACTCGTTTTTACGAGACGACTCGGGTGAGCTCTAATATTCTAATATTCTCTTCCCGAGGAGTAACCTGACCTCCGAACTCAAAATCTCATCACACAACAACAGTTTTTAAACAGATGCCTTTTCTCAATGTTTTGGGCTAAATCAAAACGGCGTGGCGACTCTACAAGCAAAACACAGCGAGACACCTCCCGACAATGCGAGATGCCGGGGCCCGCACGAGAGCCGGGACCGGGTAATTTCAGTTGGCGACTCTGCTGGGGATATTTTGCTTTAAAAACTTTTAAACAAAAACAAAAGATTTTTAAAACGATGATGAGGGTCAAACTTTCATTTTACCCCTTTCTTTAACTGTTGTGTGTGTGTGCATGTGCTTTACTTTTTATTTTAAAAAAATAAATAAAAATACAAAAAATGCATTAATATACATATGTGTACATACCTTTAAAATTCTTCAAAAACTTTTGTTTTACTCAGAAAAAGAATTTTAGAGACCGCACACTACTCGCATTGCTGCCTCGGTACACCGCACGTTACGTGCACTGCTGCCTCGGATACACTGCACACTACAACCCTCAACCCGGGGTGGTCTCAGTTGCAGTTCGTTTGGTCTTCCTAGGCCTCTTGGATGCGCACGGGATCATTCCAAACATCCCATCCTAGCCAATGTCAACCCTGCACGCTTGCGTCACACTCTGTCCAGACTCGGTTGATTTTTACCCAATCCGTGTCATACAGCCTGGATACATATCCCATGATGGCTATTTTCTGAGTCGAAGCTCGAAACTCAAGATCCCTTGTGCAAGCAAAGCGATGAAAGTCCATGCTAAAATCTTGACCCGATCTTGATTTTCGAAGCTACACCCAGACGATGTTCCGTCACGGATATACATCCATGCCCACATGCACATGTCATCAAGCCTTTAATACGTCAGCCATGACGATATGACCCATCCAACGCCTAACGTCATAGATCCCTTGTACAAGGAGTGTAAAGAGAGGTCATGCCGAACTCTCGACCAGATCTTGACTCAGGTGCCGGCTCGGCTCACTATTCACATGGCCGATGCATTAAAACGAATATGACATGCTCGGTCCTTAGGTTCAATTTTTCTTTTAGGTCGGTGGAAACCGCTTGGCCTATAGGACCCTCGCCCGGGGCTGTCCACCCCGGGATGTCGAAATACAGGTGCAAAACGAGGGGCTTATAGCCGCACAATTGGTCTCCACTGACCCAGGATCTAGCATAGTTGCGAAAAGGAAGAGCAATCTTTTTCAACCTACCTAGGATTCTGAGAAAACATGTTTTAAGTAAATTAAAACAACAAAAATAGAAACATAAATAAAAAAAAAAACGGAAACTGCATGTCAGATGAGCTTTTCCCCCTTATCCAAAAGGGCCTTCCCATGTCTAAACCTTACCCGTCACCCACTCCAGCGAACCGAGAGTGGTTGAGAATACCCGGGAGCCGCCTTTTCAGTATCAAGGTTACAAGGTCCGACAGCCCTTCCGGTTCAGCGGTCCGAACAGTCCGCTACTCCCCCATGGCGGGATCAACAGATAACATTGAGGGAAATGGAACCCCGCCACTGAGAAACCTCCAGACAATGGAAGAGGTGCTACAGGCCTTCGAAACACTGAAGAAGCGCCAGAAAGAACAGCAAGCCTGGATCGTGGACACCAATTCCCGACATTTCAAGCCTACCACCCACCGGTCTGCCACTTGGGGCTAATGAAAGGTTTCCCCAATTCCCAAACACAACCCTTAGTCGCCCGGGCAATCACGCCCTTAATTTTAACAACCCAGGGTACGGGATGGTATACACTCAACTACCTCCCCAAGACTCCCGAATGGCGATCCCATCTGCCAAACCACCTCCATCTTCGATTTCCATCCCCGAAAACGGCAGCCTGCATCTGCCCGCCGACCCTCACATAGCTTGGTTGGTCGAACAAATGAAGGACATGCATGGAAAACTGGCCAGCTCTCGGAAGGACTCCCTCATGCCCACGGATCCGAGCAAGGTGGTCCCACTCCCTCCAAAATTCAGAATGCCAGAGATGGAAAAGTTCGATGGGACCGAATGCCCAAAAACCCATATCGACACCTACGTCTTGGGTATGAGAGCTAAAGGGGCAACCCCACAACAAATGGCGGATCACTTCCAACATTCCCTCAAGTCCACGGCATTTAAGGTGGTTCCTCAACGTAAAGGCTGAAAATCGCTCCACCTGGGATCAAATCAGTGAAATCTTCCTGGAGAATTACTGCGCCAACCTCGAATGGGAAACCAACCACCATGATCTGCAAGTCACCGAACAAAAGGACGACGAGCCTATGGGTGAGTTTTACAAAAGATGGAACTGGAAGCTAAGCGAGATAATGGATCCGCTTTCCAAAGAAGAGCAAATGGATATCTTCCATTCCTGCCTCAAACCATCTCTAAGGGCCTTGATTAGCCACCACTTCTATCCCGACCTTCGTGCCATGGTCAATGCCTGGACCAAGTTCAAAAAGACACTGAGCCAACAAAAGACACCATCCACTCCTGCTTCTTCCTACCGCTACCAGGTAGCCTAGTCAAATTCGATGCCTGTTCCAAACAAAGGAAAGGAGGCCGCCGGAGCAGTCCAATACATCCAGAATAGAGTCCAAGGAAGCCGCGATCAAGCGCCCCCGGGAAATAACAATCCTCCCTGGACGTAGCGTTTTCAGCACTTCGACAACCTTGGAATGCCTCTAAGCCAAGCGTTCGAGGCGTTGATGAAGCAGAACATGCTCAAGCCCCTTGAGAATTATCAGTCGAGGAATCCTAACCCGAACATGGATATGAGCAAGCATTGTGCTTTTCACAACTACCCCGGCCACACCACCGACAATTGCATCATACTAAAACAAGCGATCCAGGGGCTGATTGAAGAAGGAAAGTTGGAATGCCCACGCGGTCCCAACACAGTCGGAAATCAATTCCCCAGAAACAATTGGGGAAAGCAGCAGTAAGAAGCCTTTTGACCCTCGTACCCTCTCAAGGGCATCAAAAATGACCGTTGAAGAACTGGGTTACCTTCTCATGACCCACAGTCAGCAAAGAAGAGATCATCCAGAAGCTTGGTCCAACCCCAGTCTCCTAGAGTCTAGCTTCGAAAATAAAAGACCCCGAGTCTGTCGTATTTAAGTTTGAGTCTCTCGAGTCGTCTGACGGCCTTACGCCTAATGATCATGCGTTTGTAACATAAACTGCGCTTCCTTATGCTTTGAATAAAAGATCGACCTTTCTGAGTATCCCCTCATTGCCACTTTAACTAATGATAAATTAACTAATCAAAAACAGGTAATAATGATTCACTTGATAAGGACGCAGACACATTAATGAACAATGCATTAAACAAATCTTTAAGCATGTTGTCAAACGAGAGGAAAATCGGGCCCAAGCTGCCGAGAAGGTTCTAACCAAAATGAATTTGGGAACTGCTGAAGAGCCCACAGAGACGCAAATCGGAAAATTCTCCGACGATACTTCACCCAAAGAATATCGAGTCTTCTTCTCCTCCTCCTACACTCTAAAAAAAACACACACAAAAAAATCATACAGTCAAACTTCGTTTTTTCTGGTACTTTTCTCATTCAATTAAGTCCTCCACGGACATTGTAATTAAGTCTTCAATTTTCCATACATAAGTCTTCTTTCTTTTCTTGCTAGACTTGAGACATTATTTTGCACCTCACATTACATTTAATGAAATGGTTTTGTTCTATGTGATCACTTGCATTGCTCAACAAGTAATTCCACAAATGATTAATGCTTTGATTAATTGGTATGAAAAAGTCAATCGATAGCTCCCCATACACATTACCATACCCCACACAAAGGCCTCCATCAAGCCATACACTTTCCAAAACATGTACCCACCATCACCTTGACCAAGTCAACGACAGGGGCAACATCAAAGGACAACAAAAGGTCACTCAGCATTAAAAGATTGACCCCATGTCGACAACAATCTAGGGGCTTGCCTTCGCCCTCATGTGCATCAAGAAATTTCAAGCAGGGGCTTGCCTTTGCCCTCATAGGCTTCAAAAAAAAAGAAAAAAAAGAGAAAGCTCAAGCAGAAGCTACACAAAAAAAAAAAAAAAAGCTCAAGCAGAAGCTTCACAAAAAAAATGAGGTCAAGGACCCAGCGCCAACGATCAAGAGGCAATGGATTCGTTGAAATTTCAGTCAAATATGACTTTTCATGGAATCACCTCAAGGCCCGTGCCTCATCATTCAACTTTCCGAGCCTTTTCGTCAAAGGCCGCACAAAAATTCATGCCCTGGCGCCAAAGCCAAACACAGTTCGACCCCGAACTACGTCGACCTGAGCTCCTTGTCTTAAGGGGAACGTAGGCAACCAGAAATGGTCCTGTCATAAACACATACAAATCCACAAACCGGTCTCATCAATGACCTCTCCTATACACAAACCTTCTTTCACACCAGACCCACTCGATCCTTGATACCGGTTGACTTTGTCCTCGTGATTAATCAAAGCATATCATGTTTAATTGTTGAATAACCCGAACATCAACAAAGGGTTTTAAGAAAACACGTGATCAATGTGAACAAATCAAGTTTTCAAATGTCTCGACAAGTCTTCTTTTTCTACAAAATAGGAAAATAGAGCTAAACACTGATTTTCTGTCAGCAAGGGCTTCCATACACTTTTACAAGCTTTTCAGTTCTCGTACTCTCTCAAAAGAGTCAAACCCAAAAGCAAGTTTTTTGTGCCTACATCAAATAAGACATTCACACAAAAAGGGACCCTTTCCCACCTTTTCAAATAATATATACGCCCTTGCAAGTGTACATTACAAGTCATGTCTCTCACAAAAGAGGGTCGAACTATGCAGACTTGAGCCCCTCAGTCCGAGGGGAACGTAGGCAACCTTCATTGGTTCGGTCTAATGGAATATACAAAATTCCAAAAATTGACGCCACCAAGGCTCAAACAAGAAGCAAGCAAGAGATTTTGCGTCTCGAGAAAGCTTTAAAAGTAAATCACAAATCATCACAGTTAAAACACTTTTTGATGAGTTCAAGCACGGTCTACTCTCGATTCATAACATGCTAAAAGACAACTTAAAACATTTAACAATCAATGTGTCTGCAATGGCAATGAATGGATACTCAGTGTTTCAGAAGGTCATTCCATGCTACTCGCGATTGGCCCTTCGTCACTCTTTCCTTTCTTCCCTCATCCCAAACGAGTCTTCTTTCGTTCCATATGAGCGAGTTTTGTCTCCCTCATTCCGAGATCAAGAGTCCTCCTCATCGTGTCAAACAAACCAGTCGCTCTTAGAGCATCGTTCGCCCGTGCCTCGACTCGGATCTCCTCCCTACGATTCTGCAAAAGGGGACCTCTCCCCGCTAGTCTGTCAACTCGAGTCCCGTAGTCAAACAAAGCGTCTCCCGTGACACCAAAATCTTCGTAAAGTCCGCAATATTCCCTCAAATCTGGAAAAACCAAAAATTTGGTTTTCATGGGAGGTCCGTACGGACCTCCTTGCATATTTTCCTACACTATAAATAGAGGGCTTCACCCCTCATAATTTTCACACCTCCCTCTTCTCCTCTCTCCCTTAGCCTTCAGGCAGCCCTTTTAAGACCCCTCGGGGCACTCTTGGTCCCTTTTGGTTCCTTCCGGGGCCTTTCGAGCTCCCTCGCGGTGCTCCGAAGCCCTGCCGAGCACTACCGAGCGCTCCTGAGACGCTCCCGCGCTGCCTTGAGGCACTCTCGAGGTATTCTAAGGTCCCTCGTGGTACTCCGAAGCCTTGCCAGGTCCATCCCAAGGCGTCCCGACCCTCTCCGAGCTCAACAGACGATCCCGACGCACGCCGAAACTCTGCCCGAGCACAACCGATGATCCCAACGCACGCCGAACCTCTGCCCAAATCTAGTTAACGATCCATGCGATCCCAATGCACACCGAAACTCTGCCCGAGTACACACCTGACAATTCTGAGGCACGCCGAAGCTCTGTCCGCAGACAATCGGCACATCCCGATGCAATCCCGGTCTATCCCAGAACATTATTCAACACTCAAACACTATTTCCCAGTGGAAGACAGACACGAACCAACATTGGTAAGGCTTCCTTCCTACACTATTTCAATATATTTCAATACGTAGTGTACAATGTAGACATCCGATACAGCATGCATTTTTAAAAAAGCACATACACACACAAAATTTAAAGAAAGAAGGGGTATCGAAAAACTCGTTTTTACTAGACGACTCGGGTGAGCTCTAATATTATATTCCCGAGGAGTAACCTGACCTCCGAACTCAAAAATCTCATCACACAACAACAGTTTTTAAACAGATGCCTTTTCTCAATGTTTTGGGCTAAATCAAAACGGTGTGGCGACTCTACAAGCAAAACACAGCGAGACACCTCCCGAAAATGCGAGATGCCGGGGCCGCTCGCGAGCCGGATCTGGGTAATTTCACCTACTCTGGTGACCATCTCTCTCTCATTCTCCGGCCACCACTCCCCTCCGTACCTCCGGCCATCCTCCCTTCACCGGACCAAAGAAATTTTGGCCAAATCTCTGGAAATCAAGGTTGAGATGCTCGAAATTCCCCAAGCTCTGTTTCTCCTCCGGTGCCCAAAGTTGTTACTACTAGGCTTTGTCGTGAAGTGCATCGACTCTGATAGCCTCTTATTTCCAGCGAACCTAGAAATATCATATGAATCTAATTCCGATGCAAGCAAACCACTGTCAAACGAGTTCTGGGTTCAACGCTTATGGACCAATTTTTCAAAAAAAATCCTTTGAAATTTGTACCTCCTTGAAATTGAATTCAAATGATATCATTTTTCAAGAACGTGTGGACAAATTAAAATGTATATTGATATTATATATTTGGAAATGAATGACCATTTTGATATTTTTGCTATTCATTTTCAAACTTTTAGTTTTGCAAATATATAGTGAACCATGAGTTTTTTTTTTTTTGGTAAAAAATCATTTAGGGACAGTCTTTGAAGAAAAGTTTCGAAAGGTCATTTATTTTGGAACAAAATGGCCATTCAATTTGGGACAGAGGGAATACAAAAATAGTTTAATTCCTCTCCACTGAATTCAACCACATCTTGTTATGTAGAGTCTGCCAATAACATGATCGAGGCATCTCTCTCTTGATTCATCACTCAAGGTCATCTATAGTCGCTATTCTTGCCTATGTTGATGACAAATATGTCAAATAACAGAGAACATAACAAAAAAAAAAAAAAAAAAAAAAACAGCGAACTTAAGTAAAAACAATTGTGAACATAACAAATATGTCAAATAATCTCATAAAATTGCAAAAATAGAGGCCATAAAGGACTAAAACATTTGTGAACTTAACAAAAAACAACAGTGAACTTAAGTAAAAACAACTGTGAACATAACAAATATGTCAAATAATCTCATAAAATTACAAAAATAGAGGCCATAAAGGACTAAACCAACTGTGAACTTAACAAAAAACAACATTGAACTTAAGAAATAGCTTCAAATAATCTCATAAAATTGCAAAAATAAAGGCTATAAAATACTAAAAATAACTGTGAACTTAACTAAAACAACTCTGAACTTAACTAAAAAAAATCTGTGAATTAAGTAAATAATAGTCATTTTCATGCAGAAATTATGAATTTAGTTAAAAAAACTGTGAACTTCTCTTAATTGTTATTGATCGATTTCCATATTCCATGTCCTAGCTGGTCAATTTCATTAGGATTAGGAACCAATCGATAATTGCCCAAAAAAAAATTATAAGCGTAAAATATTACAATGATGGAGTATAAATTTAACATAAATGAAGGCAAAATATTAAGTATTGCTATTTTATTTATTTTTTTGAAAACGGTGGCAAAAATATAAAAAACATGATTTTAGAAATAAAATATCACATTTCTCAATTCACAAGGGCAAAAATTAACACTTTTCAAAATTAAAGGGGCAGCTGCCTTCCATTGTATGCATGTAGCTCCGCCGCTGTGCTAAACATACATACATGGCAATATCAGAAATTTTTTTAAGGGGTCAAGATTGCTCAATGGATGTAAATTATATTTATCATATAAAGGGATTCAAAATAATATTATAGTACACATTTTACGAGAAGATAAGATAAGGGGGACGAAATTGATAAGTTTTGTATTTTAAAGATACATCTTACAAATTATAAAATTTTGTAGCTAAATTATTACTTTTCAAAAATCGAGGGGGTTGGCCCATTGAGTATAAGACTATCCACACCGGTGACTTTCCGTTGTGGGTCAGGGTCATAGGTTAGGAAAAAAAAAATGAAGAGAAGAGAAAGTCACCAAAATAAACAACCTAGGGCGGCCAGCCAATCGAAAAAAACCAAGGTTGGGTCACCAAATTTTCCATATTTTGTACACATGTCACCCTTTCATTGGGTGGCATGTGTTTTTATAAATATATTTTTAAAATTAGTATATTTTATATAAATATATAAAATAATAAATTAAAAATATATCAAAATTCATAAATTTTTTTATAATTTATGAGTAATTATTTTTAATAATTGTACGGGTAATTTTAGAAATATTATTACTAATACATTATTAAAAAAATGATAAGTATTTAAGTAAGTTGGAGTAAAGAGAAATAAATATTTTATTAAAAGATTGGGTTGGGTTTGGGTCACTGATGGATGGGAGTGTATATTTATAAGATTGAGAGTTGTGTATATGAATGTAAGAGAAATTAATATTTTATTTGAGGTTGGGTTGGGTTGGGGTTACTGATGAGAATAGTCTAAGGCAGCTTTGCCATTGATGCTAGCCTTATCGTAAAAGATGAGCGCTTGTGGAAAAAAAGGAAAATAATAAAGTTAAAAAAAAGTGTTACAAAATTTGATTTACAAAATGATGTGTCAAGATTTTGTTGGTGTGTTTAATTAGAGTGTGCCGGTTATATAATCAATACAATCACTAAAATATAGACACCTCATTTTGTATCCATCTTTTCATAAACTTCTTTTATATAATTAGCAATAGCATTGCCAAAAATATATTTCCTTCGTTCTACGTGAGTGGATAATTATTTCCTTTTTCGTTCGTCTCACGTGAGTGGAGACTGTCCAAAATGGAAAAGTTTTTACAATATTTCTTCTACTCATTCTCTTTTCTAGTTTACCTTTATACCCACAACACCAATCAACTTATTATTTCTCCCACTAATTCTCTCTCATATTTTATTTTTCATAATTACAAACTTCTCCTTACACTAATTCTCTTTTTTAATTTTCCTTAATTCTTGTGACCAATTTTTTTGGTCTCCACTCACGAGAACTCATGGGAGACGGAGAAATTATATATATATATATATATATATATATATATATATATATATATATATATATATATATATATATATATATATATATATATATATATATATATATATATATATATATATATATATATATATATATATATATATATATATGTGTGTGTGGGTTCTACTATTTGCACATCCAAATTTTAAAAAATAATGTAAAAAACATCGTTATTCTAAAAGTCTATCGCTAATTAACTTTGAAATTTGAACCGATTGATCAAGGGGAAATTACCGCTGAGTCCTTCATCCTAAGTTAAAAGATCAATTAAGATAAAGATTTTGAAATTTAACCAACTAATCTGACGTCATAATCAAAATTCCACCTAGTCCTTGCCTACCCAAACTATCAATTATCCAAAAATTTAAAACTATCCCCTCTCTCTCTTATCACACTTTCTCTCTATATCACCCCTTTCGGCAACCCTTCCCCTTCCCCTCCGGCGACCATTCCCTCCCCTCCGGCGACCCTTCCCTTTCCAACTCCGGCAGCTCTTGTTGCGGTAAACCCTAGGGTTAAATTTAGTGACGAGCAAATTAGCGCAATACTCGATGAGGTGTTCCGTATGTATGGTGAATTTATTCATGGAGAGAAAGAGATGACCTACGAGGGTCTGCTTCGTACCTATGAAGATGGATTACTCTATTGGATGTCTTGACAAACTTGCCATCTTGAATATAGTAGACTGAAGCAAATCTGGAAAGGACCCAAGGTATGACTTGTTTTTCGTGGTGTCTAACTACAGCTTGATAATGTCCGTCCACTTGCAATTAACTTTCTTGCGCTTTGTTTCAGATACTGGATAAACTGAGATTCCTCAACCTGAGATTCCTCAACCTGAGTCACTCGTGTTGTTTAACTAAAACTCCGGAATTTTCTGGACTGAAAAACCTTGAGGAGTTGTTGCTTAATGATTGTACAAACTTGGTCGAAGTTGATTACTCTATTGGATGTCTTGACAAACTTGCCATCTTGAATATGGCCAACTGCAAAAGGGTAAGAAAGATCCCGTCCAGCATTTTTATGTTGACATCTCTCAAAAATCTAAATCTCTCAGGCTGCTCCTTTCTTGGGCTAGGGGAATCCAGAGGACTGTTACCACATTATCAGGAATGTGTGCCTTTGACAGCAACAATACAGGGATTAAGTGGCTTATGACATTTAGTAGATTTAGATTTATCATGGTGCAACTTGTCGAATGTACCAAGTGAAATTGGGAATCTAATGTCATTACGAAAGTTGAATCTTTCGGGAAACAAATTTATTAGCATCCCATCCACCTTAAGCAACCTTCCTTATCTCACTTTTCTTTATCTGCGGGGTTGTGATAAACTAAACACCTTCCGGCTCTTCCAAAGAACTTTCGGGTCCTTGAGGCAGTCGACTTCTTATCTTTGGAATCTGAATCAGTTTGAATACAGTTGGGTAGAATAAGACAGATGAGTTGTGATGGTTGCCCCAAATTGAGTTATAAAAAAATAGAGAGAGATATCATCTATTTCTTCGGGAATGAGATCAGTACTGGTCTCATTTTCCATGCTGGCAAGCTTCCTCTTGACTTGGATTTTTATGGAAGTAAATTAAGGTTGTCATTTGTGGTGCCAGATACCATTCAGAAAATCAGAGGTTGGATTGCACATGAAACAGTACTTTATTGGCCATTGTTTAACGTTGTTAGGTGCGAAGTAGTCAATAAAACCAAGGGTACTAAAACTCATTATCCACGTCTGTTTGAGTGGGGGAAAACATCATTCCTTCTTATGTTAAGGGGAAAGGTTTTGTTCGTCATTTCCGAGAATGGGTTTAACATAGAAGGGAGTGATGGGATGGAGTTTGAAATTTGTTTTTGGTTCTTAAATTTCATATCTTGAAGTGTTATTGATATATTTTCAAATCAAGGTTTTCAAATCATTTGGGTTTTCAAAGTGTTAAGTTATTGTCTTTTCATTTAACATGTAATCTATTACTAAATAACAAGTGAAGTCACTTTGGCGCACCCTTTTCCCGCTCACATTTGGAACAGTCTAGAAAGTCTTCTTCTCTACTCCCTCCGCTAAAATGCCTCACTTTCCATGGCTGCCACCACCTCTCTCTCTTCTACGGGCGTCACTCCCTCTACTCCCTCTCTTCTCAAGGCATCTCTTCCTCTTCCCCAAAAACATCCCCATCTCAAGGCATCACTCCCTAAACTCCCTCATTATTGTCAATGGATGTTCGAGCTTTGAAGTGGTGATTTCAGCCTAACTCCGTCATTCGAACAATCAATCTCTGTAAACCCTAAATTCCCTCTTCATTGTCAATGGATGTTCGAGCTTTGAAGCGGTGATTTCAGCCTAACTCCGTCATTCGAACAATCAATCTCTATAAACCCTAAATTCCCTCTTCATTGGCAATGGATGTTCGAACTTTGAAGCGGTGATTTCAGCCTAACTCCGTCATTCGAACAATCAATCTCTGTAAACCCTAAATTCCCTCTTCATTGGCAATGTATGTTCGAGCTTTGAAGCGGTGATTTCATTCTAACTCCGTCATCCACAATCAATCTCTGTAAACCCTAAATTCCCCTAATTAGTTGTGCTGGAGGTACATTTCTGAATCTTCATAATTTGTCATTCTCTTTAGTTTTTCAATCCCTCTTTTAGTTTCCATGTATATTTGCTATCAAAACAATATTACATCTTAGTGTTATGTTTCAATCAACTATGGACATATGAATTCCTTTGTTTTCTTTTTAGGGTTCAGTTTTTTTTTTTTTTTTGTGTGTGTGATTATGTGAGGAACGAGTGTGCGCATCATTTGTTTTGATTTATGTTGTTTGAGTGAAATTAACTTGTAATGAAGAACAAGTATGGGTATTTTTTTATTCCTCTTTTTTATGACATTAATCTTATGTGTTTTAAATGTTTGTTCCTTTAGATAGTCTTTCCAGTTCTTATTTGATTCATCGTCATGTTATTTCTAGTGTGCAGATATTTTTTCGAGTATGAAGAAAACCTGTAATCTTTTTGTGGTGACTGGAAGCTTTGATTTTCTTTATTTTATTTGATATTTTTATCTCATGTCGAAGAAGGAGTAGTTATTGCTATCTTAGGTACTTTCTTAGTTGCTTATCCCACTTAATTTGGACAACGTTTACCAAACTCACTTCATCATTTCTTCTCAAAAGATACAGTTTACTGCACCACAAGAGCTTTGAATTTGTGTTATGTATGAACAATGTTACTTTACTTTTATTAAGAAATTTGGTCATATATAGAAAGGGGATGGGTGCGAAATAGCCCCACCCCCTTTGATTAGACTTGCTTATGATGCAGGGTCAAAATTATTTTTTCTTATTCCAAATGGGGGCAAAATTATAATTTTCAATGATGAAGTAATTTCTTAAAAATTTGGTAGTACATAATTGCTACATTTCAAAAAGGTGATGGGGACAATTTCCCCCATAAGACTAAGGCTAGCTCCGCCAATGGTAAGATGTGGTAATGACTGGTCAATAGTGTTACTTGTTTGCAGATACTGGTCTAGACCCAACTGCAGCAAGACTACAAGTGAAATCAGATGGAAAGCCAAAAGTTCTAGACATTCCTGATTCTCCCATCTTTTCTTTCCTAGCACTGGGAGCGGTGATATTGATACCTCAACTGTGGTGAAGGCTGATGCCTATGGTTGCATTCGTGGAGCCTCAGGTATTTCACTTACCACTGCATCGTAGTCGGTCTCTCTTTGTAGTTATTAACGCTTACGTATGTAAAATATTGTTTGATAAAAAGTAGTCTCAGTTCCTAATTCCTTAACCCTTCCCCCTCCTTTCCTTTTAAAGTACAAAGGAAATTTGTTCTGATCCGAAGGCTTTTTAAATTTTTTGAATTTGTTTTTGCAACAGTCTATTTTAGGGTCGTCTCTTGAAAATTGGTATATGGGCTGTTCAGAGACACTATAACCTCCAATCTAAAGGTGCACTTTGTCTTCACGACTAATGTTGCAGATACTGTAAGAAAGTTTACACAATTATATTACTGTTTATGTGTGTTTTATCTTGTGCAGAAGCAAAGAAAGAAAACATAGGATGTTAAAAATCGGGAAGTAATAGCCGAAGCTGTGAAACAATTATACGAGTTTGATAAGGCGTCAACATTTCTGCTCTGTTGATCTGTGTTCATCAAATTGCATGCATGCATTCGATTCATTTGTTTTTAGACATTGTGTCGCTGCCTCTACTGCATAACTAGCTAAATAAGTTGATGATTAATTGGCATTTTATTAATATCTATATTACAATACTTGTGGATTTCAACCGCCACACAAAGAGTGGTCAAGATTGAATTTTATAAAAGACAAAGGCCGATCTGGATTAAATTTGAGAAAATATAAACCTCCTTCCTAAACCTAACTGCCCTCAATTTGGTAACTGTTGCAGTCATTCGGCTTTGAGCACACCCTCATTTATCCATGTTCCTTCTCTTTATATCTGTCCACTCTCTTCCCAATCTAACAACAATCAGAGATGAGGGTGTACTCTGTTGTTCACTCTGCAAAACTTATGAAAGAAAATTGAATTGAGCGAAGAATGGAGTGAGGGAAAAGAAGGGATAAATGAGAAGTTCCATTGACTTCATATATGGGTAGATTTATAGCTTGGGGTTTCGAGACTATAAGTTTATCTACCTAAGGAACTTCAGGTTTAATTTCAATTTCTCTCCCCCTCTTGATTAATTATTGATGTTGTGGAATTGTAGGTGGTGCTATTTCTAGATTAATATTTTTGTTTACGGTGTGGAGTTCTTTGAGTTAATTTCGCTTTGTTTGATTTTGAAACCCAATTTGTGTGTTTTCCATACCTGGAATTGGGTTTCTGGAGTTTAATTATTACTCCTTTCTTCATTTGACAATTTCCTAATGTAATGGTCAATCAACCAAGGATGTTCTTCTTATTCTCATTCCCATCAATTGTTTGAACTTTGGTCCAAAAGACAAATTGTTCACTATAAACCTATGTTTTGGTGCTTGATTGCAGAATTTTTAGATATAAGTATTTGTTGTTGGCAATGTGTATTTTTAGTGTTTTTTGTGTTATGACTCACTTTTTTCATTGCGGGACGCAAAATTGTAAGCGGTTCCGGTGGGTTTGCCGATGTTCGAGCGATAGCTTTTTGTTGAATCGTGGAATATTTATGACTGTGTAAGAAGCAAAGATTTCTTCTTGGATTCAAGTTTTAATCTAACATCCCTTTCACATGCCTTTGTATCACTTCTGATTCTGTGACTCTCATTTTCTTTTTAGTGCTTTGTTGAGTGCTTAACTCACTGATGGGTTTGATTTTGTTTTCATTTAATGGTTAAAATGGTGCATAAGTATGTTGAAACCTTTGATGTGTCATTTACCCATGCCTGGGCTTTCACTTAAGAGTCTATCATGCTGCAAACACACACAATTCTCCCTCCAATCGAGTTCCCGGTGAAAATCAACAAATTTGTGGAGCCGATATGTCTCGACTCTCTCCAAGTCCATTTTTTCAGTGACAATCAATTAAATGGTAGAGTCGTGAAGAAGAGAAATTTTTCCTGACGGCTGAACTTAAGGCGGTGAGGATTAATCGTAAACCGCTGTAATTCTAGGGCGTAGAGAGTCTTTCCCCTCCTGTCAAACTCATCCCGTTTTACCCAAATCACAAACTATTCCAAGAGAGAAGCTAAGTTGCCTACGAGAGGAGAGAGGCTGTCGCATTTGTGTACTCATATCATTACCGATCCTCTGACTATCTCTCCACCTCCCTCTTTGTCCGATTGAAAGCTCGAGATGTCCAGATCTCTGCCTCCCCTTTTAAATTGTACTCAAATTGTGCAATTGAAAGTCCTCTTACCAATAAGAAGAATGTTTTTGGAATTTGGTGGTGTAAGCAACTCATATTTGTAGAAAGTTGAAGGTGACTTCAATCGCCGACAATTAAGTGTTAGAATATTTTCGTCAAAACTGTAGGTATATTTTTTTACCCATTTTCTTTCAGTTTATATTTATTTTCATCTTCTTACTATTTTATGCATGCAAGCCACTACCACAATGGATAGTTTGTATGACATTTTCTTTTATGAATATTTTTGTTTACTCTTACTCCACTCCACTATGGTTTGACAAAAAGAAACATGTAATTCCATTATGAATACTTTTTATGACATTTTTAGTAATTTTTTTTTATTTAGTTTTCATTTTTGTCACAGTTTATTGGTCGTGCGTTTAACACACGGGTGTTATACTAGTTCTTAAAATAAATGATCATGTAATATTCTTGGTGCAAATAAAGTGAAATGGATTTCATTGAAATAGAGGCCATAAAATACTAAAAACAACTATGAACTTAATTATAACAACTGTGAACTTAAGTAAAAACAAATGTGAACATAACAAATATGTCAAATAATCTCATAAAATTGCAAAAAATAGATTCCATAAAGGACTAAAACAACTGTGAACTTAACACAAAACAACAGTGAACTTAAGTAAAAATAATTGTGAACATAACAAATATGTCAAATAATCTCTTAAAATTGCAAAAATAGAGGCAATAAAGGACTAAAACAACTGTGAACTTAACAAAAAACAACAGTGAACTTAAGTAAAAACAACTGTGAACATAACAAATATGTCAAATAATCTCATAAAATTGCAAAAATAGAGGCCATAAAGGACTAAACAACTGTGAACTTAACAAAAAACAACAGTGAACTTAAGTAAAAATAATTGTGAACATAACAAATATGTCAAATAATCTCATAAATTGCAAAAATAGAGGTCATAAAAGGACTAAAACAACTGTGAACTTAACAAAAAATAACAGTGAACTTAAGTAAAAATAAATGTGAACATAACAAATATGCCAAATAATCTCATAAAATTACAAAAATAGAGGCCATAAAGAACTAAAACAACAGTGAACTTAACAAATAAGTCAAATAATCTCATAAAATTGTAAAATTAAGGCTATAAAATTCTAAAAACAACAATGAACTTAATTAAAATAAATGTGAACTTAATTAAAAATAACAGTGAACTTAACAAATAAGTCAAATAATCTCATAAAATTAAAAAAAAAATAAAGGCTATAAAATACTAAAAACAAATGTGAACTTAACTAAAACAACTGTGAACTTAACTAAAAAAATCTGTGAATGAACAAATGTAAAAAAGAACTGTGAACTTATCAAAAACAACTGTTAACTTGTAAAACTGTGAACTTCTCAAATTTGCTTCATATTATATGTTGATGCTACTAGTTTGATTCGTATTGACAATACGAACACAACGGTGGTTTCAGATTTTTTTTTTTTTGATTTCTAGATCTTAAGATATTTCATTTTAAGTTTTGAGGGGAAAAAAAAGAAAGAGAGAGAGAAAGAGGAGAGAGAAAATGACATAGAGCTGAAATTGTTCACACACGTCCGTCCATGTCATTTAATTGAGTGGCACAAGCGTAATTTTCATCAATTATCAGGGACACGCGTGTATATCAGTAAGTTAGGGACCTAATGGTAGATTCCCATATTCCATGGATTAGTTGGTTGAATTCATTAGAATTAGGGACGAATTGATAATTGCCCCATTGATCAACCTATGTACTCCAATACTCCCTCCGTCCCAAACCTAAATACCCATTTTATCATTTTGGGTGTCCCAAACTAACATACCCCTTTCCTATTCCCTCCACTCATTCTCTCTCATATTTTTCTCACAATACCAATCAACTTTACTATTTCCTCCACTCATTCTCTCTCCTATTTTATTTTTATACTCACAACAATTTCTCTATTATCCACTTTCCTTAATTCTCGCACCGAACAGTAAACGGCTATCTAGATTTGGGACGGAGGGAGTATACTATTAGCCCTTAGGGTTATTAATTATAATGCTCCCTTCGTTGCATTAAATTAATTTAATGCCCCTCCCTTTTTTTCCCTTTCTCCTTATAGTTTTTATTATTATTTCATAAATCATTAATATTTATTTATTTCTACTTTCAATTAATATGTCTTCTTTCTCATTAATGTTTATGATTGTTTATGATGAGCCCGGACCAGTTAGACCGGGCCCAAGCTCGGCCTGGTTCAAAGACCAAGTATGATGTGGCATACCCTAGACCGCCAGAGTCAAGACCGCGGACAGATAGACCGTAGCTCAGGACCGCGATCCTCTCAGACCGTCCCAGTCAAGACCGCGGAGATCCAGACCGTCAGTAGAGTGACTGCGGGAGTTGTGACCGTTTCATCCGTGCCCACATCAATATTATTGACCGCGCCCAAGATTTTGACTGCGGTCTCATACCAGACTCCCGGTTGTCTCACCAGACTCCCGGTTAAAGCCAAAGCTTATAGAGCAAGTTTCCTTACTGGCTCTGACAATACAATAGCCGGCTTCTTCCTATCGCATTGAATGCGGCTTAGACGCCTACTATTTCATTTAATGCGTCGCGCCAACTCTCCCAAATACACGGCTCCTATCCACATCGACGACATCCCCTCTGCAAGTGAATCTTACTTTACTGGCAGGCCCAATCCGATGCGGACACGTGTACCTAGTCAAAGACTACAATGCCCCTTAGGGCTGACCTCATGACTTACATCAACAAGCAGCTCTCCATCACTTATAAATAGAAAGCCCTTGTCGCCTTGGACAAGGTAAGTGCCAAATTGACATTTTAAGTCACATTGTCTAAATCCTAAACACACAAACACTTCAAGACAATCCAAAGTCTTGTTCTCAGGTTATCATATACTCTTACACCCGAGGGCCTGAGTTGGAGTAACATCCAACTTTGACCTTAACGGTGCTCATTTTCTATGTTGTGTTCTAGGTACATCCAAACAATATCCTGCCAGATATCCTACCTTATTCAGATGCCTCAAAATCGTTGGCGTTATCAGTGGTTCCATTGCCGGGAAGGATCATATTTTTCTCGTAAATTTCGTGTCTGTCAAACTAAACATCGTATTCCAAACACTTGTTGTCAGAAAACAATCCTTTTTCAGCCTTTTTTCAAACAAAATGTCTATTCCTCTCAGAAACAGTGGTTTTCTGTCAACCCCTGAGAGTAACCAAGCTTCTCCCTCACAAATCAACCCTGTCAGACCAAGCACCTCGGCCTTTAACAGGCTGAGGGGCTGTTCTCACAGTTTAGGTAACATTTCTCATGCTCAAAAGGATTTAAAGAAGCTTGTGGAGGAGGCCAAAAAAGAAAAGGCACTCCAAATGCCTAGTCCAAAAACCCTCACCACTCATATCACTTCTCCTAACACTCCTATCACTCCAGAGTTAATCCCCAAGAGAAACGAAGCCTTGGCCGCAAGGTCTAAGCCAGTTGCTGAAGCTATGGCCATAAATGATGCCCAGTTGGAGTTATTGGAGTTAGAAGCCAATGTTGGAGTCCCTTCCAAGAAGGTTCACAATGGTTCTCCCAACGAGTCCCCACTCACTCGCTTGCTAGTCAAGCCAGAGGGACAAAATGGGCTGAATCAACCTTTGACTGCGGTCAAGAAGATATGGAGGGGGTTATGTGATCGATGATGATGAGAGAGGAGAAATGTAGATCTCCAATGTGTTGGGACGAGGTTGGTGAAGCTAGGCTTTGGGGTCCAGATTTGGTTAGAGATTCAATGGAAAAGATTAAAGTGATTCGGGATAGATTGAAGATGGGTCAAAGTAGACAGAAAAGCTACGCCGACAATAGAAGAAAAGACTTATCATTTCAAGTCGGTGACTTCGTGTTTTTAAGATCTCTCTGAGGACTAGGATTAAGAGGTTTGGTAATAAGGGTAAGTTGGCTCCGAGATTTGTTGGTCCGTTTAAAATTTTAGAGAAGACTGGTGAGTTGGCTTATCGATTGGCTTTGCCTCCATCTCTTTCATCTCTTCATGATGTGTTTCATGTATCAATGTTGAGAAAATATTGCTATGATCCTTCTCATGTCTTGAGTTCTCCTCCCGAGGATATTCGCGCGGATATGATGTTTGTTGAAGAGCCATTGAGGGTTGTTGAATCACAAGTCCGGGAGTTGCGAACCAAAAGTATTCCGGTAGTGAAAATCCTATGGAAGAATCATACTATTGAGGAAGCTACTTGGGAGTTGGAGTCGGAAATGCATGAAAAGTACCCTTGGTTGTTTGAGCGTGCAAGTAAGTCAATTTAAAATTCGGGCCGAATTTTCTTTAAGGGGGAGTGAGTGTCACGACCCTAATCCTAGGCACCATTTTAGCACATGTTGAGCACGTAGGGTTGGGGGTGTAGCATCTCCTTTATGCATTTCATGCTATTTGTTGGCTTTATGTGTTCATTTTTATATTTTGATAACTTATGTGAATTTTAGGATGTTAATAAATTAATTTAATTATTTATTGTCTAAATGAAACAAATATGAAATGTTGTATTGAATTTATAATATTTGAAATTTTAAATAAAAAGTTGTAAAAGTGTTGAGGTGCTTAAGTGTCAAGGTTGTAAGTTAAGGTTGTTAGTTGTAGTGGGTCAATCCTTGGAGGAGCTAAGGGGTAATTTGTTTTAATGTATATCCTTATTTCATTTTTCTTCCATGGAAAGATTAATCAAGCCAACCATAATCCTCTTTTCTTTCCTCAGTTATATGAAAAACCGAAACCTAGGGTTTATCTTCAATAAATTCCTATAAATCAACCGTTGTTCCATTCTTCGATCCGTTCGCGTATTATTGTTCGTGAAGCCGGAGGGATCGTATCAATCCGGGAAAAGATTTTCTTATTTTCGAATTATTTGGTAAGTTATTATGATTTCCTTCATATGTTTTATCATTCCATGTTAAAGTTGATATTATGGTTATTTAAATGTTGTTTGGTATTTTTGGATAATATTAATTGAGTTGGAATGGTAATTGAATGAGTTGAAGTTAGACTTGGTGATGGTATTGTTGTATAAGTTGAAAGGATAGTGTTAAAGTGAAAATAAATGTTGAAGTAGTTGTTAGATGTATGTGCATGGGTTGTTTGGCCATTTTTCTTGAGTTAGAAGGTTGGAAATGACTTTGGTATATTGTACTTGGGTTGGAATGAGTATGGAAATGGTTTGGTAAGAGTGGTATTGAGGTTTGGTGCCTATTTTGTGGCTTAAGTAACAGAGGAATGGAGTGTATAACATTTTGGGTTTGGTCTTGCTGATGTTTCAGTTCTGTTCTGATTTTCTGGTGAAGGGCACGAGTCGTGTCCTGTGGCACGAGTCATCCCCTCAGGTTGGAAGAATCGTGTCTTGTGGGACGACTGTATCAGGCTGGGTGTTAAGGTGGCACGATTCGTGCCATAGGGCACGAGTCGTGTCCTGCCCTGTTTCCTCTAAACCATTTTTCAAGCATTAAAAATCTAATCTACCTAGTATATAATTAAACTCTCTTTAACTTTAATCAAAGTACAACAATTGAGCTATTCAATGGTGTCTTAACTTGTCAAAATGGATATGAGGAAGAGGTTTAAAAATTGTACGAAATATGGTTGAAAGACTTGATGGAAACTTAACCAAAGTTGTTCAAAACTTGGAAATTCATTCTTGAACCTTTATAAAGGTTACTCAATGTTGTGTAATGAATATGTAGGGCTTACTTGTGATGCATTGTGCCCTTATTTGGCTACATATTCATGGTTGGTGTGAGTACGCCAATCCAATTTGCGATCCTTCTATAGGTGCATTTTAATATGATAAAATTGCACTAGGGGCATTTTGGTAAATTCCCGGTCCATTCCGAGACTTTCGGAAACTTTTTATAAGTTTTCGCGAAGGAAGTGCTTTAAAGTCATTTTTATGTACAGAAGGACCTACAGGGAACTAATTGCTTTGGACTTTTAAAGAATTGACTCGGAATGTTCCAGAAGCAGGTTTTGGCGCCAGAAACAGTTATGAGCGTGATCAGTCGTGCGATAACTTGAGCCACGAAAAGTTGAAGAAGCAAGTCGTGGACATAATAAAGCATTTTCCCAAGCTGCGTTAAATAGGGACTTATTCTCATTTGTCAAGGAGGCCTCTCTCTCTCTCTCTCTATTCGCAGACTCTCTCTCTCTAAATGCAAACCTCACCATTGCTCTCTCCCTCTCCGGCCAAGCCCATCACTGATCCTCTCCCTCACATCCAAATCAACCGGCGACCTCAATCCCTTTCCTCACCGATCTAATTCCCCCTCAATCGTCCCTCACCGTCTTCTCTCCACCCATTCACCGGCGACCTTCCTCACCAAAAACATAACCCAACCCTCTCTCAATCGCTACTCAACCAATTCTCTCTCAATCGATTCCATTCCTTTCTCCACCCAAACGGTGATAACCCAATTCCAACTACAATCGCCCCATCACCGTTCTCTGTTTCTCAACACCAAAATGACCTTCACCACCGAGCTCTCTCTCTGTACCTAAATCGGCATCCCTTTCCAATGCTTCCACCAGTCCTCTTTGCTCCCCAAAAAAATGACGAACCAGTTCATCCAAATCCCCCTCTCTCTCATATACCCAGTCAACACACACCCCTTGAGATTTTAAAGCTATTTCTGGTCTGAGACTTCTAAGCTGCTTCCGAAGCTGATTTGAAGACTCCCTATACCGACGTGGTATAGAGAGTGTGGATCTACAAGGGTAATTGACATCTTCCTTCATTATATATCTCTGATTCATCTTCTCTCCATGCTAAATATCATGATCATTATGTATGTTGAGTAATTGTGCCATGTTTTGATTTCGGATGATACTGATTATACTCATTCTCTATGTTCAATTCATGACTTGGAATGATCTCTGTATACTGTTTAAATCTGATTCTTTGATTTGATCTGATGTAATTGCTTGGTTCTGATTGTAATACGTCTGTTCTACTCCTTGGTTCTGTGAATTAGTCATGATTTGCATTGCTTTTGTTTGTCATTGAATCACTTTGATGTGTTCGGCTTAGTCACTCGAGATGAGTATGGATCATTCATATCCATACCCTCTTAAGTGATAAACCTCGACTTCAGTGATCTATTAGATCCATTTGTGTTGTAATTGGATGTTGTTATTGTCTCGCTGCCTTTGTAATTCAATTTTGTGAAACCTCTGCAAATGGGTTTGTTGTGTCACGCGACACACTTGACCATCCCAGGTCCTGTGTCACACGACACATGTAACCACTTTGCAGCTGGTCCATTACAGTTGTATGTTGTTTATTTCATTGTAATCTGGGACGTGGCCTCCCAGAGTAAATGGCTCACAAGTTGTAATTCCTCCTTTGATCAATAAAGCAAAGCATTAATATGCATTTTATACATATTTTGTCTCACACATTTGCACACACTCATTGAATGATCATGGATGTTGAACATAGAAAGACTCGTCTGCGGACGAGGCGTGTTGGGTGAACTCTCAGTTCTTCCCAACACATAACCTGACCCCCGAACCCAAATTCTCTTTAAAAAGGTTTTCAATGTTTCCTTTAAAACGGCGTGGCGACTCCTAAAAATTTTATAATTTTTCGGCGAGCGTACATTCAGTGGCGACTCCGCTGGGGACTTGAAACTTGGTTTTCAAAAGTGGGTCAAACTTTCGTGATTGTTCAACATTCATTTCATTCATTTGTGTGTGCGTTGTTGGTGACATTATATGTGTGTAAATGCATTTATTGCTTTGTTTTATTCCTTTTCCTCCTTGTGTCCCATTTTGGTTTGCTGAGGCTGGGGTTGAGCTATTGCATTAAGCTTGGAGGCTGGGGCTGTTTCTGCTCCTCTTGTTCAGATTCTGGAAATGTGACTCCTTCTGTCACGCGATAGATCATGGCCTCCGTATCCTGTGTCCCGCGACAATTCATGCCACTCTGCAGGATTTAAATTTTTGATACAAGTTGTGATTGTGGGGCAATCCCCCATGATCGAATTATGATCCTTTGCTTATTGTACTCTGTGGGGTTTAGTGTGTGTGTGTGTGTTTTCCATTTATTCCCCCCTTTTCAAATAAAAAAATAATAATAAAAAATAAAAAAAATCATTTTTCGCAAAATAAAGGAATCTAGTCATCCGCACACTACGTCACATAGATCTAGAACCCTCGGGTGCGATTGACGGCATCGCGAACGGCCATGAAATTCGCCTATGCTTGAGCGCCTAATGTCAAACCTATCCCCCTAGCGCATTATAGGTGGAGCCACACTTTTAAAAGCTTACCCAACGGTTGGTTTTGACACGCCATTTTCAAATATACTAAAATGAATTGTTTCAAAAAATTTTAATAGGCTTTCATACCTATCCCAAAACTTAGCACGTGTGGGCATGTTGCCAACGCAACATGGTCTCACGAAAGGACATATCGTTCCCACGACATGTTCTAACGAGAAATCATGTCGCATTGTCAACGTGCACCGACGAGAGGTCATGCCGGATTTTTCCTTGAAATTCTTCGGGAATACCCGTTATGCTGCCCAAATTTCTCCAGAAATTGGGGCTGCTCATCCGTCCTATAAATGCTTCGGTTTTATTTAGGTATCATTGCCTATTATTAATTTTTAATCAATACATTTGGTGTATTTTCGGATGATGTGTCCCTAGGTTCCCCCCGAGGTCTAGATTGCGTGAATAAAGGATTAGCCTTTTTCAACCGTCTCTAGGACTTAAAAGACACCGATTTTTACTTAAACATTAATAAGATGTTGCACGAGTCCGTCTCATATCCCTTTCATCCCTCTTCCACACCTCCTCAAGGTCATTTCCTCTCCTCCACCTTATGCAACCTCTTTACCCCTGCAGTGACGGCAAGTTGGGTTCGTGGGTCTCGTTTGGTGCACATTCCCGAAACAGTCAACAATTCAGAGATGTCTAGTGTAGAGAATGATATGACTACTACATCTGGGGTCTCATCTGCCATGGGTCAACATGGCATGCATGATCAGTCTATGGAGCAGATGAGAGCTAATTTGGAGGCTGCTTAGTCCGTGAGCGTGAAGCTCGATTGCTCGCCCAAGCTGCACTGGCTCAAGAACAAGCTGCTAAAGCTAGAGAGGTTGAAACGCGTGCTAGGTTTGTGGAAGTAATGCGTGTTCGAGGGATTGCTGTGGTTCGTCGTGCAGATGGATCTTATGAAGAGATTACTGAGGCTTATGATATCGAGTTAGAGGCCGGCAATGTTTCTCTCCCTTTGCATCCTACCTATGGTGTGACATCTCTTCCCGTTTATCAAATGTATGGGATAAATGCGAACGCACAAGGCAATACTCCTTCCCCAATGTTTCAATCCCAGGCTCAGGGTTCACAGTTCAATTATGCTCAGAATCAGGGGCTGCCGGTGAGCTCCCAAGTTGGTTTTAGAGGAACGCTGTCATGACCCTAAACCTAGGCACATTTTGGTCACACGTGAAGCACGTGGGGTTGGGTATGCCTTGCATATCATCCTTGGGTTGTTGGCATTTGAATTGCTTACGTGTTCATTGTGGCATGTTTTATGAGCTATGTGATTTAGATGTTGTTAAAGTGCTCTTGATCATATAATGCCTAAGTAATGGAAATGAAAGAATTGGGTAGTTAATTGATAACACATGAAATTTTGAATTGAAAATGTTTCAAAATGGTTGAGGTGCTTAGGTGGAACTTGAACTTTAAGGTAGTGTTTTGTTGAATTTCAATCTTAGAGGAGCTTATGTGTAAGATTGTTATATATATATCTTCTTAAAGCTTCCTAAAGAAGCTTTACTACGTTTCCTCAGTTTCTACTTCCTTCTCCCAGCCAAGAAGCTTCCCAAACCCTTGTTTAACTTATAAAAATCACAGAAATTCAGCCTTGGTTGTATTGTTGATTCCATCTTTAAATTATTGCAAAGAAGGGTGAATAGAGCAAGAATATCCTAGTTCCTCTTCTTTTTAATTTGGTAAATCTTGGTAAGTTGTTATGGTTATTTTCCAATAACTTTCATGGCTTGTTTAATGATGTTATTACTGAGTTATGAATGATTATGTGAAGTTGGAAATCAGCTTTTGTGTTTAAATTGGAAACAACTAAGTAGGGGTTAAAGAACCATGTTAAAGGGTGATGGAATGAATTGGAACATGTGTATAATTGTTATATGGCATGAAGTAAGGATAGGTAAAGGTTTAAACTGAGGTATGTTGAGGTTTGAAGTCAGTTTAGGCCACCTTACAGTTGCTGGAAATGAGAGAGTTGTGGTTGTTGTTGTTGCTGCTAATGTTGTCAACTTCAGCAATTATTTCTGGTGGAGGGCACGACTCGTGCCCTAGAGCACGATTCGTGACCCTCAGGGTTACACTCGTGAATTGCAGTCGTGAGCCTTGGACCATTCATGCTGGACTGGGGCACGACTCGTGCCTACCTTCATGATTCGTGCCCAGAACTATACCAGGTTAGCAACTTTACAAGGTTTTGGACCTAATAAAAAGGGTATAGATTTAGTACCTCTTCAACTATTCTTGTAGTACAAGTTTAGTACTACAATGTGGAACTTGGAATAGGCCAAAAAGATATTGGCAAGAGCTTTAAATAGTGGCGTGAAATTGCTTGAAAGGCAGTTATGACACTTGAACTATTTCTAATCTGCAGCTGTGAACCTTTTTCTAGGCCTTGGAAACCTAGGCTACTCAACATCAAATGGAACACTCTTTAACCGTGAATCTAGTACAAATTTAGTACTACATTATGGAACTTGAAATTGTCCAATTGGATAATGGAAAGTACTTTAAATAATGTCATGAACATGCTTGAAAGGCAGTTTATGACACTTGAACCAAAGGTTGTAAAACTTGGTATTTGATCACGTAACCTTAAAAGAAGTTGTTCAATGTTGTATTGTGAATGCGTAGGGCTACGTATAGAATATTGTATCTCTACGTGGTTGACCCTAGAGGGTTATAGGGTTATGTGTAGTGCCTTAAAAAGAAGTTGCACTACTACAATTGTTGGGCAGGAGTTTGAACACCCTGTTTCTAGTTTCCATAGGATAAAATGAAAATGTAAGACTTATATGTGATATAAATTGTGCCATAAGTGCTTACCTGTTTATAGTTGTTGTGTACATAGTGTTAATACGTGTTGCATTGTTCCTTTGGTTGGGCATGAGTTTTTAATACCATGTCCTCGGATTGTGTTATTATTCAATAGTGTTGAAATGTATGTGCACTATTGTGATTGGATTAACATGAATTATAGTTCCATGTTATATACATTGGTGTCCCATAGGGTGGACTTAATTTCAAGTATCTGTTATGTGCTTGAGCATGGTGATATCAGCTGATCTTTTGGGGGTATATAGGATACCATCACTTATGGTAAGATATCTCATAAGGTGTTTAGATTTCCTTATACCTGTGACCTCTCCCCCTTCTGTGGCCACGGTCTGGGGGTGCGCAGCTTCTATGGATATGTGCAGTCATGCCATACGATAGCTGATAACTTATATGGATCTCCGATAGAGATCGTATAAGTCGTGAAGGCGCACCAGCAGTTCACGAGAGGAGTATTACTCCCACCGTTATACTATATGTGATTTAGATGGGAAAGGTATCATAATGTGTTTACTGTTTCCCAATGTGATCTTGGCAACCTACTTGTGTGTTGCATATTGTATGACTTATTGGTCAGAAGGAAAAGGTAACGTAATGTGTTTACTGTTTTCCAATATGAGAAACATGTTTATGTGTTGCATATTGTGTGGCATATTGTTGTATACATAATAGCTTGCTGAGATTTTATCTCACCCCTTCTCCCTTTATTGTTTTAGATCCCGCTGAGATAGGTGGACCGGACCAGTGAGGCCGGGGGAAGAGTTTGGACTCCTTTTGGGTTGTCAGGGTATGTGTTATTTTGGGAGTTGGGGCTGGTCTATGGTTGTTATTCTTTTGGGAAATGTTTTGTATATAAGTTTTGCAAACATATTTCAGTTGTATGGTGTTGTAAGTAACTTAAACTTGGTTTGTTGGTGATTGGCTTGTGTATAGCCTTTCCAGTTGTATATTTTGTAAAACTAGGTTGTGTTTGACTTAAATGGGTTTACCTATCGCCTCCATGTAGAGAAGTTATTTTGAAATGGTTTTAAAAACATGTTGTTTACTTTTTAAGATAAAGTAAAGGAAAGTTTTTTTGAAATGGTATATTTTGGGACCCTCCATCCTGGGACACGGTTTATAGGTCCGGGAGTTGGGAGGCACCCACAGTTGGTATCAGAGCTTTGGCTAGAGTCTAGGGTAGATGTCTAGTCTAAGGGGGAGTGTGTGATATCTGACGCCGAGTGTTTCCTGCAGGGATCATTGTAATGGCTGGGACTAGTGGTGACCAGCAGGGAAATATTGGTGATCAGGGTGTTGGGGGAGATCAGAATGCCGAGATGATGGCTATGTTTAGGGTATTCCTCCAGAATATGGCAACTCAGGGTAGAGCACAGCAACAACCTAAGGCAAGGCCAATACAGGGATTGGAAAAGTTTATCAAATTGTCTCCACCAAGCTTTAATGGTGATCAAGATCCAGTGATAGCTGAGAGATGGTTGGAGGCCATGAATAAGATCTTTGTTGCTATGGAGAGTACAGATGAAGAAAAGGTTAGATGTGCAGTGTTTAAACTAGAGGGTCTTGTCGAGCATTGGTGGCAAATCCTTAAGGAAAGCTGGGAGCGGGATCATACGCCCCAGACTTGGGACAGTTTCACTAGCAGGTTCAAGGAACATTACATTCTTGTGATCATCAAAGACAAGAAAGAGGTAGAATTCCTGAAACTTGAGCAGGGGGCAATGGCAGCAGCCCAGTACTCAGCAAAATTTACAGAACTGGCAAGGTATTTTCCACACCTAGTACCAGATGAAAGCAGGAGGGTCTACAAGTTTGTTAAAGGGTTGAGGTTGGAATTCAGGAAGCAATTGTTGACTCACGATTTTCCTACCTACCAGGTGGCAGTTAATATGGCCTACAGAATTGAGAATGACATTGATGAACATAGGGGTAAATCAAAGGCAAGTGGAAGCAAAGCTAAGTCTCAAGGCCAGAGTTCAGGACAGGGCAAGATTCAGCCTAAAGCTTCAGGTTTTGGAGTGGCTAAGGGAGGTACAGTAACAGTTTCAACAAGGCCTGTATCCCGTCAATTTGGCACTATTTGCAACTTTTGTAAGAGGATTGGGCATTCTGAAGACAACTATTGGAGGAAACAGGGAAAATGTCTGAACTGTGGAGAGATGGGGCATTTCAAGAAGGACTGTCCTAAATTTAAAAAGGGTCAAGCTCCGGGTGGTAAACAGCAAGGTGATCAGCCAAGAGGTGGTGTGAAAAGAGATGTAGAGGGAAAACCAAAACAGAAAGTGAAAGGCTGAGTGTTTGCCTTAGGCCGAGGTGAGGTAAATCCTACGGCAGTGATTAGAGGTATTGTCCCTGTCTCAGGGGTCAGGGCTCGTGTTCTTATCGACCCTGGATCGTCTCATTCATATGTGGCATCTCATTTTGCATTTACATTGCATAAGTTGCCTAAGTTGTTACCTTATGTGTTAGAGGTTTCTACTTCTGTGGGAGAGCACCTCGAATTCTCTCTGATCTATCATGATTGTGAGGTAATTATTTGTGGGCATGTATTACTAGTGGATTTGGTAGAGTTACCAATCCGAGATTTTGATGTTATTTTAGGCATGGACTGGTTGAGTTCTTGTCATGCCTTGGTGGACTGTCGCAGAAAGTGAGTCACCGTTTCTATGCCTGATGTGCCTGTATTTGTTTTTGATGCTGATAAATCTTTATTTGGCATTCATGTTATTTCTGAACTAAAGGCTAGAAAGTTATTATCTAAAGGGTGTGAGGGTTACTTGGCATATGTGGTAAATTCTGGTAAGAAGTCTCCTGAATTATCTTGTGTTCCAGTTGTGAATGAGTTCAGTGACGTATTCTCAACTGAGTATAGTATGCCTCCAGATAGAGAGGTGGAATTTTGCATTGACTTATTGCCAGGTACTTCACCAATTTGTAAGTCACCCTATTGAATGGCTCCAGCTGAGTTAAAAGAGTTGAAAATTCTGTTGCAGGAGTTGCTAGACAGGGGTTTTATTCGACCCAGTGTATCACCCTGGGGAGCACCAGTGTTGTTTTTTAGGAAGAAGGATGGTACTCTGCGGTTGTGTATTGATTACAGACTACTGAATCAAGCTACAATTAAGAACAAATATCCTCTCCCTCACATTGATGATTTGTTTGATCAATTTCAAGGTTCCGTTATATATTCTAAGTTGGATTTATGTAGCGGATACCATCAGTTGAAAATCAAGCCAGATGATGTGTCTAAAACAGCTTTCAGAACAAGGTACGGGCATTATGAATTTCTTGTTATGCCATTTGGGTTGACTAATGCACCAGCAGTCTTCATGGACATGATGAACAGGATCTTTAAGCCGTATCTTGATAATTTTGTTGTTGTTTTTATTGATGTTATCCTGGTATACTCAAAATCTAGGGAAGATCACGAGAGGCACTTGAGAATTTTCTTATCCGTGCTTTGTGAGAAACAGTTGTTTGCAAAGTTCAGCAAATGTGAGTTTTGGATGGAACATATTTCTTTTCTGGGTCATGTGATATCCAAAAATGGTATTGCAATGGATCCTTCAAAAATTGAGGTCGTAGTCAACTGGAAACAACCTTCTACCGTGACAGAGGTTCGTAGTTTCCTTGGGATAGCGGGGTACTATCGAAGATTTATTGAGGGATTTTCGAGGATTGCAACTCTGTTGACCAGATTGACTCGGAAGGATGTACCATTTATATGGGATGCTAAGTGTGAAGCTGGCTTTACTGAACTAAAGAAGAGATTGACTTCAGCTCCTATTCTTACACTTCTAGAGGGTTGTGAGAACTTTGTTATATTCAGTGATGCCTCTAAAGAGGGATTAGGTTGTGTACTTATACAAAATGGGAAGGTAATTGCATATGCTTCGAGGAAATTGTCTCCAGCGGAGCAGAATTATCCTACTCACGATATGGAGTTAGCAGCTATTGTGTTTGCATTGCATAAGTGGAAACATTACTTGTATGGCGCCAAATTTGAGATATTTACAGATCATAAGAGCCTGAAGTACTTGTTTACTCAGAAGGAATTAAACAATAGACAGAGGCGATGGTTGGAGCTCCTGAAAGACTATGATTGTGTTATTTCTTATCGTCCCGGGAAGGCCAATGTGGTAGCTGATGCTATTAGCCGTAAGGCTCATCTATCGTCCTTGGTATCTCGAGAGTTGGAAGGTAATATGTTGTTTGCTAATGTCAGAGCTGTTCCTACTCTTTATGGAGATCTTATGGAAGCTCAGTTGCATGATGATGAATTGAAGAAAATTAGGGAGAAATTGCAAGATGGCAAGGCTGGGGAGTTTTCGTTGAACAAGGATGGAGTTCTCACCTTCAAAGGCAGGATTTGTGTACCTTCTTCCCTAAAAATCAAAAGGCAGGTATTAGAGGATGGCCATAAGTCCCGATTTGCTATTCATCCAGGGAGCACCAAAATGTATCAGGATTTGAAAAGGGGTTACTGGTTGAATGGCATGAAAAAGGAGATTGCAGAACTTGTATCAAAGTGTTTGACTTGTCAACAGATCAAAGCTGAACATCAGAGGCCAGCTGAACTACTTCAACCACTTGATATTCCTGAGTGGAAGTGGGAGGGCATTTCTATGGATTTTGTTACAGGATTGCCTCCTACTCCGAGGAAGATGGATGTTATATGGGTGATTGTGGATAGATTGACCAAATCAGCTAATTTCCTACCAGTTTCGACCAAGTATTCCTTGGAGAGATTGGCTCAGTTGTATATCCGTGAGATAGTGAGATTACATGGAGTACATGTCAACATTATTTCTGATAGGGATCCGAGATTCACCTAGCGGTTTTGGAGGGCTTTGCATGAAGCCTTGGGGTCTAAGTTGAGTTTCAGTATAGTATTTCATCCTCAGACTGATGGGCAGACAGAGAGGACCATTTAGATTTTGGATGATATGTTACGGGCTTGTGTGATGGACTTCCAGTTATCTTGGGAAGATCATTTGCCTTTAGTGGAATTTTCCTATAACAATAGCTACCAATCCAGCATTGAGATGGCACCATATGAGGCCCTGTATGGGAGGAAATGTAGGTCCCCAATGTGTTGGGACGAGGTTGGTGAGGCTAAACTTTGGAGTCCAGATTTGGTTAGAGACTCAACTGAGAAGATCAAAGTGATCTGTGACCGATTGAGGACAGCCCAGAGTCGCCGGAAGAGTTATGCCGACACTAGAGAAGGGAGTTATCCTTTCAGGTGGGTGATTTTTTATTCTTGAAGATCTCACCAAGAACGGGGATCAAGAGGTTTGGCAACAAAGGGAAATTGGCTCCTAGGTTTGTTGGTCCGTTTGAGGTGTTAGAGAAGGTAGGTGAGTTGGCCTATCGTTTGGCCCTACCTCCCTCTCTTTCTTCTCTTCATGATGAGTTCTCCTCCTGAGGATGTTCAGGCAGACATGACTTATATGGAGGTACCTTTGCGGATTCTGGAGAGGCAGGTCCGAGAATTACTTACCAAGAGTATCCCCGTGGAGAAAGTTCTTTGGAAGAATCACACCATTGAGGAAGCTACTTGGGAATTGGAATCAGAGATGAGTCAGAAGTATCCGAATTTGTTTGATCAGTCAGGTAAGTAAAGTCCAAATTCGGGACGAAATTTGTTTAAGGGGGAGTGAGTGTCACGACCCTAAACCAAGGCACATTTTGGTCACACGTGAAGCACTTGGGGTTGGGTATGCCTTGCATATCATCCTTGGTTTGTTGGCATTTGAATTGCTTACGTGTTCATCGTGGCATGTTTTATGAGCTATGTGATTTAGATGTTGTTAAAGTGCTCTTGATCATATAATGCCTAAGTAATGGAAATGAAAGAATTGGGTAGTTAATTGATAACCCATGAAATTTTGAATTGAAAGTGTTTCAAAATGGTTGAGGTGCTTAGGTGGAACTTGAACTTTAAGGTAGTGTTTTGTTGAATTTCTATCTTGGAGGAGCTTATGTGTAAGATTGTTATATATATCTTCTTAAAGCTTCCTAAAGAAGCTTTACTACGTTTCCTCAGTTTCTACTTCCTTCTCCCAGCCAAGAAGCTTCCCAAACCCTTGTTTAACTTATAAAAATCACAGAAATTCCGCCTTGGTTGTGTTGTTGATTCCATCTTTAAATTATTGCAAAGAAGGGTGAATAGAGAAAGAATATCCTAGTTCCTCTTCTTTTTAATTTGGTAAATCTTGGTAAGTTTTTATGGTTCTTTTCCAATAACTTTTCATGGCTTGTTTAATGATGTTATTACTGAGTTATGAATGATTATGTGAAGTTCGAAATCAGCTTTTGTGTTTAAATTGGAAACAACTAAGTAGGGGTTGAAGAACCATGTTAAAGGGTGATGGAATGAATTGGAACATGTGTATAATTGTTATATGGCATTAAGGAAGGATAGGTAAAGGTTTAAACAGAGGTATGTTGAGGTTTGAAGTCAGTTTAGGCCACCTTACAGTTGCTAGAAATGAGAGAGTTGTGGTTGTTGTTGTTGCTGCTGATGTTGTCAACTTCAGCAATTATTTCTGGTGGAGGGCACGTCTCGTGCCCTAGAGCACGAGTCGTGACCCTCAGGGTTACACTCATGAATTTCAGTCGTGAGCCTTGAACCATTCATGCTGGACTGGGGCACGACTCATGCCTACCTTCACGATTCGCGCCCAGAACTATACCAGGTTAGCAACTTTACAAGGTTTTGGACCTAATAAAAAGGGTATAGATTTAGTACCTCTTCAACTATGCTTGTAGTACAAGTTTAGTACTACAATGTGGAACTTGGAATAGGCCAAAAATATATTAGCAAGAGCTTTAAATAGTGGCGTGAAATTGCTTGAAAGGCAGTTATGACACTTGAACTATTTCTAATCTGCAGCTGTGAACCTTTTTCTAGGCCTTGGAAACTAGGCTACTCAACATCAAAGGAACACTCTTTAACCCTGAATCTAGTACAACTTTAGTACTACATTATGGAACTTGAAATGGTCCAATTGGATAATGGAAAGTGCTTTAAATAATGTCGTGAACATGCTTGAAAGGCAGTTTATGACACTTAAACCAAAGGTTGTAAAACTTGGTATTTGATCACGTAACCTTAAAAGAAGTTGTTCAATGTTGTATTGTGAATGCGTAGGGATACGTATAGCATATTGTATCTCTACGTGGTTGACCCTAGAGGGTTATAGGGTTATGTATAGTGCCTTAAAAAGAAGTTGCACTACTACAATTGTTGGGCAGGAGTTTGAACACCCTGTTTCTGGTTTCCATAGGATGAAATGAAAATGTAAGACTTAAGTGATATAAATTGTGCCATAAGCGCTTACCTGTTTATAGTTGTTGTGCACATAGTGTTAATACGTGTTGCATTGTTCCTTTGGTTGGGCATGAGTTTTTAATACCAAGTCCTCGGATTGTGTTATTATTCAATAGTGTTGAAATGTATGTGCACTATTGTGATTGGATTAACATGAATTATAGTTCCATGTTATATACATTGGTGTCCCATAGGGTGGACTTAATTTCAAGTATCTGTTATATGCTTGAGTATGGTGATATCATCTGATCTTTTGGGGGTATATGGGATACTATCACTTATGGGAAGATATCTCATAAGGTGTTTAGATTTCCTTATACCTGTGACCTCTCCCCTTTCTGTGGCCACGGTCTGGGGGTGCGCAACTTCTATGGATATGTGCAGTCATGCCATACGATAGCTGAATCGTATAAGCCGTGAAGGTGCACCAGCAGTTCACGAGAGGAGTATTACTCCCACCATTATACTATATGTGATTTAGATGGGAAAGGTATCATAATGTGTTTACTGTTTCCCAATGTGATCTTGGCAACCTACTTGTGTGTTGCATATTGTATGACTTATTGGTCAGAAGGAAAAGGTAACGTAATGTGTTTACTGTTTTCCAATATGAGCAACCTGTTTATGTGTTGCATATTGTTTGGCATATTGTTGCATATATAATAGCTTGCTGAGATTTTATCTCACCCCTTCTCCCTTTATTGTTTTAGATCCCGCTGAGACAGGTGGACCGGACCAGTGAGGTCGGGGGAAGTGTTTGGACTCCTTTTGGGTTGTCAGGGTATGTGTTGTTTTGGGAGTTGGGGCTGGTCTATGGTTGTTATTCTTTTCGGAAATATTTTGTATATAAGTTTTACAAACATATTTCAGTTGTATGGTGTTGTAAGTAACTTAAACTTGGTTTGTTGGTGATTGGCTTGTGTATAGCCTTTCCAATTGTATATTTTGTAAAACCAGGTTGCGTTTGACTTAAACGGGTTTACCTCTCGCCTCCATGTAGAGAGGTTATTTTGAAATGGTTTTAAAACATGTTGTTTACTTTTCAAGATAAAGTAAAGGAAAGTATTTTTTGAAATGGTTTATTTTGGGACCCTCCATCCTGGGACACGGTTTATAGGTCGGGGAGTTGGGAGGCGCCCACAAACGCAGCTTCCGAATAGTCAAGGCTTGTTGTTTCCAGGCTCTCAGTATTAATAGGGTCAGTTTTATGGTCCTCACTTCCAGGGTAATGCCCAATATCAGACTCAACACCCTTACTCTAGGAATCAGTTCAGCCAAGATGGGTTTCTGCAGTTTCCTATTAGCCAGCCTCAACCTCAGGGAGGTTTGTCTCAGCCTTTAATGGGTTCAGCTTATGGGTTTGGATCATCACCTGTGCAACATCCGGAGTCGACTCCCTACTTGACTGCTAGTGCTCCGCTTTGGAATCAAATGTCCTGCACTCCCACCATGATCCCCATTCGGTAAGAGGTGCCAACACCCGAGTCACCTCCAAAGATGGTTCTGAAGAAGAGAGAAAAGCAGCACTTTGATGATGTGGGGATGCCTATAGAGGAATTCTTTGAAATCTTAGCAAGCGAAGGACTTGTCCAGCCATTGGTGAATTATAACCCTGTTCATTGCAGTCCCAAGTTGGATACTAACAAATTTTGCCTCTACCATCAGTATCTCAGCCATGTCACCAACGACTGTGTCACTTTGAAGTCGCTCATTCAAAAGCTCATGGACGAAGGGAAGATTGAGAAAGGTCCTTACCCCACTGTTGTCACTAATCCTTTTTCATGATATCGGCAGAATTCAAGAGGCCCTCCCATCTGAAGACGGAGAAGTCAGTCAGTCAGCGTCATAGGTTCTAGAGTGTCATTTACATTGTCATGAGTCTATCAAGTCCAAGATTGGACCAGTTTTCGCTTTCAATAATAAAAATCTTTGTTTCTCTTCTTGCTAGACTCGAGACATCACTTGCACACCCACGTCACATTTAATTGAAATGGTTTTATTCTAAATGATCACTTGTGCTGCTCAATCACTAACGCTTTGCAATGATTAATATTTAAATTGATCGGAGTGAGAAAATCGACTGATATCCTTTTCAAATTGGGGCTCACCAACTCCCCATCTTGCATCTCATATGCTCACATCTCTTTCATAATCCTCATCAGTTCGTCGCTCAATGAATTTGCATGAATCTTCCTCAATCAAGCTTAAGCAAGCAATAAAGGCTTAATCTCGTTCAGATCATCCGGTAGGGACTGCGGTTGAAACCTTTCACCCTAGTGTAAGTGCTCCAATTTGAGTTGTTAGAATTTTCGTTAGAAAATTAACGAAAGTTTTAACATTTCTAACATTTCTAACAATTCCTAACATTCCTAACAAAGTGAGGGTAAATTAGGGATTTCCATTTAAAGATAAACCATGGAAAGGAATCAAAAAAGCAAAAGAAATTGGAAAAATCCGGATTAGGCAAGTTGAAAAACAAAAACTGCTGGAATTTTGAATAATATTCTTCCTGTTCAAAGCCTGGAGCAGCATTTAATGCACCAGGCACGTTTACGGAACCCTCCGCGTGGATATGTTTGCATCTCACAGGGGCCTATAAATTGAACCCTCCTCTCTCAGTTTACACAACACATTTTACACACAGAAGCTGTATTTTGGCGAAAAATAGAGAGAAAACAGTGGGAATCCTTAGATTGCCACCATTTTCTCTTGAACCTTTCCCAATTTCACTTCAACCATTCTCAAATCACTCTTAAACACACCAAGCTCAAGCTTAAAACACTACTCAAGAGGAAGATTAGGGAGAAAACATAGAGGACTTAAGTGTTATCTACTTGTTTTCTCTTTAATCAACTCTATCATCAAACCCTAAACACATTCAAGCCTTGAATCCACCCAAACACAAATCCAAAACACCAAATCTTGATACTCCTCAAGTCAAACACCAAATCTTGATACTCCTCAAGTCAAATTCCAAGACTAGGAAGATAGGGTGTCACCATTGGTAAAGCCCTCCTTCTCAAAACCCTAAAATTCTCTTTTAACTTCTTGTTCATCTTGTTCTTCTTACTTGGATCTACTTGATGTCTAGTTTAACTTAAGTTTTGACCCAAGATGGTCATCTTGAAGTTCATCTTCATGAATGACCATCTCAAATGGTCTACATTTTAAATCTCTAAATTGATTTTTCTCTTTAAATTCATCTTTACAAAATTCCCCTCCCCAAGCAAATGAAGTGCTTAGTCCTAATGTACCCCAAGGATGGTTTGGTATAGTTGATTCACCACTAAAATTTCAAGTGATCACTAACCAAAACCTAGGGAAATGGGGACAAGCATGGATGCAAAACCCCCTTTAAAATCATATTTTCTTTCTTGAGAAGTTGCTGTCCAGTAGCAATTTTCTCAGACCTCAGTCCATGGTCTAATTTTTTGGACATTGATAAACTTGGAATTTTGTGTTGACTACAAAATACTTTTTGTAGCCAACATACAGATATTTCCATACGTATTTTTACTTTATTTTTTGAGTGAGTAAAACTCCCTTTTTCAAATTTTCTTTTAGAGGCTAGTTCATCAGTTTCTGGAAATCCAGATTTCATATCTGAGATTTCCAGAAGGATTTGACCCCTCAAATCTTATCCAAAATAGAAAATTCTTTCGTAGAAACCATATTTAATGTTTTTTAAGAAACTTTCATTCCCGGACTTTTCCCATATTCTGGAGCTTTCAAGCCCTAAAGTCCATTTCAAAGTCAAGGGTCAACTGCCTTTTTCATTCTGGCAGAAATGGTTTTCAACTTCCAAAAATCTTTTGATTTCCAAATCTCAACCCAAAAATCATCCAAAAAATCATGGGATCAGTTTAAAGCCTTAAAAAGAGTTCCCAATTTTTACTTTCCTCAGTTTCAACTTATTTTGGCCAAAACACACACACACACACACAACAAAGGATTTTGAATGTTTGGAAGACTCGTTTTACGAGGCATTCCGGGTGCACACTAACGTCCTTCCCGGCGTGTAACGTGACCTCCGAACCCAAATCTCTTATTTCCTGCATTTTTCAAAGTTTTGGCCCTTAAAACAAAAATGGCGTGGTGACTCCGTTTGATTTCAAAAAAAATCGGGTACATCACAGTGGCGACTCCGCTGGGGAAAATAAGCTTTTTCTAAAAAAAATAATAATGATATTTGGTATATTGGTGGAAACCATTAAACTTTCCGTTATCGCCTCCTAACACGAGTCGGGGATAAATTGTGGTTTAACAATCCCACGTACCAGTATCATCGTTTTCAAAAAAAAAAAAAGCTTTTGAGGGTCAAGCTTCCGTCCCGGCTTTAAAATCATTTGTTGTGTGTGTTGATTTTTGCACATTTTCGTGTTGTTTTGGCCGCCTCGGAAAAAGTCAAAATTTTGACTATCGGAATCATGTCCCTAACTGTCGGAATTTTCGTGCTTACGTGCTTATGTGTTCATTAAATTTCAAAAAAAAAAAATCAAAAAAAAGGGTTTTCAAAAAAAAGAAAATTTTCAAAAAAAAAAAAATCATGCATCATATTTTTAAGACACATAAAAAAAAATTCTATTTTACTCGTAAAAGAAGATAGATCAAGCTTGCACACTACGCGCACGTGACCGTACACTGCACACTACGTCCCTAACCCGGGGAAATCCTTGTCGCGGTCCGTTTGGTCTTATTACGCCTCTCGGACGAGCACAGGACTACCCAAACATCCCATGGAGCCTCGTGTCGACCATGCACTTGTCCGTGACACACTTTGTCCGAGACCCGGTTGGTTTTTAGTCTGGTCTGTGTCATGCCCCCGTCTCGTGTATAGACCTTTCCTTTCAAGCCTTTGTCGGCATACCGACTCAATATCTTTCGGGGACCCTAATCGCCGAAGTTCTGCCGGTTTTTCGCCGCAGACTTTGACCAAGATATTGACCGGCGCCTTGACTTCCGCTCTGACTGGCACAAATTATACACGGACTCCCAAGATTGACACCGAGTCATCAAGGATTAATGATTATTCCATGCCTAATTACGGCTTAACCGACGACAAGTCAAGATCAATTGTGGACGCTAATGCCCAAATCATGCCGACTTTTCGTCGAGCCCTCGGACATGATCTTGACTTTTGACGTCGCCTTTGTCCGTAATTTACATCGAATGCTCGTTAAGACTCGATTACCCGCCGTACTTTTAGGATCGTTTTCTTTCGGTCGGTGGGACCCGCTTGCCCTATAGGACCCTCGCCCGGGGCTGTCCACCCCGGGAGGTCGAAATACAGGTGGAATACGAGGGGCTTATAGACGTAGTGACGGGGCCCACTGATCCAGGATCCAGAGTAGTTTGCGAAAAAGAAGAGCAATCTTTTCCAACCGATTAGGTTAATAAAACATGTTTTAAGTAAACGTGAACAAATAACTGCATGTTGCATGAGCCCAAAGCCCAAACACCTACCCTCCTTCAAATCCCAAATATCTGAACCCACGTATCTTTCCACCCGCAGCTCCGCACATTGCTTGGTTTCGGGCACCGGGTCACCATTTGATCAGTTGGGAAGAGTCAAGCGCATCGTCAGCTTCACCGTTTGTTCCGACTCTGGGTTTCAGAATGTCTGCATCAGCTGGTAACGATGGGGACAACGTCACTCCGCCTCCTGGGACTCCTCAAACAGAACCGCAATGGAATCAGTTAGTCGAACAGATAAGAGTGCGACAGGAAGCACAGCTGAACAGCCTTATGGAGGCTATCAAAAGCCATGGTCTGGCCGCCAGCCTCAATCCCGATGGCACCTTCACCGTGGAAGAAGACGAGGATGCCAACCCCACTCTCAGTCGCCCTGACTACACCAGGATGCCACCACCCACCTCCTATGGTGCCACTACAAGAGCCCATGCTCCTCGACCTCTGGGTCAGCCGGCTCCCCAACTGCAGACCACTGAATCCATGCAGCCTGACGGGACGAGCCAGTTCGCAGTACCTCAGTGGGGACAAAGTCTGTACGGAATGTCTTCTCATGGTTGGGGGTGCCTCGGAATGCCACAGCAAATGGGGATCCCACCTCAGTTTGGAACCGATCAATCCGGACCTTCACAACAACAGTTTGAAATGCCGCCACAGTCTGGTTCCGGGCCACAGTCAGGAGCCCTTCCTCAGAATGATGCTAACTCAGCTGCTCCTCACACAGCTTTCACAAATCCATGTATCACTCAAGGTTCGATGGGTTACCAAGCCCCCATCCCAGTTTCATCAGAATCACCAGGACCACAGTATCCTCTCGGTTATGCATCCTTGCCACAACCAGCCATGCAATTCAACAACCAGGGACAGCAGCCCGCACCTAAGCCTACTTTTGGGCCTCACCCCGGAAACTCAAGCTACCCGATTGAAAATCAACAGCAATCCGCAAGGTTCTATCCCTTCGCTAATCCGGGCCAAGGACAGGTTTTCACCTACGCTCCGGGATATGGTATTCCTTCCACCAATGCCCCACCAACAGCTAGTCCTCTTCCTAGCTCAAATATCGGCTCAGGCATTCCCGCTCCACCTTTGGATCCCCATTTGGTCTGGTTTATGGAGCAACACAAGGAAATGAAAGCACAGATTGCTGAACTGACTGCCAAAAAGAGCACTGCTCTTCGGCCTACAGATCCCGACTCGATTGTCCCCTGCCTCACAAGTTTGTGATGCCAAATCTCGAATTGTTTGATGGGAGTGCATGCCCTAAAACTCACTTGGACACCTATACTTTGGCAATGAAGGCTAAGGGATGCACAAACCAGCAGCTGGCCGATTACCTCTCTTTGAAATCAGGGGCTTTGAAATGGTTTTTCCGATTGCAGCCGGAAGCTAGGGCTACTTGGGAACAGATTACCAGTACTTTCACAAATAAGTATAAAGCCAATTTGGAATGGGAAACAAACAGAGTTGATTTGCAGACAACAATGCAGCGCCCTGATGAGAATATCGGGAATTTCTATAAAAGGTGGAACCTGAAGCTCAGTGAAATGGCCATTCCTCCCTCTGACGAAAAGCAGTTAGACATCTTCCAGTCATGTTTGAAGCCGCATTTGAGAGCTTCCTCGCCACTTCCCCTACGCCGACTTGCGTGCAATGGTTAATTCCGGCTAAGTTCGAAAAGGCTTACAATCGCAGCCGACCGTCGCACCTCGCTACAGATACCGAGTTTCTTCCACCTCCAACACATCTCCCGCCCAACCAAAAGGTAAAGAAGTGATTAGCTATGTGGGACAGGACTGTAACAATGCCACTTCCTTTGTTCCCAAGAAACCTGATGCACCTAGATCCCGGCTCCAAGACTTGAGAAACTTTGGGATGCCTTTGAGTGATATCTTTAGAGGTTTGGTGAGAGAAGGTTTGCTCCGGCCTTTGGAAAATTATCAGCCTAGAAATCCCAATGCTCCTTTGGATACCTCCAAGCATTGTTCCTTTCATCAGTACCATGGGCACCTGACAGATGATTGCGTCTCCCTGAAAAAGGCAATCCAAAGTTTGATTGAACAAGGGAGGTTAGAGGTGCCTGAAAGGCCCAATACTATCAGTAACCCATTCCCTAGAAACAACAACCCGAATGTCAACATGGTCGAGTTTGGTGATTCAAGACTTGTGGGCATAATGGAATTTGACTCACCCCTTTGCGAGGTCAATGAACCAGTCATCACAGGCAAGGAAAATGGTTGGATTGAGGAAGAAGCTGACAAAGAAGTCCGGATGGGAAGACCTGCGATAGCTCCCGTCTCCAGCGTCGAAGAATATATGCATGGTCCAACAGCAAAGAGCGGCTAGACTAGGGGCTACCTATCTCTAAAAATAGTCTTTTAGTCAACCTTCGTAGGTTCTAGTATTTTTCTTTCACCTAAGTCCATCTTGGACACTTGTCGGTTTTGTCCACCTCGAATGTTGTGGAAAGATAGCTTAACTATCATTTAAAATTTATATATATATAAGTCTTTCTTCTTTTCTTGCTAGACTCGAGACATCACTTGCACACCCACGTTACACTTAATTGAAATGGTTTTATCCTAGATGATCACTTGTGCTGCTCAACCACTAACTCTTTGAAATGATTAATATTTAAATTAATCGGAGTGAGAAAATCAATTGATATCTTTCCCAAATTGGGGCTTACCAACTCCCCATCTTGCATCTCATATGCTCACATCCCTTTCATCATCATCCTCTCGTTGCTCGATGAATTTGCATGGATATTTTCTCATTTAAAGCTTAAGCAAGCAACGAAGACTTAATCTCGTTTAGGTCATCCAGTAGGGATTGCGGTTGAAACCTTTCACCCATAGGAAAGCCATTACCTCACCCTCACTAAAAACTACCCTTTCATTTCTATCGGCGTGTTTTGAAACCCGGTTTAGCCATTATTTTTGCTCCTTACTGAGAGAAGTCCAAGCAAGCCCAAGAAGTTAACTTCGAGAGTCGGCGATGCGCAAAATATCTCAAGCCATGAAGGAAGGACAAAGATAGTCCTCAACTCCTCAGGAAGCTTTCCAAGTCAAAAAAAAAAAAAGGAGCTCAAGCAAAAAAAAAATTCAAAAAAAAAAAGCTTCAAAAAAAAAAAAAGAAGGATTGTCGATCCTCACAATTCAGTAAAAATCCCCGGCTTCTCAAGAAGCTCTCCAATGATCAAAAAGGAGCCTGAATTCTCGCAAGATCGCAAAAAGTTGTCGATAGCTTGGATTTCCTCTCACCATTACCTTAAATCAATCCCAAGCCATCCTCTCGATTTTAGAGGATACTCCCATTACCCTCGCATTTGGCCAAAGTCAAAATTTGACCTCTCATTCTTAGAGGCAATCAATCTTCCCCGCCGTAGATTTTCCAAACACATCCCTGCAAGCCAACCTCTCATTTTTAGAGGTTCAGTCAGCAAAAGGCCCAGCCGACCTCTCACTTTAAGAGGTCATAACTTCCAAAATTACCCGATGGCCGATCGAAGCACGGAAACCCAGCTGCAATTCCTATCGGATAGCAATTTCATCGTAAAATCTTTAAGATCTAAATCAAATTAATGCTTCATTGCTTGCTTAAATTGGAATCTAATTCATCTTGATTCAAAATCACCAATCAAAGATTGTGCAAATTCAAATTTGATTCATTCGACATTTCATGTGAGCATAATTCATTTCTACTCCACAAACACTTGCCGTGGATGTCCCACTGGGGCTTCGCATCCGTGTCTTTCATGGACACTCTAAGGGGATATGTTATTCAAATCTCCAATCCTCAAATTCCCCTAAAGACCTCAAAGTCTTGAATTTTCACATTCATTCTCTCTTCATTCGGGATATGCCCGAACTACGGCGACCTGAGCTCTTCATAATGGAGGGAACGTAGGCAACCAGAAATGGCCCGGTCAAAATCACAAACAAATCTCAAAAAAAAAAAAAAATCCGGTCTCATCAAGGATCGTCCCTATACACTTTCCGAGCTTGATCCTCGATATCAGTTGGTTTTCTCCTTGTGATTAATCAAAATATTTGTTCATATCAGATTTAGGAGTTTAATAACCCGAACATTAACAAAGGGTTTTAAGAAGCCTTGTGATCATCATGAATAAGACAAGTTTTCAAGTGTCTCGACAAGTCTTCTCTTTCTATATCATAGGAAAATAGAGCCAAACACTGTCTTTCTATCAGCAGGGGCTTCCATACACTTTTCCACACCTTGTGATGCTTATACTCTCTCAAAAGAGTCAAACCTAAAGCGAGTGTGTATATATGAAATCGGGATTCATTCCCACTTTTCGAAAGATGTGCCCCTGCACGTAAACATTTCTGAGTCTTGTCCATTGGCTGGTTGACTAAGATCTAAAAAGATGGGTGCCTCCCTGGTCACATGACGACTCTGTCTACAGTAAGACTGCTCTGAATTTCTTCACGCTGGGGCTTGCTAAGCGGTTTTCCCAGGATCTTCTGTATCAGCTCTTCAAGCTGGGGCTTCTATAGTCATCTTTGGGTCCACATTGGGTTCTTCACTACGAAATAGACTCGCCAAGTCGCTTCTACAAAATCTGGACTTTGCCTACTCAGGATCCGGGGGCTTTGTCAAGATGGTCTTTTGGACCCGAATTTTATCAAGAAAGAATTTCAAATTTTTCGTAACTTGGTACACGGCAGCTTCCCGTAGCATCGGAATTCAAGATCAGGGTTTCTCCCGGCATTAGCAATTCCATCAAATCATTCTCCGAACAAGGTTTCGGCCAAAGTCACAGCTCACCCAAATGAAAGAAGCGTCGCTCATATCGACGTGCCCCAGAGCCTGTCAGCATCAGCTTCAGATGACCAAGAATGAGAGGGAAAATTTCAACCAAGACCCGGGATCCGAAACCAATCTCATCAAAATTGAGGTCCATGTGATACTGTCAACAAAACCTCATCAACAACCGCTCTTTAAACTGCGATCGAGGGCTCTCACCTCCCCCACTTGCTCAAAGCCTGTCCCAAACAGTCTCCAAACACATACATCCCGACGCATCCCCTTTCATCACCATGCATCCCCACCAAAAAATCTCCCAAGGGCTCATGTAGCATGCACAAAATTTGAATCAATAGGAAAAATCCTAAGTGATTGAAGATCATAAATCATAATTTCCGTGCCAAAAGCTTAGGCTAAGTACATCTTCGAAAGCAAGTAAATGCATCATCACAATCATTTTTGGCTCTATGCATGCATCTGTCATCGTGAATGTTATATATGCATCTTCCTCTTCACTAACGAATGCAGGAATTCAAACGTGAAATCAAATCCCCCTTTTTGGTAAGGATGATCGTCACCAAAGACGACCTCCAATGTCCACAAATGGATGAAAACAGCCCCCAATGAAGACCACCTCCAGTGTCTACCGTTCGGTCAGGGACGCCAAGTTCTCAAAATACAAATCGGTCAGAGATGCCAAGTTCTCAAATGCAAATCGGTCAGGGATGCCAAATTCTCAAATACAGTTCGGTCAGGGACGCCAAGCTCTCAAATGCAAATCGGTCAGGGACGCCAAGTTCTCAAATACAAATCGGTCAGGAATGCCAAATTCCCAAATACAATACGGTCAGAGACGCCAAGCTCTCAAATACAATGCGGTCAGAGACACCAAGTTCTCAAAAGGAAGAAGTCCCAATGTGAAGACAAGTTCAACAACTTCTACAAGGTTGACGATCACCAGCAAGATCCAGACTCAACCAAACTCCTCCTTCAGGTCAAAATGCCTCCAAAGACAGCAAATCGTCAGCAGAAACCGTCCCACGAACGGCAACCCAACAACTCTTCATCAACATCATCCGTAGCCTCAGTCCTTCCGGCAGCTACAGGTAAGCACAAAGACAGTATGAAAGCATATCTTAGTCAACTACTTTTCTAAAAGAACATTATCATCAAATCTTAGGGTGACTTCCCAAAAATAGTCAAATCTTAGGGTGACTTCCCAAAATAGTCAAACCTCGGGTGACTCCCAAATACCGTCAAACGATCAAAGACCATCCCCAGCAGTTTTCGAACTACGTCCAGGCTTGATTCCCACTCGGGATACGTAGGTAGCCTACCTTAGGTCCAGCCACTTGACCAACACGGTCACCCTTTTCCCCGATAGTTCTCGTAAGCCCGAATCTTCCCCAGCGAGAATACCTTCAAATAGTCTCCCTCAGACACTAAAACCTCGACTTAGAATCATACTCCTGAACTAAGTCCCCATTTAGGTTCATACTCCTGAACCAAAACCTCGACTTAGAATCATACTCCTGAACTAGGTCCCCATTTAGGTTCATACCCCTAAACTAAACCTTGACTTAGAATCACACTCCTGAACTAGGTCCCCATTTAGGTTCATACTCCTGAACTAAACCTTGACTTAGAATCATACTCCTGAACTAGGTCCCCATTTAGGTTCATACTCCTGAACTAAAAACTTAGGCTAACAAAATCCCCAGCGAAGTTAACGGAATCCCGCTTCTTTTTCCCATTATCCTCGGCAGCAAAAGTAAGACCGATCCCTTCAAATCAAGGTTCGAGGTACCTAAGGCGCCATCTCCAAGGCTTGAGGCACCTAAACGCTATCACCCCGGCCACAAAACGAGGAAAGCAATCATCCCCAAAATAGCCAAACCATAGGGCGACTTCCCGAAAATAGTCAAATCATAAGGCGACTTCCCAAAAATAGTCAAATCATAGGGCGACTTCCCCAAAATAGTCAAATCATAGGGCGACTTCCCCAAAATAGTCAAACCATAGGGCGACTTCCCAAAAATAGTCAAATTATAGGGCGACTTCCCCAAAATAGTTAAATCATAGGGCGACTTCCCAAAAATAGTCAAATCATAGGGCGACTTCCCAAAAATAGTCAGATCGTAGGATGACTTCCCCAAAATAGTCAAATCATAGGGCGACTTCCCAAAAATAGTCAAACCATAGGGCGACTTCCCAAAAATAGTCAAATCATAGGGCGACTTCCCCAAAATAGCCAAATCATAGGGCGAATTCCCCAAAATAGCCAAACCATAGGGCGACTTCCCGAAAATAGTCAAATCATAGGGCGACTTCCCAAAAATAGTCAAATCATAGGGCGACTTCCCCAAAATAGTAAAATCATAGGGCGACTTCCCCAAAATAGTAAAATCATAGGGCGACTTCCCAAAAATAGTCAAATCATAGGGCGACTTCCCCAAAATAGTCAAATCATAGGGCGACTTCCCAAAAATAGTCAAATCATAGGGCGACTTCCCAAAAATAGTCAGATCATAGGATGACTTCCCAAAAATAGTCAGATCATAGGGCGACTTCCCAAAAATAGTCAGATTATAGGGCGACTTCTCTAAAATAGTCATTCCAGGGTCAAAAACCCGAACTACGACCGGCTTGATTCCTCTTAAGGATACGTAGGTAGCCTATCGCTAGGTTCAGCCACCAGACCAAAATGGTCACTCTATCCCCAGCAGAGCGGATATACGACTCTAGCCACCAGACCAAAATGGTCATCTTCTATCCCCAGCAGAGTTTCTTTCAGCAACCAACTGCATAACTCGCTCGCCAGGTTGACATCCTAAAACAGTCACTCCAGGGTCAAAGACTCGAACTACGGCTGGCTTGATTCCTCTTAAGGATACGTAGGTAGCCTATTAAATAGGTTCAGCCACTCGATAAACTGATCCTCCTGTCAAATATGGAGCCTTACTCTTATCGACGACCCCGCTTCCTTCGAAAGCGCCGTCGCCGAGGGGCTACTGTAAGTGCTCCAATTTGAGTTGTTAGAATTTTCGTTAGAAAATTAACGAAAGTTTTAACATTTCTAACATTTCTAACAATTCCTAACATTCCTAACAAAGTGAGGGTAAATTAGGGATTGCCATTTAAAGATAAACCATGGAAAGGAATCAAAAAAGCAAAAGAAATTGGAAAAATCCGGATTAGGCAAGTTGAAAAACAAAAACTGCTGGAATTTTGAATAATATTCTTCCTGTTCAAAGCCCGGAGCAAGCATTTAATGCACTGTGCACGTTTACGGAACCCTCCGCGCGGATATGTTTGCATCTCACAGGGGCCTATAAATTGAACCCTCCTCTCTCAGTTTACACAACACATTTTACACACAGAAGCTGTATTTTGGCGAAAAATAGAGAGAAAACAGTGGGAATCCTTAGATTGCCACCATTTTCTCTTGAACCTTTCCCAATTTCACTTCAACCATTCTCAAATCACTCTTAAACACACCAAGCTCAAGCTTAAAACACTACTCAAGAGGAAGATTAGGGAGAAAACATAGAGGACTTAAGTGTTATCTACTTGTTTTCTCTTTAATCAACTCTATCATCAAACCCTAAACACATTCAAGCCTTGAATCCACCCAAACACAAATCCAAAACACCAAATCTTGATACTCCTCAAGTCAAACACCAAATCTTGATACTCCTCAAGTCAAATTCCAAGCCTAGGAAGATAGGGTGTCACCATTGGTAAAGCCCTCCTTCTCAAAACCCTAAAATTCTCTTTTAACTTCTTGTTCATCTTGTTCTTCTTACTTGGATCTACTTGATGTCTAGTTTAACTTAAGTTTTGACCCAAGATGGTCATATTGAAGTTCATCTTCATGAATGACCATCTCAAATGGTCTACATTTTAAATCTCTAAATTGATTTTTCTCTTTAAATTCATCTTTACAAAATTCCCCTCCCCAAGCAAATGAAGTGCTTAGTCCTAATGTACCCCAAGGATGGTTTGGTATAGTTGATTCACCACTAAAATGTCAAGTGATCACTAACCAAAACCTAGGGAAATGGGGACAAGCATGGATGCAAAACCCCCTTTAAAATCATATTTTCTTTCTTGAGAAGTTGCTGTCCAGTAGCAATTTTCTCAGACCTCAGTCCATGGTCTAATTTTTTGGACATTGATAAACTTGGAATTTGGTGTTGACTACAAAATACTTTTTGTAGCCAACATACAGATATTTCCATACGTATTTTTAATTTATTTTTTGAGTGAGTAAAACTCCCTTTTTCAAATTTTCTTTTAGAGGCTAGTTCATCAGTTTCTGGAAATCCAGATTTCATATCTGAGATTTCCAGAAGGATTTGACCCCTCAAATCTTATCCAAAATAGAAAATTCTTTCGTAGAAACTATAATTAAGGTTTTTTAAGCAACTTTCATTCCCGGACTTTTCCCAGATTCTGGAGCTTTCAAGCCCTAAAGTCCATTTCAAAGTCAAGGGTCAACTGCCTTTTTCATTCTGGCAGAAATGGTTTTCAACTTCCAAAAATCTTTTGATTTCCAAATCTCAACCCAAAAATCATCCAAAAAATCATGGGATCAGTTTAAAGCCTTAAAAAGAGTTCCCAATTTTTACTTTCCTCAGTTTCATCTTATTTTGGCCAAAACACACACACACACACACACAACAAAGGATTTTGAATGTTTGGAAGACTCGTTTTACGAGGCATTCCGGGTGCACACTAACGTCCTTCCCGGCGTGTAACGTGACCTCCGAACCCAAATCTCTTATTTTGGGCATTTTTCAAAGTTTTGGCCCTTAAAACAAAAATGGCGTGGCGACTCCGTTTGATTTCAAAAAAAATCGGGTACATCACACCTAGGGAAACCATTACCCCACCCTCACTATATAATACCCTTTCATTTCAAGATCAGCGTGTTTGAAACCCTGTTTAGCCATCATCTTTTCTCCATGCTAAGAGAATTCCAAGCAATGCCAAGAAGTTAGCTTCGAGAGTCGGCGGTGCGCAAAATACTCAAGGCATGAAGGAAGGACAAAGATAATCCTCAATTCCTCAAAAGGCCTTTCCAATGATCAAAAGAAGGATTTTAAATCCTCACCATTCAGCAAAAGTCTCTGACTTCTCAAGAAGCTCTCCAATGTTCAAAAGGAGTCCGAATCCTCACAAGTTCGCAAAAGTTCTTGATAGCTTGGACTTCCTCTCACCAACACTTTCCAACCAATTAATTCATCCTCTCGATTTTAGAGGACATCACCATTACCTCCAAACCAATTCCAAGCCATCCTCTCATTTTTAGAGGATATTCCCATTACCATTACCCTTACCTTCGGCCAAAGTCAAAATTTGACCTCTCTTAGAGGCAATCAATTCCCTAGCCATAGAAATCCTAAACACATCCCCGAAATCCAACCTCTCATTTTTAGAGGTTTAGTCAGCAAAAGGCCCAGCCGACCTCTCATCTTAAGAGGTCATGATTTTCCAAATCACCCGATGGTCGATCGAAGCCCTGAAACCCAGCTACAGTTCCTATCGGATAGCAGTTTCATTCTAATATCTTCAAGATCTAAATCAGATTAATGCTTCGTTGCTTGCTTAAGTTGGAATCAAATCCATTCCGGCTCAAAAGATCATCAACCAAAGGTTATGCAAATTCAAATCCAATTCATTCGACACTTCATGTGAGCATATTTCATTTCTCCTCCACAAACACTTGCCGTGGATGTCCCACTGGGGCTCCGCATCCGTATCTTTCATTGACACTCCAGGAGAACATGTCTTTCAATTCTCCAAATCCTCAAGATCCTCAGATCCTCGAATTCCAACATTCATTCTCTTTCAATCAGGATAAGCCCGAACTACGGTGACCTGAGCTCCTCGCTGGGAGGGGAACGTAGGCAACCATAATTGGTCCGGTCGAAATCACAAACAAACAAAACTCAGAAAATCCGGTCTCCTCAAGGGTCGTCCCTATACACAGATCCGTTTTTCCATATTTCCGAGTGTGATTCTCGATATCAGTCAGCTTTCTCCTCAGGATTAATCAAAATACTTGTTCATATCAGGATTGGTGATTGAATAACCCGAACATCAATAAAGGGTTTTAAGCAGCTTTTTGATCATCACGAATAAGACAAGTTTTCAAGTATCTCGACAAGTCTTCTCTTTCTACATCATAGGAAGATAGAGCCAAACACTGTTTTTTCTGCCAAGCAGGGGCTTACATACACTTTTCCACACCTTGTGATGCTTATACTCTTCCAAAAGAGTCAAACCCAAAAGTGAGAGTGTCATACACAAATTCGGGATCCATTCCCACTTTTCAAAAGATGCGCCCCTGCACGTAATAATTTCCGAGTCTTGTCCAATGACTGATTGACTAATGTCTGAAATGATGAGTTGCCTCTTTGGCCACAAGATGATACTGTCTGCAATAAGGCTGCATTGAATCTCATCAAACTAGGGCTTTTTCAAGCTGTTCTCCCAGATTCCCCTCGGGTTTACTTCGCATTATCAACTGGGGCTTCGTCAAGCTGGGATCATTCTCTGCACGTTCTCTGCTGCTTGCCGTCTCGGGTGCGCGACACACTTTGTTCTCACCAGCAACGGACCTACTGCAACCAGTACTCCCGGGAGCATCCCCGACTTGCCTAGGCTGCACCATATCATCATCATTCATACATTTCCCCACCTCATGGGAGAGGGTTCAACCAATACATCATCATCATATATATACATTCGTTCCATACACAATCCATCATAGCACAACTGCTACATACATATCCGCTCATCAAGACGTGCAAAATCCTTACTTCCTTTCCATCCCCAGCTGAGATGGACTCGTGCAATAAAGATCAATAATGCATAAGCAAAAATTCAAGTCAAATAAAATGCAAATTTCCTAGAGTGTTGTGTTTTCCCCCACAGGGTACAATAATCAAAGTGATCACAATATGATCGTGAGGACTGCTCCTCAAATTACAATCTGGACAAAGATTTCAAATCCTGCAGGTGGCATATCCCGCCTTTATCATCTTCATCAGTCCCGTCATCCTCGGACTCATCAACATCATCTGAAAGAGCCTTAGTTGCCTCAGTCTCCAAGCAATGCTTGTCAAAAAAAGGCTTCAGCTGCCCCAATCTCCAAGCAATAATGCTCATCAGTCTCAGGGACATCAAAGCTCGTTCTGCACGGAGAGTTATCATCAAAGCTCATCTTCTTGGGCAAATCATCACCAAAAGCCCGTTCTCATGGGCACACCTTCATCAAGGCCTGTATGCACTGACACGTCTTCATCCAAGTCTCCATGAGTGGACGAAAGATCATCAACAAAAGACCGTCCCTTGCACGGCAAACCACCCCTCTTGCAAAGAATCATCGGGTCCACCCCTCTTGTCCGTACCTTTCATCATCAACAACAGTGGTCTAAGTCCCTCCAGCAGCCACGATCATCAACAACAGTGGTCTAAGTCCCTCCGGCAGCCACAATCATCAACAACAATGGTCTAAGTCCCTCCGGCAGCCACAATCATCAACAACAATGGTCTAAGTCCCTCTGGCAGCCACGATCATCAGCCGTAGCATCAGTCCCTCCGGCAGCTACAGGTAAGCACAGCACAGGTATGAAAGCATATCTTAGTCAATTACTTTTCTAAGAAGCATTACCAAATCCTCGGGTGACTCCCACACAGTCAAATCCCCGGGTGACTCCCACACAGTCAAATCCCCGGGTGACTCTGTAAGTACCCAAATTCGGATCGTCAAAATCCGTTAAAAGTTAATCGGAATCCGTTAACTGGCTCGCTCCAGGTTAACCGAAACCCGTTAAGCTCCCCATTGCCAAGCCAACGAGATGTCCCAGGACTGCCTCTTGCATCCCGACGTCAAAACGTACTTAACACACATCATCGCACGTAAAAGTACAGCTTTGCCTGAAAAACGCACTTTTCGCCACTTTCCGGGGGCATTTCGGACATTTTCCGGACTGTTATTTAAAAAACGGACAAAACCGGGACCCGGAAACGAGCTCCCATACAACCTGTGAGTCATAGGACACGTGGCTTGCATGCCACCTCCCTCTAGTCACCTTTCAATCAAAAATCAAGGAGAAAAGACTAAAATACCCCTGATATGCAGTCCAAGTCCGGCCGGACTCCTTTGCAGACTCTCAGAAATTGCCAGCAAGTCCCTCCAATTTCCAAAGTTTCACAAAACCCCCTGGATTTCAAGCTAAGTCCGGCCGGACACATGCTGAAATTTCACCTATAAATAGAAGGGCTGTCAAAGCCATTTAAAAACAAAAAAATTTACTCCCAAAATCACCACAGCCACGGCCCAAACCCTTTTTACCCCTTCCCGAGTGCCCATTTCGTCTCGATTCGCGTGAAAACTTCGTATTTCGATCAAATACGACCCCCTCCACTCCGAAACACCGTTCCAAACCACTTTCCGTATCCCGTATACACCCCTCGAGCCAAAGGAGTCGACCCTAGCCATAGGTATAACTCCCTCTCTCTAATCTCTCTTTCTGCCTCGGTTTACGTGTCAGTCGCTATAACCGTTTCGGACGAACATCGTTGAAATGTAGACGCCTCCGTCTAACGAGGTCCGATACGTTTTAGCCCCTCGATCCTCTTCTCTTCCCATAAGAGAAGTAATCTCGGGTTAAAACGGCGTTCCGAACCCGTTCCGTTTAAATTTCTGTCATTTACAATTCCGGATCGATCGATCCGTCGAACGTTATTTAAATTCCTGTCATTTACCATTCCGGACCGTTTGATCCGTCGAACGTCATTTACATTTCTTGCAACTTTACAATTCCGAGTCGTTTGGCTCGTCGATCGTCATTTACAATTCCGAGTCGTTTGGCTCGTCGATCGTCATTTACGATATCGGATCGTTTGATTCCGTTGATATCGCACTTCAAATACTGTCATTTACAAAGTCCGACCCGTTTGGATCGTGATAGTATTTACTTTTTAAAGTCCGAGTCGCAACCCGATTCATTGATTGCATATCATTTAATAAGTTTTTTCCCATAAAAATCGTTAACAATGTAATGCCCGGTTCAAAACTGGAGTTCGACCTTCGAACTCTCTTTCAAAATGCGCGAAATGACGTTTGGTACCCGAACGCTCATCTTCAAACTTAAAAGCCGAATTTTGACACTCAAAATCATTTAATACGTTTTTTCCCATAAAAATCGTTAACAATGACATGCCCGGTTCAAAACCGGAGTTCGACCTTCGAACTCTCTTTCAAAATGCGCGAAATGACGTTTGGTACCCGAACGCTCATCTTCAAACTTAAAAGCCGAATTTTGACACTCAAAATCATTTAATACGTTTTTTCCTGTAAAAATCGTTAACAATGACACGCCCGGTTCAAAACCGGAGTTCGACCTTCGAACTCTCTTTCAAAATGCGCGAAATGACGTTTGGCATCCAAACGCTCATCTTCAAATTCAAAAATCCGACGTTTGTCATTCAAACACTCTTTTCTTAAAAGTCAACATTTGACCCTTAAGATAAACAGGTAAAATCAGCATTCGCGCCACTTTTCCTAAAACTACAAAACCGATGTTTGTCATTCAAACGCTCGTCTTTTCAAACAAGATCACCTAATCAACGTTTGACATTCAAACCAAGATTAAGCTTGTCATTCAAGTCCCCCATTTCAAAATGCAAACACACACACACACGCACACATTTTCGAGAAAGGTAGAAAGACTCGTCATACGAGGCATTTCGGGTGATCTCGTAATACTCTTCCCGAAACGTAACGTGACCTCCAAACCTAACAATATCTGGTATCAAAAAATCTTGTTACTCGTTTTTGCTGCCAACAAAAATGACCTCCTGTTTTCAAAGCCTTTTCCTATGTTTTTGCTATCAATAAAAACGACACCATTTTCACTAAAGCCGTTTCTCAACGTTTTGGGCTCAAAATACAGAAACCGTGTAGCGAATCCTCTTCCTTCCCGAAAAGCGAGGTCTCAGACACCAACCCTCCGCGAAAGACAACCGCTTTCGCCTCCGCGTGAAATCCGGGTAATTTCAGTTGGCGACTCTGTTGGGGATTCGAGATACTTTTTTCAAAAATGTCTTTGTTTTCAAAAAAGCCTTCCGTGGGTCAAACTTTCGTTTACCCTTCCTTGTTTTCGTGTGCGTGTGTTACTTTAAACCTCGAACGGTTTTTTCAAAGGCATTACATTGTCGTCTTTTCAAAATCATACCATGTTTGTGCATCCCCATTCATGTTTGATTTTCATGCTATCTTTTAAACTGCGCATCAAAAATTTTTAAGACACATTTTGAAAAATCTATGTTTTACTCAGAAAAAGAATTTTAGTGACCGCACACTACTCGCATTTGCTGCCTCGGTACACCGCACTTCACGTGCACCTGCTGCCTCGGTACACTGCACACTACGACCCGTAACCCGGGATGGCCTTATCAGTTGCACCTCGGTTGGTCTGCCAGACACCTTTCGAGGGTGTACGGGGTCGTCCCAAACAGCCCATCCTAGCCCGTGTAAGCCATGCACTCTTTGTGTCACACTTTGTCCAAGACCCCGGTTGGTTTTTGGCTTAGTTCGTGTCATAAAGCCTAAGTGTATGTTTTTATGCCGGGTTCCGCCACGAGTCAAGCTCGAGAGGTTGAGACCGAAGGTCGTTCCCGACCCGAAGTCTTGAGCTTTTCAGTCTTGACTTTGACGCGGAGCTCTGCCGAAAAATATACCCGAAGGTTCAATGTGACACCGTGTCACCAAACCTCACATTATGCATCGTGCTAGCCACAACTTGGCCAACGCTAAAAGCTAAGGTCCCTCATGCAAGCGAGTCAGGAGAGGTCATGCCGAAATTTTGGCACGATCCCCGCCTTAACTTAAGGACGTTGACTTCGACTGTGGCCCGTGCGTCACATACGCTGGAAGTTTGCGTGATCAGCTAGCCTTAAGTTCACTTTTTCCTTTGTCGGTGGAACTCGCTTGCCTTATAGGACCTCGCTCGGGATTGTCCGTCCCGAGAAAGATGATCTACAAATGGAAACGAGGGGCTTATAAGCGTAGTGACGAGATCCACTGATTAGAGCTCTAGGATTAGTTGCGAAATAGAAGACACACTCTTTTCCAACCGATTAGGACTCTGAGAAAATGCGTTTTAAGTAAACATTAATCGGTAACTGCACATTGCACAAGCCCGAAACCTTGGGCCAAATACCTTTTTCTGAAGCCTAAACCCTCCCTTTCGTTCCCTGCAGCGAGCAGAAAGTGGTTCAGATTTCCGGGTCAGCGCCTCGCCAGAATTACAGTTACGGTAGCGTCAGACAGTTCTTCGGTTCCCTCAGTTCCCTAAGCCAGAATAGCCGACATGTCTAGTTCACCAAGAAATCGTGACAGGGACGGACCCCCACCACCGGTAATGGATATGACTTTGGAAGAAGCCATCCGAGCTTGTGAGGTTCACAAAAGGCAGAAAGAAGATCAGCAGAATTTCGTGGTACAGCTTATGAATGAGCGAGGTATAGTAGCTATCCCCCAGTCAGATGGTACTTTCTTCCTAGTCGAGGATGACGATTCCCCGAAACCAATTCCTCAAACCTTCAACCAGGTTCCTCCCCCGCCAACTTACGGGATTCCTTCGAACCAAGGAAACAGCCGACCTATGCTTCACGTTGCCACCTCTCAGGGCAACCCTGTCATATTTAGCCAAGCCAGTGCTACTCCCATCACTCAATACCACCAAAGCACCGCTGGACCATCTCAAACAGATGCCAATATCCTTCAATACCCTCCCGGGTTCATCCCGTTGCCTATACACGAATCCCAAAACACCGGGGACAAACCCCGATACAATTCAAAAAAGGCTCCCATATATCCACATATATCAAGCCTCCCACCTCCAATCACTACCGCTCACATGGTAGCACCCGACGCCGAGCCTCACAGTCCACCACTGGACCCAACCTTAGCCTGGATGGTCGAACAGATGAAAGACCTGAAAGCTACCATGAGCAGCTCAAAGCAGGAAACGCTCAAATCCACAGATCCGGGAATGGTCACGCCTCTCCTTGCCAAGTTCCGAATGCCGGAGATGGACCGATTCGACGAAACCGAAGGTCCTCAAACGCATGTCAACACCTACGTTCTCGGCATAAGAGCGAAAGGAGCAACCCTCCAGCAAATGGCCGACCACTTCCAGCATACGCTCAAAAGATCAGCGTTACGATGGTTTCTGAAGCCTGCGGATTGCCACACCTGGGATCAGATAGTAACATCTTCCTGGAATGGTACAGATCCAACTTAGAGTGGGAAACGAGTCGTGAGGACTTAATCACCACTGAGCAGAAAGTGGATGAAAGCGTCAGAGAATTCTACAAGAGGTGGAGTTAGAAACTCTCCGAAATCATGGAGCCACTCTCCAAGGATGAACAGATGCGGATCTTCAAGTCCTGCTTTAGACCGTCCATCAGAACTCTCATCAGTCATCATTTCTTCCCAGATCTTTGGGCCATGGTCAATGCCGGCTCACAGTTCGAGAAGGATCTCAAGGAAAAGTTGGCTCTTGCCACGGCCATACGTATACTGCGTCGGCGATTGCATTCAATCCCGCACCGACCCCCGGCAAAGGGAAAGATATGTCTGTCAACTACATCCATGAGGGACAGCAGTCGGGCAACAGAAACCCAGTCCCACAAAGCAACAATTCCACTCAGAAGTAGCCTGCCATACACTTCGACAAGTTTGACATGCCGCTGAGCAAGAAGCTGGAAGGGTTAATCAAGGAAGGTCTCCTTAAACCCGTTGCAAATTACAAACCCAAGAATCCTGTAGTCAATGCTGACAAGAGCAACTACTGCGCCTTCCATCAGTATCACGGCCATACCACCGACAACTGCGTGGGGTTACGATACGAAATCCAGAACTTGATAGAGGAAGGAAAATTGGAGCGTCCCCGTGGACCCAATACAGTCGAAAATCCTTTCCCGAACAATAACAGTGTGAATTACATTGAATGGGTGCCCAAGAAGATTGTCGCAGAGCCAGTTCCTCCGCCTCTTCCAGTCGGGTCCCCATCAAATGTCCATATCAGCTATGATGTTTGCGACTGCTCTGCATGCCTGGAGTACGAGTCCCAAGACACGGTCTGGTGTAATCCTCCGAGAAAACAGAAGAAGAAGTCCTCTCAACAGAAACTGAGAGAAAGATACGAAGCTGGAGACACCAGTATGGGTACACTCGGAGAGGCATCCGGGAGGTTCGATTACTACGTACTCTACTCCAGCCAGTCCTCCCTTCCTCCAGGCCATGCAGCTTTAGAGCAAACAGGGGTGGGAAAGCCGAAAAGTCCTGCTGACACCAGAGTTCAGACCTTGGGACACCGGAATACCTCAGATCTTGGTAATCTTACTGCCAGTCAGAAGCCTAACCCCCCGCAGGATCAGCCAAGGTTCAATTTGTCCAGCTTTTGAGCACGGACCGGCAAAGGAAGATCAAGGTCAGCTTGGCACTCGCACTCGATCAACATTCTAACCAAGGGCAGCAACTGCCACAAACAGCCTCAACACCATCCCGAGGCTCCAGCGAAGGCTTTACCTCGTAAGAGGAAAATAGGAAGCGAATGGCTTGATGACTCTCATTCTCCGGATAGAGACCAAATCTATGATTCCCAACTGTATGGCAGTATGATCACTTTCTGTGACGAAGACCTGCCAAGAGATGCCTCGGGGCATAATGAAGCTCTGTACATCACTCTCAAGCTCAACACCATATCACTCCCCGGAGTATTGGTAGACAACGGGTCAGCCGTTAACGTTCTCCCCCTCAGCATGATGCGAGCCCTCCGTATCAATGAAAGCCACCTGATTCCATCAACCCGGACTATCAAGGCCTACGACAGCACGTCTCGTCCCATCCTGGGGACGGTGACTCTGGAGTTCTGGTTCGAAACCCAAATGGTGCCAGCAAAATTCCACGTGATGGACATTCCGTCCGAATTCACAGCTCTGTTGGGACACCCTTGGCTACATCACATGAAAGCCATAACCTCCACTCTCCATCAGTGCGTCAAGTTCATTAACCGCTAGGGAGATCTTGAAGTCATCTAAGGGGACAGTTTCCTCATAGGAAACGAAGCTGAGACAGCAGCCAAGCGTGCCCGCAGCCAGGCACCGGGGCTACCCCCTTCAAATCAACCAAGGGACTATCGGGGCAAATCTCATCAGAATCCCTCAGAGTCCGGAGATGCTAACTATGTCAATGTCCTCGAGCAGGCACTCGGAAGCGATCGATACATCAAGTTCAACTGTCGTTTCCAACATTTGGAGGCAGATTGGAAAGAAACATTGAGCATCGCCATGATGCGGGCACACAAACCCCCTGTCTCCAATCGGAGATTCGTCAGCATTCTTCAAGCCAACTCTCTGGCCCCGCCAGGCGAAGAGATTTTCGTGATAAAGGTCAACAAGCACCGCCATACTCGTCTTGAATGCATGGATGTCGTATGGGATGTCTTCCACGAGGAACTACCAGCTGAGCCCCTTTTCTCCAGCGAAGGGCATGATGTTTTCCTAGCAGCTCCAGCAACGCACCAGGATGCAATACGTCCCTACGTTTGGGTTGAGCCGTCAGACCGCGACGAATCACGACTCTCAGGAGTCGAGGACGCGGCAGACCCGCAAGAAGATCTCTGCATTCATATGCTCAATTTCGAGGACGGCACCCGTTTCGATCAGGTCACCTACGACCAGGGCTCCAACACTATAGAGATTGTCAAGCTCAACGTCCAGTACAGGCAGTTATCCGACAATTGGAAGCAACTGGTTGACACGACAAAGAACCCCTCTGATTAAGTGACTGACAACGACTTCGTCAACATCATCTATTCCAGATATCCTAATGATACCAAGGATCCGGTCCTTATTATCAGATTCTGCAATGCCAAAGTTACCCTCGACGACTGCCTACTCATGGTAAATGAGGCCTTGGCCAATCGAAGTCAGAGCTCATCATCACTTCCGACTACCAGCCCTAGTGGCAACCGGCCCGTGCCGTCAGTCAAGCTTAAAGCCGCAAGCACCGTCAAGGCCAAGGGCAACAGCAAAGGAGACAAAGCTCTTCACCCTGCTACAAGTCAGATCAACCTCGAGAACGCTTCCGGCAGCCACCTGTGAGTACCCCGACCCGAACTCGTGTGTTTGAGTATGATATCATTTTTGGGATCATTTAAATTCATTTAGTTTTGGGCCCATTTTTATTATTTATATTCATTAGTTTTGGGCCTGTTTCACTTCGGCCCATTCTGCCTGAAAGACGACCGGTGTCATACGACACCCCCAAATGAATTCCAAATCAGTACTCCCTCCGTCCCACGTGATAGTGGACTAACTTTTTGGGTGTAGGAATTAAGGAAAAGTGATGTAAGAAAGAGAAAAAGTTAAATGTTGTGAGTATGAAAAATTAAATAGGAGAGAGAATGAGTGGGAGGAATAGTGAGGAGAGAGAATGTTGTGAGTGTAAAAGTGAAGTAGGAAAGAGAATGAGTGGGTGAAATAGTGAATATTCTTTGCCATTTTGGGAAGTTTGCATTCACGTGGGACGGACCAAAATAGAAATAAGTTTGCATTCACGTGGGACGGAGGGAGTATTAAATAAGGGATAATATCCCATTTGTAAAAGGGGAACACACACGGAAAAGAGAGGACTCTCAACTCTTCCTCTCTAAGAAAACATTCACTTTCTCTCTCTTTGACTACTCTCTCTCATCACTCTCTCTCTCTAATCGTAAAAGGGAGGTCCATCACCGTCTCCCTCATCTCCTCACCGGTCTCTCCCTCACCGGCAACCCAAAGCTCCTTCCCTCAATCACCTCCCAACCAAACAACAAACTAATCCTTCCATAATCGCCTCTCACCAGACAGTTTCTCTCTCTATACGCAAATTACAGAGAAGCCTCCTCCCCAATCGGTCTTCTTCCTCACCATTCGCCGCTTCCACCAAGCTCTCTTCCTCTACCCAAGCCCACCATTGGTTTCCCATTCTAAATCGGCCGGAGCTCCCTAATCCGCCTCCCCACCATTCTCTGCCAAACCCAAGGACCGATTTAACCCAATCTCCTTCATCCCCTTCCTCACCGAACACCATTTCTTTTTCTCCATACAAATCGGTGACCCTTCTCTCCAAACCCATTCAATGGGCTAATCGATTCCTCCGGTTGAGTTCTCTCCCAAAACCGTGCTCCTTCCCCTGTTACAGACCGTAAACCCATCCATCAGTCTCTAACTCCCTTGTTCCAGACCTTCAGCTGGGTTTTCCTTCTCCGGCCAAGTCCACCGCCGTCGTCTCCTCTGTTCCAGATCTTAGGCCGGTTCAACCATCATCAACAGCTCCAAGTTAAGAAGCTGTCTGCTCCTCTATTTTCATTGTACTGAAGCCGATTTGAAGGCTTCCTATACCGACGTGGTATAGGAAGTGTGGACACTACGAGGCTAATCTCTGACTTCACTCTTCGTCTCTCTGTTGTTTGTTCATTCCTTGCCATTGTTCTGTTCATTTGTGATATGTTAATCTGTGAGTAGGATGGTCTTGCCTTGGTTTTTACTCACGTTGGTCGTGTTCCGGTTCATATGCTCTGAATGTTGTATTTGTGATCTGAGCATTGTTTCAACTGTGTTATACTTGTGGCAGTCACGCTCTGAATATGGTGTTTTGCTTATACATATTGCTCAGTTCATGTTATTTGAGCTTTAGACACGCTGATGAGTGTGGATCATCTATATTCACACTCATCTGAATGTCGATCCCTTCCCCATGGTTTCTGAATGTGCATGATCATTTTGTTTGAGTTAGGAAGTGAGGGTTCGTTAATTGTGACCCAAGAAATGTGGTCATTCACATTGGGTCACCGAAACCCCATGACCTTCCCACAATGCTCTTTTCCTTCAGCCTCTTCATTGTTATAGTCTATCTTGATACTCTTTGTTTGAGTTAGGAGGTGATGGCCCATCATTCACATTTGGCCATCAAAGCCATATGATCCTCCCACAATACTCACTTGTTACTATTTTTCTACTTCTTTCAGTGCTAAGAGTAGTATTGGTGGCATGTCCACCCCCCTTTGTAGAGACAGTCTGACCAGGGCTTCCTGTGTCATACGACATCCACGCTCCTGGGTAATCTTGTGTCGTATGTGTGAATGTGTGCCCCAAATTTTTGTGTTTGTTGGATTCACGCGAGTTTGAAGACATCCGGTTTAATTTGAAAAACGGAGTCGCCACGCCATTTTGATTACCTCAAAACTTTGAAAAAAAGGTTTTATGGGTTCGGAGGTTAAGTTACCCCTTGGGAAGAACGGATCGTTGTTCACCCAAGGTGCCTTGCCGGAGCAAGTCTCCCAAGATCCCATTAATCGTGCTTGCTTGCGTGCTTTCTTGTGTGCATGTGTTTGAAAATAAGGGGAGGGAATGTCCCAAGTCGTCTTTCGGACGTACAAACCATTTATTGGTTGTCGCTCGGGATTTCTTGGATTTTATGTATTCGGGATTATGATCCCGTCCTCATCTTGGACTTGTGATCATCGCATTTTAACCTCGGGACTTGCGTGATCGAGAGAATGACTCTCTTTATAGTCAAAGATGAGGTTCTTTAGAAAAGGAAGGTCCTTAGCCCATCAATCCTACGCTTTAAGACGGTCATGCTCATATAGATGCTTCTCACTCGATCTTAAGCGATAATCGGAGATATAGGGTTCAAGGTTGTCCCTTTCTAAAGAAATTGTGGAACCTTTAATGGAAGGAACGATGTAAAGATAGGATCTTTTACACCGGTCCGTTCCAAGGTTACTAATGGGGACACAGGGGAATGTATAAAAATGACACTTTAGTGAAAAGATGACATTTTTGGTGTAAAGAATGTCTTTTGGTTGCAAGGGATGCTTTTTGTGCAAAGAAAAGATTTTATGCAAAGAATGCATTTTTATGTGGAAAATTAGTGTTTTATATACAAATGATGCATAGAGATGTTATTCGGAAAAGCAAAGGATGCTACTTTAAAGTAAAGTAATGACTTTTGATACAAAGGATGCATTTTATGTATGAAAATGGGTTTTTTGAGTGCAAGGGATGCACCTTTAAAGCAAAGATGTCATTTTGGTGAAAAAGATATTCTTTTAATGCAAATGATGCTGCTCTGTATGCAAATGTTTTAGTTTAAATGCAAATTGATGCATTAGAAAAGGCAAACATCAGATTACGGTGAAAAGATGAGGAATTCGCAACCGGCTACTTATGTCGCGTGACATAGGCCGCCTATGTCGCGTGACATAACAAGCCATTTTGCGAAGCCTAAACATTTGAGATTTGCAGAGGTAACAAGGCACCAAAATGGTCAAGTTACTTCACAAACAAATCTCAGAGAGCATGTTTATCAATAATGAACGCTTCAAGAGGGTGTGGATATGAGGGATCCACACTCATCTTGAGTGTTCATGCAAAACCAAGCCAATCCGGGGCTTTTACATGAAATGTGATGAAATCAGATGTGGATCTGGGCAATATAATACTAAAGTATGCAACTTTAATCTGAATACTATATTATCAACGCATTTAGCATAGAGATTTCACATTCAAAGGAAAATAGAGAGTGTAAAAGGGTAGGAAATCGTTACCCTTGAAGACCACGACTCCCTATATCAAGTTCGATATAGGGGCCTTCAAAACAGCAACCTCCGGGGCTGAGATTGAGCCTTGGTTCCTTGAGAACTCCTTGATTCTTGATGTGTATATGAAGTGTGTGTGTGGGAAGTGTGTGTGTGATTGGGAGGATTAGTGTGATTTAGGGGGGGTATATGAGGAGAGAGGATACTTCTGGACGTATTCCCTATAGAGGGGGACTGAGGGGTGGAAAAGGTGTGTCCCAAATGAGAGGTGAAGGCCTCTATTTATAGGCTGCCTGCATGGGCTTGTTATGTCGCACGACATAACAAGCCATAACCGTTTTCCTTCTAGAAACATGCAAGGTGGCAACCTTCTAGAACTTTTCATGGCCTATTATGTCGCACGACATAAGTAGCCACTTCCAGATTCTTCTAGAAACATGCAAGGTGGCAAGCTTCTAGAAGTTTCCATGGCCTATTATGTCGCACGACATAAGTAGCCACTTCCAGTCCCTTCTAGAAACATGCAAGGTGGCAGTCTTCTAGAAGGGTTTTGGGATTAAGAAAAACGTGTTTCTTAATCACCAAGCATTCCCTTCAGCCCTTAAAAGGCTTGGAACATTTCTGAAATTATTCCCGAACTGTAGGAAAGTCCGAGGAATTACCGGAAAAAATTACCGGAATTGCCGGGAATATTAACCGGAAGGCATGAGCCAGATTTGGGTACTTACAGTATGACACCCAAGGCCCTGAGCAGTCCTGTGTCGTATGACACCCATGGCCCTGGACAGACTGCCTCAACCCATTTCCTTGTAATTCATTTTCATCAATTGTAAGTGGGATGTGGCCTCCCACAGTAAAAGGTTCACAAGGTGTAATGCCTCATTTTGATTAATAAAGCAAAGCATTAAAATGCATTTTATTACATATATTGTCTCACACAATTGCACACACTTTGGAATGTTTTGAATGTTGAACATAGAAAGACTTGTATACGGACGAGGCGTGTTGGGTGAAATCTCAAGTTCTTCCCAACACGTAACCTGACCCCCGGACCCAAATTCTCTTTAAAATAAAAGGTTTTTCAATGTTTTCCTTAAAAACGGCGTAGTGACTCCCAAAGATAAATTTATTTTATCTTTATATTTTTTTTCGGCGAGCGTTCATTCAGTGGCGACTCCGCTGGGGACTGAAACCTGTTTTCAAAAGAGGGTCAAACTTTCGTGTTCGTTCAACATTCACTTCATTCATATATATGTGCATTGTTGGTGACTTTATATGTGTATAAATGCATTTAGTGCTTTGTTTTATTTCCTCCCCTTCCTGGCTTCCTGCTTTATTGCATTAGGTGCTTGGGGCTGAGATTTTGCATTGTGCTTGGAGGCTGGGGCTGATTTGGCATTTGTTCAGTGTCTGGATATAGGACCCCTTATGTCACGCGACACATTTGACCTCATCAGTCTTGTGTCACGCGGCATAAGTGGTCAATTTTGCAAGATTTGTTTTCCTGGTGCAGGTTGTGATTGTGGGGCAATCCCCCATGATCAAATTATTGATCCTTGATTATTGTGCTCTGTGGGGGTGTGTGTGTTATTTTCCAGTTCATCCCCTTTCCATAAAAAAAAAAAAAGCAAAAAAATATTTTCCTAGAAGATGCCTTCACACTACTCGCAAGCTACCTGCACATAGAGTTAGAATCCGGGAGTGTACGGACAGCATCGCGGACAGTGACGTGTTTCGCTTACGCTTGAGCGCCTAAAGTCCTCCTAGCCTATAGAGTCAGCCAACACTTGTCCGTGACACACTTTCTACCGTGACCGGTTGGTTTTTGGCAAAATACTTTTGAAAACATTTTTCAAACTCGGTTTTCAAAATTTTCTCACAAAGTCCGAGTCATACTTTGTCTCCAAAATCTTGGCACACTCTACCTCTTCATGTCGAAATTACGACATAACTCAACGTGAGTACATGTCAAAATCTTGACATGTCTCTACGTAGGTACATGTCGATTTCTCGATTTGGCTTCGCAAGAGGTCATGACGCGTTTTCGACATGTGCTAACGCGAGACCATGTCGAATTTTTGACACATACTAACGAGAATTCATGCCAAAATTTCGCCACGAAGCGACGAGAGGACATCCCGTATTTTCGACTCGAAAAGAGGAGAGGTCATGCCGAATTTTTTCCAGGATTTTACCTGCAAATTGCAGTCTCGTACATTCAAACGTACTTTCGACCCTCTCTCCTCCCGAGTCTAGAAGTTTTGACTTGGACTTGGTTTTGAGAATCTCGAGTTTGACTTGTTTTGACTTGTGTGCCCATAGGTTCGTTTTGCCTTTTGATTGGTGGGTTCCACGTGCCCTATATGACCTTTGCCAGGATTGTCCGTCCCGGGAGTGCAATACCGGCGGAACCCACTAGTCCAGGAATAGTGTAGAATGCGAAAAAGAAGGTGTCCCCCTTTTCCAACCATTACTAATAAAAATTGTTTTTATTCAAACCATTAATAAGATGTTGCATGAGTCCATCTCCTTCCGTACTCCTCCCTCTCCCATACCTCCTCAAGGTTCTCTATCCTTCGCCTTATACACGCTCTCACCTCTTCACCTCCGCAAGGCTACGGCAAGTTGGGTGTGTGCTCTCGTTCCCGGCGCTCATTGGTCTATATTCCCGAGGTGGACGCAGTTCAAGTGTCCGGAAGGTCGTTACCTGATTCAGGATCTCGGAGGTCTGGTGTAGAAAATGTGGTGGCTAGCCAGTCTGGAGTTTCTCGTCCATCCGAAGTTGATTCAGTCAATCAGTCTTCATTGGTTCTAGAATGTCCCTTTCGGGCATCGAGTCTGTCAAATCCAAGATGGACCGGTCTTTTCTTTCAATGATAAAAATCTTTGTTTCTCTTCTTGCTAGACTCGAGACATCACTAGCACACCTACATTACGCTCAATTGAAATGGTCTTATTCCAAATGATCACTTGTGCTGCTCAACTACTAATGCTTTGAAATGTCTCATGTTTAAATTAATCAGAGTGAGAAAATCAATTGATATCCTTCTCAAATTGGGGCTTACCAACTCACCATCTTGCATCTCATATGCTCACATCTCTTTCATCATCCTAATCATTTCGTTGCTCGATGAATTTGCATAAATCTGTTCTCATTTAAAGCTTAAGCAAGCAATGAAGACTTAATCTCGTTTAGGTCATTCGGTAGGGATTGCGGTTGAAGCCTTTTACCCATAGGAAAGCCGTTACCTCACCCCCACTAAACAATATACTTTCATTTCAAGATCGGCATGTTTTGAAACCCTGTTTAGCCATCATCTTTGCTAAGAGAAGTCCAAGCAACGCCAAATAAGTTAGCTTTGAGAGTCGGCAATGCATAAAATATTCAAGCCATGAAGGAAGGACAGATATAATCCTCAGCTCCTCAGGAAGCCTTCCAAATTTTCAAAAGAAGGATTTTAAATCCTCACAATCTCAGATATAATCATAAGCTCCTCAGGAAGCCTTCCAAATTATCAAAAGAAGGATTTTAAATCCTCACCATTCATCAAAAATCCCCGACTTCTCGAGAAGCTCTCGAATGTTCAAAAAAGAGTTCAAACCCTCAAAGGTTCATAAAAGTTCTCAATAGCTTGGACTTCCTCTCACCGTTACCTTAATCAATCCCAAGCCATCCTCTCGATTTTAGAGGATATTCTCATTTCCTTAACCAATCCCAAGCCATCCTCTCACTTTTAGAGGATATTCCCATTACCATTACCCTCGCCTTTGGCCAAAGTCAAAATCTGACCTCTCATTCTTAGAGGCAAACAATCTTCATCGCCGTAGATTTCCCAAACACATCCCTGCAAGCCAACCTCTCATCTTTAGAGGTTCAGTCAGTAAAAGGCCTAGCCGACCACTCATCTTAAGAGGTCATCCACTTCCAAAATCACCCGATGGCCGATCGAAGCCCGGAAACCCAGCTACAGTCCCTACTAGATAGTAATTTCATTCAAATGTCCTCGAGATCTAAATCACATTAATGCTTCATTGCTTGCTTAAATCGGAGCCAAATCCATCTCGACTCAAATGATCCTCAATCAAAGATTGTGCAAATTCAATCCTTCCCTTCGACACTTCATGTGAGCATATTTCATTTCTCCTCCGCAAACACTTGTCGTGGATGCCCCACTGGGGCTTCGCATCCGTGTCTTTCATCGACACTCCAAGGGGACATGTTCTTCAACTCTCCCATCCTTAAAATCCTCAAAGGTCCTCAGATCCTCAAATTTCAACATTCGTTCTCTTTTCAATCGGGACTCGCCCGAACTACGGCAAACTGGTCCGGTCGAAATCACAAACAAATCTCAGAAAATCCGGTCTCCTCAAGGGCCGTCCCTATACACTTTCCATCCTTCCGAGCTTGATTCTCGGTATCAGTTGGTTTTCTCCTTGTGATTAATCAAAATATTTGTCCATATTAGGATTAGTGTTTGAATAACCTGAACATCAATAAAGGGTTTTAAGCAGCCTTGTGATCATCACGAATAAGACAAGTTTTCAAGTGTCTCGACAAGTCTTCTCTTTCTACATCATAGGAAGATAGAGCCAAACACTGTTTTCGGTCAGCAGGGGCTTCCATACACTTTTCCACACCTTGCAATGTTATACTCTCCCAAAAGAGTCAGACCCAAAAGTGAGAGTGTCATACACGAATTCGGGATCCATTCCCACCTTCGAAAATTGTGCCCCTACACATATACATTTCCGAGTCTTGTCCAGCGACTGATTGACTGCGATTTGAAACGATGGGTCGCCTCCACGGCCACAAGATGACTCTGTCTGCAATAGGGATGCATTGAATCTCTCCGAGCTGGGGCTTTTGTTAAGCTGTTCTCTCAGGATCTCTTTACCAGATTCCCTTCGGGTTTGCTTTGCAGCATCAACTAGGGCTTCGCCATGGTCACCTCATCAAGATCTGGGGCTTCGCCTAGTCATCCCTTCAAGCCAGGACACTCTATGCATTTTCTCTGCTGCTTGCCGTCTCAGACGCGCGGTACACTTTGTTCTTGTCAGCAAAAATCAACATGCTGCCACCAGTACTCCCGGGAGCATCCCCGACTTGCCTAGGCTGCACCATCCATACACCATCACTCATACATTTCCCCACCTCATAGGAGAAGGTCCAACCCATACTCCATTATATACATTCATCCCATACACAATCCACCATAGCATAATTGCTATATATACATATCCGCTTGTCAAGCCTTGCAAAAACCCTCACTTCCTTTCCATCCCCAGCTGAGATGGACTTGTGCAACAAAAGATTAATAATACATAAGCAAAATTTCAAATCAATTAAATAAAATGCAAAGTGCCTAGAGTGTGCGTTTCTCTTCCCTCCCCTAACAGGGTACAATAATCAAGTGATCATAATCTGATCGTGGGGATTGCTCCTCAAATCACAATCTGGACAATTAGTTCAAACCTTGCAAGTGGCACTTTCTGCCTTCATCATCTTCATCAGTCTTTTCTTAAGACTTATCAGCATCATCTGAAAAGGCTTCAGCCGCCTCAGTCTCCAGGCAATGCTCGTTGAAAAGAGCTTCAGCTGCTTCAATCTCCAAGCATTAGGGCTCTTTAGCCTCATCTTCAAAAGCCCGTCCTCATGGGCAGATTATCTCAAAAAGTCTCAAAAAAGCCCGTTCTCATGGGCGAATAACCACCAAAAGCCCATCCTCAAGGGCAATTCATCATCAAAAGCCCATTCTCAAGGGCGATTCATCATCAAGAGCCCATTCCCGCGGGCAGATCATTACCAAGAGCCCCTCCCCATGGGCAGCTCATCATCAAGAGCCCGTTCTCAAGGGCGCATCATCATCAAAAGCCCGTTCCCATGGGCAGATCTTCACAAAAAGCCCGTTCTCATGGGCAGGTCATTATCAAGAGCCCGTTCTCATAGGCAGATCTTCAAAAAGCCCGTTCTCATGGGCAGATCTTTGTTCAAAAGCCCATTCCCATGGGCGCACCTTCATCGAGTCCTGTATGAACCGACACGTCTTCATCCGAGTCTCCATGAGTGGACGGAGGATCATCCACAAAAGACTGTCCCTTGCACGGCGAACCATCCTTCAAGTCCAAGAATCAGCGGGTCCAACCCTCAAGACAAAGAATTATTGAGTCCTCCCCTCTTGTCAAAAAATTTTGGGTCCGTACCCTCCACAACCATCAGCCGTAGCATCAATCCCTCCGGCAGCTACAGGTAAGCACAACACAGGTATGAAAGCATATCTCAGTCAATTACTTTTCCGAAAGCATCGATATCTTTCTTGGTTTGAGGCACCATACGTTCTCATTTCTCGGTTTGAGGCACCATACGTTCTCACTTCTTCGGTTTGAGGCACCATACGTTCTCACTTCTCGATTTGAGGCACCATACGTTCTCACTTCTTCGGTTTGATCCACCATACGTTCTCACTTCTTCGGTTTGAGGCACCATACGTTCTCACTTCTCGGTTTGAGGCACCATACGTTCTCATTTCATTCGGGTCTAAACGCCCACCTCTCAGTCTTTCTCAAATTATTATCCGTAGCCCGAAAGGATATAAATTACTCGGTCCGGAAGACCTTATAAAATTCCCAAAATCATTATCTCTAGCCCGAAAGGCTAAAAATTACCCGATCCGGAAGACCGTATAAATTTCCCAAAATCATTATCTCTAGCCCGGAAGGCTATAAATTCCCCGATCGTTAGCCCGGAAGGCTATAAATTCCCCGATCGTTTGCCCGGAAGGCTATAAATTACCCGTTCCTTAGCCCGAAAGGCTATAAATTACCCGTTTCTTAGCCTGGAAGGTTATAAATTATCCGATCTTTAGCCTGGAAGGCTATAAATTACCCGATCTTTAGCTCGGAAGGCTATAAATTACCCGATCTTTAGCTCGGAAGGCTATAAATTACCCGATCCTTAGCCCGGAAGGCTATAAATTACCCATTCCTTAGCTCGGAAGGCTATAAATTACCCGTTCCTTAGCCCGGAAGGCTATAAATTACCCGATTCTTAGCTCGGAAGGCTATAAATTACCCGTTCCTTAGCCTGGAAGGCTATAAACCACCCGATCCTTTCACCCGATCCTTAGCCCGGAAGGCTATAAATCACCCGATCCTTAGCCCGGAAGGCTATAAACCACCAAGATCCTTAGGCCGGAAGGCTATAAATTACCTATTCCTTAGCCCGGAAGGCTATAAATTACCCGGTCTAGAAGACCGTATAAATTTCCCACATAGTCAATCTTTCGGGTGACTCCCCAACGAAACAGTCAAATCCTCGGGTGACTCCCCATCGAAACAGTCAAATCCTCGGGTGACTCCCCATCGAAACAATCAAATACTCGGGTGACTCCCCATCGAAACAGTCAAATACTCGGGTGACTCCCCATTGAAACAGTCAAATCCTCGGGTGACCCCCCATCGAAACAGTCAATCCTCGGGTGACCCCCCATCGAAACAGTCAAATCCTCGGGTGACCTCCCCATCAAAACAGTCAAATCCTCGGGTGACCTCCCCTCGAAACAGTCAAATTCTCGGGTGACACCCCATCGAAACAGTCAAATCCTCGGGTGACACCCCATCAAAACAGTCAAATCATCGGGTGACTCCCCATCAAAACAGTCAAATCCTCGGGTGACTCCCCATCGAAACAGTCAAATCCACGGGTGACTCCCCATCGAAACAGTAAATCCTCAGGTGACTCCCCATCGAAACAGTCAAATCCTTGGGTGACTCCCCATCGAAACAGTCAAATCCTCGGGTGACTCCCCATCGAAAGAGTCAAATCCTCGGGTGACTCCCCATCGAAACAGTCAAATCCTCGGGTGACTCCCCATCGAAACAATCAAATCCTCGGGTGACTCCCCATCGAAACAGTCAATCTTCGGGGTAACTCCCCTTAGAACAGTCAATCTTTCGGGGTGACTCCCCTTGGAACAGTCAATCGTCTGGGTGACTCCCCTTGGAACAGTCAATCTTTGGGGTGACTCCCCTTAGAACAGTCACTCTTGGGTACAAAGCCCGTGGCCTCTCATTAGCGCCACCTCTTTGACGAACTACGATTCGGCTTGATTCCCCCACGGGATACGTAGGAATCCTTTTCATAAATGGTCCAGCCGCATGACCATCATGGTCAATTTCCCCAGGACGCAAACGTCCATCTTTGTTGAACTACGATTCGGCTTGATTCCCCCATGGGATACGTAGGAATCCTTTTCGCAAAAGGTCCAGCCACTCGACCATCTTGGTCATCTTTTTCCCCGCCATTCGTGTCCGGCTTGGGATTCTCATTTTTGTCGACGATCCCACTTCCCGTGGAAGTGACGTCGCCGAGGGGCTCTGTGAGTACCCCGACCCGAACTCGTGTGTTTGGGTATGCTTTCATTTTTGGGCTCATTTAAATTCATTTAGTTTTGGGCCCATTTTTATTATTTATATTCATTAGTTTTGGGCCTGTTTCACTTCGGCCCATTCTACCAGAAAGACGACCGGTGTCATACGACACCCCCAAATGAATTCCAAATCAGTATTAAATAAGGGATAATATCCCATTTGTAAAAGGGGAACACACATGGAAAAGAGAGGACTCTCTACTCTTCCTCTCTATGAAAACATTCACTTTCTCTCTCTCTGACTACTCTCTCTCATCACTCTCTCTCTCTAATCGTAAAAGGGAGGTCCATCGTCGTCTCCCTCATCTCCTCACCGGTCTCTCCCTCACCGGCAACCCAAAGCTCCTTCCCTCAATCACCTCCCAACCAAACAACAAACTAATCCTTCCATAATCGCCTCTCACCAGACGGTTTCTCTCTCTATATGCAAATTACAGAGAAGCCTCCTCCCCAATCGGTCTTCTTCCTCACCATTCGCCGCTTCCACCGAGCTCTCTTCCTCTACCCAATCCCACCATTGGTTTCCCCTTCTAAATCGGCCGAAGCTCCCTAATCTGCCTCCCCACCATTCTCTGCCAAACCCAAGGACCGATTTAACCCAATCTCCTTCATCCCCTTCCTCACCGAACACCGTTTCTCTTTCTCCATACAAATCGGTGACCCTTCTCTCCAAACCCATTCAACGGGCTAATCGATTCCTCCGGTTGAGTTCTCTCCCAAAACCGAGCTCCTTCCCCTGTTACAGACCGTAAACCCATCCATCAGTCTCTAACTCCCTTGTTTCGGACCTTCAGCTGGGTTCTCCTTCTCCGGCCAAGTCCACCGCCGTCGTCTCCTCTGTTTCGGATCTTAGGCCGGTTCAACCATCATCAACAGCACCAAGTTAAGAAGCTGTCTGCTCCTCTATTTTCATTGTCCTGAAGCCGATTTGAAGGCTTCCTATATCGACGTGGTATAGGAAGTGTGGACACTACGAGGGTAATCTCTGACTTCACTCTTCGTCTCTCTGTTGTTTGTTCATTCCTTGCCATTGTTCTGTTCATTTTTGATATGTTAATCTGTGAGTAGGATGGTCTTGCCTTGGTTTTTACTCACGTTGGTCATGTTCCGGTTCATATGCTCTGAATGTTGTAGTTCTGATCTGAGCATTGTTTGAATTGTGTTATACTTGTGGCAGTCACGCTCTGAATATGGTGTTTTGCTTATACATATTGCTCAGTTCATGTTATTTGAGCTTTAGACACGCTGATGAGTGTGGATCATCTATATTCACACTCATCTGAATGTCGATCCCTTCCCCATAGTTTCTGAATGTGCATGATCATTTTGTTTGAGTTAGGAAGTGAGGGTTCCTTAATTGTGACCCAAGAAATGTGGTCATTCACATTGGGTCACCGAAACCCCATGACCTTCCCACAATACTCTTTTACTTCAGCCTCTTCATTGTTATAGTCTATCTTGATACTCTTTGTTTGAGTTAGGAGGTGATGGCCCATCATTCACATTTGGCCATCAAAGCCATATGATCCTCCCACAATACTCACTTGTTACTGTTATTCTACTTCTTTCAGTGCTAAGAGTAGTATTGGTGGCATGTCCACCCCCCTTTGTAGAGACAGTCTGACCAGGGCTTCCTGTGTCATACGACATCCACGCTCCTGGGTAATCTTGTGTCGTATGTGTGATGTACCCGATTTTTGAAATCAAACGGAGTCGCCACGCCATTTTTGTTTTAAGGGCCAAAACTTTGAAAAATGCCCGAGATTAGAAATTTGGGTTCGGAGGTCACGTTACACGCCGGGAAGGACGTTAGTGTGCACCCGGAATGCCTCGTAAAACGAGTCTTCCAAGCTAAAAACCATTTGTTTGTGTGTGTGTGTGTGTGTGTGTTACTTTGGCCAAAATAAGTTGAAACTGAGGAAAGTAAAAATTGGGAATTCTTTATTAGACTTTGGACAGATCCCATGATTTTTGGTGTGATTTTTGGGTTGAGATTTGGTACTCAAAAGATTTTTGGAAGTTGAAAACCATTTCTGCCAGAATGAAAAAGGCAGTGGACACTTGATTTTGAAATGGACTTTAGGGCTTGAAAACTCCAGAATCTGGGAATAGTCCGAGAATGAAAAATGTTCAAAACACCTTAAATAAGGTTTATTTAAAAGAACTTCCCATTTTGGAAATGATTTGAGGGACCAAAACCTTCTGGAAATCTCAGATGTGAAACCTGGATTTCCAGAGACTGATGAACTGACCTTTAAAGGAAAATTTGAAAAATGGAGTTTTACTCACGCAAAAAATAAAGTAAAAATATTTATGGAAAGATCTGGATGTTGGATACAAAAAGTGTTTTGTAGTAAACACCAAATTCCAAGTTTATCTGTGTCCAAAAAATTAGACCATGTACTGGGGTCTTAGAAAATTTCTACTGGACAGCAACTTCTCAAGAAGGAAAACATGATTTTAAAGGGGGTTATGCATCCATGCTTGTCCCCATTTCCCTAGGTTTTGATTAGTAGTCACTAGACATTTTAGTGGTTATCTACTATATCAAACCATCCTTGGGGTACATTAGGACTTAAGCATTTCATTTGCTTGGGAAGGGGAATTTTGTAGAGATGAAATTAAAGAGAAAAATCAACTAGAGATTTAAAATGTGGACCATTTGAGATGGTCATTCATGAAGATGAACTTCAAGATGACCATCTTAGGTCAAGATTTAAGTTAAACTAGAAATAAAGTAAATCAAAGTAAGGAGAACAAGATGAACAAGAAGTTAAAAGGGAGTTTTAGGGTTTAGAGAAGGAGGGCTTTACCAATGGTGACACCCTATCTTCCTAGGCTTGGAATTTGACTTGAGGAGTATCAAGATTTGGTGTTTGACTTGAGGAGTATCAAGATTTGGTGTTTGGATTTGTGTTTGGATGGATTCAAGGCTTGAATGTGTTTAGGGTTTGATGATAGAGTTGGTCAAAGAGAAAACAAGTAGATAACACTTAAGTCCTCTATGTTTTCTCTCTAATCCTCCTCCTAAGGGGTGATTTGAGCTTGGATTGGTATATGTATGAGAGTATGTATGAGAGGGTTTTGAAAATATTTTGAGTGAGTGGGGTTTGGGAAAGATTGAAGAGAAAATGGTGGCAATTCTAGTGAATTCCCACTGTTTTCTCCCTATTTTTCGCCAGAATACAGCTTCTATGAGCCAATTGTGTTGTGTAAACTGAGAGAGGAGGGTTCAATTTATAGGCCTCTGGAAATGTCAATAGGATCCGCGCGGGGGGTATTGTAAACGTGCCTGGTGCATTAAATGCTGTTCCAGACTTTGAACAGGAAGAATAAAATTCAAAAATCCAGCAGTTTATGTTTTTCAACTTGCCCAATTCGGATTTTTCCAATTTCTTTTGCTTTTTGAGATTCTTTCCTTGGTTTATCTTTAAATGGCAAACCCTAATCTACCCTTGGTTGGTTAGAAATGTTAGAAATGTTAGAAATGTTAGGAATGTTAAAACTTCCGTTAATTTTCTAACGAAAATGCTAACAACTCAACTTGGAGTACTTACAGTAGCCCCTCGGCGACGGCGCTTTCGAAGGAAGCGGGGTCGTCGATAAGAGTAAGGCTCCAAATTTGACAGGATGATCAAGTGATCGAGTGGCTGAACCTAGCGATAGGCTACCTACGTATCCCGAGTGGGAATCAAGCCTGGACGTAGTTCGAAAACTGCTGGGGATGGTTTGACGGTATTTGGGAGTCACCCGAGGTTTGACTGTTTTTTGGGAAGTCGCCCTAAGATTTGACTATTTTTGGGAAGTCACCCTAAGATTTGATGATAATGTTCTTTTAGAAAAGTAGTTGACTAAGATATGCTTTCATACCTGTGCTGTGCTTACCTGTAGCTGCCGGAAAGACTGAGGCTTCGGCTGATGTTGATGAATAGTTATTGGGTTGCGGTTTCTGCTGACTATTTGCTGTCTTTGGAGGCATTTTGACTTGAAGGGGGGAGTTTGGTTGAGTCTGCATCTTGCTGGTGATCGTCAACCTTGTAGAAGTTGTTGAGCTTGTCTTCACATTGGGACTTCTTGCTTTTGAGAACTTGGTGTCTCTGACCGATTTTCATTTGAGAACTTGGCATCTCTGACCGATTTTCATTTGAGAACTTGGCGTCTCTGTCCGTACTGTATTTGAGAACTTGGCGTCTCTGACCGTATTATATTTGGGAACTTGGCGTCCCTGACCGATTTGCATTTTGAGAACTTGGCATCTCTGACCGATTTTCATTTGAGAACTTGGCGTCTCTGTCCGTACTGTATTTGAGAACTTGGCGTCCCTGACCGTACTGTATTTGAGAACTTGGCGTCTCTGACCGAACCGTATTTGAGAACTTGGCGTCTCTGACCGAACTGTATTTGAGAACTTGGCGTCTCTGACCGATTTGTAGACACTGGAGGTGATCTGCACATGTTTTTCCCGGAATCATCTCTTGTCGAAAAGGGGCATTTGATTTCTTGCGATTTTGTTGAAACCATTGATTTTGGACTTTGGTAAATATCTTCCTTGTTGAGGGTAAGTCTCAATAGCGAAGGAAAATGGTCTTTCACGTTCGAATCCCTGCATTGGTTAGTAGAGAGGAAGATGTATATATGACATTCATGATGACAGATGCATGCATAGAATCAGAATGATTATGACAGTATCACTGCATATGTTCGCGAGATGATGCATTTGCTTGCTTTCGAAGATGCACTTAGCCTAAGATTTTGGCAGGGAAATTATGATTTATGATCTTCAATCACTTATGATTTTTCCTATTGATTCAAGTTTTGTGAATGCTACATGAGCCCTTGGGATATTTTTGTGGGGATGCATGGTGATGAGAGGGGATGCATTGGGATGTATGTGTCTGGAGATTGTTTGGAACAGATTTTGAGCATGTGGGGGAGGTGAGAGCCCTCGATTATGATTTAAACAGTGGTTGTTGATGAGGTTTTGTTAACAGTATCACATGGACCTCAATCTTGATGAGATTGGATTCGGATCCCGGGTCTTGTTTGGAATTTTCCCTCTCAATTTTGGTCATTTGAAGGCGATCTTTGAAGCTCTAGGGCACGTTGATATGAGTGAAACTTCTTTCATTTGGGTGAGCCGTGACTTGGCCGAAACCTTGTTCGGAGAATGATTTGATGAAATTGCTAATGCCGGGTGAAACCCAGATCTTAGATTCCGACGCTATGGGAAGCTGCTATGTACCAAGTTCTGAAGCTGAAAATCTAGCTGTTGATGTGACTAGACCTTTCTTGTGACTTGATAAAATTCAGGTCCAGAGGACCAGCTTGGCAAAGTCCAGATTTCGAAGCAGTGACTTGGCGAGGCCCTAATCTTATAACCTCGTTGTGATTCTGACATAATTAGCAGAGTCCCAATCTGATTGGTAATGCAAAGCGATCCTGAGAATAATCTGATGAAGATCGAATCTATCTTGTAGTGAAGAACCTAATGTGGACCCAAAGATGACTATATAAGCCCCATCTTGAAGAGCTGATACAGGAGAACCCGGGAGAACCGCTTAGCGAAGCCCCAGCGTGAAGAAATTCAGAGTAGTCTAACAGAGGAGGCACCCATCTTTTCAGACCTTAGTCAACCAGTTACTGGACAAGACTCAGAAATGTTTACGTGCAGGGGCATATCTTTTGAAAGGTGGGAATTTCTCCCGAATTTGTGTATGAATCTCTCGCTTTTGGGTTTGACTCTTTTGAGAGAGCATAAGTGTAGAAAGGTTTGTAAAAGTGTATGGAAGCCCCTGCTGACAGAAAAACAGTGTTTGGCTCTACCTTCCTATAATGTAGAAAGAGAAGACTTGTCGAGACACTTGAAAACTTGTCTTATTCGTGATGATCACAAAGCTGCTTAAAACCCTTTGTTAATGTTCGGGTTATTCAAACACTAAATTTGATATGAACAAATATTTTGATTAATCACGAGGAGAAAATCAACTGATATCGAGAATCAAGCTCGGAAGAACGGAAAGTGTATAGGGATGATCCTTGATGAGACCGGATTTTTTTTTGAGATTTGTTTGTGATTTCGACCGGACCATTTCTGGTTGCCTACGTTCCCTCCATTATGAAGAGCTCAGGTCGCCGTAGTTCGGGCCTATCCCGAATGAAAAGAGAACGAATGTTAAAATTCGAGGATCTGAGGACCTTTGGGGATTTTGAGGATTTGGAGGATTGAATAACATATCCCCTTAGAGTGTCCATGAAAGACACGGATGTGAAGCCCCAGTGGGACATCCACGGCAAGTGTTTGTGGAGTAGAAATGAATTATGCTCACATCAGATTTGAATTTGCACAATCTTTGATTGATGATTTTGATATAAGATGGATTAGATTCCAATTTAAGCAAGCAATGAAGCGTTAATTTGATTTAGATCTTAAAGATATTATGATGAAATTGCTATCCGATAGGAATTGCAGTTGGGTTTCCGGGCCTCGATCGACCATCGGGTAATTTTGGAAGTTATGACCTCTTAAAGTGAGAGGTCGGCTGGGCCTTTTGCTGACTGAACCTCTAAAAATGAGAGGTTGGCTTGTAGGGATGTGTTTGGGAAATCTATGGCGGGGAAGATTGATTGCCTCTAAGAATGAGAGGTCAAATTTTGATTTTGGCCAAAGGCGAGGATAATGGTAACAGGGATATCCTCTAAAAGCGAGAGGATGGCTTGGGATTGGTTAAGGACATGGTGAGAGGGAGTCCAAGCTATCGAGAACTTTTGCGAATCTTCGAGAATTCAGGCTCTTTTTTTTTTATCATTGGAGAGCTTCTTGAGGAGTCGGGAACTTTTACTGAATTGTGAGGATCGACAGTCCTTCTTCTTTTTTTCTTTTTTTGGAAGCTTCTTTTGCTTGAGCTCTTTTTTTTTGACTTGGAAAGCTTCCTGAGGAGTTGAGGATTATCTTTGTCCTTCCTTCATGGCTTGAGATATTTTACGCATCGCCGACTCTCGAAGTTAACTTCTTGGGCTTGCTTGGACTTTTCTCAGTAAGGAGCAAAGGTGATGGCTAAACAGGGTTTCAAAACATGTCGATCTTGAAATGAAAGGATATTGTTTGGTGAGGGTAAGGTAATGGCTTTCCTATGGGTGAAAGGCTTCGACCGCAATCCTTACCGGATGACCTAAACGAAATTAAGTCTTCATTGCTTGCTTAAGCTTTAAATGAGAAAAGATCCATGCAAATTCATCGAGCAACGAGAGGATGATGATGAAAGGGATGTGAGCATGCAAGATGGGGAGTTGGTAAGCCCCAATTTGGGAAGGATATCAATTGATTTTCTCACTCCGATTAATTTAAATATTAATCATTTCAAAGAATTAGTGGTTGAGCAGCACAAGTGATCATCTAGGATAAAACCATTTCAATTAAGTGTAACGTGGGTGTGCAAGTGATGTCTCGAGTCTAGCAAGAAAAGAAAAAAGACTTATATTAAAAGTTAGACATTTAACTACTATGTCCAAAATGGACTACAACGACAAATGTCCAGGAAGGACTTAGGTGAAAGAAAAGTACTAGAACCTACGAAGGTTGACTTAAAAGACTATTTTAAAGATAGGTAGCCCCTAGTCTAGCCGCTCTTTGTTGTTGGACCATGCATCTACTCTTCGACGCTGGAGATGGGGGCTATTGCAGATCTTTCCATCAGGATTTCTTTGGAAATCTCTTGCTTAACCCAACCATTTTCATCATCTGGGATGGTCGGTCCACCGACCTCTCAAAGGGGTGAGTCAAATTCCATTATGCCCACAAGTCTTGAATCACCAAACTCGACCATGTTGACATTCGGGTTGTTGTTTCTAGGGAATGGGTTACTGATAGTATTGGGCCCTTCAGGCACCTCTAACCTCCCTTGTTCAATCAAACTTTGGATTGCCTTTTTTCGGGGACGCAATCATCGTCAGTGCCCGTGGTGCGATGAAAGGCACAATGCTTGGAGGTATCCAAAGGAGCATGGGGGGTTCTAGGCTGATAATTTTCCAAAGGCCGGAGCAAACCTTCTCTCACCAAACCTCTGAAGATATCACTCAAAGGCATCCCAAAGTTTCTCAAGTCTTGGAGCCGGGATCTGGATGCATCAGGTTTCTTGGGAACAAAGGAAGTGGCATTGTTACAGTCCGGTCCCGCATAGCTAATTACTTCTTTACCTTTTGGTTGGGCAGGAGCTGTGTTGGAGGTGGAAGAAACCCGGTATACGTAGCGGGTGCGGCGGTCGAGTGGCGATTGTAAGCCTTTTAACTTAGCCCGGAATTAACCATTGCACGCAAGTCGGCGTAGGGGAAGTGGTGAGGGAAGCTCTCAAATGCGGCTTCAAGCATGACCGAAAGATGTCTAAGCTGCTCCTCGTCGAGGGAGGAATGGCCATTTCACTAAGCTTCGGGTTCCACCTTTTATAGAAATCCCCAATATTCTCATCGGCGCTACACCGTTGTCTGCAGTCAACTCTGTTTGTTTCCCATTCCAAGTTGGCTTTATACTTATACGTGAAAGTACTTGTGTCTGTTCCCAAGTAGCCCTAGCTTCAGTGCAATCGGAAAAACCATTTCAAAGCCCCGACTTCAAAGAGAGATCAAGCGCCACCAACCGCTTGTTTGTGCATCCCTTAGCTTTCATTGCCAAAGTGTAGGTGTCCAAGTGAGTTTTAGGGCACGCACTTCCATCAAACGGCTCGAGATTGGGCATCACGAACTTGTGAGGCGGGGGTACAATTGAGTCGGGATGTAGGCCGAAGAGCAGTGTTCTTTTTGACGGCCAATTCATCGATCTGCGCTTTCATTTCCTTGTGTTGCTCCATAAACCAAGCCAATTGGGGATCCAAAGGTGGAGCGGGAATGCCTGAGCCGATATTTGAGCCGGGAAGAGGACTAGGCTGTTGGTGGTGCATTGGTGGAAGGAATACCATATCCGGAGCATAGGTGAAAACTCGTCCTTGGCCCAAATTACTCGGGAGTGTAGGTAGGAGCTTGGGCAAAGGGACAGAAACCCGCGACTTGCTGTTGGCTTCCAATCGGCGAGAGAAGATGGAGGCGGATCTGAGGTAGCCGGATGGCTTGGATTTCCGGAGTGAGGCCCATAAGTAGGCTTAAGTGCGAGTTTGCTTTGTCCACTGGTTGTTGAATTGCATGGTGGTTGTGGCGAGGATGCATAACCGAGAGGATACTGTGGTCCTGGTGATTCGATGAAAGCTGGGATGGGGGCTTGGTAACCCATTGAACCCCGAGTGAGAAATGGGTTTGCGGAAGGCTGTGTGAGGAGCTTGGTGAGCTAGCATCATTACGAGGAGGGGCCCCTGACTGTTGCCCAGAACCAAACTGTGGTGGCATTCCAAACCGTTGCTGCGAAAGTCCGGATTGATTGGTCCCAAACTGAGGCGGGATCCCAATTTGATGTGGCATTCCGGGGTATTCCCAACCATGGGAAGGCATTTCGTACTGACTTTGTCCCCACTGAGGCATTGCGAACTGGCTCGTCCCGTCAGGCTGCGTGGATCCAGTGGTCTGTAGTTGGGGAGTCGGCTGACCTAGAGATCGAGGAGCATGGGCTCTGGTGGTAGTACCGTGGGAGGCCGGTGGTGGCATCCTGGAGTAGTCGGGTTGACCAAGAGCGGGATTGAGGTCTTCCTCTTCTTCCACAGTGAAGGTGCCATCTGGGTTGAGACTGGCGGCCAATCCATGGCTTTTGATAGCCTCCATAAGGCTGTTCAGTTGTGCTTCCTGTCGCACTCTCATACATTCGGCTCGCTAACTGTTTCCATTGCGGTTCTGTTTGAGGAGTCCCAGGAGGCGGAGTGGTGTTGTCCCCATCGTTACCGGTTGATGCAGACATTCTGAACCTCGGAGTCGAAGCAAACGGTGAAGCTGATGATGCACTTGATTCTTCCCAACTGATTAGACGGTGACCCGGTGCCCGAAACCAAGCTTTGTGCGGAGCTGCGGGGGAAAAGATACGTGGGTTCAAATATTTGGGATTTGAAGGAGGGTAGGTGTTTGGGCTCAAGGCTCATGCAACATGCAATTATTTGTTCTTATTTACTTAAAACATGCTTTATTAAGCCTAATCGGTTGGAAAAGATTGCTCTTCTTTTTCGCAAACTATTCTGAACCCTGGATCAGTGGGCCCCGTCACTACGTCTATAAGCCCCTCGTATTCCACCTGTATTTCGACTTCCCAGGGCGGATAGCCTCGGGCGAGGGTCCTATAGGGCAAGCGGGTCCCACCGACCGAAAGAAAAATGATCCTAAAAGTCTGGAGGGTAATCGAGTCTTAACGAGCATTCGATGTAAATTACGGACAAAGCTGACGTCAAAAGTCAAGATCATGTCCGAGGGCTCGACGAAAAGTCAGCATGATTTGGACTGATAAGCGTCCACAATTGATCTTGACTTGTCGTCAGTTAAGCCATAATTAGGCATGGAATAATCATTAATCCTTGATGACTCAGTGTCATGTTGGGAGTCAGTGTATAATTTGTGCCAGTCAGAGCCGAAGTCAAGGCGCCGGTTAATATCTTGGTCAAAGTCTGCGGCGGAAAACCGGCATGACTTCGACTGATTAGGGTCCCCGAAAGATATTGAGTCGGTATGCCGACAAAGGCTTGAAAGGAAAGGTCTATACACAGACAGGGCATGACACAGACCAGACTAAAAAACCAACCGGGTCTCGGACAAAGTGTGTCACGGACAAGTGCATGGTCGACACGAGGCTCCATGGGATGTTTGGGTAGTCCCGTGCTTGCACCGAGAGGCGTAATAAGACCAAACGGGCCGCTACAGGGATTTCTCCGGGTTAGGGACGTAGTGTGCAGTGTAATGCCAAGTGCGAGTAGTGTGCAAGCAGTCTATCTTCTTTTTCTGAGTAAAAATAGAAATTTTCGCATGTGTCTTAAAAAGCATGATGCATGATTATTTTTTTTTTTTGAAAATTTTCTTTTTGATAAAATTTTTTTTGAAATCTTTTTTTTTTGAAAAATTTTTTTTTGAATTTTTTTTTTGAAAGTAAATGCACACATAAGCACAAAAATTCCAACAGTTAGGGACATGATTCCGACAGTCAAAATTTTGACTTTTTCCGAGGCGGCCAAAACAATACGAAAATGTGCAAAAATCAACACACACAACAAATGATTTTTAATGTCGGGACGGAAGCTTGACCCTCAAAAGCTTTTCTTTTTTTTTTTTGAAAACAATGATACCGGTACGTGGGATTGTTAAACCACAATTTATCCCCGACTCGTGTTAGGAGGCGATAACGGGAAGTTTAATGGTTTCCACCAATATACCAAATATCATTCATTTTTTTTTAGAAAAAGCATTCTTATCCCCAGCGGAGTCGCCACTGTGATGTACCCGATTTTTGAAATCAAACGGAGTCGCCTCGCCATTTTTGTTTTAAGGGCCAAAACTTTGAAAAATGCCCGAGATTAGAAATTTGGATTCAGAGGTCACGTTACACGCCGGGAAGGACGTTAGTGTGCACCCGGAATGCCTCGTAAAACGAGTCTTCCAAGCTAAAAACCATTTGTTTGTGTATGTGTGTGTGTGTGTGTTACTTTGGCCAAAATAAGTTGAAACTGAGGAAAGTAAAAATTGGGAATTCTTTATTAGACTTTGGACAGATCCCATGATTTTTGGAGATGATTTGAGGGACCAAAACCTTCTGGAAATCTCAGATGTGAAACCTGGATTTCCAGAGACTGATGAACTGACCTTTAAAGGAAAATTTAAAAAATGGAGTTTTACTCACGCAAAAAATAAAGTAAAAATATTTATGGAAATCTCTGGATGTTGGCTACAAAAAGTGTTTTGTAGTAAACAACAAATTCCAAGTTTATCTGTGTCCAAAAAATTAGACCATGGACTGGGGTCTTAGAAAATTGCTACTGGACAGCAACTTCTCAAGAAGGAAAACATGATTTTAAAGGGGGTTTGGCATCCATGCTTGTCCCCATTTCCCTAGGTTTTGATTAGTAGTCACTAGACATTTTAGTGGTGATCTACTATATCAAACCATCCTTGGGGTACATTAGGACTTAAGCATTTCATTTGCTTGGGAAGGGAAATTTTGTAGAGATGAAATTAAAGAGAAAAATCAACTAGAGATTTAAAATGTGGACCATTTGAGATGGTCATTCATGAAGATGAACTTCAAGATGACCATCTTAGGTCAAGATTTAAGTTAAACTAGACATAAAGTAAATCAAAGTAAGGAGAACAAGATGAACAAGAAGTTAAAAGGGAGTTTTAGGGTTTAGAGAAGGAGGGCTTTACCAATGGTGACACCCTATCTTCCTAGGCTTGGAATTTGACTTGAGGAGTATCAAGATTTGGTGTTTGACTTGAGGAGTATCAAGATTTGGTGTTTGAATTTGTGTTTGGATGGATTCAAGGCTTGAATGTGTTTAGGGTTTGATGATAGAGTTGGTCAAAGAGAAAACAAGTAGATAACACTTAAGTCCTCTATGTTTTCTCTCTAATCCTCCTCCTAAGGGGTGATTTGAGCTTGGATTGGTATATGTATGAGAGTATGTATGAGAGGGTTTTGAAAATATTTTGAGTGAGTGGGGTTTGGGAAAGATTGAAGAGAAAATGGTGGCAATTCTAGTGAATTCCCACTGTTTTCTCCCTATTTTTCGCCAGAATACAGCTTCTATGAGCCAATTGTGTTGTGTAAACTGAGAGAGGAGGGTTCAATTTATAGGCCTCTGGAAATGTCAATAGGATCCGCGCGGAGGGTATTGTAAACGTGCCTGGTGCATTAAATGCTGCTCCAGGCTTTGAACAGGAAGAATAAAATTCAAAAATCCAGCAGTTTATGTTTTTCAACTTGCCCAATTCGGATTTTTCCAATTTCTTTTGCTTTTTGAGATTCTTTCCTTGGTTTATCTTTAAATGGCAAACCCTAATCTACCCTTGGTTGGTTAGAAATGTTAGAAATGTTAGAAATGTTAGGAATGTTAAAACTTCCGTTAATTTTCTAACGAAAATGCTAACAACTCAAATTGGAGTACTTACAGTATGACACCCAAGGCCCTGAGCAGTCCTGTGTCGTATGACACCCGTGGCCCTGGACAGACTGCCTCAACCCATTTCCTTGTAATTCATTTTCATCAATTGTAAGTGGGATGTGGCCTCCCACAGTAAAAGGTTCACAAGTTGTAATCCCTCATTTTGATTAATAAAGCAAAGTATTAAAATGCATTTTATTACATATGTTGTCTCACACAATTGCACACACTTTGGAATGTTTTCAATGTTGAACATAGAAAGACTCGTATACGGACGAGGCGTGTTGGGTGAACTCTCAAGTTCTTCCCAACGCGTAACCTGACCCCCGGACCCAAAATCTCTTTAAAAACAAGGTTTTTCAATGTTTTCCTTAAAAACGGCGTGGCGACTCCCAAAGATAAATTTATTTTATCTTTATATTTTTTTTCGGCGAGCGTTCATTCACCACCCCGAAAACATCTGTAAAGGTCTTCCCCGCAAGTCAGAGTCAGATTCCGACACGGGAAATGACCATCTCAGCATCAACATGCTCCAGTTCAATTCTGCTCCCAGTCGTTACGGCCACGGATTCAGACATCCCGCCAGCAAACTGCTAGCTCTGATAGACTTGGCGATCCAGCGAGATCACGAGACTGTCAACATCGCAGAGTTCAACACCCCCGTGTGTTCAATCAAGCAGATATGGGCGAATTTCTTGGTAACCGAGATCAAGGAAGGCCGCATGGAATGTCCCAGCCCGACTTCCTTCGTCAACATAATCCAAGTGTTTCCGCCATTCGGCGATTTGGATGTGATCACAGTTCTAGACACTAGTCAGACGGCGTGCACCTACGGAGACTGTGTAGCTCTCGCAAGGAAGGCCCTCATGGAACTAGCCGCTCAAGAAAACCGTCTCTGGGACGAAAACCAAGCTCAAAAGACCCACAGGGACCAAGCCCTTAAAGTGTCACAAGCAGCTTCAGACAGAAAGCTAGAGGCCACTCTAGACCAGTTCGACCTCTAGGATTTTGCTCACGGCAACTTCCTCGACTTCCATCTGTTCTCATCCAACCCCCTCTGCCAAACGAGGGTGGTTAACGGTCCTGATGACCTAGGAGATGGAACGGCACAGCAGAATGAATACAAGCGCTTATCTCCCCGAGGAAAGCAAGTTCTCTGTGAAAGCGACGACGAAGACGATGAAACCATCCTCTTCCATGCCAGACATGATGTCAACAAAACCGGACTCCCAAGGGTCCTGGGAGGATGGGGACGGATCATTTCCGCACTCAAATTAAAAGGCCAACTGAGAGAGGAAGGTCTATTCAAAAGGAATAGAAAGATAGAAATTCATCTCCAGTAACTGCTCAGGGAGATTCCACAGTCTGCGGCCTTCATTTACAGAAACGATCAACTGGGACAGCAACCAGTTACATGGGCAGATGTCCGGGAAGCCGTGTACTCACCTTCCGACATACCCGCCACTCAGATAAAGAAGAATGGAAAGCTCTCCCCAATGGAGGTTTACCTAGACTGCCGCACGCAGTTCAAAGAAGCACTGGCTATTCTCACGTGGGAAGAAACGCAGACACTAACTCTCGACGGAGGCTCTGCTGCAAGAAAGTTAATCTGGGCCAAGAGTGGAGGAAAACTAGAAAACCACGAGTATCGCCAGACCCAACTCCAGAATGCCCTGAGTATGCTCAGCAAGAAGGAAGGAGCGCGGTATACCGTGAAGAGATCAAGGAGACTGTTCGCCTGAACCAAGAACTCTCCAACCTCCCTCGGAGGGTCAGCAATGCACAGTTCAGTTCTGGCAACCACTGTTACGCATTGATGTTTGAACAGCTGCGCCAATCCATAAACTACCTCCCCACGGAGGCACCCAAGCCGGTATCCTGGGACAGAATCCGTAAAGCTGCCGAAGCTCCCGGGAACACATCTACAGTCAATGAATTGAGGGAAGACATGTGGCCCTACGCTACGAGGAATCCTCCTCTGACTATGGCTCAACTCAGAGCGGCCTGTTCAGAAGGTACCAAGCCTGATGTCAGCGTTCTAACCCGATCGGGTCAAATTCATGCACTACCACCTAAGGCCACCAAAAATCCGACGGAGCCAGAACTGCAACCCGGCCCACCCGAAGATGCAAGTTCCCTGAAAGAGGACCCGATCCTCACTCAGCTCAGCAGACCCAGGCGAACATTTCCCTTTGGTCCCTGCTCACATCTTCATATCCTCACAAGCTCAAGCTAGAGGAAAGTCTGGCCCGTACCATGGTCCCCATGAATGCAACCCCAGACGAAGTCATTCAGATGATCGGCAACATCCACTACGGCAACATTATCCCCTTCACAGATTTGGACCTTCCAAAATTTGGGGCTGATCACAATGAGCCGCTCTACATCACAGTCCAGTTGGACGAGCGTCTCTTTCCCCGCGTGTTGGTAGACGGAGGTTCCGGAATGAATGTCTTGCCCGCCAAGATGATGGACGTGCTTGACATCAAGCCTACAGATCTGAAGCCTTCAGTACACACTGTCAAGGCCTATGACTCTACTTCCCGTACAGTTCTCGGGGTTGCTACTCTTAATATCTAGTTCGGCAAGCGGATGATCCCCACCTAATTCCAAGTGTTGGACATTCCAATCACTTTCACAGCCATCCTGGGGCATCTCTGGCTACATCAAATCAATGGCGTGGCATCCACCCTTCACCAGTGCCTCAAGTTCATGCAAGGCAATGAGCTAACCACAGTCTACGGCGACAGCGTCACCACCGAGGGGACCAGCACCAACGACATTCCAGTGTTAGAAATCAAGCATAATGACGACATGGCATTAACTGGATTCTCTCTGGAGACCTCCAAGATCCAAATATGCAACGTGGACCTTCCACTATCTCACTACAAGATTCCTCCCGCCATGAAGATGATGAAACTCATGAACTTCATCCCATGACTGGGGCTCGGCAAAAGGTTACAGGGCCAACACCAAGTCATCGAAGTCAAGGACCACACCACGGTCCAGAGGCTTGGTTACGTGCCAACACCGGCTGACATCAGGGATAACAAAAGGCTCGCCCGCACCACGGCAGTAGCCCGCAAAAGGGGAACCTCCGACGGCACACCCAACCTCCGACCTTACAGTTTTGACCTCGCTCATTACTTCACCAAGGGAACTGACAGCAGAACTGAGGGGACCGCCAAGGGAACCGACCGCAGAACTGAGGGGACCGACAGCGGAACCGACAGCAGAACTGAGGGGACCGATAGCGGAACTGATGAAGATGAGAAAGAAGCGGGGATAGTCAACACAGAGACTACAAAAAGGATGGAAAAGCTAGCACGGGACCTCAAGCGTTTCAGAGGACTCAAGGCTAATATGATAAGGGGAGCATTCCTCGACATCACAGCTCTACCTGGACCAACTGCCACCACAGTCCAGCACGAGTACACATTCAAGGGAATCCCAGACTTGGAGGAGCAACTCAAGGTACTCTCCATGGGAAATAGATTGTTTGGATCAGCCGCCGAGGCCACATTCGAGACAGTAACTCCAAAGCGAAGGAACCGTAATTCATAGAAGACGCTCTCGGTGGACCGGCTCTACGTAGTCTTTTTGAAGAAGTCATGGAGGTGCCGAACCTAATTGACTGGGCTCCAAAACAAAGATGATCGCCATGATTGGGACAGCGAGGCTGCCTCTCGATCCCGTAACCCTCATCAAGCATCCAAAGAATGCCATTGAAGAACCGGGTAACTTTCACCGGACCAAGGGCAAGCCAGACAGAAATGGAAGACAAGCTGGGCCTGCACCCACATCTCCCTAAACCTGGTCTCGAACCCTCTGAGTCAGTCCTTGTAAAAGTCCAGTCCTCTGAGTCGTCCAACGGCCTTACGCCGGAAGACTATGATAATGTAGCCAACCATGTATTTCCTTTCTTGTTTAATGAAAAGTCTGACCTTTCGGAGTATCCTCTCATTGCCACTTTAACAACTGATAAGTTAACAAACAACTTAAAAGACGTTAATAACTCAATTGATAAAGAAGCAGACACATTAAATGAACAATACATTAAAGAAGTTCTCGAGCGTGTAGTTGACCAAGAGGACAACCGGGCCCAAGCTGCCGAAGAGGTTATGACCAAAGTGAACCTGGGGTCAGTGCAAGAGCCTAAAGAGACACAAGTGGGCATTTTCTTTGCCGATGCAGAAAAAGAAGCCCTGATAAGCCTCCTCCGGGAGTATATTGACGTGTTCGCCTGGTCATACTAGGACATGCCAGGACTCGATCCCTCGATCGTGGAGCACAAAATCCCCTGGATCCCGAATCCAAGCATGTCAAACAGAAGCTGTGCAAGATCAAGCCAGAGTGGTCCTTGCAAGTTAAAGAAGAGATTGAGAAAATGCTTCGAGTTGGTTTCATCAGAGTAACTGAGTACCCTACTTGGATTTCCAACATCGTGACGGTCACCAAGGCCAATGGAAAGGTCAGATGCTGTGTGGATTTTCGGGATCTTAACAAGGCCAGCCCTAAAGATGATTTTCCACTGCCTAACATCGACATGCTAGTCGACACCACGGCAAATTTCGAAGTAAAATCCTTCGTGGACGGGTTCGCGGGATACAAATAGATCAAAATGTCCGAGGAAGACCAAGCTAAGACTGCTTTCACCACTCTATAGGGGACAACGGTCATGCCGTTCGGTCTAAAGAACGCCGGGGCTACTTACCAGCAGGCTGCAACAGCCCTCTTCCACGACATGATTCACAAAGAAATCGAAGTATACGTCGACGACATGATCATCCACTCCAGAGGATCAGACATGCAGCACATGACAGATCTAAGAAAGTTCTTCAACAGACTCAGGAAGCACTCCATGAGATTGAACCCTGCGAAGTGCACCTTCGGCGTCAAGCGCGGCAAGGTACTGGGATACATGGTTACAGAAAGGGGTATCGAAGTTGATCCCAAGAAAATCAAGGCCATCATCGACATGAAGCCGCCTCAGACTCTGACAGAAGTGAAAAGTTTTATGGGAAGACTTCAGTACATCAGTCGCTTCATCAACCAGTTGACATCTCTCTACGAGCCTATGTTCAAACTGATGAAGAAGAATGCCGACATCAAATGGGACTCCGAGTTCCAAACAGCTTTTGAGAAAATCAAGACCTACTTGGTGAATCCCCCAATTCTGTGCCCGCCACATGAAGACAAGCCACTACTCTTATATCTGACAATAACAGACACGTCAATTGGAGCAATGCTGGCACAAGAACAGAAAGATTCCAAGGTTGAGCATGCAATCTACTTCGTAAGCCGGAAGCTTCAAGGAAGTGAACTCAGCTACTCAGCATTAGAGAAAACTTGTACCGCCTGGATATGGGTAGTCGGGAAACTGAAACACTACATGCAGTCACATTCAGTGCTCCTGGTCTCCAAAATGGACCCCGTCTGATATCTCTTTGACAAGCCATCACTGTCAATGCGACTAGCCAAGTGGTCATTCTTCCTGGCTGAGTTCGACATCAAATACATGGTCAGAAAATCCACGAAGGTCAGAGTAATGGCAGATCAGCTGGCAGACTTCCCAAGCAGTGAGCCCAAGGGTCCTGATCTGCAATTTCCGGACGACAGAATCTTCTCACTCGACAGTGCAAACCGCTGGCAACTCTTCTTCGATGGGGCAGCCAACAAGAAGGGAAATGGTATTGGAATGCTCCTTGTCAATCCCAAGGACGAGCATACTCCCATAGCCATCAAGCTGAATTTTGAAACAACCAACAATGCCGCAGAATACGAAGCCTGTGCAGCAGGTCTAGAAGCCGCCCTCGAGCGCAACATTTCAGAACTGGATGTATACGGAGACTCAGCATTGATCATCAATCAAGTATCAAACAAATGGAAGATGGTAGATTCTGGCCTCCAGAAGTACCACGCGTACATGGAGAAGCTCATTGCTCAGTTCAAGGACATCTCTTTTTACTATTTGCCAAGAGACAGGAACTGCTTCGCAGATGCCCTGGCAACCCTCGCCTCTCTTGTCGAAATTCCCGATGGGAAATTAGTAAAACCCCTTAAAATAGGCAGACGGGAAACACCCGCCTATTGCTGTGAGATCGAAATAAAAAAAGAAACAATCGACGAACCCTGGTACAACCAAATATACCAGTACCTCCAAAACGGAGAAGCTTCCTTCACAAATGAAGATGGAAAATACAAAGAAGGGATCAAAGCCAAAAACATGATGGCATTAAAACGCCTGGCATCCCATTTCGTCATTCTGGGGGGTATGTTGTACAAGAAGCGCCACCAAGGGCCACTCCTTCGGTGTGTAAACAAAGAAAAAGCCAGCGAGCTAATAAACGAAGTTCACAACGGAACCTGCGGTCCGCACATGAACGTCATAGCATTGACACAGATCATTCTCCGTATGGGATACTATTGGATATCGATGGAAATAGACTGCATCCAGTTCGTCCGAAGCTACGACAAATGTCAACGGTTCTCCTACCTCAATCACATCCCTCCTCATGAACTCTATTGCATGACTACGCCATGGCCTTTCGCCACATGGGGAATCGACGTCATCAGCAAGATCACACCACCAAGGAGCAATGGTCACAAGTTCATTCTAGTCGCAGTTGACTACTTCACCAAATGGGTAGAAGCCAGATCGTACAAGGTATTGAATTCTAAGAAGGTGGCCGAGTTCATCAAAGAAAACATCATGTGCCGATACGGAGTGCCCAATGAGATCATATCCGATAATGGGACTCACTTCGAGGGAGATTGTGACCAACTGCTGACCGAATTCAGAGTCACGTGTCACAAGTCTTCTCCTTACAGACCACAAACCAATGGTGCAGTAGAGGCAGCAAACAAGACTCTCGCCATGATAATCAGAAAGATGACCACCAGAGGTCGGGACTGGCCCGAAAAGCTACATCTAGCCCTCTAGGGATACAGAACATCAGTCAGAACTGCCATAGGGGAGACTCGGTTCGCACTTACCTACGGAATGGAAGCAATGCTACCCGTGGAATTGGAAATTCCATCCCTCCGAGTCCTCTTGGAAAATGGGATTAATGAAGTCGAATGGCTACAGAGCTGTCACGACGAACTTGCTCTACTCGACGAGCACAGATTGAAAGCCATGGAACACACTCGAGCCTACCAGAGCAGAATGGCCCGAGCATTTGATAAGAAAGTCAAGATCCGAGACATCAGAGAAGGCGACTTGGTGCTAAAGGAAAAGCCTCCTACGCAGACCAATCCCCTCGAAAAGTGGGAGCCTACCTGGATAGGACCATTCGTGGTACAAAGAATCTTCTCCGGAGGAGCCATGAAGTTAGCAGATTTGGACGGGAACCCTTTCGTTAACCCCATGAATGGAAGCAAGCTCCGCAGATACTTCGTTTGAGGAAGAGCACGAGTCAACTCTCCTTCCCCATACACCACCCCTCAGTAAAATTAAGTGCTAAAAGAGTAATACCCAACTGGATACATTCCCGCTAATGATCCAGGTAAAAAATAAGGTCGCACTTCTTTTGTCTTTATTTTTCTCAAATTCACCTAAAAGTGTCGAACTACGGTGACCTGAGCCCCTTAGTCCAATTGTAAAAGGGGAACGTAGGCAGCCATCATTGGTTCGGTCTCAAAAACAAAAAAAAATACAGTAAGCATCAATTGCTTGTGTTTCGAAAAACTCTTTTCAATTAACCTACAAATTCATTACGGTTAAAACAATCTTCGATGAGTTCAAGCACGGTCAACTCTTGACTCGCTACACGCTAGCAAAACTACAATAAAACATTAATTAGTTAATGTGTCTGCAATGACAATGGGTGGATACTCTGGACAGCAAGGTCAACCTAGTTTCCCGAACTTGGTCCTTCATCCTTCTTCCCCTTCCCTTTCCCACGGCGAGTGTTCTTCACCTTCACAGGGAATATTCTGGTAGTCCTTCTACCTGGCTCAGGGACCCTTCCCGATGCCTCCGTCAAGCCTGTAGCATTCAAAGCAGCCCTTTCCCTAGCTCTGTCTCGAGCTGCCTCACTTCTAGCCATCATGATCGTGCTTTGATTGGCCTCCCGATCAGCATTGGCCTCATAGTCAGCCATGTCGTTCCCATTACGATTCCCAGGGTTAGCCCCCGCCTCAGTCCTCCTCAAGGTCGAGCTGTCAAGGTGATCAGCACCTAAGAGCTCATCCCGTCTCCACAAGATAGCCATCTGTGTCTCCCCTATACACTCTTCATACCAGTTCGAATCTTTTGCGTAGACAGAACAGTGCCCCCTCTCCGGTGAAAGAGAACCATGGTAGGAAAGGACGTGTATTGCCACCACCGTGTGAGCAGCAATAGCGTCGAAGGATCTTCCATCAGCAGAGATCCCACCTCGAAGGTAGCAGCATGACTCAAGCCCGTCAATGGCACCTGCTCCAGCCTGTACTGTCGCAGAACCAACGATGGAATGTAAAAGGACGTCTGTGATAGCCCCGGCACTCTGACAACCAATAGACCCTCCTGAGTGGTCTGACAAGTCTGTAACTTCCAGTGGGGAACCCACCATCGCAAGTGATGCGTGCGGAGTCTGGCCATCCAGAGCTCCAGCTCAGCCTGATCGCCCCCTATCACCAGAGGACGTCGAGAAATGGACCAAGCGTCACAAGACATTGGCACCTCGGGCATCATGTGCATTCTCTCTCTCAACCACATGGTAAGCATAGCGGGACTCCCTCCCTACATGTATCGGCTACCGATCGCCATCTGACCTATGCCCAGGAACGTCTAGCCCAAGACCAAAGGCACGATGTCTCCCCTGCTCCGGCACTGCCTCACCAGGTCCAGTACACTGTGATGGCACACACCCAGGGACGTGAACGTGAACGTGAACAGAGTAGCGATCGCGCACAGAGCAAACGCGTCCCACGTAAAAACGCTCCCCTCAGCTCCGGCAAATCTATCGGGCAGTCCCGAAATATCGACATAATCAGTGTTCAATATCAGCATCCCGTATGCTTCTCCAGCCGAGATACCAAGCAAAGACACTAGCTTCTCAATAGTGGCCATGCCACTAGCATACGGAAGAACTAGCTGTTCCGTCTCAAGTCCTCCCAGAATGGCCCGGAAATCTTCAAACGTAGGAGTGATTTCGTTGTACGAAAAGTTGTACACATTCCTCCGTACATCCCAGAAATGAGCCGCTGCTCTCAAAAGATCCAAATCTGGCATGAAATCCTTCAAAGCCCAAACAGATTTCATCCCGTAACAGCCTTCGAAAAACCCCTTGTTTTTTCTCGTGTGGTTCCGTACCCACGACTGAAAGTTTTCCAAGTATCGCTCTTGCATCCGAGACGATAGCTTAGGAAAGGGAGCCATGAAGGAAAGTGAAAGAAGCCTTAGGAACTTGAAAGAAATTCAGCCAACTGATCAAAGCAATGCGCTGTTTCTTACGAATTGCAAAGCTGAAACTGCAATTTAAAAGACTCTGGAATTTCATTCTCAGTCCGGCTGGACTCTCTATGCAGTTGACTTGGTCAACTCTGAAGCCAGCTGCTCCTAAATTGGAAGCAATTCCAAACAAGGCCATGTTCATCCTTTATGAATCTGCGTGCTACCCCTGGTTTCAATCAACCAAAGCCAACACCTCTTCCGCCCCGGGCTCGTGCAACAGTGCAATTAATTAATAATCAGTGCATATAGGCATAAATTTTGACCCGTTCAATTTTTCATGCATGTTTCATATTATTTATTTTTGATCAACCTACTTGCTTATTTGTCGAAAATAAAAAGAAGGTGATCACAGAATAGATGCGCGAAGTACAGGTTCCGCCCCACGGGCGCCTTTTCAAATACAGTTCAAGTCAAATTGTTTTGGACAATACATACATTTTGTCTAAAAGAAAGCAATAAAAGAAGGACTACTCCGAGTCCTGCTCGTTATCCGAGCACTCGACGCACTGCTCCACAGCTGCCGGATCTGTCGAAAATAGATAATCTCCTAATTCCTCCAGGCGGGAATACGCGAAAGGCCTCCTCTGCCCCTGCAAACTCAAGGACTCTCCCCTCTTGTGCCCCGAGTGCGAAGGAGGATGAGCTCCAAACCCAGCCGTTCCGCCCGCGAACTGGCCAAATCCCTGTGCAAAGTCCTCTCCACCAGCCGTAGGAGCAGGCGAACCTCTCGGCCTAGACGGCCTCGGCTCACGAACATCCACGCTCCTCCGGGAACTGCACCTCAGGAACGCCACGAGCCTCCTAGTGTAGGTGGCCCACCCGTCCAACTGTCTCATGGCCTGATTATACGTACGGCCAGACACCTGCAAACCAGGAAAGTTATCAAAAGACAAGCAGAAAGTACAGACGCAACATTTGCAGAATGCTACTATCGAATGCAGAAAATCAAAAAAGTGCTCACCGAAGCGTTGGGATCCACCCTATACTGAGGTCTCGGCTCCTCCGGGATCGGGATCACCAGTCGTCTGCGCGAACCGTCCAGCCCCTCGTACGCCAGCCTAGCGCGTGGGAGCGGGAGATCTCGGGGATATCCAGGGCCCTCGCCCTCCCTGTGCTGCACCTGCGGGCTCCTCAGCCTCATCCTCAAGAAAATATCGTAGTCGGCTCCCACTATGATATACTCGGTATAGAACACACCCAGTCTATACCTCTCAAACTCCTCCATCGGCATCGACAGAGGATGCTGTATGTGCAGAGGCGGATCTACCGGCACCATCGGAAGGGACCCCGGGCCATGCTGACGGGTCACCATCTCCCCCAGATACATATCATCGCAGTGAAGTCCCACCAGGAGCTTCCGCCGCCGCGTAACCTCACTAGCAACCTGAACCACGCCCATGTGGAACCGACTCCACCAGGTCAGCTGGATCCGCTCAGAGAACTCACGGCTCAGGGCCAGAGACACCTCCTCGTACGACAGTCGAGTACCCACTCTCGACGACACCACCTTCTTCGCCCTCTTCTGCCAAGACAGCATGGCAGGGAACAGGGATCGGTACGCCTCCCTAATATCCCACTGATGCGGGCTGAACACCTCATAGCACCAGACCTGTCAAGCAAATGGAAAGTTATATCAGCTACAGAGCAGATACATACGAGTACATAAAAGAGACAAGGAAGAGAAAAAAGACGTAAAATTACATCTAAAGCAAACGAGAAACAGCTCAAGGAACTCTCCTCTCCCCGCGAGAACCTGTCTAAGGAGTGGTAGAGCTCGGCCAGTCCAGCCTCCCCCCATGCGTACCCCCTCACAGCATCCAAGTCTGTCAGCGACCCGAGCAGAGGGAAGTGACAGGACGTGTCAGAAGTCGGGAACAGAGTCGCTAACAACGTGAACCAAATGAACCCTCGAGCCAGGCGCTCCGCGGTCATCCTCAGAGACCCATCCAAATAATCAGCAATACCCGTCTGCAGATGCCTCTCCATCGGCCTGTACTGAATACCTAAGCCCCTGGCATCGGTGATATCAAAACCCAGCAGCTCAGACAACTGCCCCGGGGTATAACCATCCACCCACACCAGCGCGTTGCCATAGGTCGGAAACCCAGTGATTGCAGCAAAGTCAGTGGGAGTCACCGTCGCCTCCCCCCATCTGAAATGAAAAGTGTGGGTCGTATCCCACCAGTACTCACTCAGAGCTACGTACATGGACCTTGCCCTCTGCGTCGCAGCTATCGCAGCTACCGCACCGATGAATCCAACCAATCCGGAGTCGACCACCAGCTGCCGTGGACTCCTCTCTCCCTCTAGAGCCCCGTCCGGGAGTATCTCCTACAGCGCTCTCACTGCCTCGAAGGCTCCCCGACTCTTCTGGTTGCGAACATCAACCGTCCCTCGCCCCAGCAGGTGAACAAAGCAAGAATACGTTAAGCACAGAAGCGACCTCAACAGAATGCACGAATTCATGTCAAAAGGATGCAATGCAGATACAGTTCTCATTCGTTTCCTAAAATATTTCCATCCCTTCAAAAACTCCGTCGAACCCGAAACTTTCAAAACCCTTCGAAAACTCCGTAGAATCCGGAACTTTCAAAGCATTTCGAAAACTCCGTCGAATCCGGAACTTTCAAAGCATTTCGAAAACTCCGTCGAATCCGGAACTTTCAAAACCCTTCGAAAACTCCGTCGAAACCGGAACTTTCAAATCCTTTTGAACATTTCAAAAATTTACTCCGTCCCGATTTAAACATTCTTTAAATTCGGAAAACATATCTAGGCATGGAATTTTGCAACCAAAATTTTTATGTCATCTACCCATAGTGTCAATTGAACTACATTCTAGTCAATTTTGACAAAGGCGCATAGCAAAGTCAAAAGCCCCAATTCGGGTACCAAAATCCCTAACTCATTCCTAGTCAAATTTCTAACATTTAAAGAATGCACATTCTTAAAATTAATGGAATTTGAGGGAAGTGTACCTGTCTCTCGATCCCTCCTTTGGAATTGTGGTTCTCCCTAGCCGGGTAGAACTCCGCCGGATTCAATGGATGAATATTGGTTCGAATGGTCCGAACCAACCGCGTTCTTTCGTCATCGGTCCTTCCATGACGAGCCATTGGTTACCAATCACCTTCCATGGCAATTTTCCTTCACAAATTTGAGCAAAACTCACAATTTGGGGTGAAAATTTTCTCTCTTTTCTCTCCTCTCGCCGGAATTAATGAAAGAAAATGGACTGGTTTGCGTCGGCCTTGGCGCTGATTTGAATCTGGTCAAATTCAGTCCAAGTCCGGCCGGACTCTTGCTGCAACAGAAAGATTCCTTGCCACTTTGGCCCCTCAGCCTTTCGCAGTTCCAATTTACCCCTTTTGGCCCCCAAAAGTGTAAAATTTCCCCCCAGTTAGACATTTCTAACACCCCATCCCCCGAGGATAAATCCCCCGTTAGTTTTCACTAACGTTCGTCTCCAGACGTTAAATTCCCAGTTAGTTTTCACTAACGCTCGTCTCCAGACGTTAAATTCCCAGTTAGTTTTCACTAACACTCGTCTCCAGACGTTAAATTCCCAGTTAGTTTTCACTAACGCACGTCTCCAGACGTTAAATTCCCAGTTAGTTTTCACTAACGCCCGTCTCCAGACGTTAAATTCAATCCTCAGTTGACATTTGACATTCAAACGCTCAATCATGTCTCCGGACATTCCGGTTACAATTCCGTCTCCAGACGTTAAATTCAATCCTCAGTAGACGTTTGACATTCAAACACTCAATCATGTCTCCGGACATTCTAGTTACAATTCCGTCTCCAGACGTTAAATTCAATCCTCAGTTGACGTTTGACATTCAAACGCTCAATCATGTCTCCGGACATTCCAGTTACAATTCCGTCTCCTGACGTCAAAATTTCTATCAGTTTTCACCACCGTTCACTTCCCCGGTCGTCAGTCGTAAGCCCGATCGTCCCACTACAGCGGCCATCAAGGTAAGCCCGCACAACAATCCCTCTTCGGCCATCAAGCTAAGCCCGAATGCTCATCCCCAGCAGGATTCTAAAGAAGAAACGTCAATCCTTTCGTGTTGTTAATAACGTCAGTTTAACACAACCATTCCCATCGTTGCCACCCTAATCCCAGCAGGATGAACCTGGCCGTCATCGTAAGCCCAGCACCCAAGGCACGAATGCCCTCGAATGATTCAACAACTCCGGTTTGAGGTGCCACACACCCTCGTCAGTATCAGCAACTCCGGTTTGAGGCGCCACACACCCTCGTATGTATCAGCAACTCCGGTTTGAGGTGCCACACGCCCTCGAAGGTTTCAGAAATCCCAGGTTCAGACGCCTCACAATAGTCTCCATTCAGGTTCCGGTACCTTGCAATGGTCTCCACTCAGGTTCAGACGCCTCCAAAAAGTCTCGCTCAGGTCAAGGTCCTCACGCGCGGCCCCTTGCACCTACGAACTACGATCGGCTTGATTCCCACTCGGGATATGTAGGAATCCTTTCGCTAAAGGTCTAGCCAGCTGATCGCCCAGGTCTCTTTCAAAGTAAGGCATCCCGATTTAGATCCTTATCTTTTTTCAACGACTCCATTTCCTTCGGAAGAGACGTCGCTGAGGGGCTAACTGTAAGTACCCAAATCCGGATCGTCAAAATCCGTTAAAAGTTAACCGGAATCCGTTAACTGGCCCGCTCCAGGTTAACCGAAACCCGTTAAGCTCCCCGTTGCCAAGCCAACGAGACGTCCCGGGACTGCCCCGTGCATCCCAACGTCGAAACGTACTTAACACACGTCATCGCACGTTAAAGTACAACGTTCCCTGAAAAACGCACTTTCCGACACTTTCCGGGGGCGTTTCGGACATTTTCCGGACTGTTATTTTAAAAAACGGACAAAACCGGGACCCGGGAATGAACTCCCACACAGCCTGTGAGTCATGGGACACATGGCTTGCATGCCACCTCCCTCTAGTCACCTTTCAATCAAAAATCAAGGAGAAAGGACTAAAATACCCCTGGTATGCAGTCCAAGTCCGGCCGGACTCCTTTGCAGACTCTCAGAAATTGCCAGCAAGTCCCTCCAATTTCCAAAGTTTCACAAAACCCCCTGGATTTCAAGCTAAGTCCGGCCAGACTCATTCTGAAATTTCACCTATAAATAGAAGGGTTGTCAAAGCCATTTAAAAACAACAAAATTTACTCCCAAAATCACCACAGCCACGGCCCAAACCCTTTTCACCCCTTCCCGAGCTCCCGTTTTGTCTCGATTCGCGTGAAAACTTCATATTTCGATCAAATACGACCCCCTCCACTCCGAAACACCGTTCCAAACCACTTTTCATATCACATATACACCCCCCGAGCCAAAGGAGTCAACCCTGGCCATATGTATAACTCCCTCTCTCTAATCTCTCGTTCCGCCTCGGTTTATGCGCCAGTCGCTATAACCGTTTCGGACGAACATCGTTGAAATGTAGACGTCTCCGTCTAATAGGGTCTGATACGTTTTAGCCCCTCGATCCTCTTATCTTCTCATAAGAGAAGTAATCTCGGGTTAAAACGGCGTTCCGATCCCGTTCCGTTTAAATTTTTGTCATTTACAATTCCGGATCGATCGATCCGTCGAACGTTATTTAAATTCCTGTCATTTACCATTCTGGACCGTTTGATCCGTCAAATGTCATTTAAATTTCTTGCAACTTTACAATTTCGATTCGTTTGGCTCGTCGATCGTCATTTACAATTCCGAGTCGTTTGGCTCGTCGATCATCATTTACGATTCCGGATCGTTTGATTCCGTTGATACCGCACTTTAAATACTGTCATTTACAAAGTCTGACCCGTTTGGATCGTGATAGTATTTACTTTTCTAAGTCCGAGTCGCAACCCGCTTCATTGATTGCATATCATTTAATACATTTTTTCCCGTAAAAATCGTTAACAATGTAATGCCCGGTTCAAAACCGGAGTTCGACCTTCAAACTCTCTTTCAAAATACGTGAAATGACGTTTGGTACCCGAACGCTCATCTTCAAACTTAAAAGCTGAATTTTGACACTCAAAATCATTTAATACGTTTTTTCCCGTAAAAATCGTTAACAATGACATGCCTGGTTCAAAACCGGAGTTCGACCTTCGAACTCTCTTTCAAAATGCGCTAAATGACGTTTGGTACCCGAACGCTCATCTTCAAACTTAAAAGCCGAATTTTGACACTCAAAATCATTTAATACGTTTTTTCCCGTAAAAATCGTTAACAATGACACGCCCGGTTCAAAACCGGAGTTCGACCTTCGAACTCTCTTTCAAAATGCGCGAAATGACGTTTGGCATCCAAACACTCATCTTCAAATTCAAAAATCCGACGTTTGTCATTCAAACGCTCTTTTCTTAAAAGTCAACATTTGACACTTATGATAAACAGGTAAAATCAGCATTCGCGCCACTTTTCCTAAAACTACAAAACCGACGTTTGTCATTCAAACGCTCGTCTTTTCAAACAAGATCACCTAATCAACATTTGACATTCAAACCAAGATTAAGCTTGTCATTCAAGCCCCCATTTCAAAATGCAAACACGCACACACACGCACATGTTTTCGAGAAAGGTAGAAAGACTCGTCATACGAGGCGTTTCGGGTGATCTCGTAATACTCTTCCCGAAACGTAACGTGACCTCCGAACCTAACAATCTCTGGTACCAAAAAAGCTTTTTACTCGTTTTTGCTGCCAACAAAAATGACCTCCTGTTTTCAAAGCCTTTTCCTAAGTTTTTGCTACCAATAAAAACGACACCATTTTCACTAAAGTCGTTTCTCAACGTTTTGGGCTCAAAATACAAAAACCGCGTGGCGACTCCTCTTCCTTCCCGAAAAGCGAGGTCTCAGACACCAACCCTCCGCGAAAGACAACCGCTTTCGCCTCCACGCAAAATTCGGGTAATTTCAGACTCCCACATAGTCAAATCCCCGGGTGACTCCCACACAGTCAAATCCCCGGGTGACTCCCACACATTCAAATCCTCGGGTGACTCTCACACAGTCAAATTCTCGGTTGACTACCACATAGTCACTTCCCAGAACTACGACTGGCTTGATTCCCACCTGGGATACGTAGGAATCCTTTCTCAAAAGGTCTAGCCATCCGATTCCATCAATCACTTTTCACCATCCGCCATATCCCCAGCTACTCATCGGGATTGGGTCCTTTTTATCGACAACCTCACTACTTCCATAAGTGATGTTGTCGAGGGGCTCTATGAGTACGCCAATCCAATTCGCGACCCTTCTATAGGTGCATTTTAATATGATAAAATTGCACTAGGGAAGTTTTGGTAAATTCCCGGTCCATTTCGAGACTTCCGGAAAGTTTTTATAAGTTTTCGCGAAGGAAGTGCTTTTAAGTCATTTTTATGTAGAGAAGGATCTACAGGAAATTAATTGCTTTGGAGTTTTAAAGAATTGACTCGGAATGTTCCATAAGCAGGTTTTGGCGCCAAAAACAGTTATGAGCGTGATCAGTCGTGCGATAACTTGAGCCACGAAAAGTTGAAGCGGCAAGTCGTGCGACATAATAAAGCATTTTCCCAAGCTGCGTTAAATAGGGACTTATTCTCATTTGTCAAGGAGGCTTCTCTCTCTCTCTACTCGCGGTCTCCCTCTCTCTCTCTACTCGTAGACTCTCTCTCTCTCTCTAAATGCAAACCTCACCATTGCTCTCTCCCTCTCCGGCCAAGCCCATCACTGATCCTCTCCCTCACATCCAAATCAGCCGGCGACCTCAATCCCCGTCCTCACCGATCTAATTCCCCCTCAATCATCCCTCATCGTCTTCTCTCCACCCATTCACCGGCGACCTTCCTCACCAGAAACATAACCCAACCCTCTCTCAATCGCTACTCAACCAATTCTCTCTCAATCGATTCCATTCCTCTCTCCACCCAAATGGCGACAACCCAATTCCAACTACAATCGCCCCATCACCGTTCTCTGTTTCTCAACACCAAAATGACCTTCACCATCGAGCTCCCTCTCTGTACCTAAATCGGCGTCCCTTTCCACCGCTTCCACCAGTCCTCTTTTCTCCCTAAAAAAATGATGAACCAGTTCATCCAAATCCCCCTCTCTCTCTCTCTCTCATATACCCAGTCAACACACACCCCTTGAGATTTCAAAGCTATTTCTGGTCTGAGACTTCTAAGCTGCTTCCGGAGCTGATTTGAAGACTCCCTATACCGACGTGGTATAGAGAGTGTGGATCTACAAGGGTAATTGACATCTTCCTTCATTATATCTCTCTGATTCATCTTCTCTCCATGCTAAATATCATGATCATTATGTATACTGAGTAATTGTGCCATGTTTTGATTTCAGATGATACTGATTATACTTATTATCTATGTTTGATTCATGACTTGGAATGATCTCTGTATTCAATTTAAATCTGATTCTTAGATTTGATATGATGTAATTTCTTGGTTCTGATTGTAATACGTCTATTCTACTCCTTGGTTCTGTGAATTAGTCATGATTTGCATTGCTTTTGTTTGTCATTGAATCACTTCGATGTGTTCGGCTTAGTCACTCGAGATGAGTATGGATCATTCATATCCATACCCTCTTAAGTGATAAACCCCAACTTCGGTGATCTATTAGATCCATTTATGATGTAATTGGATGTTGTTATTGTCTCGCTGCCTTTGTAATTCAATTTTGTGAAACCTCTGCAAATGGGTTTGTTATGTCACGCGACACACTTTACCATCCCAGGTCCTGTGTCACGCGACACATGTAACCACATTGCAGCTGGTCCATTTCATTTGTAAGTTGTTTATTTCATTGTAATCTGGGACGTGGCCTCCCGGAGTAAATGGCTCACAAGTTGTAATTCCTTCGTTAATCAATAAAGCAAAGCATTAATATGCATTTTATACATATTTTGTCTCACACATTTGCACACACTCATTGAATGATCGTGGATGTTGAACATAGAAAGACTCGTCTGCGGACGAGGCGTGTTGGGTGAACTCTCGGTTCTTCCCAACACGTAACCTGACCCCCGAACCCAAATTCTCTTTAAAAAGGTTTTCAATGTTTCCTTTAAAATGGCGTGGCTACTCCTAAAAATTTTATAATTTTTTGGCGAGCGTACATTCAGTTGGTGATTTAAATAGTATATGAAATATATGTTGCACTATTGTCTTGGCTTAAACATGAGTATGAATACCATGTTGTTACTTTGTTATCCCTATGGTGGATTTATTTTTAAGTATCTATTATGTGCTTGAATGTGTTTCAATCAGTTGATGTTTAGGGGTATAATGGAATACGATCAATTATGTAAATTGTTCTATAAGGTGATCGGATTACATTATACATGTGATTGTCCCCTTCTGTGGCCACAGATTAGGGTGATAGCTTCTGTATTGAGCCAAAATCCTTACAGATTGCTAGTATCTTATATGGTTCTCTGAAATATGAGTCTTATAAGATGTGAATATGCTTAAGCAGTTCACAAATTAAGGGAGTTTACTCCCACATTGTACGACTTATTGTTCAGACGGGAAAGGTAAACCGAGGTAACGTAATGTGTTTACCGCTTTACCAATGTGTTATGAGCAACCTTGTTATGTGTTGCATTTTACTTGGCATCTTGTTGCATTCATAATAGCTTATTGAGATTTATTCTCACCCCTTCTCCCTTTACTGTTTTAGATCGCACTGAGACAGGCGGACCAACCCAGTGAGGACGGGAAGGAGTTTGGACGTGGATCTTTTTCGGTTGTCAGGATATGTTTATAGTTGTGGTTGGGGAGTAGTATTTTGACGTTACTCCTTTGTGGAGTTGTATATAGAACCACTTTGGTAAAAATTTACATTTGTTGTTATTTTGTAACTAAAACAGGTTGTCTCTTTTGAAAGTTTGTTTTAAATTTCCTCCAAGTGGAGAAGTCTATATTTGGTTTGGTGGTTTATGAAATGTTGTTTTACTTATCAAGTTAAGTAAAAGTTTTAAAATTTAGGTGGTTTATATTAGTAAGGGGACCCTCCCGCTCGGAGCACGAGCTAAGGTTCCGGGTCGGGGTTCCCATAGGTGGTCTATCCAGCAGCTTCCTGAAAATGAACTTTGCCTCCAGCCGGCCTAAGAACGTAGAGGAAATGTATGAGCGAGCTTCTGCCATTGCCTCGGCCGAAGTGCCAAATGTGGCCGCTCCCCGCAAACCAGCAAAGGAAAGAATTGCTCAAGTCCAAGAAGCACGAGAGGGATCTGGCCGCGGTAATAATCAAGGAAAAAACCGTAGCCGAGGTATGGACAAGCTCAGGAAATTGACGGACAAAACAATTTTCACCCCCCTGAACTAGACGTGTCCAAGGTTAAGCGTTAACCGGCTAACCGTAAGGTTAATAACCGGATTTTAACCGCCTAAACCGTTAACCGTCTAACGGCCTTAACCGCCTAACCGATAACCGTGTAACCGAGGTTAACAAAGGTTAAGAAATTTTTACTCCGGTTAACTGCCGGTTAACCGCCGGTTAATTAACCGGTTAACTTAACCGTTAATTAACCGTCGGTTATTCAAAAAAGTTAAGTTTTCTCTTTATATACTTCCGTTTCTTTTAAATCCGTTAAGTTTTCATTTCTTTAAAAATTCATACCTATTTTTCTATAACTTTTTGCAAAAAATATTAGTCTTAACAACTATTTAAAATAGTTTTATTTATCCAAAAAAAAAAAAAAAAAAAAAAAACGGTTCATATACAGTTACATATTTAACAGAAACTGTTAAATATTTAACTGTTTTTTCAAAAAAAGTGTTAAAAACTTAACTTTTTATTCAAAAAACTATTAAAAAGTTATTTTTTTTAACTTTAGATAAAAATCTGACATTCTTGAAAAAAAAAATAAAAAAATAATTAACCGTTTATTAACCGGGTTAACCGGATTAACCGTTAACCGGTTAACCGTAACCGTGACTTAACGGTTAACGGTTAAGTCCGGTTAATGATTTTAACCTTCGTTAACCGCCGGTTATTAACCGGTTAACCGCGGTTAATTAACCGTGGTCACGTCTACCCTGAACTCATCCCAGGCAGCTATTTTGAAAACTATGGAAATTCCCCCTCCTCCCTCAATAGGCAAAAAGCCAAACTAAAGGAGTCGAGCAAAATTCAGTGATTATCATAGTGACCACGGTCACACCACGGAGGACTGTTTCCAGCTGAAGAGGATCATTCACCAGAAGATAAATAATGGGGAATTGACTAAGTGGGTACAGGGCCATACTGCCAAAAATAACAACAATAATAACCTGCGGGCACGACCTCAGCATGGCCCCGAGAGGAGGGAGGGAGAAAACAATGACGAGGATGAGTTGGATACTTATGATATCAATTTTATTGGAGTAGAAGCTCCATCCAACAAACAACTCTCCCTCTAAATCAAGACTCTGAAAAAGGTCTTCTTAATTCCCCTCCATGGCTCCGGAAGAAGAACAGGAAATTGGGTTTAAAATGAGCGAACTTGCCTCCACCCTTTTCCATTCTACTCAGCCCCTCACCATTCGTATAATAATTGCCCGAGCAAACATTGGCCGAGTCTTGATTGATACGGGTGCGGCCAGAGACATCCTCTACTATCATACCTTAGTAGGGATGAAGATGATCGAGGCCCACCTCACTCCCTATGCCGGTCTGCTTGAGGGGTTTAAAAATCACACCGTAAGGGTAAAGGGGACAATAGAGTATGAAGTAACTATTGGGGAGAAGCCCCTGCAAAAAATGGCCAAAATCATGTTCATGGTGATTGATCTGCCATCCCAGTACAATGCTATATTAGGCTAGACCGCACAGGCCGCTCTAGGAATAGTTGCTTCTGTCCCCCATCAAAGAATAAAATTCAACACTCCGGGCGGAGTTGCAACCATTAAGAACTAGCCCGAGAGGTTCCTCAAGACATTGGAGGAGAAGAGAAAAGCAGAAAAAGGCCAGACCTCCTGCCCGCAGAAAAAGGGTGAGGACAAATAAAGCAAAGGCAAAGGCAAAGAAATCTGCCTGGGGCCCAATCTAATTGGCATGCTTTCTTTTCACTCCACAAAAGTTGAGCTCAAGAAGAGCATGAGGGCGAAAAGGTTGGCTCCCATTGAAGGAGGATACGTTGATAGAGGAACTCTGGGAGACATAAACTGAGAGGTTATATACTACATGTCCGCTCTCCCAGAGGCAAGAGCCAACCCCCCAGCAATCGTGATAGACTCCCTCTATAAACGAGAAATCAGCGACCTCCGGCCTAACGATGAGCTCGAGGAAGTAGTAATCAATTTCCACTATCCCGAGCAAACAATTAAGGTCGGGCTGGAAATTCATTCGGAGGAGAGGAGGATTTAAATAGAATTCCTCCAAATTAACTGTGATGTGTTCGCATGGAGGGTGGAAGACATGCAGGGGATCAGCGAGGATGTGATCCTCCATAAAATTAACGATGATTCCACCTTCAAACGCATACACCAAAAATTGAGGTATTTCTCTCCGGAAAAGGAGATAACGATCAAGGAAGAGGTTGAGAAGCTACTTAAGGTGGGGATAATAAAAGAAATATCTTATCCTAAGTGGCTGGAAAACGTAGTCATGGTGAAAAAATTCAATGACAAATGGAGGATGTGCGTTGATTTCACTGATCTCATCAAAGTATGCCCCAAAGACTGCTTCCCTCTTCCCCGTATTGACCGCTTGGTAGATTCGATAGTCGGACACAGAGTTCTAAGCTTCATTGATGCATACTCCGGCTATCATCAAATCAAAATGGCTCCCGAAGACGTCTCCTCAGTAGCTTTCATCGCTGCGGGCAAGACGTACTGCTATACAATGATGATCTTTGGGATGAAAAATGCAGGAGCCACCTACCAACGGATGGTTAACATTGTCTTTAAAGATCAATTAGGCAGAAGTATTGAGGCCTATATTGACGACATGGTAATAAAGAAAAGAGAAAATTCCCACGAGCTTGACGTGGAAGAAACTCTCTCCAACTTGCGCTGCAACAAAATGAAACTAAACCCCTTTAAATGTGCATTTGGGGTGAAAGCCGGCAAGTTCCTCGGATTGATGGTCAACCAGTGAGGAATTGAAGCTAACCCAGAAAAATCCCAAGCGTTGTTAGACATGAAGCCTCTTGCATGCGTGAGAGATGTGCAAAAGCTCAATGGGCGCATAACCGCACTAGGCTGCTTCATCTCGCGGTCTGCAAAGAGATGTCTCCCCTTCTTCAATACTCTTAAAGGGGGGAAGAAAGCTGACGAGTTCGCATGGAATGAGGACTTTGATCAAGCTTTTGAAGAAGTGAAAAAATACCTCGGGCAGCCCCCTCTACTTTGCAGCCCGGTGCCCGGGGAAGAACTTTTTCTGTTTTTAGCGGTCATTGATCTGGCAGTAGCCGCTGTTCTTGTAAGAGAGGAAAATAACTCTCAAAAACCAGTTTATTATGTATCAAAGGCGATGTCCGTCGTAGAAGTTCGTTATCTAAATATAGAAAAATTATCTTACGCCTTGCTTGTATCTGCTCAAAAATTACGAGCTTACTTTTCTGCACACCTTATAACTGTACTCACTGAGGCCCCGCTTAGAAAGGTTTTACATAAACCAGAATCCTCGGGGAGGATGCTAGATTGGTCTATAGAGCTCACTGAGTTCCAGATCACCTACTCCCCCAGAAGGACTATCAAAGCACAAACCTTAGCTGATTTTGCGACAGAAACATCATTTAAGCTAACGGACAGCGATCTGGGGAAAAGAAAGAGGGTAGAGCCCGAAGAAGCTGAAATTGTACTGTCCAAAGAGCGTCCAGAAGAAGTTTGGACTTTATTCGTGGACGGATCTGCGAGCAAGTTATTAAGCGGAGCGGGCACACTCTTGATCACGCCCTGCGGGGAGAAATTTAAAAGAGCCTTGAGATTCAAGTTTGAAGCATCAAACAATCAGGCTGAGTATGAAGCAATAATAGCAGGCAAGGAATTAGCCAGAGACTTGGGAGTTCAAAATATTGAGATAAGTAGTGACTCTCAGCTCCTAGTAAATCAAATGAAGGGGGAATATGAGACCACTACAAGAAAAATAGCTTTTTGTGATGGCCAAAAGTCGTCGCCTATATAGAAGAAGTCGTCTCGTAAAGATAACGCGATTGGGAAAACAATCGCCCAGGCAGTCGTGTAAAGCCTTGTCGCAAAAAGGTTACGCGATGGGAAAGGCAGTCGCGTTTGTTCAATTGATTTCGCGACGGCATTTGCCATCGCATAAAGGGTTGTCTTATATTTTATTTTTTATTATTTTAAAATAGAAAAGCCATCGCGTTAGCTTTTATAAAGAGAAGGCACAAGCAGTCACGTTAGCTTTTATAAGAACCCTATGTGGCTATATCTCACAAATATCACCTTTTTGTCCTTTTTTTTATTTACATATTAATGTAAAAAATAACTAAAAGCCAATAGTTAATAGCAGTAAACATAATTACAACAAAAAAAATGTTAGTATTACCTTTGTCTTTAAATATACAAAAATCCATCACATTTGTCCAAATATATAATAATGTATTTAGTTAATCCAAATACAACCATCAGACCACTTGTACAACTATTAGACTACCGATAACAACCAAAAGATCTTCATCACTCATCCAACACAAACAAGATACAAGTTACCCTTCTGTAAGTACCCCAATCTGGATCACCCCCTTCCGAGCACATGGGAAACACCGCAGACTCACAAACGCAGTCTCGAAGACCTTTGACACTCAAAACCCTCAAAAACCCCCAACCAAACCAAGGGAGGAACCTTTCTGGGATAAAAAGGGACAAAAGGAACTTTTGAGAATTATTCAGAAATCAGAAAAGCATAAATGGTCCGTACGGACCTCTTTGCTGCAATGATGACTGAATCCCCTTAAAGTCCAATATATTCTCTCAAATCCCGGAGAACATCATTACTGGAATGCATGGTTGGTCCGTACGGACCTCTTTGCATGCTGAGATGGTCCGTACGGACCTTATTGCACCCAGACATAATGATTTCAAAATCTTCCTAATTATCATAGATTCCCTCAAATCGAGGAATACCAAAAATTTGGATTACCTGCAAGGTCCGTACGGACCTCTTTGCAGTTTTCCTACACTATAAATAGAGGGCTTCCCCTCCCTCATTTTCACACATTTCCCTCTTCTCTCCTCTCCCCCCAGCCTTCAGGCTCCCCTCTAAGACTCTTCGGGGCAATCCCGGCCCCTTTCGGATCCTTCCGAGGCCTTCCAAGCCCCCTTGTGGTGCTCCGAAGCCTCTCCGAGCGCTCCCGCGATGCTCCCGCGCTGCCCCGAGGCACTCTCGAGGTACTCTGAGGCCCCTCGTGGTACTCCGAGGCCTTGCCTGGTCTTTCTCGAGGCATCCCGGCTCTTTCCGAGTCAAACCGGCAATCCCAACCCACGTCGAACCTCTGCCCGAATCCAACCAACGATTCCAACGCACGTCGAACCTCTACCCGAATCCAACCAACGATTCCAACGCACGCCGAACCTCTGCCCGAGTGATCCCTGCGATCCCAACGCACACCGAAACTCTGTCCACAGACAACCGGCTCCTCCCGAAGTAATCCCGGTCCGTACCGGAATACTATTCCATCCTCGAACACTATTCCCCGGTGGAAGACAGACACGAACCAACATTGGTAAGGCTTCCTTCCTACAATATTTCAATACATTTCAATAAAGCAGTGTACAATGTAGACATCCGATACAGCATGCATTTTTAAAAGCACATACACACACACACAATAGTTAAAGAATATTAGGGGTATTCGAAAGACTCGTTTTATGAGGCGACTCGGGTGAGCTCTAAGATTCTAATATTCTCTTCCCGAGGAGTCATCTGACCTCCGAACTCAAAATCTCATCACACAACAAAAACAATTTATTTTTAAACTGATGCCCTTTTTCAATGTTTTGGGCTTAATAAAAACGGCGTGGCGACTCTACAAAGCAAACACATAGCGAGACACCTCCACCAACACAAAAACGCCGCAAGGCGGGGAAATGCCAGATGTCGGGGCGCGATCGCGCTGCCTCTCGGATCCGGGCTATTTCAGTTGGCGACTCCACTGGGGACATTTTGTTTTAAAAACTTTTAAACAAAGCAAAAGATTTTTAAAACGATGATGAGGGTCAAACTTTCATTTTACCCCTTTTCTTTAACTGTTGTGTGTGTGTGCATGTGCTTTACTTTTTATTTTACAAAAAAAAAAAATACAAAAAAATGCATCAATATACATCTGTGTACATATATTTAAAATTCTTCAAAAAAAAACTTTTGTTTTACTCAGAAAAAGAATTTTAGAGACCGCACACTACGTGCACTGCTGCCTCGGTTACACCGCACGCTACGCGCACTGCTGCCTCGGATACACTGCACACTACAACCCTTAACCCGGAGTGGTCTCAGTTGCAGTTCGTTTGGCCTTCCTACGCCTCTCGGACGCGCACGGGATCATTCCAAACATCCCATCCTAGCCAAGCGTCAACCCTGCACGTTTGAGTCTTGAGTCACACTCTGTCCAGACCCGGTTGGTTTTTACCCAGTCCGTGTCATACAAGCCTGGATACATATCCTATGCCGGCCATTTTCTGAGTCAAGGCTCGGAACTCAAGATCCCTTGCGCAAGCAAAGCGATGAAAGGTCATGCTAAAATCTTGACCTGATCTTGATTTCCGAAGCTACACCCAGACGATGTTCCGTCCCGGATATACATCCATGCCCACATGACACCATGTCATCAAGCCTTTGATACGTTAGCCATGACAATATGATCCAGCCAACGCCTAACGTCACAGATCCCTTGCGCAAGCAAGGTAAAGAGAGGTCATGCCGAACTCTTGACCCGATCTTGACTCAGGTGCCGGCTAGGCTCACTATTCACATGGCTAACGCATCAAAACGAACATGACAGGCTCGGTCCTTAGGTTCGGTTTTTTTCTTTTAGGCCGGTGGAAACCGCTTGCCCTATAGGACCCTCGCCCGGGGCTGTCCAACCTGGGATGTCGAAATACAGGTGCAAAATGAGGGGCTTATAGCCGCACAGATGGTCTCCACTGACCTAGGATCTAGCATAGTTGCGAAAAAGAAGAGCAATCTTTTCCAACCTACCTAGGACTCTGAGAAAACACGTTTTAAGTAAATTAAAACAACAAAAAAAAAGGGAAACCGCATGCCACATGAGCTTTCCCCCTTTATCCAAAAGACCTTCCCGTGTCTAAACCTTGCCCATCACCCCCTCCAGCGAACCGAGAGTGGCTGAGAATACCCGGGAGCTGCCTTTTCAGTATCGAGGTCACAAGGTCCGACAGCCCTTCCAGTTCAACGGTCCGCACCGTCTTCTACTCCCCCATGACGCGATCAACAGATAATAGTGAGGGAAACGGAACCCCGCCACTAAGGAACCTCCAGACATTGGAGGAGGTGCTGCGAGCCTTCGAAACTATCAAGAAGCGCCAAGAAGAGCAGCAAGCCTGGATCGTAGACACCCTGCGTCTTCGAGGAACCGTTGCAGTTCCCCAACCTGACGGAACCTTTGTTCTCATAGAAGATGAAGACATACCGGCTCCCCCGGTTTCTCAAAGCTATCAGCAGGTCCCGCCTCCGCCAAGCTACGAGATCCCAAAGAACGCTAAGCGGCCTCTCACTCAAAGCTCCCTCAGCGTCGGTCAAGCGGCTCCGACATGTCCGCCTCGGCACGGTCGGTTTCCCGGCTCTGCACATCAAGCTCAGTACCAACAGCACACATACGTGCCTGCTTCGCCAGATCCCAATGCATCTCGGTATTCCCCAGGATTTAACCCTCTGCCTCTATACGAGCCTCGCAGCCATAATCAAAAGTCCCCATGCTTACCTGGGACAGGCATCCCGAGCGGATATCCCGACATCTCAAGCTTGCCACCTGCGAGTCTGCCACTTGGGGCTAATGAAGCATTCCCCCAATTCCCAAACAAAACCCTTAGCGGACCTGGCAATCACGCCCCTAACTTCAGCTCTCCAGGGTATGGGTTGGTATACACACAACTACCTCCCCAAGACTCCCGAATGGCGATCCCATCAGCCAATCCACCTCCATCTTCGGTTTCTATCCCCGAAAACGGCAACCCGCCTCAACCTGCCGACCCCCACATGGCTTGGCTGATCGAGAAAATGAAGGACATGCAAGGCAGGCTAGCCAGTTCCCAGAAGGACTCCCTCCTGCCTACTGACCCAAGCAAAGTGGTCCCACTCCCTCCGAAATTCAGGATGCCAGAAATAGAAAAGTTTGACGGGACAGAATGCCCAAAAACTCACATCGATACCTATGTCTTCGGTATGAGAGCCAAAGGAGCAACCCCTCAATAGATGGCGGACCACTTTCAGCATTCTCTCAAATCCACAGCGCTAAGGTGGTTTCTCAACGTAAAGGCAGAAAACCGCTCCACGTGGGACCAAATCAGCGAGATCTTCCTAGAGAAATATCGCGCTAACCTTGAGTGGGAGACAAACCGCCACGATCTGCAAGCCGCCGAGCAAAAGGATGATGAACCAGTAGGCGAGTTCTACAAAAGATGGAATTGGAAGCTTAGTGAGATAATGGATCCACTTTCCAAAGAAGAGCAGATGGACATCTTCCATTCTTGCCTCAAGCCATCCCTGAGGACCTTGATTAGCCATCATTTCTATCCGGATCTCCGTGCCATGGTCAACGCTGGAACTAAGTTTGAGAAGACTCTGAGCCTTCAAAAGACAACAGCAACCCCTGCTTCATCCTACCGTAATCGGACAAACCTGGCAACTTCAACTCCTGCCCCGAACAAAGGAAAAGAAGCAGCCGGAACGGTACACTACATCCAGAACGGAGCTCAAGTAAACCGCGACCAAGCAGCCCCAAGGAATAACAATCCCCCTCGCTTCCCACGGTTCCAGCATTTCGACAATCTCGAAATGCCCCTGGGCCAAGTATTTGAAGCTTTGGTGAAGCGAAATCTTCTCAAACCTCTCGAGAATTTCCAACCAAAGACTCCCAAACCCAACATGGATATGAGCAAGCACTGCGCCTTCCACAACTACCCCGGCCACACCATCGACAATTGCTTCGTGCTAAAGCAGGTGGTCCAGGGGCTAATCGAAGAAGGAAAGTTGGAACGCCCTCGTGGCCCCAATACCATCGGAAATCCATTCCCTCGAAATGACAGGGTGAACTCAATAGCCTTTGACGAAACTCCAAGCGAGAGCAGACCCCCTGCAATTTCTGAAACCGTCAGCATGCTGTCTCGCTATGACTGGGAATGTGAAACCAGATTCAAAAGGTCTCGTGACCGGGAATCCAGACAAGAACGCCCAAGGGCAACTGTCTCCCTACAATCTTTGCCCCGACCAAGACATATAAATGGATGGATCGAATGCTCTCCAGAGGAGACTTAGTCAAATGGTAGCACAGGAAGCGGTCTAGCCTTCACAGACGATGACTTGCCGATATGTGAGAATCGACACAACGAAGCCCTCCTCATCCTCATAAAAATAGAGATGTTCTTCCTCCCGAACGTCTTGATTGATAACGGCTCCGCAGTCAACATCATCGCTTTGAGCACACTGAAACGACTCCGTATCGACCGCTCCCTGATAAGGCCTTCACCCCGGGTAATACGAGCCTACGACTCCACTGCACGACCAATCGTAGGAGTCATCAACATGAGGATTCAATTCGATGCACAACTGGAGTCGGTAGAGTTCCAAGTCGTGGAGATCAAACCAACCTTCTCTGCCTTGCTGGGACGACCTTGGATACATCAGATGAAAGCGGTATCATCTACCCTTCACCAATGCGTGAAATTCATCAATGCCAATGGAGTGATCGAGGTGATCCGCGGAAGCAGTACAATGGCAAGCGCTTGGCCAGCAAGCTATGACCCAGAAGAAGGTCCCGACATGACCGAATACTCTTCTCCAGATGAGTCTTCAATGCTGTCCCGCTATGAAGTGGATCCCTACATCCACGCTCTAAGCCGTGACGAGCTAGAAATCGAAGAGCTCATGGGTCAAGACGACAACTCTGACATATGCGACTACGAAGAATGCTTAAGAATGGATCAAGAGATGGATGCCCAGATGGAGATTGACCGAGGAGTAGACCCTTACTTCACCGAAAACCCTCTTGCAAACTGGCTCGTCACCGGTCCACTGGTACAGGACAACCCTATAGCCGACACTCTCGGATCTCACGGGGACAGCCATCACAGCATAGTCCAATTCAACATCCCGGTATCAGACCTAGATGAATAGTGGCGCAACCTCCTCCAAAGCCTAATCAGGGAATGAGAGATAGCATGCCCCCTCGAATCAGACATTGTAAATGTCGTCCAAGCAATGATCCCAGATAAAGAGGCGGATTCTATGAAAATGATCAACATCAGCAAGAATCAACTCCGAATCAGCGAATGCTTCGCCCTCCTGGAAGTAGCCCTCAATGACTTCTACTGTCCAGGACCCCCAAAATCTGGTAGCAACACCAATGGAGGGACATCATCAGAGGAGCAACCAAAGACCTCCGCGATCTGGTTTGAAATCGAACCACATGCAAGCTATTTTCCGGGACTCATACCTACTAAAGATTGGCCACCAGAGCCATTGCCACTCCCTCTAGAGCTACAGCCCGCCAAGAGTAATGAAGCCTGGTCCAATCCCTCGTCGCCCATAGTCTAGCTTCGAGTCATGTTGTCTGTGAATTCATGTCTTTCGAGTCATCTGATGGCTCTACGCCGGAAGATCGTGAGTCCATAATCAACAATGTACAGTCTTTACACTTTCAATAAAAGGTCCGACCTTTCTAGAATATCCTTTCATTGCATCTTTAACAACTGATGAATTAACTAACACACAATCGTTAATCACAATTCATCTAAACAAAAGAAGCAAGCACATTAATTGAATAAATGCATCAAGCAAACATTTAAGCATGTTGTCAAACGAGAGAAAAACCGGGCCCAAGCTGCCGAGGAGGTTTTAACCAAAGTGAATTTGGGAACTACTGAAGAGCCAAAAGAGACGCAAATCGAAAGTTTCTTCACCGGCACAGAGCAAGACGCATTGACTACACTGCTCAAAGAGTTCGTGGACGTGTTCGCTTGGTCTTACCGAGACATGCCCAAATTAGATCCAAACATTGTAGAACATCGGATCCCCTTGAATCCCGAGGCTAAGCCTATCAAGCAAAAGCTACGCCGAATCAAGCCAGAATGGTCTTTACAAGTCAAAGAAGAGATCGAGAAGATGCTCCGCGTCGGCTTCATCAGGGTGATCGAGTACCCCACATGGCTCTCCAACATAGTCACGGTCACGAAGGGCAACGGAAAGGTGCACTGCTGTGTGGACTTCCGAGATCTCAACAAAGCAAGTCCCAAGGACGATTTTCCACTACCAAACATCGACATGTTGGTGGACACTACAGCCAATTTCGAAGTCAAGTCCTTCGTGGACGGGTTTTCCGGCTACAATCAAATCAAGATGGCCGAAGAAGATCAAGAAAAGACAGCTTCACAACCCCCTGGGGAGCCTACTGCTACACAGTGATGCCGTTCGGACTAAAGAACGTTGGGGCTACCTATCAACGGGCAGCAACCGCCCTCTTCCACGACATGATCCACAAGGAGATCGAAGTGTACGTTGATGACATGATCATCCACTCAAAGGGATCGGATGGACAACACCTCACAGGCCTGAGAAAGTTCTTCAATCGCCTCCGGAAACACTCAATGAGGTTAAACCCTGCCAAATGCACATTTGGGGTCAGCCGAGGCAAAGTCTTGGGATACATGGTCACCGAGCGAGGCATCGAGGTTGATCCTCAAAAGATCAAGGCCATCATCGAAATGAGACCACCGCAAACTCAAACAGAGGTGAAAAGCTTCATGGGCCGCCTACAGTATATCAGCCGCTTCGTCAATCAATTGACCTCCATGTGCGAGCCAATCTTCAAACTAAATAAGAAGAACGCCGACGTTGAATGGAACTCAGAATGCCAAGATGCCTTTGAAGAAATAAAGGCGTACCTTATGAGTCCTCCGATTCTCTGTCCTCCCCACGAGGAGAAGCCACTGTTGCTATACCTAACTGTGACCGACACCGCAGTCGGAGCCATGCTCTGTCAAGAAAAGAAAGAGTCACGAGTCGAGAACGCCATCTACTTCGTCAGTCGAAAGTTTCAAGGCAGCGAACTCAACTACTCAGCCCTCGAGAAAACCTGCGCAGCTCTAGTATGGGTCGTCGGAAAATTACGGCACTACATGCAGTCGCACATGGTGCACTTGGTTTCCAAAATGGACCCAGTCAAATACCTCTTCGACAAGCCATCTCTATCAATGAGGCTCGCCAAATGGTCTTTCTTCTTAGCGGAATTTGACATCAAGTACGTGAACCAAAAGTCAATCAAGGGACGGGCAATGGCCGAACAACTGGCTGACTTCCCAACCGACGAGGCTCGAGGCCCCGAACCACAATTCCCAGACGAGGGAATCTTCGCACTCGAAGGCGAAAATCGATGGCTACTGTTCTTCGATGGAGCAGCCAACAAAAAAGGAAACGGCATCGGTATACTCTTGGTCGACCCCAAGGACGAGCACACCCCGATCGCCATAAGCTCAATTTCGAGGTAACCAACAATGCCGCTGAATACGAAGCCTGCGCCGCCGGACTACAGGCCACACTCGAAAGGAATGTCCAGAAACTCGAGGTCTATGGGGACTCAGCCCTGATCATCAACCAAGTTTCCAACAAATGGAAAACCATAGACCCAGGCTTGCAAAAATACCACACCTGCATGGAAGACCTCATCACACAATTTGAAGAGGTCACCTTCCACTACTTGCCGAGAGACCGAAACCGGTTTGCAGACGCCTTAGCCACCTTGGCTTCACTTGTGGAAATCCCTGAGGGAAAAGCATTCAAGCCCTTCAAAGTCGGACGAAAGGAAATTCCTGCCTACTGTTGCAAGATCGAACCAGAGCCCAAGCCCATCAATGAGCCATGGTACAACAAGATCTTCCAATACCTCAAGAATGGGGAAACCGCCTTCATGAACAAAGAAGGCCAACACAGGGAAGGAGTCAAAGCCAAGAGCATCATGGCCCTAAAACGCCTCGCCTCTCACTTTGTCATCCTTGGGGACATGCTGTACAAGAAACGCTACCAAGGACTACTCCTATGCTGCATCAGCCAGGAAGAAGCAAACAAGCTCATGAACGAAGTCCACAATGGGGGCTTGCGGTCCCCAATTGAACGCCAGAGCCCTAATGCAAATCATTCTCAGGATGGGCTACTACTGGATCTCCATGGAGGCAGACTGCATCCACTTTGTCCGAAGCTGCGACAAGTGTCAACGGTTCTCTAACCTCAATCATCTACCTCCTCACGATCTCAACTGCATGACTACGCCCTGGCCCTTCGCCACATGGGGAATCGATGTCATCGGAAAGATCGCTCCGCCAGGTAGCAACGGCCACGAATTTGTCTTGGTAGCCATCGACTACTTCACCAAATGGGTCGAAGCCAAGTCCTACAAGGTGCTCACCTCCAAGAAAGTCGCGCATTTCCTCAAGGAAAACATCATCTGCCGATACAGCATCCCGAACGAGGTCATATCAGACAACGGCTCACACTTCGAAGGGGAATGCAACAGACTGCTGGCCGAATTCAAGATCACACGCCACAAGTCTTCTCCCTACCGGCCACAAACAAATGGCACCGTAGAAGCAGCAAACAAGACACTCGAACGAATCATTCGAAAAATGACCACCCGAGGACGAGATTGGCCCGAGAAGCTGCACCTTGCACTTTGGGGCTACCGAACATCAGTCAAAACGGCCACGGGAGAAACTCCATTCGCCCTGACATACGGGATGGAAGCAGTCCTTCCCATTGAATTGGAAATTCCCTCACTCCGAGTGCTACTGGAAAATGACATCAACGAAGTTGAATGGCTTCGAAGCCGACACGACGAATTGGCTCTACTAGACGAGCGACGACTAAAGGCCATGGAACACGTCCGAGCCTACCAAAACAGGATGGCGAGAGCTTTCGACAAGAAAGTCAAGTCCCGAGACATCAGGGAAGGCGATCTGGTACTCAAAGAAAAGCCTCCCACTCGAACCAACCCACTGGGAAAATGGAAACCAACGTGGATCGGCCCTTTCGTGGTTCAAAAGATCTTCTCCGGAGGTGCCATGAAGCTGACAGACCTAGACGGCAATCCCTTCGTGAATCCAGTCAACGGAAGCAAACTCCGCAGATACTTCGCCTAAAGAAGAACAACTGTGCATCTCATGGCACTCCATATAGTGTCGAACTACGCAGAATTGAGCCCTCTAGTCCGGGGGAATTTAGGCAACCTTAATTGGTCCGGTCTAAAAACATACAAAAAAAGTCAAAAGTTTGAATGTCAACAAAGACCTCCATCAAACTACACACTTTCCAAGAGCATGCCCCCACCATCACCTTGACCAAGTCAAACGACGGTGGCAACATCAAAGGACATCCGAAGGTCACTCAACGTCAAACGACTGACGATTACAACATATCTTGATGAGTTCAAGAAATGTCTGAAGGTCACTTTCCAAGAGCATGCCCCCAGGCTGCTTTAGTCCGCAAATGCAACAGAAAAGTCCAAAGATGGACGCCGCCAAGGCGCACAAAAGAAACAAAAGGCGAACAAGAGATCTTGCGTCACGACAAAGCTTTAAAAGTAAATCACAAATCACTAACGATTACAACATTTCTTGATGAGTTCAAGCACGGTCTACTCTCAAATTCACAACATGCTAAAAGACAGCTTAATACATTTAACAAATAATGTGTTTGCAATGCAATGAATGGACACCTAGGAGGTCATTCTGCGCCATCTGCGCTTGTCCCCTCGCCATTCTTTCCTTTCTTCCCTCGTCCCCGGCGAGTCTTCTTTCGCTCCACGTAAGCCAGCTCTGCGTCTCTCAGTCCGAGATTAGGGGTCCTACTCGTAGAGTCAAACAATCCAGCAGCTCTCAGGGCTTCATTCGCCCGTGCTTCGGCTCGGATCTCCTCCCTACGAGTCCGCAAAAGAGGACCTCTCCCCGTCAGTCGGTCAACTCTGGTCTCATAGTCAAACAAAGTGTCTCCCGTAACATCCTAAGGGTCAGACCAGGCTTCGGCACTCCTAAGGCAATAGCTACTACGGCAATCGGGCCCCAGAATCGCTCCACGCCTGCTCCCCAAAGCCACTTGGGACTGCCCAACACGCTGCTCTTACCAAGCCAAGTACTGGGTCGTCAGTACGACACTCTCCCGATGTCTAAGGAGCACCACAGGAGGGAAAGCGAAATACTTCCATACCCTCAGAAAATACAGAAGAGCACCTGGAGCGGCCATACAAAGAGGAACTACCTCCGCAGTCGCAAGGTCATCCCAGCCCAACAAAGGCTCCGGCTTCATCCCAAACTACCGGGAAACAAGCGACGGAATATAGAAGGAGGACCAAGACAAACCTGGAACTCTGACAACATAGGACCCTTCCTGCAAGGCCCTCCTAGTCTCGATCCCCCAGTGCGGAACCCACCAACGGATCTGATGCGTACCAAGCCGTGCCATCCATCTCTCCCAGGCGGACTGATCAATATCCAACATAAGAGGTCGCCGAGCAAATGACCACGGGCTAAACGACGTCGGATCCTCGGGCATGGCCTGAAGTCTCTCTCGCAGCCACAAGGTGAGCAAAGCGGGGCTTCCCCCTCTCATGAACCGATCCCCAGTCGCCAGACGGTCAATACCATGAAGAGTCTCCCCCAGCACCAACAGGACAATATCCTCTCCAGCTCTGCAGTGCCCAACCACATCTAGCAAAGCGCCATCGCAAACCCCAAGGGAGCTGACCATGAAAAGCGTCGCTATCATGCACAAGGCAAATGCATCCCACGAGACATCACTCTCATCATCAATCATGAACCGCTCCGGCAGCGCAGAAATGTCGATATGACCCGAATCAAGGATCATTCCCTGCACATCCCTCGATGAAGTCCGAAGAAAGCCTGCAAGCTTCACGCTCACGACAGCACTGCCAATCAAAGGAAGCGAGATGCTCTCCACCTCCGGTCCTCCAATCAAAGCCCGAAAATCCTCGAAGGTGGGCACCATTTCATTGTAGGAGAAGCAATACACATGCCTCCTAACATCCCAGAACCTCGCGGCAGCCCGCAACAACTCTCAATCAGGAACCAATTCCTTAAAGGACCAAACCGAGCAAAGTCAAAACCTTACCTCGAAAGCCCGCCTCTGATGCCTCATACGGCGTCGCATCCACATTTTCAGCTGCTCAAGGAAGTGTGCTTGCCGCTCCTGCGAAAGCCTTGGCAAATTTCTTGGAACGTACGAAGAATCCATGGCAAAAATGGAGGTTCCTAGAGAAAATGAGGAAGAAAGCTCGAAAATGGCTGCAAATGGGGAGTGGGGAAAGTCCAGACATCCGGAAAGCATTTATCCCTTCCCAAAAGCAAAGGTGATCCGTACGGACCTCTTTGCACACCATGTTGGTCCGTACAGACCTTGTTGTAACCAGGACCCACTTTCCCAGCAAATAGTACAACAACCATTGCTCCCAGTAGGACCTTGCTCCAAACTGCCCAAACTCTGGCCAAATCCATCTCCGGCAAGCACACGCTACCCACAAACGCACCCTCAGCTCACGTGGCATGTACAAATAAAAAAAATAATAATAGCAACCATTCCTAGGACAATTCCCGGGAATCACAAAGACATATTACATCTTAGAATAAAATGCTTTGCGATACAAATGCAAATGTTTTATTACAGGTACATATAATGTCTGTTGCTAAACAAAAAAAAAAGATATGGAAAGAGGGAAAGCAAATGAACCCTAGTCCGACTCTTCAGCATCATCATCATCATCAACGTCCTCAAGCGAGAAGTCGGGCATCCCGGTAAACTCGCCAGTCACACCCTCGTCGTCAGAGTACTGAACCCCCTCCTGGGGTAAGTACTCAAGATACTCGGAAGGGTCGAACCCGACAAAAGGATCGAAGTAGGCATGCTCTGACGAACCCTCACCCTGTGCATCCGGCGGAGGAAAGAACTGATAAAGGGTCTGCGGCCTCTGAGCTCCCGAGGACGTCTCGGCATCCATGATATGCTGGCCCCGCGAAGGTCCCTCTTGCTATGGCTCCGGCTCGGCTCTCGGTGGAGGAATATCCACAGAATGCCTCGAAGGCATTGGCTCGTACGCCGGCACACGTCGCGAAGACCGGCAAGACAGCTTCGATGCCATCTTCTTTGCGAAGGACCGTATCGCCAAATAACGGCGGGTCAGCGTATCGTAGACTCTCCCCGGGACCTGCACAAGCAAGCAGCCAAAGAAATGCTCAGCAATACAGTCATACTCAACAAAAAGAGAAAAATACAGAAAAGATGCCAAGATGGAAAAGAGTAAGCACACTCACCGGCATGTCAGGATCCACTCGGTAGGTAGCAGGAGCCTGCTCAGGGATGGGTACAGACACCTCCTCCTCGATGAATCCCCACGGACATATGTGAAATCCGGCCCAGGTGTGATGATGTCGCCCGCCAAAAATTTTTCTTTTCGAAAAAGGTTTAACTTTGAAATTTTTCGTTTCTTTGAAAAACCAATCGAAAAAGACCGGAGTCGCCACTCCATTTTTGTTTTAAGGGCCAAAACTTTGAAAAATGCCCGAGATTAGAGATTTGGGTTCGGAGGTCATGTTACACGCCGGGAAGGACGTTAGTGTGCACCCGGAATGCCTCGTAAAACGAGTCTTCCAAGCTAAAAATTATTTGTGTGTGTGTGTGTGTTTTGGCCAAAATAAGTTGAAAATCAGAAAAGTAAAAATTGGGAATTCTTTATTAGACTTTGGAAAGATCCCATGATTTTTGGTGTGATTTTTGGGTTGATTTTTCGTACTCAAAAGATTTTTGGAAGATGAAGAACACTTCTGCCAGAATGAAAAAGGCAGTGGACACTTGATTTTGAAATAGATTTAAGGGCTTCAAAACTTCATAATCTGAGAAAACTCAGAGAATGAAAGTTGTTTCAGACACCTCAAATAAGATTTCTGTGAAATAATTTTTCATTTTGGAGAAGATTTGAGGACTCAAAACCTTCTGGAAATCTCAGATATGAGATCTGGACTCCCAGAGACTGGTGATCTGACCTTCAAAAGAAAATTTGGAAAATGGAGTTTTACTCATGCAAAAAATAAAGTAAAAATATGTCTGGAAATCTATGGATGTTGGCTACAAAAAGTGTTTTGTAGTCAACACCAAATTCCAAGTTTATCTGTGTCCAAAAAATTATACCATGGACTGGGGTCTTAGAAAATTGCTACTGGATAGCAACTTCTCAAGAAAGAAAAACATGATTTAAAAGGGGATTTGGCATCCATGCTTGTCCCCATTTCCCTAGGTTTTGATTAGTGATCACTTGACATTTTAGTGGTGAATCAACTATATCAAACCATCCTTGGGGTACATTAGGACTAAGCACTTCATTTGCTTGGGAAGGGGAATTTTATCCTTTGAAAATGAGATTTGATGTATGGAAATGATTTTTAGGGTTTTGAAAATGTGTTTTCTTTGCAAGTAAGTAAGAATGCTTTGAAAATAATGTTGATCCTTGTAGAAGATCATCCATGGAGATGAACTTCCATGGTGATCTTCTTGGATCTAAGACAAGAAGAAGAATAAACTACATTTTGTAGCTTGAAAATGCATGCATGGATGAGAGATTTAGGGTAAGAAGAGGAAGGTTATACCTATCTTCTTTGTGTTTTGGAGTTTTTGGCTTGAATGTAAGAGTGTTTGAGACTTGAATATGAGAGTGTTTGAGTGAGTGTGATTTTGGTTGAATAATTGAGAAAAAGGTGACAATTCTAGAGAATTCTCACTGTTTTCTCACTATTTTCGCCAAGGTGCAGTTGCAAATTGTGTTTCTTTTCCTTTTCTGAGACTGAAGGCCTCAATTTATAGCCCTCTGAAATTGACAAACTCATCCGCGCGGATATGTCCTTCAGCGTGCACTGTTCATTAAATGCTGCTTCAGGCTTTGGACAAGAGGAATATTTTCAAAAAAAAAAATCAAATTAAACAGCCAGTTTTTGTTCCAGCCATTTCTATTTTTGGTTTTCTTTAATTTCTTTTGCTTTTTAGGATTCCTTTCTTGGTTTATCCTTAAATAACAATGCCCACTTTGCCCTTGCTTAGTTAGAAATGTTAGGAATGTTAGGAATTGTTAGGAATGTTATAAATTTCGTTAATTTTCTAACGAAAATACTAACAAGCTCAAATTGGAGCACTTACAGTAGCCCCTCGGCGACGGCGCTTTCGAAGGAAGCGGGGTCGTCGATAAGAGTAAGGCTCCATATTTGGCAGGATGATCAAGTGATCGAGTGGCTGAACCTATTTAATAGGCTACCTACGTATCCTTAAGAGGAGTCAAGCCGGCCTTAGTTCGGGTCTTTGACCCTGTAGATGATGGCGTTTTAGGTGCCTCGAACCTGATGAGCGAGTTCTGCAGTCGGTTGCTGGAAAGAAACTCTGCTGGGGATAGAATGACCATTTTCGGTCTGATGGCTGAAATTGTATATCCGCTTTGCTGGGGATAGGAATGACCATTTTCGGTCGGATGGCTATCCGCTCTGCTGGGGATAGGAATGACCATTTTTGGTCGGATGGCTGAACCTAATGATAGGCTACCTACGTATCCTTAAGAGGAATCAAGCCAGTCGTAGTTCGGGTCTTTGACCCTGGAATGACTATTTTGAGGCGTCAACCTGGAGATGATGGCATTTTAGGTGCCTCGAACCTTGATGATGGCGTTTTAGGTGCCTCGAACCTTGATGATGGCGTTTTAGGTGCCTCGAACCTTGGTTTGAAATGGCCTTTCGGTGGACTTTGCCTGCTGCCGAAGGAGAGGGTGACCGTTTTGGTCAGGGGCTGGACCTAAAGATAGGCTACCTACGTATCCCTAGTGGGAATCAAGCCCTTTCGTAGTTCGAAATCTGCTCGAGATTCCGTTGGCTTTGCTGGAGATTTTGTTAGCCTCTCTGGGGAAAATCAGACGTATTCGTCGGGAAAATCGGTCTTACGGGATTCCGTTATCTTTCTCGGGGAAATCGGCCTTACGTTTGACTGATGTTTGATGATTTTGATGAAAGATACGGGATTCCGTTATCTTTCTCGGGGAAATCAGCCTTACGTTTGACTGCCGTTGAATGATTTTGATGAAAGATACGGGATTCCGTTATCTTTCTCGGGAAAATCGGACTTACGTTTGACTGCTGGGGAATGATTTTGATGAAAGATACGGGATTCCGTTATCTTTCTCGGGGAAATCGGCCTTACGTTTGACTGCCGTTGAATGATTTTGATGAAAGAAACGGGATTTCGTTAACTTTCTCGGGGAGATCGGTCTTACGTTTGACTGCCGTTGAATGATTTTGATGAAAGAAACGGGATTCCGTTATCTTTCTCGGGGAGATCGGACTTACGTTTGACTGCCGTTGAATGATTTTGATGAAAGAAACGGGATTCCGTTAACTTTCTCGGGGAGATTGGACTTACGTTTGACTGCCGTTTGATGATTTTGATGAAAGATACGGGATTCCGTTATCTTTCTCGGGGAAATCGGCCTTCTGTTTGACTGCCGTTTGATGATTTTGATGAAAGATACGGGTTTCCGTTATCTTTCTCGGGGAAATCGGCCTTACGTTTGACTGCCGTTGAATGATTTTGATGAAAGATACGGGATTCCGTTATCTTTCTCGGGGAAATCGGCCTTACGTTTGACTGCCGTTTGATGATTTTGATGAAAGATACAGGTTTCCGTTATCTTTCTCGGGGAAATTGGCCTTACATTTGACTGCCGTTGAATGATTTTGATGAAAGATACGGGATTCCGTTATCTTTCTCGGGGAGATCGGACTTACGTTTGACTGCCGGCGAATGATTTTGATGAAAGATACGGGATTCCTTTATCTTTCTCTGGGAAATCGAACTTACGTTTGACTGCCGGCGAATGATTTTGATGAAAGATACGGGATTCCGTTATCTTTCTCGGAGAAAATCAGCCTTACGTTTGACTGTCGGCGAATGATTTTGATGAAAGATACGGGATTCCGTTATCTTTCTCTGGGAAATCGGACTTACGTTTGACTGCCGGCGAATGATTTTGATGAAAGATACGGGTTGACCTTGGTTAACTTGGGTTAACTTGAGGACTAAACTGCAGAGTCCTGGATTTTTAAAGGGCAAAAGGGTCTTTTTGACCCTTACAAACCCATCCGCGCGGATAGGGTTGAATTCCCAGGCTGTTTTAAATGAGGGCCACCCCTTCCCTTCTTCTTCCTCACCAATTTTCTGCAAATTACGAGGAGAGATGAGGGAGAAACCATTGAAGGCCAAAAAAGCTTCGAAAATCCTCCGTTTTCTTTGATTTTTCGAGCAATGGAACACGCGGGAGTAGCCATTCAAGGCCAAGGACGTGGTCCGGTAGCGGAGAGGCGATTGGAGCTTGTCCGAATGAGGAGGCACTATTCTCTTTCGCAATCGATTGCGGAGGAGCATTACCCCGATGCGTGGCAACATTGGGCCACTGATCCGAGTCTTCGCACGGTATACTTCGAATCTTTTTTATCTCTTTGTCGATTTCTTGCTTGAAATTGATTTTTTGGTGATTTTTGATTTTTTTTTTTTTTTGAATTTCGAATGATTGATTTTGATTTTGATGCTTTGCATGTTGTAATGAATTTGTGGGTAACCCAAATGTGCATTTTGTTTGAAAAAAGAATTGGCATTTTGCCATTTTTTTTTTGTATCCGAAAATTTCAATGAAAAATTCGAAAATTATGACTTGAATTTCGAAAAATTGTGTTCTTGACACTGAAATTGGATTTTTGATGTTGTGCATTTTGCAATGAGTATATGGGTAATGCATTTTACTTGAAAAAAGAATGGGCATTTTACCAAATTTTTTTGTGAAATATGAGACTATGAAAATTTCCCGAAATTGGGACGGACCCCTTTTTTTTTGTTGCAATGTTGACATGAATGTGTGCATGCTCTTTTTTTTTTTTGTGAATGCATTCCTTTTTTTTTTTTTGAGAATGTGATTTTCTATGAAAAATGGGACGGATTTTTCGTTCCCCTTTGATTGAATGAATGATTTAAAAGATTGTTTATGTATGCTATTTCATGAAAAATGGGACGGAGTTTTTGCTTCCGTTGACTCCTTGTATGAATTTTTTCTTCATGTATGAAGGAATGTTGATTGGGATTTGGTGAAAACTGCTTTCTCTTGTGCAAGAAAAATGGGGCTAGGTTCATTGCATGCTGTTATGCTGCCGAATTTTCTTCAAAACTTTGTATTGCATGATGCATGTATATGCTTTCTTTTATTTAAATGCAATTTTTTTTTGACATTTTTTTTATTGCAGGGCGGAAACAACTACGTGACGGAGCAGCTGAATAAGATGAAGACCCGAGGATCAGTGGAGTCTGTAGTTGACCTGTGGGACCGGCTTCCGATTGCGGGCTGAGGAGCTTTGATGAGTCCGAGACAGATTGTTGTTGAGACCGGGCTATACGAGTTCATTGAGTGTTTGAGGGGGTTGGTTAAGTTCCCTAATAGCAAGGGCTTGATGTTTGCTTTGGCGCAGCATTGGTGGGATGCGACCCACACATTTCACTTCTTCTGGGGCGAGGCTACGGTTACGCCTTCCGACTATGCTGCGATCACGGGTCTGTCCTTCAATGGACGCAGCATTGAGTGGCGGGACGGCTACAGTGACATGGACCTGCAGGCTCTTCTGGGCTTTACCCCCATTCCCAAAAAGGGGATGGGGATGGAGTATGCCGTGGTTTATGGGAAGATTGTGGAGATCATCGGGAGCTACGAGGCTGGGGATGAGAGGATAAGCGCTGAGCAGATTGCTAGGGCCTTTTTATGGTTTGCTTTTTCGAGCACTCTTTTTGGACACGCCGAGGGGACGGCGGTGTTTGCTTTGCTGGGAGTTTGGAGGATGTGGGGATGGCTGGAGAGGTCTCTTGGGGAGAGGCCGGGCTGGCAGAGCTTTACTTTGCTCTTGTTAGATACAGCCGCAAGGCTGTGAGCTCCTTCTACTGCTTCGAGTTTGCTCTGGAGGTATAAGCTTTCTTTTTTGCTTTCCCTCTTTCTTTAAGCACGCATTCTTTTCCGCACTTAATCGACTTTATCTTTCGCAGGCATGGTTTTGTGAGTTCTTCCACGTCACGATGTGGCGGCAGCCGGCGGAGTATATCGGGGCATATCCGGCCATGCGCTCCTGGTCCAAGCATGCCCAAGAGAAGAAAGGTTCTAGGGGGCGCACGACCCTCAGGTACTCGGATTGCCTTCCTTTGACGAGGGCTGAGACGGATGGGGAGATGATATTCTATCCCTGGGATCGTTTCGATGTGGCGCAGCTGAAGGGCGCTGAGATTTGGACCGTGCAGCGGAGGATTTTGAGGGGCTTGACTTGCGATGCCTATTATCTGGGGGAGAGGGTGACGCGACAGCATGGCATGAATTCGCCTTTGATGACACCGGTGGAGCCTCCCGCCGACATGATGCATCCTAGTGAGAGATCTGTGACCTGGGATGATTACCGGGGCGGCCAGCACTTCTCGGCATTCGTGGCGATCGAGCCGTATCCAGTATTTGTCTTGAGGAGGCTGAGGACGCCCCAGGTTCTGGATAGAGAGGGGTTAGGGGTCCCGCGGTACCCTCGGACGGACTTTTCATATGTCCAGGATGGGGTCCGATTGAGGGTGCAGATCCCTCAGCCTGAGCGGCTTCCACGAGCTTTCCGACCTCGTCCGGGTATGAAGGTATGGCTTTTCCTTCCCACCTCTTTTTTTTTGCTTCTGTCTTTTCTTTTCTTTCCTGTCATCATTTTTTTGCTTCAACTGTTTCTGACGATTTTGCTTTCGTGCAGTTTCCAGAGGTGGTCGTGGAGAAGCTGACGAAGCAGGTGATCGGGGCTAAGAGATTCATCAGGAGGATGGTGGCTTGTGGAGCCCCTCGGGCTAGAGCGAGGCGACCACAGCCGGCGCCTGTCCGGCGGGAGGCTTCCCCTATTCCTTCAGAGACTTCCTCCGAGACTCCTCTTTCTCCTCTCCTTGATCCTCGCGTGGTACTACCTTCGGACCACGTCATTCTCGGAGATCCTTACGGGCAGGGACACGTCTGGCAGCATGGTGGATCTTCTTCGCACGTCCAGGAGTCTGACGCATTCACCTTTGGATATGATTTCTTCGCAGATCTTGGCTTGCCCTATCAGAGTGTGCCGGTTGGTCCTGAAGAGCCTTCTTCCGGGGACGAGGACGATGATTCTGAGCCTGAGATCTTTATGACTACCGAGGAGGCGGTTTGATGATGTCGCCATTCGCGGGAAAAATTCGATTTTTCGCGTTTCTTTGAAAAAACCAAATAAAACCCGGAAAAAGAACGGAGTCACCACGCCATTTTTGTTTTAAGGGCCATAACTTTGAAAAATGCCCGAGATTAGAGATTTGGGTTCGGAGGTCATGTTACACGCCGGGAAGGACGTTAGTGTGCACCCGGAATGCCTCGCAAAACGAGTCTTCCAAGCTGAAAATCATTTGTGTGTGTGTGTGTGTGTGTGTTTTGGCCAAAATAAGTTGAAACTCAAAAAAAGTAAAAATTGGGATATCTTTTTAAGACTTTAAACTGATCCCATGATTTTTTGGAAGATTTTTGGGTTGAGATTTGGTACTCAAAAGACCTTTTGAAGTTGGGAGTTACTTCTGCCAGAATGAAAAAGGCAGTGGACCTTTGATTTTGAAATGGATTCAAGGGCCTTAAAACTTCATAATATGGATAAACTCAGAGAATGAAAGTTTTCCCAGACACCTTAATGAGATTTGTGCGAAGGAATTTTCTATTTTGGAGAAGATTTGAGGGGTCAAAACCTTCTGGAAATCTCAGATATGCAATCTGGATTTCCAGAAGCTGATGAACTATCCTCTAAAAGAAAATTTGAAAAAGAGAGTTTTACTCACTCAAAAAATAAAGTAAAAATATGTCTGGAAAGCTCTGGATGTTGGATACAAAAAGTGTTTTGTAGTCAACACCAAATTCCAAGTTTATCTGTGTCCAAAAATTAAGACAATGGACTGGGATCTTGGAAAATTGCTACTGGACAGCAACTTCTCAAGAAAGAAAATATGATTTTAAGGGGGGTTTTGCATCCATGCTTGTCCCCATTTCCCTAGGTTTTGGTTAGTGATCACTTGAAATTTTAGTGGTGAATCAACTATACCAAACCATCCTTGGGGTACATTAGGACTAAGCACTTCATTTGCTTGGGAAGGGGAATTTTATCCTTTGAAATCAAGATTTGGTGCTTGAAAATGGTTTTTAGGGTTTTGAAAATGTGTTTTCTTTGCAAGAAAGTAAGAACACTTTGAAAATAATGTAGATCCTTGTAGAAGATCATCCATGGAGATGAACTTCCATGGTGATCTTCTTGGATCTTAAGACAAGAAGAAGAATGAACTACATTTTGTAGTTTGAAGATGCATGCATGGATGAGAGATTTAGGGTAAGAAGAGGGAGGTTATACCTATCTTCTTTGTATTTTGGGGCTTTGGCTTGAATGTATGAGTGTTTGAGGCTTTGAATATGATGGTGAGTGAGTTTGATTTGAGTGAGTGAAAGTTGGGAAGATTCAAGAGAAAAAGGTGACAATTCTTAGAGAATTCTCACTGTTTTCTCGAGTATTTTCGCCAAATGATGTGAATTGTGCTCTTTTTTCCTCTCTTTTAAGTGACTGGAGGGCTCAATTTATAGCCCTCTGAAAAATACAATGTCATCCGCGCGGATTGGATCAGTCGCGTGCACTGTTCATTAAATGCTGCTTCAGGCTTTGGACACAAGGAATAATCTTTTTTTAAATTCAAATTAAACAGCCAGATTATGTTCCAGCCATTTCTTTTTTTGGTTTTTATTATTTCTTTTGCTTTTTTGATTCCTTTCCTTGGTTTATCCTTTTTTGGCAATCCCTAATCTACCCTTACTTGGTTAGAAATGTTAGGAATGTTAGGAATTGTTAGAAATGTTATAACTTTCGTTAATTTTCTAACGAAAATTCTAACAAGCTCAAATTGGAGCACTTACAGTAGCCCCTCGGCGACGGCGCTTTCGAAGGAAGCGGGGTCGTCGATAAGAGTAAGGCTCCATATTTGGCAGGATGATCGAGTGATCGAGTGGCTGAACCTAGCGATAGGCTACCTACGTATCCCGAATGGGAATCAAGCCAGTCGTAGTTCGGGTCTTCGACCCTGGAGATGATGGCGTTTTAGGTGCCTCGAACCTGATGAGCGAGTTCTGCAGTCGGTTGCTGGAAAGAAACTCTGCTGGGGATAAGAGATGACCATTTTCGGTCGGATGGCTGTCCGCTCTGCTGGGGATATGAATGACCATTTTTGGTCGGAGGGCTATCCGCTCTGCTGGGGATAGGAATGACCATTTTTGGTCTGGTGGCTATCCGCTCTGCTGGGGATGATTGCGATTAATCGCCTTCCTAGTGTTGTGTGTGATAGCGTCTTAGGTGCCTCGAACCTTGATGATGGCGTTTTAGGTGCCTTGGACCTTGGAGATGGCTTTTTAGGTGCCTCATACCTTGATGATGGCATTTTAGGTGCCTCGAACCTGGATGGTGATGGCTTTTTAGGTGCCTCGGACCTTGATGATGATGGCATTTTAGGTGCCTCGGACCTGGATGATGATGGCTTTTTAGGTGCCTCGGACCTTGATGATGATGGCGTTTTAGGTGCCTCGGACCTGGATGATGATGGCGTTTTAGGTGCCTCGAACCTTAATTTGAAAAGGCCTTTCGGTGGACTTCGTCTGCTGCCGAAGGATAGGGTGACCGTTTTGGTCGAGGGGCTGGACCTAATGATAGGCTACCTACGTATCCCTAGAGGGAATCAAGCCCTTTCGTAGTTCGTATCTTCTCGATATTTCGTTGGCTTTTGGGATTCCGTTAACTTTTCTGGGGATTTTGTTAGCCTTTGCTGGAGAAAATCAGACGTATTCGTCTGGGAAATCGGTCTTACGTTTGACTGCCGGGGAAGATTTTGATGAAAGATACGGGATCTCGTTATCTTTCTCGTGGAAATCGGTCTTACGTTTGACTGCCGGGGAAGATTTTGATGAAAGATACGGGATCTCGTTATCTTTCTCGGGGAAATCGGTCTTACGTTTGACTGACGTTGGTAATTTTGATGAAAGATACGGGATCTCGTTATCTTTCTCGGGGAGATCGGTCTTACGTTTGACTGCCGGGGGTAATTTTGATGAAAGATACGGGATCTCGTTATCTTTCTCGGGGAGATCGGTCTTACGTTTGACTGCCGTTGGTAATTTTGATGAAAGATACGGGATCTCGTTATCTTTCTCGGGGAGATCGGTCTTACGTTTGACTGCCGGGGTTAATTTTGATGAAAGATACGGGATCTCGTTATCTTTCTCGGGAGATCGGTCTTACGTTTGACTGTCGTGGGTAATTTTGATGAAAGATACGGGATCTCGTTATCTTTCTCGGGGAGATCGGTCTTACGTTTGACTGCCGTTGGTAATTTTGATGAAAGATACGGGATCTCGTTATCTTTCTCGGGGAGATCGGTCTTACGTTTGACTGCCGGGGGTAATTTTGATGAAAGATACGGGATCTCGTTATCTTTCTCGGGGAGATCGGTCTTACATTTGACTGCCGTGAGTAATTTTGATGAAAGATACGGGATCTCGTTATCTTTCTCGGGGTGATCGGTCTTACGTTTGACTGTCGTGGGTAATTTTGATGAAAGATACGGGATCTCGTTATCTTTCTCGGGAAAATCGGACTTACGTTTGACTGCCGTTGGTAATTTTGATGAAAGATACGGGATCTCGTTATCTTTCTCGGGGAGATCGGTCTTACGTTTGACTGCCGTGGGTAATTTTGATGAAAGATACGGGATCTCGTTATCTTTCTCGGGAAAATCGGACTTACGTTTGACTGCCGTTTGATGATTTTCTTGACAAGGGGCTGACTTTAGTTAACTTTGGTTAACTCTGTCAAGTTGGGGACTGAACTGCAGAGTCCCAGATTTTTAAAGGGCAAAAGGGTCATTTTGACCCTGACAATCCTATCCGCGCGGATAGGAGCGTGTTCAGAGGATTTTAAATGAGGGGCCGCCCCCTTCTTCTTCCCCAGTCTGTTTTTACAGAAAATTATGAGAGAGAGAGAGAAAATCGTTCAAAACCGTCATTGATAGCCTAGGAACTCCAAAATTCTTCCAATTTTCTTCGATTTTCAAGCAATGGAACACGGGGAAGGTGTTTTTCAAGGCCAAGGACGTGGCCCGGTAGCGGAGAGACGATTGGAGCTCGTCCGGATGAGGAGGCACTATACTCTTTCGCAATCGATTGCGGAGGAGCCCTACCCCGATGCTTGGCAACATTGGGCTTCTGATCCGAGTCTCCGAACGGTATACTTCGAATCTTTTCATTCCCTTTGTTGATTTTTTGCTTGAAATTGAATTTTGGGTGATTTTTGATTTTTTTTTTTTTTTTGAAAATTCGAATGATTGATGTTCTTGGCTTTGAATCTTGATTTTGATGCTTTGCATGTTGTAATGAGTATATGAGTAACCCAAAATGTGCATTTTGCTTGGAAAAAAGAATTGGCATTTTCGCCATTTTTTTTTTTTGTATCCGAAAATTATGAATGAAACTTGTGATTTTTCTTTTTGAAATTTGAATATTGATCTTGATGATATGCCTGTTGCAATGAATTTGTTGGTGTTTCAAAATGTGCATTTTGCTTGAGAAAAGAATTGGCGTTTTGCCAACATGAGATAATGATATGAATGTATGATTTTTTGATTATATTTTTTTTTGAAAGGTGGGACGGATTTTTCCTCCCGTTGATTGAATGCATGTTATTTTATGAAAACGGGACGGAGTTTTTACTCCCGTAGGAATGCATCATTTTTTTTTTTGATGAATGTATGCATGTCTTATGAAAAGTGGGACGGAGTTTTTGCTTCCGTAGGATGTATGAATGTAGGATTTTTTTTTTTTTTTGAGATGATGAATGATATGCATAGGAACTTCTCCTTTTTTTTTTTTGAAAATGGGACGGAGTTTTTACTTCCGTTGACTCTTTGTATGAAAGATTTTTTTTTTTTTTCATGAATGTTGATTGGGATTTGCTGAAAACTGTCTCTTTTTTTTGTGCGAGAAAAATGGGGCTATGCTCATTGTATGCTATTATGCTGTCGAATTTTCTTTGAAATTTCATGATGCATATGTATGCTCTTTTTTTTTTAATGCAAATGCAAATTTTTTTTTTTTGACATTTTCTTTTTTTTTTTTGTTTTATTGCAGGGTGGAAACAACTACGTGACGGAGCAGCTGAATAAGATGAAGACTCGAGGATCGGTGGAGTCTGTAGTTGACTTGTGGGACCGGCTTCCAAATGCGGGCCGAGGGGCTTTGCCGAGTCCGAGACAGATTGTCGTTGAGACCGGGCTTTAGGAGTTTGTTGAGTGCTTGAGGGGATTGGTCAAGTTCCCTAAGAGCAAGGGCCTGATGTTTGCTTTGGCGCAGCATTGGTGGGATGCGACCCACACGTTTCACTTCTTTTGGGGCGAGGCTACGGTTACGCCTTCTGACTATGCTGCGATCACGGGTTTGTCCTTCAACGGACGCAGCATTGAGTGGCGGAATGGCTACAGCGATGCAGATCTACAGGCTCTTCTGGGATTTTCCCCTATTCCCAAAAAGGGGATGGGGATGGAGTATGCGGTGGTCTACGGGAAGATTGTGGAGACCATTGTGAGCTACGAGGCTGGGGAGGAGAGGATAGGTGCCGATCAGATTGTCAGGGCCTTCTTATGGTTTGCTTTTTCGAGCACCCTCTTTGGACATACTGAGGGGATGGCAGTCTTTGCCTTGCTGAGGTCCTTGGAGGACATGGAGGTGGCTGGAGACGTCTCCTGGGGAGAAGCCGGGCTGGCAGAGCTTTACTTTGCTCTCGATAGGTACAGCCGGAAGGCTGTGAGCTCCTTGTACTGCTTTGAGTTTGCCCTGGAGGTATAAGCTCTCTTTTTGCTTTCCCTTTTTTTTTCTTGGGCACACACTTTTCTTTAGCACTGGATTGATTGGATTTTTACCTTTCGCAGGTATGGGCGTTGGAGTTTTTCCACGTCACGATGTGGCGACAGCCGGCGGAGTACGTCGGGGCGTATCCGGCCATGCGCTCCTGGTCCAAGCATGCCCGGGAGAAGATAAGCTCCAGGGGGCGTACGACTCTCAGATACGCGGATTGCCTTCCTTTGACGGAGGTTGAGACGGCTGAGAGGATGATATTCTATCCCTGGGATCGTTTTGAGGTGGGGCAGCTGAAGGGCGCTGAGATTTGGACTGTGCAGCGGAGGATTCTGAGAGGCCTGACCTGCGATGCCTATTATCTGGGAGAGAGGGTGACGCGCCAGCATGGCGCGCATTCGCCTTTGATGACACCGGTGGAGCCTCCCGCCGATATGATGCACCCGAGTGACAGATCTACGACCTGGGATGATTACCGAGCTGGCCAGCACTTCTCGGCATTTGTGGCGACCGAGCCATACCCAGTATTTGTTTTGAGGAGGCTGAGGATGCCCCAGATTCTGGATAGAGAGGGGCTTGGGATCCCGCGGTACCCTCGGACGGATTTTTCATATATCCAGGATGGGGTCCGATTGAGGGTGCATATCCCTCAGCCTGAGCGGCTTCCACGAGCTTTCCGGCCTCGTCCGGGTATGAAGGTATGGCTTCTCTTCTCTTTCCTTTTTTTTTTACTTTTGTCTTTTCTTTTCTTTCCTGTCATCATTTCTCGCTTCAACTGTTTCTGACGCTTTTGCTTTTGTGCAGTTTTCGGAGGTGGTCGTCGAGAAGCTGACGAAGCAAGTGATCGGGGCTAAGAGATTCATCAAGAGGATGGTCGCTTGCGGGGCTCCTCAGGCTAGAGCGAGGCGACCACGGCCGGCGCCTTTCAGGCGGGAGGCTTCCCCTATTCGTTCAGAGACTTCTTCAGAGACTCCTCTGTCTCCTCTCATTGATCCCCGCGCGGTGCTGCCTTCGGATCACGTCATTCTCGAGGATCCACACGGGCAGGGACACGTCTGGCAGCATGGTGGGTCGTCTTCATAAGTCCAGGAATCCGACGCCTTCACCTTCGGATATGATTTTTTCGCAGATCTCGGCTTGCCCTATCAGAGCGTGCCGGTTGGTCCTAACGAGCCTCTTTCTGGAGACGAGGACGATTCTGAGCCCGAGATTTTCAGGGCTCCTGATGAGGCGGGCCCGAGTCGCAAGAGGGACCGGGGGCAGACGTCGGGCGCTAGGGATTCTGATTGATTTTTTGAGATTTGAGATTGAGATTTGAGACTGGGATTGAGATTTGTACAGCTTATGCACATTTTTTTTTTGATGTAATAATTTAGGATTATTGTTACCTACTTTTTTTTTGCACACTCCCTTTATTTTTTGAATGTAATAATTTAGGATTATATATTTTTTTTTGAATGCAATGCAGTATGAATGCAATGTTGCATGGGCCTTGGTTCTTTGGCAAGGGTATTAGTGTTTGGTATATGGACTGGTTTGGGAAGGTTTTTGCACAGGTTCCGAGCAACCGGGACAGAATATTCCTCTTTTGGTGTAGCAGCTTGGACTGTTGCAGATTTTTTCTGATGGAAAGCAAACATATCCGCGCGGATAGGGACTGCATCTGACATTGTCCTTTAATTTTGCTACAGATCTGGTCTCACTTTATTTCAAATTCAAATATCCTCTTCAACCTCCAGTCCAAACAGCCATTTTCGGGGAGAAAGAGAGAAAAACCATGGAAAACCTTAGAAAAGCTCCATCAAAATTGTCCCAAGAATCCCAAATGTCATTCTTCAACAAGTTCAAGGATTGGTCCCGGGAGATTATGCATGAGAGGAGGTCCTTCTTTGAAGAAAGGTACAAGGTGAAGTGCTTACGGTCTCTCAAAGAATTGATTCCGGACTACGACCTTCTGAGGGCTTCTTCCTCATTTTGGGATACTAGGAGGCATGTCTTTTGCCTTTCCTTCAACGAGATTGTTCCGACCGTCGAAGAATTTCGGGCCTTGCTTGGTGGTCCGGAGGTGGAAGAGATAGCGGTTCCTTTTCCCGGAGGGGCTTCTTTCGTTGACAGATTGTGTAACCTCCTTCATCTTTCCCTGGAGGAAGCGCAAGGTATGATCCGTGGTCCCGATCATTTTGATATTTCCAGTCTCCCTGATAGATTTAGGGGCTTAGGCTTGCTCGACGATGCCTATTGAGATGCCTTTGCCCTTTGCATGTTCGGGACCTTGTTCATGGTCTATTCTTTTGGGATCTGTCATCGGTCTCTGCTGGATGTAGTCGTTCATTGTCGCTTGGGCAGAGATGTCGTACCTTTGATCTTGGGGGAGACTTTTCATGCTCTCGATAGACTGGCTACCGGGAGACGGTATATGCACGGGGGCGGCCCGTTCCTCTTGACTCTGTGGCTGATGGAGCGCTTGGGGATTCTTCGGGAAACTCCTGATATGATTAGGCCTTGGACATTTGCCAGGAGAGGGGTTGCTGTAGATTTTGATGATCAGGGCTCATGGGAGCGTTGGATAGCTGGTCGCCAGACAGAAGATATCAGATGGTCAGTGCCTTGTTGGCGGGTGGAGACTCGCAGAGTGCTTCAGGACGGGTCTCATGTGGTCATGCTTCCGGGGCTTTCTCAGTCCAGCTTCTATATTCCGTCCTTGGTTCTGAGACAGTTCGGCTTGGAGCAGGTTCCTTTGGAGGACTTTGATGATATAGCCACCAGGGTGGTGGCTTCTGCTTCTATGGATGATCCTTCGGTGTTTTTCTTTCTTTCCCGAGCATGGAGATATGACGTTTTTCCTCCTCGGGTTATCCTCAGGCGTCCGAGGCCGGTGTTCCTGACCACTTGGTACCTGGATTGGTACGAGAGGCATTTGGGGGAGACTCAGATGGCTATTTTGAGGCAGCGTGAGGCCATTGTGGGTGCGAAGGACCTGACTGTTTCCGAGAGGAGGAGGGCTGAGGCGAGGGCCAACCCTCATGACAGGAGTGGAGACGCTGTGACCGACTATGAGGCTTACGTCAAGAGACAGGAGAGGAGGGCTCCTATGCTACCAGCTAGGCTACAGGAGATGAGAGATGACGCTAGGGCTACTAAGGCCCTGACAGAGGCTGGTTTGATAGATCCTGTTCCTATACCAGAGCTCGGTAGGAGGAAGACCGACATTTTTCCTGTTCAGAAGAAGAAGACTCGAAGGGGGAAGAAAAGGGGAGAGGCCAGTACGAGTGGCATGGAGTGACTCTGAGGTTTCCGAGTATCCCTTTCTTGTCATGGCAGACACATTAGTTTGATTATGTATCTTAGTTTTCTTTTAGCAGGTTGCCAGTTGTAGGAATGAATCGGGCTTAGACTCATCAAAAAGTTTTTAACTTGTAATGAATATTTGAATTGCTTCAGAGTCATCTCCTTACTAGCCTCTAAAAGAAAATTTGAAAAAGAGAGTTTTACTCACCCAAAAAATAAAGTAAAAATATGTCTGGAAATCTCTGGATGTTGGCTACAAAAAGTGTTTTGTAGTCAACACCAAATTCCAAGTTTATCTGTGTCCAAAAATTAAGACAATGGACTGGGATCTTGGAAAATTGCTACTGGACAGCAACTTCTCAAGAAAGAAAATATGATTTTAAGGGGGTTTTTGCATCCATGCTTTTCCCCATTTCCCTAGGTTTTGGTTAGTGATAACTTGACATTTTAGTGGTGAATCAACTGTACCAAACCATCCTTGGGGTACATTAGGACTAAGCACTTCATTTGCTTGGGAAGGGGAATTTTATCCTTTGAAATCAAGATTTGGTGCTTGAAAATGGTTTTTAGGATTTTGAAAATGTGTTTTCTTTGCAAGAAAGTAAGAACACTTTGAAAATAATGTAGATCCTTGTAGAAGATCATCCATGGAGATGAACTTCCATGGTGATCTTCTTGGATCTTAAGACAAGAAGAAGAATGGACTACATTTTGTAGTTTGAAGATGCATGCATGGATGAGAGATTTAGGGTAAGAAGAGGGAGGTTATACCTATCTTCTTTGTATTTTGGGGCATTGGCTTGAATGTATGAGTGTTTGAGGCTTTGAATATGATGGTGAGTGAGTTTGATTTGAGTTAGTGAAAGTTGGGAAGATTCAAGACAAAAAGGTGACAATTCTTAGAGAATTCTCACTGTTTTCTCGAGTATTTTCGCCAAATGCTGTGAATTGTGCTCTTTTTTCCTCTCTTTTTTGTGACTGGAGGGCTCAATTTATAGCCCTCTGAAAAATACAATGTCATCCGCGCGGATAGGATCAGTCGCGTGCACTGTTCATTAAATGCTGCTTCAGGCTTTGGACACAAGGAATAATCTTTTTTAAAATTCAAATTAAACAGCCAGATTATGTTCCAGCCATTTCTTTTTTTAGTTTTTCTTATTTCTTTTGCTTTTTTGATTCCTTTCCTTGGTTTATCCTTTTTTGGCAATCCCTAATCTACCCTTACTTGGTTAGAAATGTTAGGAATGTTAGGAATTGTTAGAAATGTTATAACTTTCGTTAATTTTCTAACGAAAATTCTAACAAGCTCAAATTGGAGCACTTACAGGCGGGCCCGAGCCGCAAGCGGGACCGGGGGGATGGCCCAGCCACCGAGGACTCTGACTGACGATCCTTCAAGACTGATATTTTGAGATTGATTTTCTGAGATTGTATTTAGACAGATACAGTTTATTTTTATGCACATTTTTTTTTGCTTTTCTTTTTTTTTTTGCTTCTTTTTTTTTTGGGAATGTAATAATTTAGGATTATTGTTATTTATTATTATTTTTTTTTGAATGCAATGCTGTATGAATGCAATGTTGCATGAGCCTTGGTTTTTTGGCAAGGGTGTAGATGTTTGGTGTATGAACTGGTTTGGACAAGCTTTGGCTGGGAATAAATATTCCTTTGGTACAGCAGTTTGGACTGTTGCAAAGATTTTTTTTAGGGGACAAACATATCCGCGCGGGCAGGACCTGCATCTGACATTGTCCTTTAATTTTGCTTCAGATCTGGTCTCACTTTATTTCAAATTCAAACACCTTCTTCAACCACCAGTTCAAACAGCCATTTTCGAGGAGAAGGAGAGAAAAACCATGGAAAGAATTGTGAGCATGAGAAATCAACCCAAATTATCCCAAAATTCTCAAATGCAATTCTTCACCAAGTTTAAAGAGTGGTCTCGGGAGATTATGCATGAGAGGAGGTCATTCTTTGAAGAAAGGTACAAGGTGAAGTGTTTATGGTCCCTCAAAGAATTGATTCCGGACTTCGACCTCTTGAGAGCTTCTTCATCATTTTGGGACACTAGAAGGCATGTTTTTTGCTTTTCTTACAACGAGGTTGTTCCGACCGTGGAAGAATTTCGGGCTTTGCTTGGCGGTCCGGAGGTGGAAGAGATTGTGGTTCCTTTGCCCGGAGGGGCCTCTTTTGTTGATAGATTGTGCAACCTCCTTCATCTTTCCCCGGAGGAAGCACAAGGTATGATCTGTAGTCCCGATCACTTTGATATTTCTGGTCTCCCTGATAGATTTAGGGGCTTAGGCTTGCTTGACGATGCCTATTGGGATGCCTTTGCACTTTGCATGTTCGGGACCTTGTTCATGGTCTATTCTTTTGGGATCTGTCATCGGTCCCTGCTGGATGTAGTCGTTCATTGTCGCTTGGGCAGAGACGTTGTACCTTTGATCTTGGGGAGACTTTTCATGCTCTCGACAGGCTGGCTACCGGGAGACGATATATGCACGGGGGCAGCCCGTTTCTCTTGACCCTGTGGCTGATGGAACGCCTAGGGGTTCTTCGGGAAACTTCTGATATGATCAAGCCTTGGACATTCGCCAGGAGGGGGGTTGCTGTAGATTTTGATGATCAGGGCTCATGGGAGCGTTGGATGGCTGGTCGCCAGACAGAAGATATTAGATGGTCAGTGCCTTGTTGGCAGGTGGAGACTCGGAGGGTACTTCAGGACAGATCTCCCGTGGTTATGCTTCCGGGGCTTTCTCAGTCCAGCTTTTACATTTCGTCTTTGGTTCTGAGACAGTTCGGCTTGGAGCAGGTTCCTTTGGAGGACTTTGATGATATAGCCACCAGGGTGGTGGCTCCTGTTTCTATGGATGATCCTTCGGTGTTTTCCTTTCTTTCCCGAGCATGGAGGTATGACGTCTTTCCTCCTCGGGTTATCCTCAGGCGTCCGAGACCTGTGTTCTTGACCACTTGGTACCTGGATTGGTATGAGAGGCATCTGGGAGAGACTCAGGTGGCTATTTTGGGGCGGCGTGAGGCCATTGTGGGTGTGGAGGACCTGACAGTTTTCGAGAGGAGGAGGGCTGAAGCGAGGGCCAACCCTCATGACAGGAGCGGAGATGTTGTGACCGACTATGAAGCTTACGTCAAGAGGCAGGAGAGGAGGACTCCTATGCTACCAGCTAGGCTACAGGAGATGAGAGATGACGCTAGGGCTACCAAGGCCTTGACAGAGGCTGGTCTGATAGATCCTGTTCCTATACCAGAGCTCGGTAGGAGGAAGACCGATATTTTTCCTGTTCAGAAGAAGAAGACTCGAAGGGGGAAGAAGAGGGGGGATGCCAGTACGAGCAGTTTAGAGTGACCTCAAGTTTTCTGAGTATCGCTTTCTTGCCGTAGCAGACACATTAGTTTGATTATGTATTTTAGTTTCTTTTAGCAGGCTGCCGGTTGTAGGAATGAACCGGGCTTAGACTCATCAAAAAGTTTTTAACTTGTAATGAATATTTGAATTGCTTCAGAGTTTTTCGAGACGCTTTCATGGCCTGATTAGTGTATTGATGTCAGATTTTGACTTTTATTTGTGTTTTAGACCGAACCATTTCCGGCTGCCTACGTTCCCCTCATTTTGAGGAGCTCAGGTCTTCGTAGTTCAACCTTTTTTTTTTTTTTTTTCGGTGCAACCCTGTTTTTTACCTAGGCCGCCCTTTTCGGGTTTTCAACCTAGTTGGGTATTACTCTTTTAGCACTCTTTGTCTTCTCTTTTTTTTCTTTGTTTCTTTTTTTTTTGACTTCTTTTTTTTTGTTTTACGCGTAGTATCTGCGCAGCTTGTCACCATTCACTGGGTGTACAAAGGGATTTCTGTCGAGGTCTGAAAGTTGCATGGCTCCTCCGCAGAAGATCTTTTGGACGATGTATGGCCCGACCCAGACAGGCTCCCATTTGCCAAGCGGGTTGACACGGACCGGGGGCTTTTCTTTCAAAACGAGATCACCTTCTCGGATCTCCCGATGCTTTACTTTCTTGTCGAAGGCTCTGGCCATTCTCCCTTGGTAGGCTCGGATGTGTTCCATTGCTTTCAATCGTCGCTCATCTAGTAGGGCCAATTCATCATGGCGACTTTGGAGCCATTCGACCTCATTGATCTGGCTTTCCAACAGCACACGGAGTGAGGGGATTTCCAATTTGATTGGGAGCACGGCTTCCATTCCGTATGTAAGGGCAAACGGTGTTTACCCAGTTGCCGTTCGACCGATGTTCTCAGAGCCCGCAGTGCCAGTGTAGCTTCTCGGGCCAATCTCTGCCTCGGACAGCCATTTTCCGGATGATGTTTTCCAAAGTCTTGTTTGCTGCCTCGACGGCTCCGTTGGTTTGGGGCCTGTAGGGAGATGACTTGTGACGGGTTATTCGGAATTCTGCTAGTAGCCTGTCGCATTCCCCTTCGAAGTGGGATCCATTATCTAAGATGATTTCGGCTGGCAACCCGTATCTACATATGATGTTCTCTTTGATGAAGAGGGCAACTTTCTTTGAGTTGAGGATCTTGTAGGATTTTGTAAGGCATCCTTTCCAGTTCCTTCGAAGAAATCACCAATCTGCGTCTCTTTAGGCTCTTCCGCAGTTCCCAGATTCACACTCGTCAAAATTTCTTTGGCAGCTTGGGCTCGATTTTCCTTTTTTTTTCCGAACAACCTGCTTAAAGATTTTTTTTTGTTTGATTTTTTTATTTTTTTTTTTGTTTAATGTGTCTGCTTCTTTATCTAATGAATTATTATCAAATGTTTTTTTTATTAATTAATTCATCATTAGTTAAAGTGGCAATCAAGGGATACTCAGAAAGGTTCGTCATTTCATTAGGAACGAAAGGGAGTACAGCGTTTGCTACAGACTCGCATTCTTCAGGTGTAAGGCCATCGGACGAACCTAGAGACTCGACTTTAACAATGAGAGACTCGGAGGACTCTTCCTAGGTTCTCACAAAGGGACGGGAGACCAATCCAGGCTTGGTGATCATTTCTTCCTTGGTCGCGGACGGGCCTGAGAGAGTTTCCCAATTCTTTAGCGGCATTGCTGTCAGTGATCTCATGACTCGGGGGTTGTCTCGTTTTTGTTCTCCTCCCTCGATCATTGCTACCATTTCTTTGACTGAGCTGAAATCAATCAGGTCTGGCACCTGGATCTCTTCCCCGAACAACTGTTGCATAATCGAACCATCCCAATCATCTGAAAAGACTTCTGTGGCTTTGGCTTTCGGCATGGTCAATTCAAACTCAGGTTTCGGACCTTCCTGGGCAGTAGGGATTGTGGTTGTAAGCTTCTCGAACTGTTCCACTAGGCTTGGCACGCCTTTGAAAGTGTACTCACTTTTCATGGTAGTGGTAGCCCCGGGTATCTTGGGTAGGTCCAGAAACATTCTACGGACCGGGTTAGCTTTGGCTCCCCTGAACTTGTTGAGGCTATCCTGTAGCTTCAGCCACCCTTCTGTAGGAGTGGGCTCTGTGATGTTACCCGGTTGTGTGGGACCCTTTACAAAGTAGTCAGCCAAATTAGGACTGAAAGGGAGAGATTTAGGGTCGTCGACCGGGACCCTTCCTGTGATAGCTTCTTTCCCTTGTAGAGCAAATCCTTTACCTTTTGCGGTGTCCACTGAGGAGGCCTCATATCCCAGGCCGTGGCGAGTTTTCTGTCCTTTCACCTCGATGAGTTTGTGAGTTCCTTGTTGGTGCTTCCCCAGACCGAGGCCAGGTAGATAGCTCATCTTTCTCATCATTTTCAAGACCGGGGGGATTTTATCCCGGGTGATTGTCAGATCTATGTTGCACACTTGGGCTTTGGGAGGCTCGACCGTGAAGCCCGTTAGCATGAGACCTTCCTCATCATGCTTGATTTCCAAAATAGGTATTCCACCTGTATCTGTGCCCTCCAAGGTGACTAAATCCCCATAAATGGTTGTCAGGTCCCCATTCGAGATGAATTTCACACACTGGTGGAGGCTTGAGGCGACCCCCTTGACCTGATGCAGCCAAGGTCTTCCCAATAAGGCATTAAAAGTGATCGGGATGTCAATAACCTGGAATTCCACAGGTATCAATTTCTGTCCAAACCAGAGGTCCAAGGTAGCAACTCCAAGGACTGCTCGGGATGTCGAGTCGTAAGCTTTGACTGTGAGGGAAGAAGGCTTTAAGTCCGTGGACTTGATGTCAAGCAGGCTCATGATCTTTGCCGGAAGAATGTTCATTCCGGATCCATTATCAACCAGGACCCGAGGGAGGCGTCGTTCATCCAATTGGACTGTGATGAAGAGAGGCTCGTTATGATCAGTCCCAAATTGAGGGAGGTCGAGATCTGTGAAAGTGATTATGTTCCCGTAGTGGATGTTTCCAATCAGCTGTACCACGTCATCGGGAGTAGCATCAATAGGTACCAAGGTGCGGGCCGGGCTTTCTTCCGGCTTTAGCTTATGGGGATAGGATGAGGTGAGCAGGGACCACAGAGAGATGTTGGCTTGTGTTTGCTTCAACTGGGTGAGCACGGGATCCTCTTTTCGGGTCGAGTTTCTACTGTCTTAGCATAGGGGCGGCGGTTCTCCCTGTGTGCTTGATCTGTGGCCTTCTTATCTCGCCTTGGGATTCCCTTGGAAGATTTGCCCTGGATCGGGTCAACGGTTAACTTCCTCATCGCCTGCTTCTTGACTAGATTTCTTCAACGCCGCTAAGGTCAACGGGGAGCCTTTTTGGCTATCGGCCACCGGGTTCTCGACGGACTCTAGCAACGGTGAGGGGTTGAGCCGCATCTTGGCCCCTTCCTGGGCGGCCCTTATAACTGCTTCCCAAGTCACAGGTTTTTGAGTCTGGGGTTGTGTTGTTGCCCCCTAGATGGCCCACAGAGCTAGGGCGTCTTCCGATTCGCTCCCATAGCCCGCCTTGCTCATAGTTATCATACAACAAGAGTCGCTATTGTCGGGGCTCGGCGGCTTTTCGATCTCATCCCCGGTATAGTGCAACCATTCTCGGTTCCTTTCTCGTAATACTCGAGTTGGAGATGATTATAGCATTACGTGTGGGAGGTGCATCCGGTATCATGCCGGTTTCCGGGACTTCTCTCGAGAGCCGACATACATTCGGGGAAGGTGACCTCTTCTTGGGTAACCCCGACAAGGAGTGTTACTTTGTTCCGGGTGGATTTGATCTCGACCATGGTTATTTTCTCATTTGGGCGGATGGGAGTTAGTTTCCCTCTCTCTATCGATCTTCGACTATCGGCCGGATCGGACGCCCGAAAACCCTTTCCCCAAAGCATGGTAGGCAGTGTTGAATTCTAAGACATCCACGTGCTCAGACACAGGAAACTTCATGGCCTTCATGTCCTCGGTTTCATATTCGTCTTCCGAAGTGTCTTCGGTCTTATGGCTATCAGCCTCCATTTCATCATACATCTTTTTTCTTTCACCCTTGCAAGTTGGGCAGCCACAAGTGAAGGATAGGCAACGTTCCCCCTCGGAGTTCGATGTAGCAGCTCGATAGATCTGGGTCCAAATAAGGAGCACCCGGGGTCCATTGTCAGCACCGGAGCAATTAGGAAAGCGTCATGTGGATCCATAGGTATGAAAGCCACTGGGGAGACGTTTAGGTCAATAACCCTTTTTAATGATTGCAGGCACTCGCTGTGCTCAAGTGGCCCGGTTGTGACCCTTACGGTTGTTATGCCATCCGTTCTCGGGAAAGAAGAAAAAGATCCGATGACGTTTACGAATTCCTCATCTTCTGGTCGTTGAAACCCTCCGTTCTCGACCAGTGCTTCGATGAACCCTTTCCATTCACCAGTCAGGTTCTTATAAGGAACATTGTGTTCTAGGATTTCAGATATGTACGGATCTGGGCGCGGGCTTTGTTGTCCCTCATCCTCTGAAGTATCCGGACACTGACCACAAGTGCATCTTACGAGGTGCAGCTCTTGGGGGGCCATCCCTACTGGTATTTGACTTGCATTTTCCGGTGGTCCTTCATCGTCGCTTGCTGACAACCAACCATTGTGCTTGGCTCCCATGGGCTCATTTCTGGCATGATTGTTCCAGATTGTTTTCGGATCTGGGGCCTCAGTTGACTCTTCGCTCTCGTCATCATCATCGTCATCGCTGTCATCGGAATCATCTTCCCATATTACCGGGATTTTGGCTGAGAGGGAATGCCGATCAAACCCGTTAGGGGAATATGGGTGCGTGCAACCGCAGAAATTATCATATGCTCCCATTCCCGGAAGTGGTAGTTGTGACTCCGCTTCTCCTCCCAAAAACTGCGGGGGAAGAGTTAGAGGGGGTGGCACGTATTTGACTCCTGGCAGGATATAGAAGGAATCTTTCTCCTCTGATTCTTTGCTGTTCTCGGGATCATATTCAGCCTCTCCCAAAGCCAACTTGCAGAAGTGTACTAGCTCCAAGTGCTCTTCGGCCTCTTTGCTGATAAGCCCCAGTACAGGCGCTCGCCGGAAGCTTTCTTGTTCGATTCTTCTCGATTGTTCTAACCATCTTGTGTAAATGGTTCTCTCATGTTTTGACCGGAACAGCCCCAGTTCTTCGGTATTGGCCTTCCCTTCATCCGAGAAATAGCGGGCCTCGTATTCTTGCAGGAAATCTCTGACATGAGACCAAGGTGGGTTGATTCGTTCAATATCCTCAAGGCTGAGGGGAAATCCGAATTCAGGATCCTCGACGAGGTTGGCCACGGGTATTTGGGGACCTTCATCAGCATCTTCCTGGGCATGCGAAGGTTCTCCGCATTCAATCATGTTTACCTGATTATGGTTCCTTGGCAGAGGATTTTTGACTGTATTAGGCGCCTCGGGGCCTTTCAACTTTCCTTGCTCTATCAATCCCTGGATTGCCTTTTTCGGAGTAAAGCAGTTATCTGTTAGATGTCCATGGGCTTGATGAAAAGCACAATACTTTGACTGTATTAGGCCCCTCGGGGCCTTCCAACTTTCCTTGCTCTACCAGTCCCCTAAAGATGTCGTTCAGGGGCATTCCAAAGTTTTCGAGGTTCATGACCCGTAGTCTGGGCTCGGCTGGTTTTCTGGGAGCAAAAGGAGTTGTGTTATTACATTCCTGTCCCGCATAGTTAATCATTTCTTTGCCTTTAGCGGGAGCAGGGGCAGTGTTTGCAGGAGGAGCCCGATATACGTAAGCGAGTGCAAAGCGGCCGGTTCTTGATTGTAAGCCTTTACAAATTTAGCTGCGGAGTTAACCATGGCCCGTAAGTCTGAGTACGGGAAGTGACTGAGGGAGGCTCTCAGATGTGGTTTCAGGCATGACTGGAAGATGTCCAGTTGTTCCTCTTCGGAAGGAGGGATGGCCATTTCGCTGAGTTTCAGATTCCACCGCTTGTAAAAGTCCCCAACATTCTCATCGGAACGCTGCACTGTTGTTTGTAGGTCAACCCTATTTGTTTCCCACTCCAAGTTGGCCTTATATTTCTCTGTGAACGCATTGGTAATCTGGTCCCATATAGCCCTGGCTTCAGGTTTCAAACGGAAGAACCACTTTAAGGCACTGGATTTCAATGGTAGACTGAAATAGTCAGCCAACTGCTGATTGGTGCATCCTTTGGCCTTCATCGCCAAGGTATATGTGTCCAAATGGGTTTTCGGGCATGCGGTCCCATCAAAGAGATCCAAGTTAGGCATCACGAATTTGTGGGGCAGGGGAACAATGGAGTCAGTGCAGTAGGCCGGAAGCGGGCTTCTTGGCGATCAACTCGGCGATCTGCGCTTTCATTTCCTTGTGTTGTTCCATGAACCGGGCCGGATGAGGGTCTTGTGGCGGAGCCGTGGCATTTGAACCGGAGAGGGGGTTACCACTGGAGCGGGCGAGTGGATGGAATGGCCGGCCTGGGGACGTAGGTGAAAACCTGTCCTTGGGCTGAGTTACCCTGGGGAGCATGAGTAGGACCTTGGGCAAAGGGATAGAATCTTGCGGCCTGCTGTTGATTTTCAACCGGCAAAGCGGGTGGAGGTAGTCCTACTGTAGCCGGATAACTTGGATTTCCAGAGTGGGGCCCATAAGAAGGCTTAGGTGTGGGCTGCTGTCCCTGACTGTGGAATTGCACGGCCGGCTGAGGGGATGGTGTATAACCCGGGGGGTACTGCGGTCCTGGTGATTCTGATGAAACTGGGATGGAGGTCTGGTAACCCATCGAACCCTGAGTGAGAAATGGGTTTGTGAAAGTTGTGGGAGGAGCAGCTGAGCTAACATCATTCTGAGGAGGGCTCGACACTGTTGAGGCATGCCGAACTGTTGTTGTGGCCCTTTGAACTGTTGCTGTGAAGGTCCGAATTGATCGGTTCCGAACTGAAGCGGGATCCCAATTAGCTGCGGCATTCCGAGATAACCCCAACCATGAGAAGACATTCCGTACTGATTTTGCCCCCACTGATTTGTGCCGTCGGGCTGCATGGACCCAGTGATCTGTGGTTGGGGAGCTGGCTGACCCGAAGACCGAGGAGCATGGGTTCTGGTAGTGGCACCATAGGAGGTGGGTGGTGGCATCCTGGAGTAATCAGGGCGACTGAGAGTAGGATTGGCATCCTCGTCTTCTTCCACGGTGAAGGTGCCATCGGGATTGAGGCTGGCGGCCAAACCGTGGCTCTTAATAGCCTCCATAAGGCTATTCAGATGTGCTTCCTGTCGTAGTCTCATCTGTTCTGCTAACTGATTCCACTGCTGTTCTGTCTGAGGGGTCCCGGGAGGCGGAGTGACGTTATCCCCATCATTACCGGCTGACGCAGACATTCTGAAACCCGGAGTCGGAACAAACGGCGAAGCTGATGACGCGCTTGACTCTTCCCAACTGATCAAATGGTGATCCGGTGTCCGGAACCAACCTTTGTGAGGAGCTACGGGGGGAAAGACACAAGGGTTCAGAGATTTAGGGATTGAAGGAAGGTAGGTGTTTGGGCTTTGGGCTCATGCAACATGCAGTTATTTGTTCTTGTTTACTTAAAACATGTTTTATTAAGCCTAATCGGTTGGAAAAGATTGCTCTTCTTTTTCGCAAACTATTCTGGATCCTGGATCGGTGGGCCCCGTCACTACGTCTATAAGCCCCTCGTATTCCACCTGTATTTCGACCTCCCAGGGTGGACAGCCCCGGGCGAGGGTCCTATAGGGCAAGCGGGTCCCACCGACCGAAAGAAAAACGATCCTAAAAGTCTGGCGGGTAATCGAGTCTTAATGAGCATTCGATGCAAATTACGGACAAAGCTGACGTCAAAGTCAAGATCATGTCCGAGGGCTCGACAAAAAAGTCGGCATGATTTGGACTGATAAATGTCCACGATTGATCTTGACTTGTCATCAATTAGGCCGTAATTAGGCATGGAATAATCATTAATCCTTGATGACTCAGTGTCATGCTGGGAGTCAGTGTATAATTTGTGCCAGTCGGAGCCGAAGTCAAGGCGCCGGTCAATATCTTGGTCAAAGTCTGCGGCGGAAAACCGGCAGAGCTTCGACTGATTAGGGTCCCCGAAAGATATTGAGTTGGTATGCCGACAAAGGCTTGAAAGGAAAGGTCTATACACAGACAGGGCATGACACAGACCAAACTAAAAACCAACTGGGTCTCGGACAAAGTGTGTCACGGACAAGTGCATGGTCGACACGAGGCTCCATGGGATGTTTGGGTAGTCATGTGCTTGCACCGAGAGGCGTAATAAGACCAAACGGGCCGCGACAAGGATTTCCCCGGGTTAGGAACGTAGTGTGCAGTGTACGGTCACGTGCGCGTAGTGTGCAAGCAGTCTATTTTCTTTTTCTGAGTAAAATAGAAATTTTTTATGTGTCTTAAAAAGAATGATGCATGATTATTTTTTGAAAATTTTCTTTTTTTTTTTGAAAATCTTTTTTTAAAAAAAAATTTTTTGAAATGAGCACATAAGCACAAGAATTCCGACAGTTAGGGACATGATTCCGACAGTCAAAATTTTGACTTTTTTAGAGGCGGCCGAAACAACACGAAAATGTGCAAAAATCAACACACACAACAAATGATTTTTAAATGCCGGGACGGAAGCTTGACCCTCAAAAGCTTTTTCTTTTTTTTTTTGAAAACAATGATACCGATACGTGGGATTGTTAAACCACAATTTATCCCCGACTCGTGTTAGGAGGCGATAACGGGAAGTTTAATGGTTTCCACCAATATACCAAATATCATTTTTTTTTTTAGAAAAAGCTTATTTGTCCCCAGCGGAGTCGCCACTGTGATGATGTCGCCCGCCAAAAATTTTTCTTTTCGAAAAAGGTTTAACTTTGAAATTTTTCGTTTTTTTGAAAAATCAATCGAAAAATACCGGAGTCGCCACGCCATTTTTGTTTTAAGGGCCAAAACTTTGAAAAATGCCCGAGATTAGAGATTTGGGTTCGGAGGTCATGTTACACGCCGGGAAGGACGTTAGTGTGCACCCGGAATGCCTCGTAAAATGAGTCTTCCAAGCTAAAAATCATTTGTGTGTGTGTGTGTATGTGTTTTGGCCAAAATAAGTTGAAACTCAGAAAAGTAAAAATTGGGAATTCTTTATTAGACTTTGGAAAGATCCCATGATTTTTTGTGTGATTTTTGGGTTGAGTTTTGGTACTCAAAAGATTTTTGGAAGTTGAAGAACACTTCTGCCAGAATGAAAAAGGCAGTGGACACTTGATTTTGAAATAGATTTAAGAGCTTCAAAACTTCATAATCTGAGAAAACTCAGAGAATGAAAGTTGTTCCAGACACCTCAAATAAGATTTCTCTGAAAGAATTTTTCATTTTGGAGAAGATTTGAGGACTCAAAACCTTCTGGAAATCTCAGATATGAGATCTGGACTCCCAGAGACTGGTGATCTGACCTTCAAAAGAAAATTTGGAAAATGGAGTTTTACTCACGGAAAAAATAAAGTAAAAATATGTCTGGAAATATCTGGATGTTGGATACAAAAAGTGTTTTGTAGTCAATACCAAATTCCAAGTTTATCTGTGTCCAAAAAATTAGACCATGGACTGGGGTCTTAGAAAATTGCTACTGGACAGCAACTTCTCAAGAAAGAAAAACATGATTTAAAAGGGGATTTGGCATCCATGCTTGTCCCCATTTCCCTAGTTTTTGATTAGTGATCACTTGACATTTTAGTGGTGAATCAACTATATCAAACCATCCTTGGGGTACATTAGGACTAAGCACTTCATTTCCTTGGGAAGGGGAATTTTATCCTTTGAAAATGAGATTTGATGTATGGAAATGATTTTTAGGGTTTTGAAAATGTGTTTTCTTTGCAAGTAAGTAAGAATGCTTTGAAAATAATGTTGATCCTTGTAGAAGATCATCCATGGAGATGAACTTCCATGGTGATCTTCTTGGATCTAAGACAAGAAGAAGAATAAACTACATTTTGTAGCTTGAAAATGCATGCATGGATGAGAGATTTAGGGTAAGAAGAGGGAGGTTATACCTATCTTCTTTGTGTTTTGGAGTTTTTGGCTTGAATGTAAAAGTGTTTGAGGCTTGAATATGAGAGTGTTTGAGTGAGTGTGATTTTGGTTGAATAGTTGAGAAAAAGGTGACAATTCTAGAGAATTCTCACTGTTTTCTCACTATTTTCGCCAAGGTGCAGTTGCAAATTGTGTTTCTTCTCCTTTTCTGAGACTGAAGGCCTCAATTTATAGCCCTCTGAAATTGACAAACTCATCCGCGCGGATATGTCCTTCAGCGTGCACTGTTCATTAAATGTTGCTTCAGGCTTTGGACAAGAGGAATATTTTCAAAAAAAATCAAATTAAACAGCCAGTTTTTGTTCCAGCCATTTCTATTTTTGGTTTTCTTTAATTTCTTTTGCTTTTTAGGATTCCTTTCTTGGTTTATTCTTAAATAACAATGCCCACTTTGCCCTTGCTTGGTTAGAAATGTTAGGAATGTTAGGAATTGTTAGGAATGTTATAACTTTCGTTAATTTTCTAACGAAAATACTAACAAGCTCAAATTGGAGCAATTACACCAGGCACCAGAACCTCTGGGGGACCCGGCGGACCAGCCTCCCTCTCCCTCGCCAACACCTGTGGCGTCCTCAACTTCCTCCTCACAAAGGTCCCATACTCCTCTCCAAACAAGACAAACTCATCGGCACTCACGCCGCCCAAATAACTCTCAAACTCTAGCACATCCATCTCACGGAAATCCATCATCCCAAAGGGCGGGTCCCTCGGAGCCAAGGGAAGCATACCCGGGCCATGCTGCCAGAAGACCCTCTCGCCCAAGTATATAACATCGCAGGTCAGGCCCCGCAGCATCTTCCGCTGCGCCGTCACCACGGGAGCACCCTCGAACTCATCAGCCTCATACCGAGCCCAGGGATACAAAGAAAACGCCTCCGGGCTATCTCGCCCTAGATGCTCCTGCACCTCCCCGTAGGTAATGGTGAGATTACACCTACTGGTCCTCCTCCTCCTCGCCGGACGGGCCTAACCTAACATAGCAGGATAGGCCGCTATGGCCCCAGGATCTCTATCCCACGGGAAGCACTGGAAGATCTCGTAGAACCACACCTGCGACAAAAGCAGAAAAGGCTCAATGCAAAAGAAAACGGAGAAAATGACTGGTTGCTAATCAAAAACAGCAATAAACTCATACCTCCAAAGCAAAATCAAAACAAGCCAAGGAACTGGCCACGCCCTGGCTAAACCGGTCCAAGGAGAAGTAAAGCTCGGCCAGGCCCGCCTCGCCCCAAGCTATATCACAGACCCTCTCCAAATCAATCAAGCTCTCCAGCAGAGCGAAAGGAGCCGTCGTCGCATGATTCGAGAACAAAGTCTCGGAGAGAGAAAACCACAGAAAGGAGCGCGCCAGCTGCTCCGCCGTCACCTGGCCGGTACCCCGACAATAGGCCCCAATACTGGCCGTAATCCTCATCTCCACATCGCTGTATAGCATCCCTAGGCCCCTGCGAGGAAGAGGCGCAAAGCTGACTCGGCCCGGCCACGTCCTCAGCTATCCTATCCCTCCATCGCACTGGCCCTCCTTTGAAGGAAAGCCCGGTGATAGCAGCAAAATCGGTGGGCGTCACCGTCACCTCGCCCCAGCTCAGATGGAAGGTGTGGGTGGTATCCCACCAATACTCAGATAATCCCATGAAGATACTCTTGTTCTTCCTCGTGTCAGAGATCCCGGCCAAGTTCTCCACGAACACGCCCAGGCCAGAAGCATAGACCAGCCTCCTGGGGCTCGGCCCGCCATCCACAGAGATATTCGACATCTGCTGCCACAACTCAACTACAGCCTCAAGCGATCCCCGAGTCTTCATCTTTTTGGCTTTCCCAGCCAAAAGCCCCTCATCCTGCAGGTAAACACAGCAAAGGCCTATTTCAGCAGATTCGATGCAGTTTGGTCCTTAACCCATCAACGCAAGCACCGGCCGTCAGTGTAAGTCCGGACCTCGCCCACTAAACGGCAACGCAACCACCGGCCGTCATCGTAAGCCCGGACCTCGCCCACTAAACGGTAAAACAAGCGCAAGAAGGAGCCCGCACCTCCAAGTACAAATCTCAAGGCACAAAACGCCTCCAAAACGCTCAATGGCAACTCAAGCACCGACCATCAAAGTAAGCCCGAGCTCCTTCCCCAGCGAGTCAAAAAGGGAATTCTTGCAAACCCGTACGAGACCGCATATCCCCAGCACCGGCCGTCATCGTAAGCCCGGACTTCGCCCACTAAACGGCAACTCAAGCACCGGCCATCAAAGTAAGCCCGAAGTCACCTTCTCAGTAGAAAAAGCCCCTACAAGGCCACGATGATCCCCAACGGATGAACACCGACAATCAGAGTAAGTCCAACCTTCTCCCCAGCGGACAAAGCACGAGGCATCTACGCCTCTCACAATCAAAGCACAAGGCAGCCACGCCTCCGCAAACCGCAATCAGAAGACGAACCAAGTCCTCATATACGACACAACCGCAGCCAGAAGACGAATCAAGTCCTCACGCACGACACAACCGCAGCCAGAAGACGAATCAAGTCCTCACGCACGACACAACCGCAGCCAGAAGACGAATCAAGTCCTCACGCACGACACAACCGCAGCCAGAAGACGAATCAAGTCCTCACGCACGACACAACCGCAGTCAGAAGACGAATCAAGTCCTCACACATCACTATCTCTAGTCCGGAAGGTTTTAAATCACTTGGTCTGGAAGACCATATAAACCTCCCAAATCATTATCCCGGCCCGGAAGGCCTTAAACCACCCGATTCGGAAAATCGTAAAATTTCCATCTTAGGACGCCACCACGTCCTCACAATCGACCTCGGCGTTCACCACATCTTAGGACTCCACCACGTCCTCACAATCGACCTCGCGCGGTCACCACATCTTAGGACGCCACCACGTCCTCACAATCGACCTCGGCGGTCACCACATCTTAGGACGCCACCACGTCCTCACAGTCGACGTCGGCGGTCACACCACAAACCATCTTCTCATAAGATTACCCATCTTCTAGTAAGATTGCACACCCCAGGACGCCACCACGTCCTCACAATCGACCTCGGCGGTCACACGACACTTCAGGGTACCACCACGCCTGCATACATTCACAATTTCACAACCTCTGAACTGCGACCAGGCTTGATTTCCGCCAGGGATACGTAGGAATCCTATCACAGGGTCCAGCCATCGACCTATGCGGTCACCCAGGACGCCACCACGTCCTTACCATCGACCTATGCGGTCACCCAGGACGCCACCACGTCCTTACCATCGACCTATGCGGTCACCCAGGATGCCACCACGTCCTTACCATCGACCTATGCGGTCACCCATGACGCCACCACGTCCTTACCATCAACCTATGCGGTCACCCAGGACGCCACCACGTCCTTACCATCGACCTATGCGGTCACCCAGGACGCCACCACGTCCTTACCATCGACCTATGCGGTCACCCAGGACGCCACCACGTCCTTACCATCGACCTATGCGATCACCCAGGACGCCACCACGTCCTCACCACTGACCTATGCGGTCACCCCAGGACGCCACCACGTCCTCACCATCGACCTATGCGGTCACCCACAGGACACCACCACGTCCACGTACAGAGTATCAGTCAGAGGACATCTCCCGTTCTCGTGCACAACAACACTCACCCCACACACGAACTACGATCATGCTTGATTCCCGCTAGGGATACGTAGGAATCCTATCACAGGGTCCAGCCAGCTGACCTAAACGGTCACACAACAGGACACCGCCACGTCCTCATGCACCGACCAACACGGTCACTTCCTCTCCCAGTACGCGATCCAGATTAGGACCCTTATCTTATCGACGACCCCACTTCCTCCGTAAGTGACGTCGTCGAGGGGCTTCTGTAAGTACCCCAATCTGGATCACCCCCTTCCGAGCACATGGGAAACACCACAGACTCACAAACGCAGTCTCGAAGACCTTTGACACTCAAAACCCTCAAAAACCCCAACCAAACCAAGGGAGGAACCTTTCTGGGATAAAAAGGGACAAAAGAACCTTTTGGAAATTATTCAGAAATCAGAAAAGCATAAATGGTCCGTACGGACCTCTTTGCTGCAATGATGTCTGAATCCCCTTAAAGTCCAATATATTCCCTCAAATCCCGGAGAACATCATAACTGGAATGCATGGTTGGTCCGTACGGACCTCTTTGCATGCTGAGATGGTCCGTACGGACCTTATTGCACCCAAACATAATGATTTCAAAATCTTCCTAATTATCACAGATTCCCTCAAATCGAGGAATATCAAAAATTTGGATTACCTGCAAGGTCCGTACGGACCTCTTTGCAGTTTTCCTACACTATAAATAGAGGGCTCCCCCTCCCTCATTTTCACACATTTCCCTCTTCTCTCCTCTCCCCCCAGCCTTCAGGCTCCTCTCTAAGACCCTTCGGGGCAATCCCAGCCCCTTTCAGATCCTTTTGAGGCCTTCCGAGCCCCCTTGTGGTGCTCCGAAGCCTCTCCGAGCGCTCCTGCGACGCTCCCGCGCTACCCCGAGGCACTCTCGAGGTGCTCTGAGGCCCCTCGTGGTACTCCGAGGCCTTGCCTGGTCTTTCCCGAGGCGTCCCGGCTCTTTCCGAGTCAAACCGGCAATTCCAACCCATGCCGAACCTCTGCCCGAATCCAACCAACGATTCCAACGCACGTCGAACCTCTGCCCGAATCCAACCAACGATTCCAACGCACGCCGAACCTCTGCCCGAGTGATCCCTGCGATCCCAACGCACGCCGAAACTCTGTCCGCAGACAACCGGCTCCTCCCGAAGTAATCCCGGTCCATACCGGAACACTATTTTATCCTCGAACACTATTCCTCAGCGGAAGACAGACACGAAACAACATTGGTAAGGCTTCCTTCCTACACTATTTCAATACATTTCAATAAAGCAGTGTACAATGTAGACATCCGATACAGCATGTATTTTTAAAAGCACATACACACACACACAATAGTTAAAGAATATTAGGGGTATCCGAAAGACTCGTTTTACGAGGCGACTCGGGTGAGCTCTAAGATTCTAATATTCTCTTCCCGAGGAGTCATCTGACCTTCGAACTCAAAATTTCATCACACAACAAAAACAGTTTATTTTTAAACTGATGCCCTTTTTCAATATTTTGGGCTTAATAAAAACGGCGTGGCGACTCTACAAAGCAAACACACAGCGAGACACCTCCACCAACACAAAAACGCCGCAAGGCGGGGAAATGCCAGATGCCGGAGCGCGATCGCGCTCTGCCTTTCGAATTCGGGCTATTTCACCTTCCACATGCCCTGTTTTTTCTACTATTCAAATTTCCTGCAAGTGAGTTTAGACTAATTTACCATTGACACCAATATCCCAACCCTTTATAACTTCACAAACCCCTGTTCAAACATTAAAACTTGGTTTAGCACAAAAAAAAATCAATTTCCAGCCACGAATTTTGCCGCAAATAATTAGTACCTAAACGAAATTTAAATGGTGCTTTGCCAATATTTGAGTCGAAATTTTTGCCATTCTTCTTCAGCTTGCCGATATAACGAACACTAACCTGATAATGAACGAAAAGTTTCTTGTTACATAAAGTAGAGGATGCATAGAGGTAATAGAGATCAATAACATACTCCCTCCGTTCCGGCCGACTTAGGATTTTTTGAAATGGCACGGGAATTAAGGAAAAGGTAAATCTTGTGAGTGTAATTTAAAAATAGGAGAGAGAATGAGTGGAGGGAATAGTAAATTATAATGGTGTTGTGAGTATTAAAATAAAGTAGGAGAGAGAATGAGTGGAGAGAATAGTGATTTAAGGTTTCCATTTTGGGCCGTCCTAAGTCGGGTGGGACGCCCAAAATGGCAAAAAGTCCTAAATCGGTCGGGACGGAGGGAGTATTAATTAGTGGACGGTGATAAACTTCATAATTTTATGAAGCCAAATACATCCTAATTTTAAGCAAGCAGGGGCAATGTCAAAAAGTACATAAAGATAATGCATACAAGTAAAAGATTATGCGAGGTGAGCACAAATGTATTTGCAAATCAATACCTTTTTCCCAGCAGCACCTCGCTTCCCATCTGGTTTTCCCATTTGCAAATCCTCAATCACTAGTCCATTCGGGAAAGTCCTTGTTTGAGATGACTTGGTTTCTGCTTTCTCCCCTTCATTAGTTAATTCATTTTTATTTGTAACAGCAGCTGCTGCATTCTCATGTTTTTTGTTCTTATTAATGGCTTTCTTCTCCTTCTCGTTCATCTGGCTCTTCTCAGTAACAGAGTCTGCAACCGCATCCTGAGGCCTGTAAATATGTCCAACAAAAAAAACATGCAACTTATATCATCATACCGATCAAGCTGAGAGATGTGATTGGGGATATGTAGAGATAGAAAATGCAAAGCTTTCTCCAACTAAAAGCCTAGAATTAGTAGAAATGAAATGCAAACAAGAGTTACGAGATTACGCAGTCGCACAACCTATAAATCAAATATAATGTTTCTTAGACTGTTCAACAAGACATGATATTTTCTAGCTTAAGTGACATGAATAGAAGTGGAGAATACTCACTTCTCTTTCGCTTGGTTCTGATTGTTTGCCGCCTCAGATTGGTTCGCATTCTTGCTAGCTTCTAGCATTTTCGCCTCTTTTTCTCCTAGTCTCTTCTTCTTTCTCTTTTTTGGTTTCTTGGCTTCCTCTTTAGGGATAACTTCGAGAGTTGCAGTAGGCAAATTCACTGGTTGGCTAGTATTCCTTTGATGAGTCTATTTTCTACAAATCAAGTTTTCATGTTGTAACAAAAAATAAAATCTATATTTAAATAGATAATGGAAGTAACCGTGCAACTGATTACTAAATTTTACTTGCATAGAAGGTAATGGAAAAGTTTAATTTTGATAATTTACAACTGTTTTTCAGTTAACACTTTTCATTTCATATTACATGTATGAAAAACACTCACAGAGCTTGAACAGATATCGAGGATAATGGATAGTAATGAGGATCTAGAAGAAGGTTTGCATGAAAGATACACAAAGTGAAGCATTTAAATGATATTTATTTTTTGAAATAGGACTAAGAACCATCGAAGTCAGCCTGTTTCTTCAATTCTACAATCTTCAGATTAGTGTATATTGTAGAGGGAGCCAATGATCCTTTTTGTTTAACTCTTTGATTTTTGTATGCAGATATTGTGTTATTGTGTATGTGGAAATATTCTATTTACGATTTTGTCTATTATGTGTATGAGGAGTTTGACAAGAAAGTTGAAGTTGGAGTTTTCACAACCATCACTATCCTAAAACAGGAAGCAGGAGAAATATTTTCATTTTTAACAAAAAAATAATAATAACATCCGTCAAATTATCTATATTATAATAGAGCTCAGGAATAACCGCCACACAAAGAACGATTGAGATTTTATTTCAATAAAGATAAAGAGCGGCTGATATTGAATCTGAAATATCAATCTCAACCGTGATATAACTCCCTATCCCCACTTACACCGGCAGTTACTACCTCTCCTAGCCTAATTCTCAATAGGCGCCCTTCTGTGTTGTCAAACCCAATTGCGGTCTATCTGTTTAGCCAAACTCAAAGGTACTCTTCAAACAAACCCAGTTTATGTGTGTTCATGGATTCAAATTTATTTTTATTTTTATTCACAAATTGCTTGACTAAACTTTAATTGTAATTGGAGTTTAATTCATTTTTTATTTTCAAACCCCTAATTCCTTTTTTTTCAAACCCCTAATTATGTTGGCCTTTTCCTTTTGTTCTTCTTTTTCTCATTCCCAACAACTGTTTGAACTTTGGTCCCATAGACAATTAATTAATTTGTTCAAGCCTGCAATCCAGTTTAATTCGGCCTATATTTTTAATTCGGACATTCATTTTGGAACGATTGAGATTGATATTTCAGATTCAATCTTAGCTGCTCTTTATCTTTTTGAAATAGAAATATTTTATGCATGTTATTAATGTAAATTACTCAGATTCTCCAACATTTTCTTATTACAGTTTTATAATCGATGCAAGTGGTATGTAATATGATAAAGTTTCACATTTTTTCCCGTTCCTAAATGAATAATATTTTCTTTTAGATTTTTTAATGAGATTACATTATAAAAAATTTTCATTTATAATATGATATTTTAATTGTGGTTTTGTGGAGTAATTAATTTGCAACATTTTTTTGATAATTCATTTTGGGACGGAGAAGAGTAGCATATTTAGTTCTTTTAATTTTGTTCCACGAAAATATAATGAACTCTGAGATTTTGTTACGAGTTAACAAGTGATTATGACTTTCGTTACCAAAATAAAAGAGTGAAAAGTGGGAAAGCATGACACAAATATTGAATTAGCTTAAGGTTCATTGCTTTCTCTATCTCATTTTGTCCAAGCTTCAATGGTTTCATTTTCTCTTTTCAGGTAACCGGTTCAGCTCAAGATGACCTAAATTCCCAACACTTGCTCAATTAGTGGTGGTCATAGTTGTTGCAATCATTTGTGATGATGCCAAAATCGTCAAATCAGTCCAACTCCAAGCGATGATTGCTCCGGTGATTGCAAGGCCTGAAAATAAGAGAAAACACGTAAACTAAGCCGGGGCGGATCCGGCTAAAGGCCCTCCGGCGTGAGAGTAAGTTCACGATTTGTATATGAGAAAACAAATTGACAGAGTTTTCCCAATGTAAAAAGTAACGTACCCAATTATGAGTCATGGGGCTTGTATTTATAGGGATGGATTGATAGAATCCATGTTGAAGTGAACTTGTAAAGAGATAAGATATAATCCTGAGAGAATTATATCTGATAAAGAGTCATTGTTTGACTTGGTTTGGTGTAGTTGGTTACAATCCTGATTGGATCATGAATGTATAATCCTTGTTGAATAAGGACTGTGTAATCTGTTAGCCGGAACGCCGAGGAACATAAATGTTTTACCTCGGCCTTGGCAAATAGGCCGAGGTGAATGATTCTGCTTCCTCGTCATTTGGTGATTGCCAGGCACGTAGATATGCCGAGGTAAATGATTTTGTTTCCTCGTCACTTGAGGATATACCGAGGTAAGAACTTTCCCTCCTCGTCACTTATGACATCTCGGGATATGACGGTTCAAGCATGATGACATAAGGTCGAGGTGTATGCTCCGCGGTATACGAGGAAGGTGTCTCTCGGCCCTAATACTTGGATGTTGGATTATGTTTATGGCCCAATCCATTTGGGCCCGGCACGGGCAAACCCATATTCGTATCTCGGTTTATACCGTTCAGTGGCCCCCGACTTTCTAGCTCGGCTTAGGATGAGTAGAAAGTCACCTCGTCCTCGGCTCTATGGGATACGAACAGGTTTGACACGTGTCCTCGGTGTCGCTTCATGTAACTGACGGTTGCTATTCTGATGATTACCTGGGGCCTCCCAGTCTTGTCACGCCTCGAGAACTGTCATCCGCATTTAATTCCTGGGGCGCCTTACCCGTATTTTCGCTTTACCCCTGGGTCAACCCGGATTGGTGGAGTATAAAAGCCAAAATCCTTCCATTCTAAACCTTTACGTTCACCCACTATTTGAGAGCAAAGGCGATTGTCTTCACCGGCGAATCCCAACATTCTTCACTCCCAGTTTCCGGCGAACACGATCCTTCAGGCGAAGTTGCTTTCTGCTGTGATTCCGTTCATTCTTGCAAACTCAGGTATGAAATTTCTCCATTATTGTGCCTTTCGCTTCTGATTTCGAACTGTCTAGGGTTTTTAGGAGAGATTTTGCTGTTGCCAAAAAAATGGACAGCCATTGTTGAAGATTAAAGCTTTTCTTCATGAATTCATGTCTTAAACTCTCAAAACTTCAAATCTTTGATTTTCTTTGCATTTTGTTGCACTTCTTTGAATATTTGAATAAACTCCCCCTTTAATCTTTGATTCCCCTTAGAAATGGCTCGTTCTTGGTACCATTCCCCCCGATTCCGTTATGGATATCACACCGGCAACCTGAGGGTTTATCGGAGAGAGAGGGGACCTTAGTTGATGCTCACCTTGGATGACATAGGAAAGATGTTGAGGGGTTATGGCCGTACTCGGATGTTCATCCAATACCCTGATAGCACAAGAATAGATCGAATTGATTCGTTAACTCGTAATATTGTGTTGCTTGGGAATAGGGCCGAGATAATGGAGCACATTGAGCTGTTTTATCCGGCCTCAGATCATGAAATGCGTGAGCGTCTGAGTGGTAAGGCTCCCTCCTCGGCCTTATGAAATGACGAGGAGGGGAATCTCCCTTCCCCGTCCTAAGATCAGCCATCGACGAGGTAACTAACTTTGTCTCCTCGTCCTTATGCAGATATGACGGGAAGAGAAGGAGAGCCCTCCTCGTCCACCAACATAGTTGATGCCTTTGTGGAAGGTGCCCAGGCTGATGCCCGCCTGGTTCGAAGAAGGGGAGGCCGAGGAAGAGGAGGCCTAGGATTAGGAAAGCGACAAGAGAGGGCCCCAAGGGCCGGGGATCCCATGCTGGAAAAGCTATACTCCAAATACGGGGTAGATAAAGCTGAGTACAGATTAACTTATATGGGCAAGCTTGAGCTCAAGACGAAGAAGGAAGAGGAGAGCTTTTACTACAACCAAGATTACGTCCATTTTTACTTCAAACAATTCCAACAGGGTCTTCGTCTTCCCTTGGACCCCTTCATTTGTGAATTTTTGGACGATGTAAGGGCAGTGCCCCGGCCATGCTAGGAGCTAATGGTGCCCGGGTTTTGGTCAGCTTTATTGTTCTCTGCCGTAGTTTAGGGTATGAGCCGACCATGGGAGCCTTTCGGTATTTTTATAATGTCCAATTTGTCAAGGAAAGTTGGCTCCTCGTCATTAGGAGTGCATCCAATAAACCGAAGCTGCTTCTCCCCATGTCTAGCAAAGTTGCAGGATGGGATAACCATGTCATAAGGGTTGAGAGCCACCAAGGATGGGAGTTCCAATCTCCTTGTAAGGATCCAACTTCGTCCTTTCCTGTCCAACAATATGAATGGACCCAGGCTTTAATCACGCGTTTGGAGACATTTGCCGAGGTGGGAGTCTTAGATTGGTCGGTGATAGAATCTTCAGATCACTATTATATTCAGGCGGGTTTAATGCCGGGGAAGAAGGACGGGGTATCTCCCCTCGTCACCGTAAAGAGGGGGAGGCGCTTTAACGACTAGACCATTCACCCCGGCCTTGTATTTCATGAGGATTGTACCACGTGCAGGTCCCATCCCCCGGACCAATGTCTGGAAGAGATAAACATAGTGGGATGTAAATGTTCAACTTCTTGATACTTGGTTATTTTTTGAATGTTTCTTCTTCTGCTCGTATTTGACCTCCTCATCCTTTTCTTTGCAGATCTAACCCCTGAGGAAGAGGCAGAAATGTCTACGAGGAGGTTGAGCCCCATGGAACTGATAAAGCAAAAGAGGAAGCTGAGCAAGAAGTCTGGCTTGGTGGAAAGACGGGAAGAAGCCAATGCCCGTAACTTGATACTTAATGTGCAAGGTGACCAACCCCTTCCCCTCAAACTGCATAGGGAGGTAAATGCTGAGGAAGCGGCGTCTGAGGAACAACCCAACCCATCAACTGTAGAGGGGCATAGCCTCCATGTTGATGCCGAGGAAGAGGTAGCCGAGGAGAGGGGGCTAGTGAGCCGACGTTCAGGCTCCAAGAGATCCCAGGCAGCCAGCGCCGAGGAGCCCGTAGCTAAGAGGGCAACTGTTGGTGGGGCCCCCAATGTTGAGGCTCCTCCCCCCTTATCCATTCAGGCCATCAAAACTGATGAAGAGGCCGATGAGCTCGCTAAGAGCATGGCCATCAATGTTCCCCATCTTAGGGGCCTTCCTTTACAGATTAGGGAGGGACCCTTGGTGAGGCTAGGCCGAGCTCCCGTACAGAGGGCTATGGATGAGGAGACCTATGAGGCCCTCGTCAAAGAGGCTCCAAGTGAGGATGTCTTGCTTTGCCGTAAAGGGCTCCTAATCGCCGAGGTGAATGTCTCTTCTTTCTCGGTTATATTAAGTTTAAGATTTGCTTGAATTTCTAACATTGATTTCTCTTTCAGTTGGCTTCCGTCATGGCGTACGAGAACGTCTTGGCCAATACTAAAGCCAGGCGTCTGAATGAGGCCAAGAACGCCCAGGCAAAGAGTGCGGCTGATAAGGCCTCCTTGGTCAAACTTCTGAAGTCCAAGGATGCTGAGCTCGATGCTGCCAAGGCCAAGGTAGAGGCCGAGGCGAAGAGGGCCGAGGAAGAAAAGACCAAAGCCGAGGAGCATCTCCGGCTGAAAGAAGAAGAGCTTGCTACGATAAGGAAGGAAAAAGCTGAGGTCCAAACTAGGGCCGAGGAAGCTGAAGCCCGTTGTAGAGGGTTAGAAGCTACCCTTCCGGCTAGGGAGGAAGAGGCCGTTGCTCGGTTCAAGGTGAGCCCGGCCTTCAAGGAATCTATAATGGCCAGCTCGGCCTTTCAGGATGCCGTGGACGAGCAAACGACCACCATGTTTGAAGATGGTTATCTTCACCTGGCCCGTAGTATCTTGGCTGACCCCTCCACCGGCTTGGATATAAACAAGGTTGCTCAGCTGATTTGCCGGGATCAGTACGCCGAAGAGGTTAGGGCCCTCCACCACTTGGTTCCTTTCTCTGGAAACAACTTGGAGATAATAGCAGAGAAGGATGCCCAAGCTTGTCGGGAAGTGTGGAGGCCAGCTTCTGTCGTCCCCGGTAATATCAAGGCCTTGGTGGAGGCCATCCAGGATGCTGGGGAGCCTGAGGCCGAGGTCGAGGGAGAGGAGGCTGAGAGGATCAAGCCACGCTGACCAAACCAATCTTCCTCCCCCCGGCTCTATTACTGAGGATTGGCTTGAAAAGCCTTTTGATGACGGCAAGCAAACTTAGATAGGATTTCTCTTCTTTCTTTGCTTTTTTGTAATAGAAGGTAGGACTTGTAATTTTCTTTGAATATCAATGAAAAATCCTTTTGTCAATATTCTTGTTATTTCACTGACTTGTTTGTGTTTCCGTATGCTAGGCATAAGCAACAGGTTTATGAATGTGGGATCCGAGGAGGGTTCCTCGTTCCCAAATTGTTGAGTAAGTGGTTATGCCGAGGACAAACTCCTCAGCTTTAACTATACTCTAAGTTATTTAGGCCGCGGAAGGTTTCCTTGGCTTTGAATGTGTTGTAATCCTGAATCAAGGCGGACCCTTGTTAGGATGTATGGTAAGATATTAGGCCGAGGAGGACCCTCGGTCTTAGCTGTTGGTAATCCTGAATCAAGGCGGCCCCTTGACAGGATGTGTGGTAAGCCATTAGGCCAAGGAGGACCCTTGGTCTTGGCTGTTGGTAATCCTGAATCAAGGTGGACCCTTGACAGGACGTGTGGTAAGCCATTAGGCTAAGGAGGACCCTTGGTCTTGGCTGTTGGTAATCGTGAATCAAGGTGGACCCTTGACAGGATGTGTGGTAAGCCATTAGGCCAAGGAGGACCCTTGGTCTTGGCTGTTGGTAATCGTGAATCAAGGTAGACCCTTGACAGGATGTGTGGTAAGCCATTAGGCCAAGGAGGACCCTTGGTCTTGGCTGTTGGTAATCCTGAATCAAGGTGGACCCTTGACAGGATGTGTGGTAAGCCATTAGGCCAAGGAGGACCCTTGGTCTTGGCTGTTGGTAATCCTGAATCAAGGTGGACCCTTGACAGGATGTGTGGTAAGCCATTAGGCCAAGGAGGACCCTTGGTCTTGGCTGTTGGTAATCCTGAATCAAGGTGGACCCTTGACAGGATGTGTGGTAAGCCATTAGGCCAAGGAGGACCCTTGGTCTTGGCTGTTGGTAATCCTGAATCACGGTGGACCCTTGACAGGATGTGTGGTAAGCCATTAGGCCAAGGAGGACCCTTGGTCTTGGCTGTTGGTAATCCTGAATCAAGGTGGATCCTTGACAGGATGTATGTTTGGAAGAGTCAGGGATAAAGTCCTCGTCTCCTGGTGTCTGTGTGAAGAGTTGATAGTTGCTTTGCATGCTGGAAGAAACTGCTTTTGTAAAACTGAAATGCGATTACATCGAACTGCAATCCTATCAACTAACAAAAAATAAAAGACAGAAAATAAGAAACTAATCTACTGTAAAATAAACTAGACTAGTGGTAATATTTTCTAAGGTTGTCGGAGTGCCACAGATGCTTGAGATCCTTCCCCTCCTTGGTCTTCAATCTGTAGGTCCCTTCTCGAATGACTTGAGTGATGATATAGGGACCTTTCCAATTTGGGGAGAGCTTGTTCTGTTCTGCCTTCCGACCAGTAGCTTCAATTTTTCTAAGTACCCAATCGCCTACTTGGAATACTCTTCTGATGACCCTCTTGTCGTGGTACGCCTTGGTCCTTTGCTTGTAATTCACCATCCTCATCTGTGCAGCTAGTCGTTTCTCATCTATCAGGTCCAGGTCTAGGAGCCTATTGACCTTGTTGACTTGCTCATCATAATGGGAGTTTCTCACAGTAGGGATGGCCATCTCCGCTGGTGCCATAGCCTCAGAATCGAAGGTTAGTGCGAATGGGGTTTCCCCGGTTGGCCCCCGGGTGGTTGTGCGAACAGCCCATAAGGCTAGGGGAAGTTCGTCCAACCATCTACCCTCACGTCCCTCAAGGTTCTTGGTAAGGGCGGTTAGGACCAGTTTGTTTGCTGCTTCTGCTTGGCCGTTGCCTTGTGGTCTGCTAACTGAAGATTTTGCATGGCGGACTTTTACCCTTCCCAACTCTGTAGTGAATACTGTGGAGAATTGCAGTCCATGATCAGAGACAATTGTATGTGGAAGGCCGAATCTGCACCAGATGTTGTCATGGACAAAGTTGATCGCGTTCTCTTCCGTTATCTTGGCTAATGCCTTGGCTTCTATCCACTTGGAGAAGTAATCAACAGCTACTATCACGTACTTGCAATTACCACGGGCGGGAGGGAAGGGTGGTCCGATGATATCGATCCCCCATTTATCAAATGGCCACGTAGGTATTATAAGTGTTTGCTCAACTGCCGGTAGTCTAGGAATGTCAGAGAATCTTTGGCACTTGTCACATTTTCTAACATAGGCGTGCGCGTCTTCCCTTAGGTTTGGCCAGTAGTAAACTAGCGATATGATCTTGTCAGCTAAGGTTCTGGCCCCCGGGTGTCCGCCGCAAACGCCTTCATGTACTTCTGCCAAGAGGTTCTCAATTTCCTTGGGATAGACACACCTTAGCAAGGGCTTCGTGAAAGATCTTCGGTAGAGGACTCCGCTTATTACCACGAACCTTGGAGACCTATTCTTTATGAGCTTAGCTTGAGCTTCATCTTCGGGGAGTTTCTCCTTCTCAATGTATTCAATGTAGTCATCGATCCAGCATCTCTCATCTCTATCTATGAGCATGACTTGTAGTCTTTCGTACGCAGGTTCCTCGGCATAAACTACATATGGACTGGTCTTAGACACATCCATGGTTGCCAGTTTGGAGAGAACGTCTGCGACTTGGTTATCTTCCCTGCCAATTTGTTTGAGCTCGAAAAATTCCATCTTCTTCGTCATATCTAGGACCAGGTCTCTATACTTGGCAAGGGTGGGGTCTTGGGCATTATACTCTCCCTTTACTTGTTTGACAACGAGTTGGGAGTCGCAGAAAGCCGCCACCTTAGTTGCTCCATAGAAGGAGGCTAACTCAATGCCAAATATTAGAGCTTCATATTCAGCTTGATTATTGGAGGCAGGGAACTTGAAACGGATGGCGTCTTGCGTAGTATATTCTCCTTCTGGGCTTGCTAGTACAATTTCCGCTCCGCTTATTTCTTTTGTGGCTGATCCGTCCGTGTACAGGATCCAACAGTTGGGTGGGAGTTCAATGGGAGAGTCTTTATCCTCTGGTGCGTTTTGCTTCCGAGAGGTGGGGAGATGCTCACCCATAAAGGCAGTCTCGACCATGAAGTCAACCAATGGCTGTGCCAGGAGGGTCTTCCTTGGTTGGTAAGTGATATCAAACTCAGTGAGAGCGATGGACCAATTAAGGAGACGTCCGGAGCCGTCCAACTTATGTAGTATCTTCTTCAATGGTTCATTTGTGTATACGGTGATAGGATGTGCAGAAAAATAGGCACGTAATTTTCTTGAGGCGATGACTAGTGCGTACGCTATCTTCTCCACATTGAAGTATCTGCTTTCCACGTCGGACAGTGCCTTAGAGACATAGTAGACAGGCTTCTGAACTCCTTCGTCATTCCGAACTAAGACAGTGCGACAAAGATAATCGGTGCGCCTAGGAAGATATATAGCATCTCACCAGAGCCTGGATTGAGCAATGGAGGGGAGCCCAAGTACTTCTTCAACCGGAGGAATGCTTCAGAGCATTCGGGAGTCCAGGAGAAGCTTTTGGTACCCTTCAATACCTTGAAGAAGGGCAGTGACTTTTCGGCAGATTTGGCGATAAATCTTCCAAGGGCCGCTATTCTTCCATTTAATCTTTGAACCTCCTTGATCGTGGTAGGTTCCTTCATGTCCATGAGCGCCTTAATTTTTTCAGGGTTGGCCTCTATTCCCCTTTGTGATACCATGAAGCCTAGGAATTTTCCAGCCGTTACTCCGAATACGCACTTGCTTGGGTTCAGCTTCATGTTGTTAGCTCGGAGGTTGTGAATTGTCTCTTCCAGGTCAGGAACGTGACTGCCTTCCTTGGTCTTTATGACCATGTCATCAATATAAGCTTCCATGTTGCGACCTATTTGGCTTGCAAAAACTCGATTCACCATCCGTTGGTATGTAGCACCCGCGTTCTTAAGCCCAAAAGGCATCATGATGTAACAGTAATTTCCCCCAGGTGTTTGGAAGGCAGTCTTCTCAATGTCCTCTTCCGCCATTTTTATCTGATGATAGCCTGAATAGGCATCTAGGAAGCTGAGAGTTTGATGTCCAGCAATGGAATCAACCAACTTGTCAATTCTAGGGAGAGGATAGCTATCCTTGGGACAGGCCTTGTTTAGATCAGTAAAATCTATGCACATACGCCATTTCCCATTTTGCTTCTTCACCATAACTACATTGGCCAACCAAACGGGGTACTTGACTTCACGAATTATTCCGGCGCTAAGTAATTTCTGCACCTCTTCTTTTATAGCTTCCTCCTTGTCCCTTGCAAAATTTCTCCTTGTCTGGGAGATAGTCTTTGCTAAAGGATCAACTTCCAGGCGGTGGAGGGCTGCCTCTTCATTGATCCCCCTCATGTCTTCGACTTTCCAAGCAAAGACGTCAAGACTGTTTTTCAAGAGGGAGATGATTTTTTCTTTCTCTTCTGGAGATAGTTGGCCCCCGAGCTTGATTTTTTGTTCAGGATAGTCAGGATTGATGACTACCTCTTCCAGTTCATCTACAGGTTTCATTTCAGGACCGTCACGGAATTCTAGAGACTCGATAATGATCTCTCTAATTCTTCTCCCTTCATTGTCGTTCACGTTGAGGCCCTCTTCCTCCATAAGTTTATCAACATCGGGGATACTGACCTTCCCTAGGTCGTGGTTGGCCCCCGAGTTCTGGCCGTTGAAGAGAACACGGAACTATGCCTAGGTCATCTGCAATTTCTTGGACCATAGGCTCTTCCACAGGTACAGGTAGGACTATGCCTTGGTCATCTGCAATTTCTAGGACAATAGGTTCGTCCTCATCTTCAAGCACCTCACGAATATAGCTCATTCTGGAGCTAGTTTCGGTGGTTTTCTGAGACTTTGAAACCTTGATATTTTCCTCGGGGGTATCTATCTCCACACTTTTGGATTTCTTTCTGCTCTTCACGACATGTTCCAAGAAGTCTTTGGGGGTTGCCCTCACACATCCAATCCCAGCACGAGTGGGGAATTTAACTCGTTGGTGGGGAAGTGAGGCCACCATCCCAAGTTTAGCTTGACTTGGAATGCCTATGATCGCATGGTAATCACTAGTCAAATCCATGACTACGAAATTGACTGTGGCTTTGGCTAGGAAGGGATGATCACCGACTTCAAGTTCCAGCTCCACAGTTCCCTTGGCTCCAACCTTGTGATTGGTGAATCCTTCTAGCCTTCCATGATAAGGTTCCAGCATGGTGTCTTTCAAGCCCATCTGTTGGAAGGCTGAATAATATAGGATGTCACGGGAGGCCCCCGTGTCAACAAGGAGTCTTTCGGATTCAACATTGTCAATTCGGCCCTTTATCACCAAGGGTTGTTCACGAGCTGCTCGGCTTCCAGCCAACTCATTAGGAGAGAAACTAATGACCTCTTCTGCTTTATGGATCCAAGCAGGAACATGGTATACTTTGCTCAGCTCGTGGATCTGGTCCCTTAGTTTTCTGGTAGACGTTACTGTAAGTACCCAAATCTGGCTCATGCCTTCCGGTTAAATTTCCCGACATTTTCGGTAAGTTTCCCGGTAATTCCCCGGACCTTCCTAGTGTTCCGGAAATGTCCTGGAACAGTCCAAAATCAAATTAGGGCTGAAGGAAGCCTTCCTAATTAAGAAAACACGTTTTTCTTAATTAGGGAGAAGGTTCTAGAATAATGCCACCTTGCATGGTTCTAGAATGCTGAGTCACAATGGATAAGACCGCACGGCCTCATTTGCAAAGGACCTGCAGCCGCACGGCTTCATTAGCCTTATCCAGACTGCCTATAAATAGAGCCCTCCTCTACCCATTTGAACAACAACAACAACAAGAAGAACAAAAACACACACACTCCATAGCAATATAATCAAGACGTGAAGAACACCCTTGAAGGCTCAAGAAGGCGAAGAAGAAGCTCAAGAAGCCATCTCCCTCCTCCTTGAAGACCCAAGACGAACCTCTCCTCCTAGCTCCGTCCGAAGAAGCGAAGGAAACGATTGGTAACCTCGCACGCCCTAACCTTGCATTTTAATTGATATACTTGCTCATTGCATTCATATATCTTGCTTGGGACTTGGCATTTATTCATAAAGATCATTTCTTTATCACCCCCTTCCCCTTTGCATGCATTAAGACCTCATTTGTCATAAAAATGTAGTCTTTTTCATAAAGGTGCATCCTTTGCACCTAAAACCCCTATTTTCAAATAAAAATGTCATTTTTATGCATCATTTGCATATAAAGATCAAATCTTTTCCAATAAAAATGCATCCTTTGCATTCAAAAACCTTTTCCAATGCATCATTTGCATAAAAATCCTATCTTTACGCATCACTTGCATAAAGATCATTTCTTTCAATCAAAAAGCATCATTTGCTAAAACCAAAAATGTCATCTTTTCATTAAAGAGTCATTTTCATCATGCATTCCCCTTTCCCCCAACCTTGGAACGGACCGGTGTAAAAGTTCTCATCTTTGCATCGTTCCTTCCATTAAAGGTTCATGATTTCTTTAGGAAAAGGATAACCTTGAACCCTATATCTCCGATTATCGCTTAAGAATGAGTATGAAGCCTCTATACGAGCTCGACCGTCTTAAAGCGTAGGATTGATGGGCTAAGGACATTCCTTCCTAAAGAACCTCATCTTTGACCAAAAGAGAGTCATTCTCTCGATCACGCAAGTCCCGAGGGTCCCGAGGTTTAAAATGCGATGATCATAAGTCATAAGATGAGGACGGGATCATAATCCCAAATACATAAATTCCAAGAAATCCCGAGCGACAACCAACAAATGGTTTGTACGTCCGGAAGATAACTTGGGACATTCCCCCTTTTACTCTCAAACACATGCACACAAAGAAAGCACGCAAGCAAACACGATTAATGAAATCTCGGGAGACTTGCCGGCAAGGCACTTTGGGTGAACGCCAAACGTTCTTCCCAAGGGGTAACTTAACCTCCGAACCCATAAAACCTTTTTTCAAAGTTTTGAGGTAATCAAAATGGCGTGGCGACTCCGTTTTTCAAATAACTCGGATGTCTTCAAACTCGCGTGAATTCCAATAAACAAAATTTGGGGCACACATTCACAGTTTGGCGACTCCGCTGGGGATCATCCCAAAGGAGAAAAGCTTTATTTTCAAAACAAAAGTCGATACTTGGTATATAGGTGGACCCCACTTAACCTTCCTGTATCGCTCCCTAACCCGGGGCTTGGGATAACCAGGTGGTTTAACAATCCCACGTACCAGTATCCCCTTTTCAAAAAAAAAAAAAAAATTTTGAAAAAAAATAGAAGAAAGCTTTTCCCTTTGAGCGGGTTAGACTCCCATCGCCGATTTCATTAATCATGCTTGCTTTCTTTACCATGCATTGCATCATTTGCATCTTGGAATCTGTGCATACTTTGAACGGGAAACAACCCGAAAAATAGCAAAAGGAGTGGAACCTGGAAAATTGATCCATGCAATGCACGGCTCAATCCTCCTTGGATTCTCGACCGGGCGACCTCCGGCAATTCCACCAGGAAAAATCATGGTTAATCTGGCAGTCCTAGCAGCTTGGGGCTACTCAGCTCCATGACTGACTGGGGCTCCCAGAAAATTTACGTGCTTACGTGTTGCATTCTTCCCCGTCCCGAAAATCATTCCTTTAAAACACATTTATGAAAATCTCTGTCTTAACTCAAAAAGGAACATTTTTAGGAGACCGCACACTACGCGCACCTGATATATCCTGTACACTTTTGCACGCACGTCCTTCAAACCCGAGGGTGGTTCCAGCTGCAGTCACGGACAGCCTTACGATGCTCCCGGGCGCGCACGGAATCATCCCAACCTCCCCATGGCAACCATCGACCAATGCACAGTCCGTGTCACACGTTTCAAAAAACCGTGACTTTTGGTTGGTTTTTGGTCTAGTCCGTGTCATATAGCCCAGTTGCATACCCACGTAAAGGTCAAGCCTTAGCTCATAACGGAAGCCAAGATTTTCGCTCAAGCGATATTCTGCCGAAATTCCGACAAGGAAAAATCGGTGGGATCTTGACTCCGACATTGACTATTGACCTTGAACCGCACGGAATGCGTAAGAGTCAAGACCGAGTCTTTGCCAAAAAATCAAAAGATCTTTCGCTCAAGCGAAGCTCTGCCAAAATTCCGACAAGGAAAAATTGGCAAGATCTTGACCGGCATTGACTTCGATTCCGACTCACGCACTGCGTATGCAACGAAGTTCAATGTGACACTGTGTCATCCGGCTTTTGCCGCCCGACCCATGCCTATTATATTCTCGGACATTACCGAAAGTCAAAAACCGTCATTCGCTCAAGCGAAACTCTGTCAAAGATCCGTCAAGGCAGAGACGAGACTTTCCCGTATTGCCTTGACTATAATCCGCATCGCTCGTGCGTTGAAAGGTCCTATGACCCGCTAGACCCGATAGGAGCGTTCTTTACTCTCGGTCGGTGGGATCCGCGTGCCCTATAGGACCCTCGCCCGGGCCGCCCACCCCGGGAGGTCGAAATACAGGTGGAATACGAGGGGCTTATAGACGTAGTGACGGAACCCACCGATCCAGGATCTAGAGTAGTTGTGAAAAAGAAGGGCGTAACCCCTTTTCCAACCAAATAGATATTAATAAAAGACACTGTTTTAAGTAAACTTGAAGATTCTAATTTGCATATTGCCCGAGCCTTCACTCTAAACACCTACCCCGAGTCTAAACCTTTCCTATCCCTTTCCCGCAGCCGAGAAAGAAGTGGGTGAGAACACCGGGCCGCCGACTTGTTAGCGCAGTAATCCTCGTACAGCCCGCCGTAATCCTCGCTTCATCGCCCGCAGAGTCGGAATGACCGATTTGACAAAACAGTCCGGTTTGGGTAACCAGATGACCAGGAAGAAGAGCTAGCCTATAACCAATGCCCTCCCCCATCTTCATATAACCCATTGCCAAAGACTGTCCTTTCTCGCCTCCTCCAATACCCCAAGCCGTTAGGGTCCCGACACCCTCGCTTCCTCCGAATCCCCATGGGACCCTTTTCCTCCTTTCACTGAGCCAAATTTCCCTACTTTGGAATCCCAGTGCCGGTTTGACCTTTCCAATTTTGTCAACGCCTCGTGAATTTGCCTACCTCTCGACGGCTACAAATAAGAGTCACTGGAACGAGAATAGGAATGGGTGGATTTACAAAGGATGATGACAGCTTCAAGAGAAGGAATGGACTTGGAGCCAACGGAAGTGAAACCCGAAGGGCAAGATGAGGCAGAAAGCCACGGACACGGAATAGGGGATGAAATCACTTCAAGGTGTGTCTGCAGCCTATGCAAAGGCTCCTGAGAAGGATGAGGTAGTGTATGAGTCCTATATCCTAGAGTTCAATACTCCGTACAAGGACTTGGTAGGTGAATGGAGAGACTTGATCGAAGCTTTAGCCAAAGAGGGAAGTGGGCTCCCCCACCGATCTAGAACATGTAAGCGTCGCCGAAGCCAAACTCTCATCGGAAGGGTAGACTCTATCACGGTGTTAGTAGTCACTCCCGAAACTTGGTCCGAAGAAGAATGTATGGATGCCTTGGAAAGAGTCCTCGAGTTTAGAGGCGACCCCTACCCCTTTATGTCCTACGATGATAATGATGTTTTCCCGGTAATCCCTAAGCCCGAGGAAGAGTCCGAGATACCCTCATATGGCGTCAAGTATCCCGACCTGCTTTTGCCCTCATTGGTCATCGAGCCAAGGGGAGAGTTCCCACGAGAGCTACCGTAGTGACACCGATGAAGACACGCCGAAGTGCCAAGGAACAATAGAGGAATGGTTAGCCCAGAAGCCAAAAAGCCCAGAAAATCTCCCTGACAGTAAGGAAAAAGAACCCGCCATGAGGTTTGACCCCACAGAAGTCCTTATTGATGATGGAATTTCCCATTTCAGAAAATGTTTGGCCAACGTCAAAGATGTCGTCAAAAGGTTGACCCCTAGGGAAAGAAGGGACATGCTTGACAGTGATGAGGAATGTGATCCCACTCGTTGAAGAAGCCGCTAGGTTCGACGAGAAAACCATTGGCCGTGCTCCAAACTCCTAAGTGATAATTCTTGTTGCATGCCGACTTTGAAAAGTTTGAATGAGACTGTGAAAGCTTTAAACGGAGAATGTGAAAAGGTCAAAAAGCCGGTAACACAGGACCGCATTCGGGAAGCCACCTATGCTTCCGACAAGACCGTCAATCGATCAATCGCCAGAATTGGCCATACGCCGCAAGAATCCGCCTCGACTTTGAAAGAATTGACGTAATCCTCCAGAGGGAATAATGACCAAGGAAAATCCAATGTCTATGTGATGACTCTGGCCTGGACGGATGAGTATTGAGCACCTAAGGGTGACAAAAGGAATGCCATTTCTGAGCCAAAGACGATAAAAGACCTTATAAGCCGTAAGCGTAAAAGCCCGACTCGATAAGGAGGATCCACCCTAACTCGCTGAAGTGTACCCAAGCCAATATCTCCTTATGGTCCCCGTTGACCTCTTCATACCCTCATAAGTTGAAGCTAGAAGAAAGTTTGGCCAAGACCACGGTGCCCATAGATGTCACCCCGCATGAGGTCGTCCAAATGATTGGAAATATCCACTACGGAAACATCATTACCTTCACCGAATTGGACCTCGCCAAAGTATGGGGCTAGTCACAACGAACCTCTTTACATCACGGCCAGCTTAGAAGAGCGTCGATTGCCACGAGTACTAGTCGACTGGGGTCCGTAATGAATGTCTTGCCGCCTAAAATGATGGATTTATTGGATCCGGCCAACGGACTTAAAGCCTTCTAGTCAAACTATTAAGGCCTATGACTCCACCGCACGATCGGCTTTGGGGATCGCCACTCTCAAGATGTGGTTCGGAAAAAGGGTCATGGACGTTGATTTTCAAGTTATTGACATTCCGATTTCATTTACCGCCTTCTGGGACGGCCTTCGATCCACCGTATAAACGGGTAGCCTCTACTTCGCATCATCAAGGCCAAATTTCGCCGAGTGATGGAACTATCACCACCATTTATGGGGACAAAGTGTCACGGTAGAAGGAACCAAAGACCGGGATATCCCGATATTGGAGATCAAGCACGATGATGAAGTGGTTAGCATTGACCGGATTCTCCGTAGCTTCTTCCAAGGCACAAGTGTGTCAGACCGACCTCACCACTACTTCCGATAAAATCCCTCCCGCCATGAGAATGATGCGAAAATGAGTTATCTTCCTGGACTTGGATTGGGTAGAAGACTTCAAGGTCGTAACACCATCATTGATGTGAAGGAGCAGACTACCGTATATGGCTTGAGGTACAAACCGAACTCTCGGGATGCCGTAAAAGCTAAAGGCACGAAAGGTGAAGGGGTCCACTCTCCATCCTTATACCGTCTCTCGACCCATTACTTTATAAAAGGAGGGACACAATATGATGAAAGTGATCGCGTATCTCCTTGCGTAAAACCCTTCTAGAGAACCTTGAGAAAGTTAGGGGAAAGCCAACCAATCCCGTTCGAAGAATGTTCCTTAATTTGCCGATATCCCCGGGGCCACCACTACCGTTCGTAATGAGTACGTCTTCAAAGGAAATCCGGCCGTTGTCAAAGAGTCGGCATCCGGACAATGGACTTCTCCGCCTTTGAGTTAGCTCTTCCAAAGATTAGCCAGATAGACGCCGCCAGCTGAAGACAGCCAATGGGGTTTGCAAGAGTTGTTTGACGAAGAAGCACAAATCCCAGACTTGATCGACTTCGGGCCTGCATAATGAGATAGTTGCCGTTATTGGAGACGATGGTGAAAGTCATTTTGATCCTCGCACTTTGGTAACTAAGACAGAAATGCCATTGAAGAATTGGGAGACATTCTCGTGGCCGATAGCCGCCGACAAAGAAATTATCACGGAGCTTGGATTGGTACCCCGTCCTCCTCAACCCGGTCGTGTCAAACACCCCGTTGTCTATTCGCCGAGTCAGAATCTTCGAATTCCAGTCCTCGTAGTCATCCGAAGGCCTCACGCCCGAGGATTATGAAAATGTAATCGATGTCATCTTTCCCCTTATGTTGAATGAAATGACAAATCTTTCTCGATTATCCTCTTATTGCCAACTTAACAAATGATAAATTAACTCAAAACTTAACAACTTAATAATGAATCATTTGAACAAGATGCAAACACACTAAACGAACAATACATTAAAGAAATCTTTAAGCGTGTTTCGTAAAAGAGGAAAATCGGGCCCAAGCCGCGAGGAGGTTTTGATAAGTGTGAACTTGGGTACTATTGAGGAACCTAAAGAGACACGTTGGAAGCTTCTTCCAGGGGGTTGAAAGGGACAGATTGATCGAGCCGCTCGTAGAATACGTCGACGTGTTTGCATGGTCATACAAAGATATGCGGGCTAGACAGCTCGATAGTAGAGCACGTAATTCCTCTAGCACCGCATGCTAAGCCATGAAATGTAAACCGAGAAAGATTAAGCCGGAATGGTCTCTACAGTCAAAGAAGAAATTGAGAAGCTACCGCGGGTAGGGTTCATCGTAGTTATTGAATACCCGACATGGTTGTCCAACATCGTGACCGTAACCAAGGCCAATGGGAAGGTGCGCCGTGTGTGGATTTTCGAGATCCGAACAAGGCCAGCCCCAAAGACGACTACCCTCTCGCCAAACATAGACATCCCGGTGGATTCCACCGCCAACTACGAAGTCAAATCCTTCGTTGATGGTTTTGCAGCTACAACCAGATCAAGATGGCCGAGGAAGACCAAGAAAAGACAGCCTTCACCACACCGCTGGGGACCCTATCAAGTATACAAGAATGCCATTCGGGCTCAAGAATGCCGGGCTACTTACCAAAGGGCAACGACCGCGCTTTTTCATGACATGATCCACAAGGAGATTGAGGTCTACGTAGATGACATGATAATCCACTCCAAAGGAGAAGGTGGGCTGCACTTTGTTGACCTACGAAAATTCTTTTTCGAGAGGTTGAGACAACATTCCATGAGACTAAACCCCGCCATATGCACCTTCGGAGTGACAAGGGGAAAAGTGCTTGGGTACATGGTCACTGAGCGAGGTATAGAAGTTGACCCCCGAAAGATCAAAGCCATCATGGATATGAGGCCACCTCAAACCCGCATGTAAGTCAAGAGCTTCATGGGTAAATTGCAAGACATCACCGTTTCGTCAATCGCTGACCACTATGTGCGAGCCCATCTTCAAGCTCATGAAGAAGAATGTGGACACGTAATGGACCGAAGAATGCCAAGATGCCTTTGACCAGATCAAGGCATACTTAGTACATCCCCTACTATGCCCCCCACATAGACGTAAGCCTCTTCGCTTCTACCTCACTGCCATGCACACGGGTTGGGGCTATGCTTGCTCAGAAAAGAAAGACTCTCGGGTGGAAAACGCCATTTACTTTGTCACCTGGAAGCTACAAGGGAGCGAGCTCAATTACTCAGCATGTGAAAAGACTCGTGCAGATCGGTCCGGGTAGTCGGCAAGTTGAAGCATTATATGCAAGCCCACCCCGTGAATTTGGTCTCGAAAATGGACCCCATCAAGTACATCTTTGACAAGCCTTCCCTATCGATGCGTTTAGCGAAGTGGTCCTTCTTCTTGGCGTAATACGACATCAACTATGTGACCGTAAAGGCCATCAAGGGTCAAGCATTGTCGATCACCTCGCGAATTTCCCCGCAATGAAGACAGAGGGCCCGAACCCCAATTTCCGGATGAAGGGATCTTTGCGGTTGAGCCTGAAAATAGATGGCAATTGTTCTTTGACTGAGCCGCTAACAAAAGAGGAAATGGTGTAGGAATGCTATTGGTCGATCCGAAAGATGAGCATACCCCCATAGCCCTCAAGTTGAACTTTCCCCGCCACGAACAATGTCACCGAGTATGAAGCCCGCATTGCTGGTTTGGAGGCCGCCTTAGAAAGAAATGTCAAGGAGCTCGAAGTTTACGGAGACTCACCCGATCATCAACCAAGTCTCCAACAAGTGGAAGACTGTGGACCCTAATCTGCAACGGTATCATGCCCATATGGAGGAGTTGACTCGGACAGCTTCGGAGAAGTGACTTTCCACTACTTGCCGAGGGAAAAGAACAGATTCGCAGATGCCCTAGCTACTCTAGCTTCATTGGTAGAGATCCCCGAGAGAAAAGCCATAAAGCCCTTCAGAGTGGGTAGAAGAGAAGCCCTGACCTTCGTCGTGAAGTGGACCTGGGACCCGAGCCTATAAAGGAACCTTGGTACAATCAGATTTACCAATTCCTCAAAGACGGAGAGTCAGCTTTCAGAGACGAAGAAGGTAGACCAAAGGAAGGTGTCAGAGCCAAAAGCTTGCAAGCCCTGAAAAGGTTGGCTTCCCATTATGTCATTCTAGGAGGCAACCTGTACAAGAAACGGTATCAAGGACCACTCCTCTTATGTGTCACCCAAGAAAGGGCCAAAGAGTTGATGACCGAAGTCCACAATGGTCCCTGCGGTCCTCACATGAATGCCAGAGCCCTGATGCAAGTGATTCTCAGAATGGGTTATTACTGGATCTCCATGGAGACAGACTGCGTTCAGCACGTCCGAACCTGCGACAAGTGCCAGCGGTTTGCCAACCTCAACCATCTCCCACCTCATGACCTGTACTGCATGACGACTCCTTGGCCGTTTGCAACTTGGGGCATTGACGTGATAGGGAAAATATCCCCGACCGGGAGCAATGGGCACGAGTTCGTGTTGGTAGCCATCGACTACTTCACCAAGTGGGTAGAGGCCAAGTCCTACAAGGTCCTCACTTCCAGAAAAGTGGCCCAGTTCATCAAAGAAAACATAATGTGCAGATATGGGGTGCCCAACGAGATCATTTCTGATAATGGGTCACACTTCGAAGGAGACTGCGATAGACCGTCGTCGACCCGTGAGTTACTCGCCACAAGTCGTCCCCTGCATGCACTCGGACCAATGGAGCCGTGGAAGCCGCTAATAAGACACTCGAGCGGATCATCCGAAGATGGCCATCCGTGGTCGTGATTGGCCCGAAAAGCTGCACCTAGCACTCTGGGGCTACGTAACGTCTGTCGAACGGCCACAGAGAAACTCCTTTGCCCTAACTTACGGGATGGAAGCAGTGTTACCGGTGGAGTTGGAAATCCCGTCATTAAGGGTCCTCCGGAAAACAGTGTCAATGAAGTGGAATGGTTGCGCAGCCCGGCATGATGAATTAGCCCCGCTTGACGAGAGAAGGCTAAAAGCCATGGAACACACCCGAGCCTACCAGAGGCGAATGGCCGGAAGCGTTTGATAAAAAGGTCAAGGCCGGAGACATCAAAGAGGGCGACTTAGTGCTGAAAGTAAAGCCCCTACCGCAGACAACCCCTGGGAAAATGGGAACCCGTCTGGATCGGCCCTTATGTGGTGCAAGATACCGTCAGGAGGAGCAATGAAGCTTGCAGACTTGGATGGCAATCCCTTTGTCCACCCAACAACGGTGATAAACTCCGAAGATACTATGTCTAATAAAAAAAAAGAAAAAAATCTTAGTGCAAAAGAGTAATGCCCAAATTAGGCCGAAACCCCAAAAAGGGCGGTCTAGGCAAAAACAGTGCACATAAAAAAAAAGAAAAAAATCTTAGTGCAAAAAGAGTAATGCCCACTAGGCCGAAACCCCAAAAAGGGCGGTCTAGGCAAAAACAAATGGCCGCACATAAAAAAAATTGGTTCACCGTAATGAACTACGTAGACCCGAGCCCCTTAGCCTTTCTTGTAAAAGGGGAACGTAGGCAGCCATATATGGTTCGGTCTAAACAATAAAAGGACAATCAAGCTTCCATGAAGTGCGTCCTAAATAATAAAGGGTATTTCGCTTTCATAAAACGGGTCCCAATCAATAAAGACATTTGAATTTCCATGAAATGTGTCTTGATTAATTTTTAAGATAATATGCCTTGTTCTTTACAAGTTAAACACTTCTTGATGAGTTCAAGCACGGTCTACCTCTTAACTCGATAACCTCGCTAAAAAGATCTAAAATACAATAAAATGCCTAAATAAACTAATGTGTTTGCAAATGGCAATAAGAGGATCTTGAGAAAAGACTTGTCGGCCGTCATTCGCCGAGTCTTCTTCGCCTTCTTCCCTTTTCCTCGGCCTCGTCGAGTCTTCTTCCTTTTCTTCTCAATAATGTCGGTATCCCTCATCCCGACCTCTGGTATCCTCACTGGAGCCTCTACCAACCCCGTGTCAATGAGTGCTCTCTCTATCCGAGCACGAGTCCGCACCTCCTCCCTCCGAGCCTCGCCAAAGGAGCGACCTCGGACAACCTCTTGTACCGAGCCTCCATATCTCGACCAAGTCACCTGACTGGTTATGGCAACTCGCCTTAGCCTTAGTCTCCCTCGTAGTCCTACTCGAGTCGCAGCCGCCTCCCAATAAAGCTCGACGTCTATCCTCCAAGATAACCCGAGTCGCTCCCATCTCCCTCTCGTACTCACCCAAGTAGACAAGGGTCAAGATGGTGCTCTTCCCGCTCCCGAAGATAGCCCCGGGTGGGAAAGCAAGTATATGTCCAAGACCTCGAGAAGAAAGAGAAGCCGGGCCGGATCACTCATGTCCAATGACACCACCTCCATGGTCCGGATGTCCTCCCAATCACTCAAAGGCTCTGTAAAGCCCCAAACCGCCTGGATACTAAGCAGGTGGTATGTAGAAGGATGACCAGCAGAATCTGGAACCCTCACAAAGATAAGACTCCCGAAATATCCTCCCCGGTCCGCAACCTCCAATGTGGTATCCACCAACGGATGTCCGAAGTGGATAGCCTAGCCATCATCGCCTCCCGCCTACCCCGCTCGCCGCCTAGCGCACCTCTCCGAGAAATCACCCAAGGGCACCGAGTCGGCAAAGCCCTGTGCAAAGCCCCGAGCCTCTCCCCGCAGCCACGTAGTCAACATAGCCTGACTCTCGGACCTCATGAAACGGTCTCCCGAGCCATCCTATCGATCCCATGAAATGTCTCTCCCAAAATCAGCGGGACAATATCCTTCCCACTCGCAGCCTCTCGACCATGTCCAAGAGGCCACTATGACAGATCCCCACGGACTCAAGCGGTGAACAAAACAGAATACGCAGAGAATGAAAGCATCCATAACTACCGCGGTCGCAGCCATATCTCGGAGACCCAAACCTCGCCCGGGATATCGAAAGGTCAATCCTATCCGGGCTACCATCATCCTCTCGGCCTCTCCCAAAGGAATCTGCGAAAGATGCAAGCTTTACCGTCACCGGCACGTCTCCGATCAGCGGAATAGATATAGCCTCGGCCTCGGGACCCCAATCAAGGCTCAAGTCTTCGTGCGTTGGGACAATTTCGTTGTAAGAGAAGCAAGAACATGTCTCCTGACGTCCTGTAACTTTGATGCGGCCCTCAACAGTGTCCCAATCGGGCGGGAGATCCCTCAAATGCCATAAAGACTTGATCTTGAAGGAAGAATCAAGCGTCCCTTGTGATTTTGGAAGTTATGTCTCGCCCAAGATTGAAGACCGGATAGAAAATGGTCTCGCTTCCCTTTGCAATCGACGGGCTTCTCCATCGCAAAGTGTTCAAAGATGGTGCTTTTAGGTCCAAAATATGCTCGGGAACAATTGGGACAAGTCTAGAGTGAAAATGAAATGAAATGGCCAAGCCTTGCTTTTATCCGTAAAATAACCAAATTTCGCATGAACCGTTAGCCGCACGGCTTCATTTTCCCTCAAGGCCATGCCGCACGGCTACATTAGCCCTCTCGTGTAAATTCTGCAAAGAACCAAAGTTGCTGCCCAAGGGAGTTTTCACCCCACTTTTTCAACCAAAACCTGTACAAAAACATATCCAGAAGCAATTCAAGCATTTATATACCATTATAAATCATTTTGGCCCAGTTTCAGCCCCAATTCCAAGCAAAAAAGCCGCCCCAAGGCTCCGATAATATGCAAATTGAGAAAGCATAAATTAGAAAAGTAAATAAAATGTAAATACAATGTTTTCGCCCCATCGGCGCCCAAATAAAGCCAAAAATAAACAAAGTGTGCATCAAATGTGTTCATTGTTTGTTTTCGTTCCAAATCTACTCTAGAGACCTCCTAGGCCTCCGATTCTTCTTCCTCCTCATCGCTACTCAACTCATAAATGCTAGCCTCCCTCATCAAGTCCTCCTGGTCGCTCACGTCGACAAATGGACATTATCGTGCCCGTACTCACCACCGCCTGCAATGTCGGCGTTGGGTCCCCGCCCCGAGGCATGGCACTGGAAGAGTACTCCGAGGCCGATGAGGTAGACGCCGTGCCCCCGACGTGCCGTCTCTTGCGCCTGTGCTCCCGTGCATCCGCCGCCTTCGAAGCGCAGCCGCCTTCCTCGAAGAGACCGGCACATGTCCTTCCAGCCCCTATTCTCGCCCGACCACCTATCGTAAGTGCGAGCCGGAACCCGAGAAAAAGAAAAGAAAAATCTCGTAAAATCTCGTAAAATTGCAAAAGCGTAAAATCGAAAGCTAAAAAGGGAATAAGACCCTAAGAGTACACTTACAAAGTGCTATCAGCGGCAAGGTGTACCGGGGCTCCCTAGCATCGGGGACAGTATCCTCATCCTCCTCGGCACTCCATGGACCACGTAGGACAAATGCGCAGGAGGGATCGGCGGGTCAAGAGGCTCATCCTCCCCATATCCCCGAGTGACCGCCGCCTTCACTAGCTTCGTGGCATCCTCAGCGCCGCTCCACAAACACAGCGTAGGGGTGTCCATGTCAAAGTGCTCCTCTGCAGCCTACGCCGCCTGGTACTGTAATCTCATCCTCCGGCCAATCCCCGGGCCGTAGCATCCGTGCCGAGGATCGTGGGGAGTAATGGCATCCAATGGAGGGACATGGCCATGCCGCCTCGAGAAGCGGTCCCCCAAGTAAATGACATCACATGTCGCCCCGGTGAGCCACCTCCTCTCGCCTCGTCACCTCGATGGCATCTCCCAAAGAAAATCTCCTGATACCGCCCTGTGGGTAGAAGTCCACTCCGTCGTGCCCATCCCTCGTTGATGACCGGCCTCACCATTTTGTAATCGAAGGTAATCCGGGTCTTCCCCGTGAATTTATCTCTCGCATCTCCTCCAAATAACCATAGCAGGGAAGATGGTGACATCACTCTGCCGGTTCCAAGGGAAGAACCCGATCACCTCGCAAAACCAGCCCGCATGGTCAAAACAGCAAAAGGTCATTCTCTCTTATAAAAGTCTCAAGACAGGAAAAGAGAAAAGGAAAAAAAAAAGGAGACTACCTCAAGGGCAAATGAGAAGTACCCATGGAAGCAGCTTTGTTCCGACTGTACATGTCCAATGAGAAGTACAACTCCGCCAATCCGGCCTCGCCCCAAGAGACCGTCCCTATCCCATCCACATCCTCCAAAGAGTCGAGGAGGCAAGTCATAGCTAGCGTCCTGCACTGGCGAAGATAGTGACCGATAGCATCAACCATATGAATGCTCTAGCTACCGGCAAGGGCCACATCATTAGCAAAGAAAGTTCTCGCATGCAAGTCCGAATCGCTACCTCGACGTTCCGCATCTCCATCCCCGACTCGGGAATCAGCTCAAACCCTACCAAAGCCTCGGAACTCCTCACTGTAATATGGTCTCTCCAAGTCACGGGCCTCCCGGTGAACTCGTAGGCCGCAATAGCCGTGAAATCGGCAGAGTCACCGTCGCCTCTCCTCACTCGGGTGAAAGCTATGTGTACCGTCCCACTGTAACTCGAAAGGGCCTGGACCAAGCCCTTGCTCTTAGAGGTGATGTGAACACCCCTGCCGATGGCCTCTACAAATGCATCCAGGCCGGTAGCCCTCACCAGCTGCTTGGGGTTCACCCCATTCTTCTCAAAATCCGGCATCCTCTGCCAAAGCTTAACTGCAATCTCCGATGGTCCTCTAGACTTGTTCTCCTGTAAACAAGCACATCAAAAAGAAGCGTCAGTCCTTCATATCATCTCAAAAGCATGCATATATTCAAAAGTGCACATATTTTCAAAAGAAAAGCATTCACAAAAGTTTTTCTAGCATATCTTTTGCATCAAAAACGTGTCTTTCATCACTTGAAACGCGTCATTGCTTTCCTAAAGCACAAAATCACAATTCTTTTTGCACATAAGCATTATTCTTTCAGAAATGGCATGCATGAATCATTTTCATCTTCCAAAATCATGTTTTCTCATTGAAAATCAGAATTTTGACCTAGTTCTAGCACAAGGCAAGAACTCCGTCTCATATTTTGAAAAATTCTCATTCTTACTTCATTTTGCGAGAAAAAAGTGAGTCATTCTCATAATTTTCATCAAACAAGTTGCACATTGCACATTCTTAGCCTCATAGGTTGTTCATGCATCTCAAAATCATTCAAAAAATCATTCAAAAAATCCTAAAATTCGGGTCAAGCCCTAAATCATTCAAAATTCAAGCAAAATCATCGGATTTGAGCAAAATGAGAATGCTTACCCCAACCGATCGCGGGTTCGTTGATTTATGCTCCCTTCTCCCCGGGTAAAGCTCCGATGGAGGCGTAAGGAATTCATACTTCCTCTCCGTCCGAACGAGCTCCTTTCTCCTCCTTCTCGCAGCCGCGGAGATGTTCCTTCTTGCTTGCCTCGGTATGGGATTGCCCTCCGGATCCATTCCAATCGATAGAAGCAAAAAGGGTTGAAGAAATCTCGAAATTCTCTCTCTCTTCTCTCTCTCTCGGCTGAAGTGGGCGGCAACAAGTGCCCAGTCCCCGTTCAAATCTGTTTTAAATAATCTGGAAAAAACAGGTCTCTAGCCGTACGGCTCCTTTTTCTCCATCTCATGCCGGGCGGCTTCATTCGCTCTGAGCAGAAATTACAATCCTGCCCCTGGACCTTCCACTTGGGCATGCAATTTCCGTTATCTTTTAACCAAGATAACATCTTTTTCGTAAAATATCCCTTATCTCTTTAGCAATCAAGCTCTATTCCCAGTCGCCTCCGTTAATTCCGTTATAACGGGATAACACTAGGTGACAACCTCCGAATTGTCAGAACTCTAAACTTGTGCAACCTCTATCCGCGAATAGTGACGTATGCCCAAGTCATTCCAACTTGTGCTACCTCTATCCGCGAATAGTGACGTATGCCCAAGTCATTCCAACTTGTGCTACCTCTATCCGCGAATAGTGACGTATGCCCAAGTCATTCCAACTTGTGCTACCTCTATCCGCGAATAGTGACGTATGCCCAAGTCATTCCAACTTGTGCTACCTCTATCCGCGAATAGTGACGTATGCCCAAGTCATTCCAACTTGTGCTACCTCTATCCGCGAATAGTGACGTATGCCCAAGTCATTCCAACTTGTGCTACCTCTATCCGCGAATAGTGACGTATGCCCAAGTCATTCCAACTTGTGCTACCTCTATCCGCGAATAGTGACGTATGCCCAAGTCATTCCAACTTGTGCTACCTCTATCCGCGAATAGTGACGTATGCCCAAGTCATTTCAACTTGTGCTACCTCTATCCGCGAATAGTGACATACGCTCAAGTTTCCCAACTTAAGTTACCTCTATTTCCGTCATAAAGAGATAGCGCCATAAGCTCTAGCTTCACCAGTGACACCTCCGAATTGTCAAAATCTCAAGGATCCTAGACATCGTTCCTAACTATCTAGTGATGCTTGAACTACGATCAAGGCTTGATTCCTCCGGATACGTAGGTAGCCTTTTATAAAAGGTCCAGCCATTCGACCACTTTGGTCACCCCGTTTCTTTGTCACTCCTCGGTGATAAAGCGCCCTCATAGAAGTTCGATATCCGACCACCTGGGTCACTCCTAGCATATCCCCGCAGGATCAATTGCTTGACCTCCTAGGTCATTTTCTCTTCTTTTTCCCAAAGAAGAGACCGCTTTCCTTTCTTCCTTCCCAGGCGGATCCTAATTCCGAACTACGGCCCGGCTTGATTCCTCCGGATACGTAGGTAGCCTTCCAAAAGGTTCACCACTCGACCACCTTGGTCACCCAATCCGTCTCGGCATTCGCCGGATCGGATCCTTTTCTATCGACAACCCCACTCGCCTTGCAAGTGACGTTGCCGAGGGCTTCGTAAGTACCCAAACGGCTCATGCCTTCCTAAGTTAAATTTCCCGACATTTTCGGTAAGTTTCCCGGTAATTCCCCGGACCTTCCTAGTGTTCCGGAAATGTCCTGGAACAGTCCAAAATCAAATTAGGGCTGAAGGAAGCCTTCCTAATTAAGAAAACACGTTTTTCTTAATTAGGGAGAAGGTTCTAGAATAATGCCACCTTGCATGGTTCTAGAATGCTGAGTCACAATGGATAAGACCGCACGGCCTCATTTGCAAAGGACCTGCAGCCGCACGGCTTCATTAGCCTTATCCAGACTGCCTATAAATAGAGCCCTCCTCTACCCATTTGAACAACAACAACAACAACAAGAACAAAAACACACACACTCCATAGCAATATAATCAAGACGTGAAGAACACCCTTGAAGGCTCAAGAAGGCGAAGAAGAAGCTCAAGAAGCCATCTCCCTCCTCCTTGAAGACCCAAGACGAACCTCTCCTCCTAGCTCCGTCCGAAGAAGCGAAGGAAACGATTGGTAACCTCGCACGCCCTAACCTTGCATTTTAATTGATATACTTGCTCATTGCATTCATATATCTTGCTTGGGACTTGGCATTTATTCATAAAGATCATTTCTTTATCACCCCTTCCCCTTTGCATGCATTAAGACCTCATTTGTCATAAAAATGTAGTCTTTTTCATAAAGGTGCATCCTTTGCACCTAAAACCCCTATTTTCAAATAAAAATGTCATTTTTATGCATCATTTGCATATAAAGATCAAATCTTTTCCAATAAAAATGCATCCTTTGCATTCAAAAACCTTTTCCAATGCATCATTTGCATAAAAATCCTATCTTTACGCATCACTTGCATAAAGATCATTTCTTTCAATCAAAAAGCATCATTTGCTAAAACCAAAAATGTCATCTTTTCATTAAAGAGTCATTTTCATCATGCATTCCCCTTTCCCCCAACCTTGGAACGGACCGGTGTAAAAGTTCTCATCTTTGCATCGTTCCTTCCATTAAAGGTTCATGATTTCTTTAGGAAAAGGATAACCTTGAACCCTATATCTCCGATTATCGCTTAAGAATGAGTATGAAGCCTCTATACGAGCTCGACCGTCTTAAAGCGTAGGATTGATGGGCTAAGGACATTCCTTCCTAAAGAACCTCATCTTTGACCAAAAGAGAGTCATTCTCTCGATCACGCAAGTCCCGAGGGTCCCGAGGTTTAAAATGCGATGATCATAAGTCATAAGATGAGGACGGGATCATAATCCCAAATACATAAATTCCAAGAAATCCCGAGCGACAACCAACAAATGGTTTGTACGTCCGGAAGATAACTTGGGACATTCCCCCTTTTACTCTCAAACACATGCACACAAAGAAAGCACGCAAGCAAACACGATTAATGAAATCTCGGGAGACTTGCTCCGGCAAGGCACTTTGGGTGAACGCCAAACGTTCTTCCCAAGGGGTAACTTAACCTCCGAACCCATAAAACCTTTTTTTCAAAGTTTTGAGGTAATCAAAATGGCGTGGCGACTCCGTTTTTCAAATAACTCGGATGTCTTCAAACTCGCGTGAATTCCAATAAACAAAATTTGGGGCACACATTCACAGTTACCTCTTCCCGTATCACATGTAACTTGGCCCTAGGAGGCCTGCGGTCTTCATCCTCGCTTTTGTCGTCATCTTCACTTTCCTCTTCCTTTCGCTTCCGCTTGTTGTCTTTTTTCATGACATAACGATCTAATTTTCCCTCGTCGACCCATTTTTGGATTATTTTCTTGAGGGCCCAACAGCCATCAGTGGTGTGCCCGTGGTCTTTGTGAAAATCACAGTATTTGCTCATGTTACGAGGGAATTTTGGCTTGTCAGTCAGCGGACGGGGTGGAGGAAGGTTTACTAGCTGCATGATTTCAGAGATGGGTTTTGTAAGAGGGGTGAATTCAAGCTTCTCAGTGCTTCTTGTTCTATTTTTCCCCTTGGAACCCTTGCCATTCCCATTGTCATTCTGGCGAGTACCCGTCGTTTCGGTTTCCGTCTTGTCGCCTCCCCTTTTCTTTGTTTTATCTTCAGCCATGGAAAATGCATAAGCCACTTTGTATAGTTCGGACTTTGTCTGAGGTTCCTGGGCTGAGAGATCGTAAATGAGGGGACCAGATTTTAAGCCAGAGTTGAAACAAACAATGACCTCCCTATCAGTGAGGCTCTCTTCAACCTGGTCTGCCATTTTCCGGAACCGATTATAATAGCTGAGGGTGGTTTCTCCCTTTCCTTGCTCGATGTTGGCCAAGTCGGCCAGCCTCATCTTCCTCTTACCAGCGGTGGCAAAGTGGTCCAAGAACATTCTCCTCATGCCTCTCCAGCAATCGATGCTTCCTCTTTTAAGCTCACGGAACCAGGTCAAAGCTGTTCCGGAGAAGGTGCTCGCGAAAGCTTTACAGAGAAAGTCATCAGCAGTGGTGAGGAGATTCATAGTTTGTTCAAAACCTTGCACGTGGTCTTTCGCATCAGTAGTGCCATTGTACTTCTTGAAATTAGGGAGCTTGAGGTGAGGATTAGGTGGAGCCGAAGTTATCCTCAAGGAGAACGAACGAGTTGCCCAGTCATAGTCATCGTCATTGAACTTCTTTCCCATCTCCATGTCATCCAGTCTTTGCTTCAACAGCTCCCACTGCTTGGTTTCCACTCCCTTGTCGCTGCTTAAGCGGGTGCTTCGTTGGGAGCTTCTGATGGATTTGTCCTTGGGGCGATCATTCACCCTACTGTGCTCCGCGTCATGTCGGTGGCTGTCCCGTTTGGAAGGGGCCTTATCACGCTTCAGTTCCAGGTCTTGGCCACCAAGTATCATCCTGTATGGTTCCGGGGTCCTGGGCCTAGCAAATTCACGAACACGGGGATGGGGAGAATCCCGACGATGTCGAGGAAGAGGAGAATCATGGCGGGATCGACGAGGCCGAGGAGAATCTGGACGCCGGGGTGCTATGACTAGACGAGGTGGTGACATTCGCCTGTTCAGACTGACCCTTATCCTTAGGTCCCTTGAGTTCACCTCCTCTTCCCTGGGAGTCAATTGGCTTCTCAGGTCAACTACCTGATCCCTCTTCTTACTGTCATGCCGAGGACGAGTAGGTTCCCGGGGTGCTTGCTTTGGTAGTTCAGCGGTCTTGAGGAGAGGAGCTCGTTGCTCACCTTGTTCCCTTTCGAGGGGGTTGCCCACAGATGGCCTAATGAATTCAGACATGGAATGCTCTGGGTCCAATTGCAAAAGAGCAGTCTGTGTTTCATACATCCTTTGCAATGTCTCCATTTGCCTATGTAACAAAGAGCGTCGGTCAATGGGTTGACTTCCTCCTGCTTGACCGGCGTCGGCATTCTTTGTTTTCTTCCTTCCCACTTGCTTTCCGCGAGCACGAGTGGGACGAGGAAGCTCAGCGCCTTCTCCCTCGGCATTCGCCTGACCCTTGGAACGAAGGGTCATGGAGAGGGGAGGAGGGGCATCTGGCTGAGGTTGAGGAGGAGGAGGAGGCATCTCCTCGGCTCCAGTGTTCCCCCCATTCACTTGGGTAGGGTCCTCAGCCGTAACACTCGTAAACTGTCCGTCCATTTGTAAGTCAACAGCAAATTACCAAGTGCAAATTTTCCAAAAATCACAATTTCCAATAGATCCAAATTTCTGGCCAAAATTAGGGCAAATTTTGACCACAAACAAACAGCCAATTGCGATTTTTCCAACACAAAAAATTTAGGCCAAACAAATCACTTCAGACGTGAACTGGCAAATTTCGACCGAAATTTTCGCAGAATCCGGCGATAACAAGAACAGAGCTCAAACGGAACAAAGAATTTCTCGTTCAAACTAGAGAATTTCCGGCCGTAAACAGGCTGCAGGCGACTTTTCTAGGCCAAACAAAGGGTGTTTGAATTCGATTCCCGGCAATGGAACCAATTGATGATGCCAAAATCGTCAAATCAGCCCAACTCCAAGCGATGATTGCTCCGGTGATTGCAAGGCCTGAAAATAAGAGAAAACACGTAAACTAAGCCGGGGCGGATCCGGCTAAAGGCCCTCCGGCGTGAGAGTAAGTTCACGGTTTGTATGTGAGAAAACAAATTGACAGAGTTTTCCCAATGTAAAAAGTAACGTACCCAATTATGAGCCATGGGGCTTGTATTTATAGGGATGGATTGATAGAATCCATGTTGAAGTGAACTTGTAAAGAGATAAGATATAATCCTGAGAGAATTATATCTGATAAAGAGTCATTGTTTGACTTGGTTTGGTGTAGTTGGTTACAATCCTGATTGGATCATGAATGTATAATCCTTGTTGAATAAGGACTGTGTAATCTGCTAGCCGGAACGCCGAGGAACATAAATGTTTTACCTCGGCCTTGGCAAATAGGCCGAGGTGAATGATTCTGCTTCCTCGTCATTTGGTGATTGCCAGACACGTAGATATGCCGAGGTAAATGATTTTGTTTCCTCGTCACTTGAGGATATACCGAGGTAAGAACTTTTCCCTCCTCGTCACTTATGACATCTCGGGATATGACGGTTCAAGCATGATGACATAAGGCCGAGGTGTATGCTCCGCGGTATACGAGGAAGGTGTCTCTCGGCCCTAATACTTGGATGTTGGATTATGTTTATGGCCCAATCCATTTGGGCCCGGCTCGGGCAAACCCATATTCGTATCTCGGTTTATACCGTTCAATTTGGTATTTGATTTGGATCTGATCGACATGAAGATGGAGAGAGACAAATGAGAGTACAAATGTGTTTGGTTGTTGTAGCATTTTGATTTGTGATCAGATTTTGATTCATTTCTTGAGGTTCTGATTTTTATGCCGAAATGAATTGTATTGTGTTGGTTATAGGATAGTCTAAAAGTATACTTTGGTTTCTATTTACTGATATAAGAGCGTTTGAATGGATCAGAAAATCCACTTCTAGCAAAGTGAAGGGATTTCAACTCAATGTTATATATGTTAAGCAGAGTCTGTTCGATCAATACGAATGCAAAATGGTGAGTGATGTTTTTCGGGCATTTTTCCAACGCTGGTGGAGAGATCAAAGGGAGGCAACTCGATTATTAGTCAAGCAATTCATTAGACAGGAGGTCTCGACTTGATGTAATAAACTTATTAAACATAGTTTACATTTCAGTAAGGAAAAAATGCAACAATTATCATCCAACTATTGCACTTTTATGGATAATACCATTAAACATTTTTTTTGATCCAACACATTAAACTATTTTTTTTTTATTACCACTACGACTAATGGGGTTAGTTTTTCCTAGTTAAATGCCATTTACCCAGGGGTATTTTCGGTATAAAAGTTCTAGGGGATGAATTAAAAAGAGGATTAATGTCTGGCCTCTACAATTCAGAGGTATTTTTGGTATAAGAGTCTCGAGGGTATTTTCGGGATTAGTTTTTTCTAGTTACCTAGGGGTATTTTCGGTATAAAAGTCTCAGGGGTATTTTCGATATAAAAGAGAAGGGGAATATAGAGGCCAGACATTAATCCTCTTTTTAATTCATCCCCTATGACTTTTATACCTAAAATACCCCTGGATAAATGGCATTTAATTAGGAAAAACTAACCCCGTTAGTCGTAGTGGTAATAAATAAAAAAACAGTTTAATGTGTTGGATTCAAAAAATAAAGTTTAATGGTATTATCCACAAAAGTGCAATAGTTGGATAATAATTGTTGCATTTTTTCCTTTCAGTAAATATATTTTATTGGTTCTTTTCCCATTTGTGGCACTAATTATTTGTTGTTTCTTTGGTGTTGTACATCGATGAGTGAGTATAATTGGTTGCATTTGTTTTTGCTATTTCTCTGGTGTTGTAAATACGATATTTCGATTTTGTGGGTTAATTGATCTGTGAATTTACTAGGTAAAAATATTTCAATTTTTTGTTTCATCTTTGTGTGATAATTCAACAGTCTTAAATTCACATTTGCACCCTGTTGGCAGTTTTGAGAAATCGATAGCAAAGAGTCTATAAGCTCTTCAGAGTTCTCATCGGTAGGTATCCTTAATCAGATTCAAAAATTGTTAATGTTTGATCTGGTCTTGGTGGGGAGAATGTGGTTGTTGAGGGATGGTGTTAATGGTACAACGCATGTTGTGTTGTTTCAGAGGTACATTTATGCCCTCCTCCTTTATTCAGCCGCCCAATCTAAATAGCGATACATGCCAGTTCCTTCTCCTTAACACTTCTTCTTCAATTTGTTTGCATCATTACATGTGCACATACATGTACATGCTTTTATATGAAGGGATGTATCACTACAAGAAACAGGATTATTTACGGCGGTTAAAATCCGCCGTAAATACCACGCGCCCCGCCGTATATAGTATTTACGGCGGACTAGCCGCCGTAAATAGACCCCCGTATAAATCATCGCCGTAAATACTATATACGGCGGGATAACCGCCGTAAATACTATATACGACGGATATACCACCGCCGTATATAAATGAAATACATACGTATATTATGGCGTATATTATGGCGTATTTGAGTGATCTTTATACGGCGGTATGTGTAACCGCCGTAAATAAGAGACGAGTCGTCCGCACCGTAACGAGTCGTCCCAGTTGCACCCCCACCAGGTTCCCTCGTCCCCCCTTTGTAGACGAGTCGTCCAAGGCCATTTTATACGGCGGATTTAGTCACCGCCGTAAATAACTTGATAGAGACGACTCGTCCACTTTGGTACGAGTCGTCCCATTTACACCCCCTACTGGTTCATCCGTCCCCCCTTTGGGCACGAGTCGTCCCCAGTTTTATACGGCGGATTTAGTCACCGCCGTAAATAAGCCTATTTTTTTTCCCAGCTTTGTATAATTCATTTTCCCCAAAAATACATTCACAAAAACCAAATTCAACCTGTACACACACAAATACAACCTGTATATAACCAAAAATACACAAATGCAATCAATATTTACAATCTACATATTAACACAATTAATGTTGAATGTATCCAGACATAATAACCATTATACAAAAAAGTTATTAGTTGTTGAATGTATCCAAAATACACAATGTCTAAAATCCACAACACCTATTCATTACCGTCATTTCCACGTCGTTCAAAAAAACAACGTTTCAATTCATCAATTTGTTGTTGTAACTGTCGGCGTTCCTCCTGAAGTTGTTGTTGTAACTGTCGGCGTTCCTCCTCATTTTGTCGGCGTTCCTCCTGAAGTTGCCTTTCAAAATCTGCTCTGACGGATGCCACCGCCTCCAATACAGCTGTCTGAGAAGTTGGGGATTTACCAAACACCTTAGTTTTGTTAAGACCGCCTCCCATACATCGCACTCTCCCGTGGTCATCAGGGCCCATCATACCAACAAAAATATTTTCACGCGCCGTGGGAGAGTTTTGTTGCTCCTCTGGCAGCTCCTCAATTGCATCATTAAGCGTTTGCTGTAACAAAAACAACATGTTCAATATAAATGTTTTAACTTTAATTAATATTATGAAAATGAAGTTAGAAATGAAAAAAAGTATTCTATAGAATAACAAAACTGAAACAGAAAAGGTTGAAACTTTAACTTACAATCATTTGAGTGGGACTACGGGCGGCGGGTTTTGTCTACCCCTCTTGTTGCTACCCCCTCTACCGTCTCTCTCCTTAGGAGGCATATTTTCAACACAAAAACCACCTATATATAAGACGGAAAGACACAAATTTTAGTAATAACATTGTCTTAGTAAATAGTAAGCAAATAAGACCTAAACAAATACATATTATATAGAAGTAACAATATTAATATTCAACCATACAAAAATAACAAGTTTGATTGAAACATGAAACTTAAGTAATAACATTGTCTTAGTAAATAGTAAGCAAATAAGATCTAAACAAATACTACTCAAACTAATCATCATCATTATCGGCCATATCAACATCATCATTATCGGTCATATCAACATCTAGGTCATTGATATTAGTAGTTTCAATCTCGACCCCATCAACTCCCTCTCGCTCCCACGATGCTTCTTCGTTAGCAACATTTTCATCCAGATTTTGTGAGCAAAATGGTACCAATTGTGGAATCGAATCTGAAACTTGTTTATCATCATTTGAATATATGTCAAAACTATCTCTTGGTGTAATCCTCATCACAACTTTCCAATCACTTTATATAGGATCTTTAACATACCAAACTTGCTCAGCTTGAGATGCTAATATGAATGGTTCATCACCAACTCGATTATCCTTATACAACTTGTGATTGAAGTTTACAAGGGTAAATTTTTGCTCATCTTCCATCTTGCCTGTCCGGTTATCAACCCAATCACATTTAAACAATACAAATCTTATTGAGTTGCTATAACGAATTTCAAGGATCTCAATCAACTCCCCGTAGAAGTTAACATCCCCTACAATGGGATTATTATCCTTTCGGCTTGCAAAACGTGTCACACTTGTATTCAGCACATGACTCCACTATTTTGAGTTTTCCTCCGTCTATCGACATCCTTCACTCGAAATCGAAAACCATTTATTATGTAAGACTTATACCGCCTCGCATCCATATGAGGACCCAATGCAAGACTCGTAATTCTTTCGGGCACTACATCTTTCGTCGTGCATACCTTTTATAAAAAACAAAATTTAATAAGAAAATATTTAAAACGATAAATTGAAACTATTATATGAAGGTGGTTTCATACTTACATAATCCTTAAACCAGCTAACAAACTTATCATTATGTTCTTTCTCTATAAGATGTCGTTGATTACGAGGTAGTGTCTCCCTCAAATGTATACGATGCATTCTGAGCAGATTGAAAATATGAATTAAGTATTAATTTGAAATATAAAAGATATAAGGAATGTAAGCCTCATGTAAGGAATCACTTACTCTAGGTATTGTTCAACATCTTCAGTATTGAAAAGCACATATCTATGCGCTTGTACTCGTGTGATGTAATCAAGGGTAATTACCTCTTCTTTTCTTACAAAGCGGCCTAACTCATCACCTTCATCATCATTTCTTCTAGGACGATTGTGTTAGAACATGGATTAATTAATATGTGTTATTTAATTCCATTTGTTATAATTATTTAATAATGTTAAAGTATAGACAAAATGTGTAGAATTCCATTAGGTGTAAGTACCATTAAATGATGGGCATAATGGTAACTTCACACCATCATCTTTATGAAAGGGTGTAGTCCCTAAATGAAGTGCCCCTTGGATTCCTATATAAAGGCCTATCCATCAAGCCTATGAATCTACTAGTTACATCATTTCTCATTCAGTCAAAACTCTTCCTAAGTAATTGAAGATTAAAGAGATTAAGGGCACTTATCATTTAGAAGATCTACTCTTCCCTACTTTCTCATTTATTCAAGAACAAGATCAAGAACATAATCATGGAATCACAAGGTACACGCTTCCGTATTATTCTTCTTCTTCTTCTCCTTCTCTTCTTAATCTAGTTGTGAGTCGGTTCATGGTTAATGGATCGTTAATGTTCCAACAATTGGTATCAGAGCCTACTCATATACTAGATTGAGTTTGAAATTCTTATAAAGCCTTATGCTTTAATTCTTGTATGATTTCATTTAGTTTTTGTTCTTGTTCATGATACTCATCTTGTCTAAGAGTATTATATTCATAAACTTCATTCTATTTCTGATTTTGGTTTACTCAAGGCTTTCAATTCTTAATGTAAGATTATCCTATTTTGGACATAGCCACCATCATTTGATGCGTTGTGAGTTTGTTCAAATGTATAGCCACACATTTAAAAATGTGATGTGAGTATAAGGATCTACTTGCTTTGGTTGAATAATTATTCACCATTAAGTTAAGAATTGATAGTCTAAAGGGTATTGGATGTTATGTCTCGTTGTCCTGGCAAAGGGCCCGGCGCCCTCCGAGGGCGCGGGCCTAGCCGACATGTAGACTGGTATCGGACCACAAAGGGGGTGCGGGGGGCGTAGCCCCCCGCGGTATGGTATGACTCTCTTTATTTGGTTCAAAACTGTTCATAAAAGGGTTCAAAACTGTTCATAAAAGGGTGTTAAAAATGGTGACTTTTCGTCAAATCTGGGCACTGGGCACATGGGCGGTCGCCCATCTTGATCTGGGCGGTCGCCCATGTGTACAGCAACTTCAATGCCTGTGAAATGCAGCTTGGGCGGTCGCCCATCTTGACCTGGGCGGTCGCCCATGTGTACAGCGACTTCAAAATTTGTGGAATTGAAGCTTGGGCGGTCGCCCACCTTGACCTGCGCGGCCGCCCATGTGTGCAGAAGCTTCAATGTTTATAGAACTGCAATTTTTTGGTCATTCATACCCTTTTTGGTCTTTTGTGATAATTTGTTAGTAAATTATAGTATCTGGACACCAGTCGCGCTTCGGCGGTTCTTAGAGTTATCGAACATTAAGAATGGACGGGTAGAACAAAAGGATACTATCTTTTAATGATAAATTTCACTTATTTATTTACCCTTTAAATTTTCAGAAATAACCTTAAGACCTTTTGTTTCCGATTAATTATATCCTTAACATTTTGGACATAATTAACATGCTTGTTTTCCAAAGGAGACCTTGTTGATTAAATTCGAACTTGTTAAAAGATGAATGTAAATATTGATATCTGATAACATGCTTGTTTCCCAAAGGAGACCTTGTTGTTGACTAAGTATTTACATTCATGGGGTAATAATTGAACTAAACTTTTGGTCATTTTAAATGCTGTGAACCATCCCAAAGGAAGGCGGGTGTTTAAAGTGAATTGTTTATATTCTTTATTGCCGGGGAACAAGTACCTTAAACTTTAGGACACTTTTTGTACTTGATCCGGCCCAAAGGAAGGCAAGTATTTAAAGTGTGTTGTTTAAGATATTTTGTACCTTAAGATAAATCAAATTGTGAGTCAATTCGCAATCCAAAGATTAGTCTTGATGTCATGTTGATTATCTTTTATTTTGATGGAATTCATTTGATATAATTAATCATTATGTAGTTTCTTATATATGTTTTGTTTCATTCTTGTTCTTCTCCTTCAGATTTGATTAATACTTCATCCGTAACTACTGCTATAAATGATGTACCTTTGCTTACTGGGACTAAACTTAAAACTTGAAAAAATAATATAACGATGATCTTAGGCAATATGGACATCGATCACGCATTTGGGGAATCAAGTCCCGCTGCTCTCACTAAAGGAAATACCGTTATAGAACGGAAAAATGTTGAGCAATGGGAACGGTCCAACCGTGTGAGTCTAATGATCATGGAAAATGCAGTTTCAGAGACATTTTTGGACAATGTCTCTAAATCGAAAATGCTGAGTTTTTTCTTGAATTCTTGTGGAAACTTGTTTTCATTCGGTACAAGGGTGACGAAAATCTTCGGGAGTACATTATCGAATTATTTCATCTTTCGATCAAACTAAAAGCACTTAAGTTAGAGATTTCGGAAGATTTGCTCGTGCACTTAGTTTTGATCTATCTTCCTCCTCAATTTGGTCCTTTTGAGGTGACCTATAAATGTCGAAAGTACAAGTGGAATATTAATGGATTACTTTCACATGTGACATTAGAGGAAGATAGGATGAAATATCTTAAATTAGAAAATACTCACTCAGCATCTACTTCTTCTCATGGGATTAAGAGAAGGGGGAAGGAAATTGCGGTTGCAAGTAAGAAGCATAAGGGATCATTTAAAGATCATAAAGTCAAGAAGTGCTTCTTTTGCAAGGACCTTACTCGCATGAAGAACGACTACCATAAGTATCGCAAATGGCGAATTCAGGATGGTATGTCATTTGGTCTTGTTTGTACTAAGGCAAATTTGGTTTCAATTCCTTAATACACATAGTGGTTGTATTTGGTGCGACAACTCACATTAGTTCATGTATGCAGGGTTGCCTGAATTACCGAATCCCCAGTGAAGATGAGAAATACATCTATATGGAAGCTGGAAATCCGGTTGAAGTTATAGGCATAGGGATTTTTGTTAAGTACTGGATATTATTTTGTATTAAATAATACATTTATTGTACCGTCATTTAGGCGGAATTTGATATCAGTCACAGTATTAGATCGGGAAGGTTATTCCCGTTCATTTGGTAATAATAAATGTGATCTTATTTTCAATTCCGAAGTTGTCGGTATTAGTACTTTATCTTAACAATGACAATTTTATTTACTTCAAACAGTAAATACTATTAATGAGTCCCATAATAATGAAACCAAAACTAAAGGCACTAATCAAAAGTTATCAAGTGAAAATTCTTGTATTCTATGGCATAGGCGTTTGGGTCATATCTCCAAAGGGAGAATTGATAAAGCTTATGTCGGAGGGAATTCTGAAAACAACTTGATACTCCGGATAAAACTTTTGCATTAAGTGTTTTAAAGAATAAATTTACAGACATTAAAGGAAATAGAATTTTGAGAGTATCAAACGTCTTGGAACTAATTCATATGGACATTTGTGGACCATTCATTAACCCTTCATGGAATGGTCAACAAATATTTCATTACGTTCATGGATGATTACTCTCGTTATGGATACATTATTTTCTTCATGTAAAGTTTCAATTATTGGACGTTTTCAAGTCTTTTAAGGCATAAGAAAGACTATTAAGAATGTTAAATCCGATCATGGTAGTAAAAACTACGGACGGTATAACGTATTGGGTGAATAACGTCCGGGTCCTTTATACTCGCTATTTTGAAGAGTGTAGGATTGTCCCTCACTACACCATGCCGGACAAACCTAGCATAGTATATTGGAGAGACATAATAGAATCCTTAAGGATATGGTAAGAAGTATGTTTTCTTGTACTTCTTTACCTCACTCATTATGGGCGAAGCATTAAAAACCGCAGCTTATATTCTCAATAGAGCACCTTCAAAAGGCTACCGACAAAACCCCTTATGAGTTATGGACGAATAAGAAACCGTCCTTAAATCATCTTCATGTATGGGGGTGTCCAGCAGAAGCTAGACCTTATAGGCCTAATGAGGGCAAACTGGACCTTAATACTGTTAGTAGCTATTTTGTAGGGTATGCCGAGAGATCTAGGGGATATAAATTTTATGACCCGAAAACTAGAACATTTTTTTCGAGACTGACAATGTTAGGTTCTTTGAGGATGTTGAATTTAGTGGGAGAAATAGTAATGTTTTTGAATTTGAAGAGTTAGAGGAACCACTCTATGTTCCTCAAACTTTAGTTCCTGTTGGAAATCAAGTAATTGTACCTGAAATTCAACAAAGAACATACAATTCAAATTAATATAGAGACTCCCGTAAATAACGGACAACATGGAAATGTTGGACATGAGGAAATTCAACAACCTCAAAATGAGGATGAACCAGTGCTCTTGAGGAGATCTACTAGAGAAAGAAGAAGTACTATTTCGGATATTTATGATATGTATCTTGCGGAGAATAAGGACACCTTAAGTTTAGTGGGAGATGATCTAATCACCTTCCATGAAGCCATTAATAGTCCTAATTCTCATAAGTGAATCAATGCCATTAATGAGGAGTTAAATTCAATGAAAGACAATGACATTTGGGATCTTGTCCCATTACCTGAAGGTGTAAAACCTATTGGTTATAAATTGATATTTAAAACCAAAAGGGATTAGCAAGGTAATATGGAAAGATATAAGACACGTCTTTTTGCTAATGGATTTACTCAAAAGGAAGGCATTGATTATAAAGAAACATTTTTTCCGATATCTTCTAAAACCTCTGTTATGATCATTATGACATTAGTGGCACATTATGATCTTGAGCTTTCATCAAATGGATGTTAAGACAGCTTTACTCAATGGCGACATTGAGGAAACTATCTATATGAAGAAACCAGAAACGGTGACTAATTCGGATCAAACTAGTCAACTGGTTTATAAACTTAAGAAATCCATTTATGGGCTTAAGCAAGCATCTCGTCAATGGTACTTAAAATTTAATCAAGTTATTCTTTCATTTGGCTTTGAAATGAATCTTGGTAAAAATTGTGTGTACCATAAGTTCAGTGGGAGTAGATTTATTATTTTGGTCTTATATGTGGATGATATTTTTCTTGCTAGTAATGATAAGGACCTTCTAAAAACTAAGAAATTTCTCAAACAAATTTGAGATGAAAGATCTTGGTAAAGCATCTTTTGTATTGGGAATCCAAATTCATCGTGATCATTCACGAGGTATTTTGGGATTATCACAAAAGAGCTATATAGAGAAGGTATTACAAAGGTTTAGCATGGAAAATTGTAAACCACATGACACCCATGTCTCTAAGGGAGATAAATTCAGTTTAAAGTAAATGTCCTAAAGATTAATTTTAAATCCAAGTATACGGAAAATATCCCTTATGCACCGGCAGTAGAAAGCTTAATGTATGCGCAAGTCTGTACTCGTACAGACCTTGTATTTATTATTGGGATGCTTGGTCAATACCAAAGCAATTCGGAAAGAAGAACATTAAGTCGCATCCAAAAGAATGATGAAGTACCTATAAAACATTAAACTACATGCTTATGTATATAAAATTGGATCATTTTTGAGATCATTAAGTATTCCGATTATGTTTTAGTGGATGCAAAGATGTCGAAAGACATCCTATGGTTATGTCTCTTGTTGAAGAGAAATAAGTATAAAATGAACAAATAGATATACAATTTATAGGATCAAACTCCATGTTATTGGATCCATTTTGTAAAGTGTAATCTCTTTTGATGTTTCACGAGCATACGCTTCATATGGGTGAAACAACTTTTGATAATGCTTAAATCAGTGGGAGTTTGTGTTGTTATCTATTTCTTTGTGTTATAATTTATATTGATCTCATTTGGTTAAGTAGGACTAGTTGGAGAATATATATATGCGTTCTTCATATATATTCATTAATATTCCATGCTACATATCTATACTTAATCTATGTCGTTTAGTTGAATATATATATGTGATTAATGTGGGTTTAGTTGCGAATCAATTACAACGACTGCCCCTTTAGTCCCTATACTTATAAGACTAATGGACGGGATTGTGTTGGATGACAATAAACGTGCACATAAGGGTTGTCATTCATGTTATAAATGATTAAGGAATTTATTTAGTAAAAGATACATATTAATATTAATCCAAGTGGGAGATTGTTAGAACATGGATTAATTAATATGTGTTATTTAATTCCATTTGTTATAATTATTTAATAATGTTAAAGTATAGACAAAATGTGTAGAATTCCATTAGGTGTAAGTACCATTAAATGATGGGCATAATGGTAACTTCACACCATCATCTTTATGAAAGGGTGTAGTCCCTAAATGAAGTGCCCCTTGGATTCCTATATAAAGGCCTATCCATCAAGCCTATGAATCTACTAGTTACATCATTTCTCATTCAGTCAAAACTCTTCCTAAGTAATTGAAGATTAAAGAGATTAAGGGCACTTATCATTTAGAAGATCTACTCTTCCCTACTTTCTCATTTATTCAAGAACAAGATCAAGAACATAATCATGGAATCACAAGGTACACGCTTCCGTATTATTCTTCTTCTTCTTCTCCTTCTCTTCTTAATCTAGTTGTGAGTCGGTTCATGGTTAATGGATCGTTAATGTTCCAACAGATTGGACTTTGTCTCAATGTCATCCAAATACTGCGTACAAAAAGTCTTGCATTCTTCAGCCACAATTGCCTTAGCTATGGAGGCCTCGGGATGGGCTCGATTTCGAACATATAATTTTAATGTAAGTAGAAACCTACAAAAACATTTACTTATGCTAAAGCAGATGTAAAAAGGAATTTAACTTTTTTCAAAGTAAATTTAATATGGATGTACCTCTCTACCGGATACATCCAACGAAATTGTATTGGGCCTGCTAGCAAGGCCTCCTCGGCTAAATGCAACCTAAGCAAGTGCTCCATAACATCAAAGAAAGCCGTGGGAATATTTTCTCGAGAGCGCATAGTGTGACAGCCATCCGATCTTGTATCTTTTCGAGATCAGCAAGTGTATTCACCTTTGAGAATAATTGCCTAAAGAAATTTGCCAACTCAATGATGGCTTTTACAACAGAAGTAGGCAACGCTTTTCGAACAGCTAAAGGGAGTAGTTGTTGGAGCAAAATATGACTAGCATGGCTCTTAAGACCCCAAATAGCTCTTTCCTCTAGATGTACACAACGAGATATGTTTGACGAGTAGCCATCAGGAACTTTGACTCCCTTTAGAACTTTCAAGAATGTGTCTTTATGCTTCTTACTCATTGTAAACTGAGCTGGAGTCATAATATCTTTGCCAGATGGAAGCTTTTGTAGATGCAATGGTTTCCGAATGTTCATCTCTTTTAGGTCTTTTCTTGCTTTATCATTATCTTTTGATTTCCCCGTAGTACCTAACAGAGTATGTAGCACATTATCACACACATTTTTTTCAATGTGCATAACATCAAGATTATGACGAACATGATTATTTGCCCAATATGGCAACTCAAAGAAGATACTCCTCTTTTTCCAATTGTGACACAACTTAGGAACCTTTCTTTTTTCCAACTTGGCTTGTTGCTTCTCACCCTCTTCTCTTTTTCTCTTTTTAATAACATCTTCTATTTTATACTCTGTTTCCATATTTTCAACTTGTTTAAGCAATTTTGTTCCAAACAATAACTTGGGCTTATCTCTCACTTCATGAGTACCATCAAAAGAGCCTTTATCCTTACGAAAAGCATGACTCCTAGGCAAGAAGCGTCGATGACCAATATAACAATACTTGCCACCATGATCCAACCATCGTGCTTGAGGTCTCACATTGCAACAAGGGCAAGCATATTCACCTTTAGTGCTCCATCCAGACAACATTGCATATGTAGGAAAGTCATTTATTGTCCATAATAGTGAAGCTCGTAAAGTAAACAACTCGTTCCTTGATGCATCATAAGTTGATATACCATCTTCCCATAATTCCTTCAACTCATCAATTAACGGTTGGAGATACACATCTATCTTGTTGCCCGGCCCTTTTGGGCCTTGAGTAAGCACCGACAAGAAGAAATATGGTCATTTCATGCATAACCAAGGTGGAAGATTGTATGGCATAAGCACAACCGGCCAAGTACGTGAGATATAGTCATTGTTACGAAAGGATTAAATCCGTCGAGATGCTAATCCCAATCTAACATTTCGAATTTCACTTGAAAATAATGGATAACGTTCATCGAATTCCTTCCACGCACGAGAGTCTCAGGATGCCTCAAAGCACACCATCGTCTATTCTTTTCTCGGCATGCCATCTCATGAGTGTCGCGGTCTTAGATGACCAATACAACCTTTGCAACCTTGGCTTTAAGGGAAAATACCATACTTTCTTCATCGCTACCTGCTTGGGAAGTTTATTCTTGCCACTTGTTTCCGCACCTTCACCGCTACCCCCTTCTTCTTGTTGCTTATATCTAGAGGCTCCACAAATTTCACATTTAGTAAGTTTTTCAGTTTCATTTCGAAACAACATACAATGATTAATGCACGCGTCCCACGTTTTATAACTAAAACCCAAATCCGTTAGTCATCTTGTACGCTTCACGATAGGTACTTGGCACTTTCGGCCGCGAGGCAATGCCCTAATGAAATTTTTTAATAAAGAAGTAAATCCCTTATCGGTCACTCGATAATTAGCCTTCCAGTGCATAAGTTCTACAATAAATGAGAGTATTGTAAACTTATCACACCCTTCCCACAAGGCTTGATCAGCATCTCTCAAAAGTCTAAGAAACTTTGCGGTGGATGCATCTGATTGTACGATTTCTTCAATTCCTGGCTGGTTACTATCCGGCATACCCATCCCTTCATGTACCATTCGCCTCATACAATCTTGCACGCCCAATTCAATTTCAATGCCATCTTCAGTTGTCCTATCATTATTATCATTCTTACGCGCCGAAATGTACTCTTCCCCGTGCCTAATCCAATTCTTGTAATCTTTTTGAAATCCCACTTCAATACAATGTAATCTCACGGTTGCACGGTCTTTTTGGTAACGATTTGCGCATTTTTTACAAGGACAATATATTTCTTTAACACCAACAGACTTTTTTGAGAATGCAAAATCGAGAAAGTTGTCAACCCCAGACAAATACTCATTTGAAATTCGATTATCCAAATCAATCCAACTTTTGTCCATATATGACTTGACTTGATATTTTTAACGTTAAAATACAACCTATATATAAGATCGAGAGACACAAATTTTAGAATAAAAATAAACTCATAAACTAACATAGTCTAAATATGTACAACTTTTGGCTCGATATAGATAATATACATTGTTGGAGCCTAGCCTATTAGTCGAACTTGGGCCTATGATATAGTATAACCCTATGACAACATTCATTCATTCTCTCTCACAAGCCCCCCCCCCTAATTGAGAAGCTAATTTAAGGAACTAGGTTGATGTGCAAAAGAATATGCACATGCAACAAAAGATTTGGAACTATTTTTAGGAACTAGGTTGAAGTGCGCAACATTATTTTTTGTGTAGGGTCTACGAAGGGTACTATCTTAGGAGAGCGATGGTAATATAAGAAAAGTGTTATTATATTTAAAATAATGTGAGCCCAAAATTCTTGCTACAATTAGGCAAATCTACGAAGGGTACTATCTTAGGAGAGGAATGGATGCCCATTCTTTTACTCTAACTCTTGCACCTGATCTAAATATCTAGGTGTTATTATATTAATTCCTTTTGATAGTTTCACCATTGACTTATTACTAAAGAAAGATTCTTCCTTAATAATGATTTTATATCAAAATGTGATCAAATGAAACACCAACTGCCAGCAGTGAATCAAATAATAAAAGAAGAGAAGATCTCAAGCAATGGCCAACCATGAAGCATAAACAAGTTAATGGTAAATTTCTGGGGACTATGAAAGGAAACCAATTCCATAAGAAAAACTATTTTGGTTCAGGCCCAAATATGCTCCCAGAAGTCCCACTAAATATCCTCCATAAAAACTGAAGGTGCAACCTAACTGAGCCTTTTTTTTTTCAAATCCTACGTGACAGATTCCCTACGCAATAAACTGTGTATATATTGGTAAACACATTTGTACCCATGATTCCTACTTTGTTACTGGTATAAACTAACAACACTAATATTTCGTAGCACTCCGAGTTGAGAAATTTTCTTTTAATACATCATTGGTTGTGAGACATGAGAAACAATGATATAATGAACCAAAAAAATGAGTACAGTTCGAAGCTAATATCATCTCTACATTGGAGGCAGCACAGAGATGAGACCAAAAGGAAATGGAAAATAGCAGTTAAAAACACATAATGGCATTCATGTCCAAAATCCAAAAATTAAACCAATTCATGTCCAGAGTATGAGCCATGAACTCAAAAATTAAACCAATTCCATGAGAAAGAAATATTAATGCTGAGAATGTTCTTATTACACAGCAATTCCGTCCTAGCAGGCTTATTATCAGGTAGCATGAACTCAAAAATTAAAACTGGGAGCATAAAATAGAGAGTATGAGCCATGAACATAGAACAAAAACCAAAAATTAAAACTAAATACGCTATATCTACCTGCTGATTTGGTCGAAGGCGTCGGATTTTCTTGCACTAGCTATGGAGGAGAGAAAGAGAGACTGAGATACAGATCGAAGAAATCAACAAAAACCAAAAATTAAAAGTAATTAAATACGCTATACCTACCTGATTTTGGTCACCGGCGTCGGATTTTGAAGCCCTGGCTATGGAGGAGAGAAGCTCTGTAGGAGAGAAAGGGAGATGGAGATTACCGCGAAACTGAATAGGGAAATTTGGGTTTCCCGGTATTTTAATAACATTTACGGCGGATATTGTACACCGCCGTAAATAATGGTATTATTTACGGCGGACGCGTATCAGCCGCCGATAATAAGTACCTATAAACGGCGGCTACTGATATACCGCCGTATATAACCTCGATCTCGTATACATACACGTTAAATATACGTACATTACTTATTTACGGCGGACGCGTCCGTCGTATATATTAGGTATTTACGGCGGTATGTACAGCCGTCGTATATAATATATATATACGGCGGACGCGTGTTCACCGCCGTATATGAGCGCCGTAAAAAGCCTACTTTCTTGTAGTGTATTTACACAATGTGTTTGAGTGATATTGAAAATATGTGGAAGCATGTTGTATAGGCCGTTAGGATAAAATGTAAGGGTGTTGGCATAGTGATTGGCTTAAGATGTATGTATTTGGGGCTTATTAAAAGATAGTCTCAAAGTGATGGCTCTCAATACTTTATTCTTATGAATTATGTACACATTTATTTTGATATAATACAATTGTTTGTTATTTTCATCGATCGTTTCAATAAACGAAGAGGAGCTGCTTTTTTGTAACCATCATTTTTTCCATTTCTTTCATTTTTGTACTGTCACAGTGTCATTAGCATGGGTTATAGAGTACTAGTTATTTAATAAATTTAGTTAGGAAAAAATGCAACAATTAGCATCCAACTATTGCACTTTTGTGGATAATACCATTAAACTTTTTTTTTTTTGATCCAGCACATTAAACTGTTTTTTTTTTATTTATTTATTACCACTACGACTAACGGGGTTAGTTTTTCCTAGTTAAATGCCATTTACCCAGGGGTATTTTCGGTATAAAAGTCCTAGGGGCTGAATTAAAAAGAGGATTAATGTTTGGCCTCTATAATCCAGTGATATTTTCGGTATAAAAGTCACATGGGCATTTTCGGTATAAAAGTCTTAGGGGTATTTTCGGTATAAAAGAGAAGGAAAATATAGAGGTCAGACATTAATCCTCTTTTTAATTCATCCCCTAGGACTTTTATACAGAAAATACCCCTGGTTAAATGGCATTTAACTAGGAAAAACTAATCCCGTTAGTCGTAGTGGTAATGAATACTAAAAAAAAAAAACTGTTTAATGTGTTGGATCCAAAAAAAAAAAAAGTTTAGCGGTATTATCCACAAAAGTGCAATAGTTTGATGTTAATTGTTACATTTTTTCCATTTAGTTATTTAAAGGATACAAATAGAAATAAAAAAATATCTTATCCCAAAAAAGTAATTTAGAATAAGTTTTTATTTATTAATATAACAAAAAGTAAATAAAATTAATGAAAAATAACAAACAGTAAATAAATATCTATCGTTATTGCTTTGATATCAATAAGAATACATTTACAGCATTATTTTTTATTAATTTGTTTTTTTATTATTATTTACTCATAACCATCAATAGCAATATAGTTTGGATTTTATTTTTTATTATTTATTGTTCATGATTTATTTCTTTTTTACTTTTTGTTATAATAATAAATAAAAACTTAGTTTAAATTACTTTTTTTGGGACATGATATTTTTTATATTAACACGACAATTTCGATAAAAAAAGGAAAAAATAAATTTAGTAAAATCGCAAGTGGGTAGAAATCACTCCGTACCCTTATCATCAGGCTAGTATAAAATAATAGAGATGTGGAGTACTGTATTAGATAAAGCTAGTTTTACACCCGTGCGTTAAACGCACAAATAAATAAATTTGAAAAATTAACTAAAAAGATATAAAAATAATAATAACTTAAGAAAATATAATTTTAAAGATATTTATTTCAACAAAAATGTCATTGTATTAATCCAATAATATTACACATATAGCTAACAAATTGAATTGTACATATTGAAATATTTATAAAAATACAAAATTATTAGTGAAATATTCACCTTTATTTTCAATATCAATACCATGTATCAAAGTTTTAAAATGTTTATAAAGGAAGTGACAATAACATCACTTGATCACCTATTTTTTTACAAATATTATCTATTAAAAAAAGAACATTATTTGATAAATTTGTGCTTTAAAGAACTAACTAACTAAATAAATAAATAATAAAAATATTTTATTAAGTAATTATACAGATGAATATTGAAATAGAAAATACTAGTCATACTACTAACTAAAAGTTAATTTTATAATTTTATGCATTAACATTTTTTTTAAATATAGTTAAGTTTTATAACACGTTACTCATATTTACTAATATTAAAATATTTATCATTTAATTTATATTTATTTGAAAATACTATAATCAAATTTCATATAATGTTAGTCTTAGTTAGAAATTAAAAGATATACTCCGTTCTTAAAAAAATAAAAAAAATTATTAGAGCTGACTAAACATCATTTAGAATTTTTGTGAATGAGCTAAATCAATAATTTTATTATTTTATCTTTTAATAACCTTTTCCATTGATTACAGAATAAAAATATAATAATATTTTATTTTTGAAAGAGCACTATAAATTGGATAATATTTAGAGGGTGCACTTTTATAAGTTATTTTTAATGACTAACGGGAAGAAAATTTAAATTGCAACAATTTTTTTTACAAGATTTCTTATGATAATTCATAAAAAGTATAAAATGCTATGATAAACCTTTACAATTTTTATTTTGCAAATATCTCTTTTTAATAGTGTAATAATTATGGTTAAAATAGTGTAATTATTAAATGTTTGAGAAGTAATAAAAATGACTTTTCAAAAATTATAATATAGTTTTAAAGAAAAAATATGTTTAGATCACTTGAGCCTTTATATATATATATATATATATATACTCCCTTCGTCCCATTAATAACTTCATCTTTTGCCATTTTGGGTGTCTCATTTAAAGTTTCACCTTTCCTTTTGGGGCAAAGAATCTTTACTATTTTCTCCACTAATTCTCTCTCCTATTTCACTATTATTACACTCACAACACTTTTAAAATTTACTATTTCCTTCACTCATTCTCTCTCCTATTTTACTATTACACTCATAACATTTTTTTCACCCTTAATTTATGTGTCGAAGTTAAAATGGTGAACTAAATATTGAAACGGATGGAGTATACAGAAGTGCTCTCACAAGCCAAAAAATCAATTACCAGGGCCTACTTTAATGACTGGGGGTGGGGGGAGCAATAAACTATACTCCCTCCGTCTCATTAATGACTGGACGGAAGGAGTATAGGGAGTAACGAAGGAGTATCTGTTTTTTCTCATTTTCACGGAAAACTGTAGAAAAATATCTATCTATATATAATAATAAGATTGTGGTAATTTTTTGGCCATCAAAGGGTATTTTCGACTTTTCATATCATGGCGAAATGGCAATTACTAAGGCAGAAAATAAACGTGGCAAGATGTGATTGGTGGAGGTTTTTTTTTTTTTTTTAAATAACTTTGGACAAGTGTCGGCAGTTTGGTGAAGGGTATAACAGACATTTCATTGGTGCGTGTACCTCACGCGTGGACAAAGGCTCGTGAAGTCATCTTTCTGTTTTTTTTTTTTTTTTTTTTTTTTGGTTTGGACAAGTGTTGATCTATGATTGGATTTCGTTTTTTTTTCCACCCATTTCTTTAACCTAAATTATATTATAATAAATTTATTTTTTTTAATTTTTTTTTCATCAAAATTCATAATTTTTTTTTCTCTTTAAATAGAGACTATTTTCATTTGATTTGGACACAGAAAAAAAACCAATTTTTTTAAATATAAATTTTTTAATTATCCTTTGTTAATTTTTCTTTTTAATTTTTCAATATGATTTTAGTCAAAATTAATTAAGTGTCAAGTTTTTTTTATTATAAATGATAATGATTATAATATAATTTTACTAATTATAAAAATAAAGAATATAAAATAAAATAAAATTGATAGGGTATAGAATAATGAGTTAGAATGGGTAATAAGGTTATTGAGTTTATTCGATACATCAAACATTTGATTTATTTTATTTCAAAAAAAATTGAATCATAGTAAATAGAGTATTAATAAAGACGAATATCGGGAAAGATGGTCATCATTTTTAAAATTTTGGTTGAAGTGCATGTCAATATTCTAAGAAATATAAATAATATAAATTGGTATTTTAAAAGAGGGTGAGTAAGTAGTGGGTTGAGTTTGATGAGGAAGTGGAGGGTTTGGGGAAATTTTTTTCATTTAACACAAATGTTATTAGTTTTAGGCTTTTGAAAATTATGCTAAATGGAGATAGTTACTCATATAGATAATAGTCATACAATTACAATGGGGTACTAAACGGTAGCTTGACTTGCCATTGAAGGGCACTTTGGACATTTCACGTCGTGGCAAAATTGCAAATGACAAGGCTGAATATACACGTGACAATCTGTTATAGGGCGAAATTAGAGCGTCGTGAGGATTTTTTTTTTAAATTTCTGGACACGTGTCGATCAATCTTTAAAGGGCAATTTGGTCATTTCATCAATGGCATAATTGAAAATAATTAAAAATTCACGTGTCACCTGCTCATTGGATGGTTTTATTTCAAAAAAAATTTCCCCATTTCTTTGATCTCAATTATTTTAAAAATAAATAATTTTTTAAAAAACAATTTACACCATAATTCATAATTTTTTTCTCTTTTCAAATAGAAACTTCTTTCATTTGATTTGGATATAGAAAAAAAATCATCTTTTTTAAATATAAATTTCTTAATTATCCTTTGTTAATTTTCCTTTTTTATTTTTCAATAACTTTTTAGTGAAACTTTAATTAAGTTGTAATTATTTATTTTTAATTATAAATGGTAATGATAATAATAATAATAATTTTACTAATCATAGAAATAAAGAATATAAAATAAAAGTTGTAGGGTATAGAATGATGAATTGGAATGGTGTTGAATTTTTATGAGCAAAATCATTTTGTATTTATAAAGTATATAGGGTTATTTAATATAATAATAATATATCCACACACACACACACACACACACACACACACACACACACACACACACACACACACACACACATATATATATATATATATATATATATATATATATATATATATATATATATATATATATATATATATATATATTTATATACTCCCTTCGTCCACTTAGTTAGTTCACAATTACTGTTTACGCGGGAATTAAGGAAAAAAATAATGATATAAATGTTGTGAGTGTAAAAGTAAAATAGGAGAGAGAATGAGTGGAGGGAATAGTAAATTATAATGGTGTTGTAAGTATTAAAATAATGTAGGAGAGAGAATGAGTGGAGGGAATAGTGATAAAAAAATTTCATTTTAAGTAAAAAAATAAAGTGTGAAGTATGTATTTGAACGCCCAAAATAGAAAGTGTGAAGTAAGTAAGTGGACAGAGGGAGTATATATATATATATATATATATATATATATATATATATATGGGGGAGTGTGATGAATGTGGGCTTCGGTTCTATTTGATAAGTGGGGTGGGGTAATATTGTTATTGTGTTTATTTTAGTTCGATATATCATACTCCTCCGTACTGCACCAAGGGTCATCGGGGGAGATTTTACGCTTCTTAAGAAATTTTTTAAAAAATGAATAAAAGTTAAATGTGGGATAGAGAATAGTAGTTAATGATTGGTTTTTTTGTAAATATGTTAACTTTATAAGGGTATAATGAATGATTTTTTTGTAATATGAGGTAGAAAATAGTAGTTAATGATTGGTTTTTTAATAGGAGAGAGAATGAGTGGGAGGAATAGTAAGTTAATGATTGATTTTTTTGTAAATATGTTAACTTTATAAGGGTATAAGTATAATGAATGATTTTTTTGTAAATATATTAAATTATAAGGGTATAAATATATTCAAAAACTTGTCATTTATTGAAAGGAACTCTTGGTCTGGACGAAGCAAAAGGGAAAGTAGAACCCTTAGTCTGGAACGGAGGGAGTACAATTTATTTATTTTAAAAAAAAAAAACTTTTAAGCATACTAAATAAAGTATTAATAAATTGTTCGATTTTTCAATTCTTCTCAGAAAATTGTGTATTTATAAAGACGAATATATGGAAAGATGGTCATCATTTTTAAAATTTTGATTGAAGTGTATGTCAATATTATAAGAAAAAAAGATAGTCTAAATTTGTATTTTAGTTATATATTTTTGGCAGAAAAGTGACGCGTGCCATACACGCGCGTACAGAGGCGCGTCTATGAATGTGAATTTTTATATTTTTTTATTTAAATGGGATACTTGGTATCAGTTCATTGGCCGATTGAATTTCAGATTTTTTTATCCGATTTCTTTAACATTTAAAAATAATAATATAAATTAATCCAAATTCAATTAAAATATAAATTTTAAAATAAAAAATAAAAAATAAAAAATTAAAAATTACAAATTAAAAAATAAAAATTAAAAATTAAAAATTAAAAATTACAAATTACAAATTTCAAATTACAAATTAAAATTTAAAAATAAAAGAATTTTTTTTGTGATATTCAGGAAGTTTTGTTGTAACAATCAGCTTCTTTGGATTTTTTTTTTAATATCCATCTTTTAAAAGTTATTCTTGGTAAATGGCTTTAAGACTTATACAATTTATACTTTCTAATAACTGTTTATTTCTTAGTTTAATGACTAATTTATTAGATTATATTTATATCTGATTAATGTCTCATTATTGTCTGTAAAATAAAATATTTTAAATTGTATGATATAGTGTATATTTTTCATTTCAATGTAAAAAAAAATATTTTAAATTGTACGATATAGTGTATATTTTTCATTTCAAGGTATTTGTATTATTGTATTCTTTTTATGCTATGACTATTAATAAAATTCAAAGGTCAATATTTATTCATTGTTGACCTCCTTTTAAATCGATACTATGTCATTTGTCGTTTTCAATTATATTTCACATTAAAAAAGTGCACAATCCCGATGGTCCGAATATATTGATATGTAATGATGATCTTCCTTCCTCTTTCGATAGTTGTGCCGACAATGTTGTCTTTTAAAGCTGTGTTTCACAATGTATAAAAAAAATTCTCTCATTTAGTCATTTTATTTAATTACCATCTTCTTCAGCATCAATAACTCCCCGTGCATCGCAGGAATGTAACACTAGATTTATTTTAGTGACATTCAATCTGATATTTGTATTGAGAATATAATTTTCAAATAAATATTTTACAATGTATACAAACATCTTTATTTCCTTTTGTATTTATTCGATTTTGATAAATTATTTGTTAGTAACTGTCCGTGCATCGCACGGGAGTCAAACTAGTTGTAAATAAAATTAGGATTGTGCAAATTGAAATTTTCATATACTTCCTCCGTCCCATTAATAACTTTACCTTTTATCAATTTGGGTTTATTAATAATTTCATCTTTTGTCATTTTGGGTGTCCCATTTAAAGCTTCACCTTTCCTTTTTTGGCAAAGAATCTTTACTATTTCCTCCACTCATTCTCTCTTCTATTTCACTATTACACTCACAACATTTTTCAAATTTACTATTTCCTCCACTCATTCTCTCCTATTTTACTATTACACTCACAACATTTTCTTCACGCTTAATTTGCGTATCGGGACCAAAATGGTGAACTAAATATTGGGACGGAGGGAGTATATATATACTCCCTCCGTCCCATATTACCTTATCCATTTTTCTATTTTGGGCGTCTCACTTTAAAGTCACACTTTTCTAAAAATGAAACTTTTTAATTCTTCTTTATTCATGGACCCACTTGTCATACTCACAACACTTTTCAAATTTATTATTCTCTCCACCCATTCTCTCTCATACTCACTCACAACTCCTACTTTAATAACATTATTCCTTATTTTTCGTTCTAGTAAATGAGTAAGCTATTATGAGACAGAGGGAGTATATACTCCCTCCATCTCACGTAAGTGTGGATTTATTTTCATTTTGGGACGTCCCACATTAATGTGGACTGTCCAAAATGGCAAAGAATATTCACTATTTCACTCACTCATTCTCTCTCCTACTTCACTTTTACACTCACAACATTCTCTCTCCTAACTATTCCTCCCATTCATTTTCTCTTCTATTTAATTTTTCGTACTCACAAACACCCCCTCCACCTATTTCTCTTTCCTACTTTTTCTTAATTTTCACACCCAAAAAGTAGGTCCACAGTTACGTGGGACGGAGGGAGTACTCTCTCCGTCCCGCCCGAAAAGGGCAATTTTGCTTCCTAGCACGAAAATTAAGAAATGAATAAGGAAAGTGATGTAAGAAAGAGAAAAAGGTTAAATGTTGTGAGTATGAAAAATTAAATAGGAGAGAGAATGATTGGAAGGAATAGTTAGGAGAGAGAATGTTGTGAGTGTAAAAGTAAAGTAGGAGAGAGAATGAGTGGGAGAGGAAGAGTATAAAAATAATAAAAAAATTTCTTTTTGGGATTGTGCCCTTTTAAATGGGACGTTCAAAAAAAAAATTTGTGACCTTTCGGGTGGGTCGAAGGGAGTATTAAGTAACACTAGGGAAAAACTGAGCGAGTAGTGCTTTTGATACACGGAGGGCCGAAGCCTAACAACCAAAAAGGCTTTGTTCAGGGAATATGGGCCTTATCAGTTTGAACTCTGAATGGGCCAGCGCATCAATTGACTGACATAGCGACAAATTGTGTATTTTTACTAAATTGAATCCAAGCAATAAAGCCGCTAGTGGCGGAATTGGCTCTCGCCAAGGAGTGTTGTTGCCATTTTGTCAACGGTTTGGATCTTGTCACACTTTCTCTATTTATTTGATTTACCGGGTTTCACTTGTATAAAAATAATATTGACCGTCTTCCACCAACAGAGAGAAAGTGGGCAAATCTTGAGCCATGTCTGGCAAAACCCTTGACAAAAGCAGTAGAAAATTCACTGGCTATTGCTACTCCCTTCCTTTCTTGAATTGAGACCTTTCATTTTCTTCAATTTCTGTCTGAAGGAAGTCAAAAAAAAAAAGCTTTTGAAATTATTTCATAGATTTTTTAAATATTTACTTTTACTCGATTGGACAAAATGATTTTGTGTTCGGTGGGATTCACAATTTTCAAATTGATCAAAGCTGCACAAAGAGAGAAAGGAGACATAAACAGTCGAGAACCACAGGCATCATCAGTTCCTGTCCAACACTTGGATTTGGAACAATGTCTTTATATTATTGTGTAGAAATATACTGATATACTCCCTCCGTTCCTGTTGAGTGGATACTTTTTTCCTTTTTGATCCGTTTTAGTCCAATGGAGACTATTCAAAATGGAAAGAAATCTTTACTATTTTCCCCACTCATTCTCTCTCCTATTTTATTTTTACACTCACAACAACAATTAAATCATTATTCCTTCTACTCATTCTTTCTCCTATTTAATATTTTATACTCACAACATTTTCTTTCATTTTTTATCTTTTTTATTTTTCCTTAATTTGTGTGCCCAAATTTTTGATATTCACTCGACTATAACGGAGGAAGACGAGAACTGAGGAAGTACATTAAAGAGGAAGTCAAGAAAAGGAGGGAACAAAAATCTAAAGGCAAAAATACTTAGCATTGGATGTCAGTTATTCTCTTCTTCTATGTGTACTTTTAATTGGATCTTTCAAATCTGAACCAACTCTCCCTTGGCTCCATAAATTAAAGGCAAACCTTCCGAGGTACAACAGTTGTACCTAGGGAAGGCCACGGGTCAAGATCGGATCGGATAACTGCTGATCCGAATCTGATTTGAACAACACAAACTCTTTACCGAACTCGCCCCAATCCGTATGTGTCTGATCCGAGCCTCGATTCGATTTCCAATTGGATCCGAAAAATCGACTAATAAATAAAATAATAGAAAAATTAGAAATAAAATGAGTAGCTAAATACTTCCATACAGTCAAAAATGATGCACATACAATATGCCAAAAATTGGCTGCTTAATCACAATCGTAATGAACAAAACTAAATGAATAGGTAAAAACAAACATATTTAAGCTAAAATGATAGAAAAATTGACTCACCTTATACAAAATCAGGTGCCGTTCAGACTCTTCTTGCCTCCTTCAAACAGCTACAAATTACCAAATTTTATCTTTACTTTTTTTCACTATTTCCTATTCAAAACATACCCACAACATAGTAGATGAGAGACGAGAGGAGAGAGAGAGAAGAGCGGAGAGAGAAACGAGCGGAAAGAGAGAGAGAAAGTGAGGCGCCTAATACCTTAATTTTTAGTTATATACTTAGGTTAATTGGGATCGGATCAGGTCTCGGGTTGGGTCAACTGTGCTATCGAACCCGATCCAATCATAAAAATTGAAATCATATCCGAATTTTTCAAATCGCATTGCATTCGATTCGTATCGGGTTCGGATTGTACCATTCAATGAGAACAAGTCCAGTTTCAATTGGACCAAATTGAAAAAGACATTCCAAACCTAATGTTGAGAGAGAGAGAGAGAGCAGAGCACATGATAGTTAGGACTTATCATGTCCTCTCAATTCTAAACAGTGAAGGCTTACACCGGTTCAACTTTATTTCTTTTTTGTTCCCTTAGACCAGCCGAGGTTTCTTTTGTGTCTGTGTAACAAAAAGAATGACCAAGAAAAAAAAAATTAAATTTGTTCTTGTTTTAAAATTAAATTATAAATAATTTTGGACATTTATTCTGGGGCGGAATAAGTAATATGTAATGAGTAATACTAAGTAATTTAAAAAATCTCATAAAATTTGGACATAAACATTATTGACAATGATTGATTGAATATTGTATTTGCACATCGCTCATTAAATAAAAAAAAAAATATATAAAACACATTGGTTAAAAAGAAAATAAACTATGTTTAAAAAAAATGTCATTGACACTATGATATGAATGGACCCCCAAATTAGGACCTCTATGATAGGACAAACTCAAATTAAATCACCTAAGTAATCCATGAATATGATACTATTCAAAATAAAGTCTCACCAAGCTTCTTGATTAATATCACCAATAATATAGTGTTCCCTTGGTCCACACCATAAATGTTACTCCCTTCGGATCCAAAATAATTATTCGGTTTTAGACTGTTCGATTTTTGGCTTTTTATCAGTTTTTTTTTAAAAAAAGTCTATAATTACTATGTAATAGTGAAATTACCAAATTTACTCTTTTTTATTAATTTTCTCTCTTCTGCATTACTTTACTCACTAGGACAATCATTACAATAATTCAAGTTCCTAGAGGTAAATTCGGAAATCGAATACTCCCTCCGTCCCAGAACAATGTTCACATACACTGTTTGCACATGTTTTAAGGAGGGAGTATTATATTGAAAGTGTTGTGAGTGTGAAAATAAAATAGGAGAGAGAATAAGTGGAGAGAATAGTAAATTATAATGGTGTTGTGAGTATTAAAATAATGTAGGAGAGAGAATGAGTGGAGAGAATAGTAAAGATTCCTTTCCATTTTAGGTAAGTTTTAAATGTGTGAAGTAAGTTTTGGGACGCCGAAAAGGGAAAGTGTGAAGATTGTTCTGGGACGGAGGGAGTACTTTAAGAAAGGTAATTATTATTATAACTTAATAATGAAAGTGCTTAGTTAAGAAATTGAATACCCACCCACCCTAACTGCCGCAGCCACCACCTCCTCCCCCACCTAGCACATCCATCTTCCTGTCCGCCGACCTCCGCTCCTATGACACCACTTTAACACTTTAACTCTGGACGCAAGCTCCACCCCATTTTAATCATCGTCAATTGAGATCCAAAGCCCTAAAATCAAAAATCTCTTTCTGTATTTCTCTACTTCTTCGATTTGTACATGAAAGGATAAAAGATTTATGTGTTCCACGCTTTTATGTGTGTGTTCATGCATGTTCTTGTGTATGTGTGTGAGAGTTTTTATTAAGTCTTGGGTTGAAAAAGTATGTCCCAAAAAATGGTTTTTGGAGGTGTATTTTCTATTTTTATTTATTTTTTCAGATTTGATGGGGATGCAGAGATCTAGGCCCATGGCCGAAGGTTTAAGGGTCTTACAGAGAAAAAAAGGAAGGGAGGAAGATGGTGGCGACAGTGGTGGCAGCTACACGAGATGTTAGAGATATTATTTCATATTGAGAATTGACAAATCTTACTTATAATATACTCTCTTCGTCCCAGTAGAAACTTTCATTTTTGCCATTTTGGATATCCCGTTAAAAGCTTTCACTTTCCTTTTTTGGCAAAGAATCTTTACTATTCTCTCCACTCATTCTCTCTCCTACATTATTTTAATACTCACAATACAATTATAATTTACTATTCCCTCCACTCATTCTCTCTCCTATTTTCAAATTACACTCACAACATTTTTTCTTCCCACCCATTTTCTTAATTTGCGTGCAATGCCAAAAAGAGGAAGCTTATGCCGGACGGGACGGAGGGAGTATAAAGATTATGGGTCACTCCCCTTAGTATCAATTGGTTTTAAGGTGGAACATCAGATTTTAAGATAGTATCAGAGCATGTTCTTTACATGTGCACTACACGTAAGGGGGCGTGTTAGAGATATTATCACACATTGGAAATTGACAAACCTTGCCTATAATATATAAAGGATACGAAAAGGGAGATTTTTTGGATTTATTTTTTTCGTTTTTGTAGTTTTGATGAAAAATGTGCATAAAAATAATGTTATTTTCTTAGCAAATAAATGTTACCTTTAAGATTTTTTTTTTAGGTTGAGTGAGTGAATCTGAATAATGGGTTGTATATTATCTTTTTATTTTTTAGTTTTTTAGGGTAGGATATTTTATTTATGTATCTTTCATTTTATTATGATTTTTTTATTCATCATCTTTTTAGTATATTTTGTAAGGTTTAGTATATTTAAAATTATTTTATGTAGTATTTAAGGTGATTTTTTTCTCAAATAATTCCATTTAAAAAATCTAAATCTCAAATAACTCATATTTGAATCTATTTGCCAAAATGACCAACTTTTTGGAATTCGCTACACGGTGTAGCGAGTTTCTAATTTTTCCGGTTAAAATCGCTACACGGTATAGCGAATTTAAATTTTCTCAATTTATTTTAATATTTATGCGAAAAAAAAACACTAAAATTTGAACTCGCTACACAGTGCAAGTTCAAATTGAAAAGGTCAAAGTCAAAGTAACAAAGTAACTTTGTACTTCTCCTCCCTTCCGTCTCACTTTGAATTACAAAATAAATGCAAAATTATGTATTAATAAAGAAAACTAAATAGAAATATTATTTTTTTCATTTCAAATAAATACTTTAAAAATATACTTCTATAAAAAAAATTATAATCTTCTTTTCAAAAATAAATATTTCTTTCGACTCAAAATGAATCACCAAAAAATAATACTACATTTTTTGTCCAAAAAAATGAACATTACTTTCTTCATCCCAATGAATATTTAAAAAAAAAAAATACTGTTTCATTTGCCTCAAAAACTAATGTTTGTAATGTTAGTGCCTTCGTTTCAATATATGACATTAACTTTTTAAACAAATGAAGTAATATTTTATAAAATATTCATTGGACGAAGATAGTAATTTATTTTTTTAGACGATGTAGTATTCTTTTGTAAAAATAAATGCGCTATGTAAGTTAATTTTTTTTTTTTTTTTGCCTTGGTCATTAAATTTAAAAATGTGGATGCGTTATGTAAGTTTACACCTTAGATAGCGCTTTATAAAAGCGCTATCTAAGGTGTGTTTCCTAAGATCCAATTTGTACTAGTGTATCTTCGTCTCAGAAAATGAATTTTAATTTTTGAGACAAGTAAGTAAAGTAGTATTCTTTTTTAAAATGTTCATTGAGACAAAGAAAGCAATTTTTTATTTTGGATATAGAAAGTAGTATTAATTTTTAAAATATTCATTGGGATTAAGGAAGTAATGCTCATTTTTTTGAATAAAAAATGTAGTATTATTTTTTGGTTATTCATTTTGAGTCGAAAGTAATATTTATTTTTGAAATGAAGAATATATTTTTTTATAGAAGTATATTTTTTAAAGTATTTATTTGAGATGGAAAAAATAATATTTCTATTTAGTTTTCTTTATTAATACATAATTTTTGTATTATTATTTTGTAATTTAAAGTGAGACGGATGAGAAGTACAAACTTACTTTGACTTTGACTATGAATTTGAACTCGCTAGTCGCTACACTGTGTAGCGAGTTCAAATTTTGGTTTTATTTTTAATAGCATAAATTAAAATGCCAAAATCTTGTAAAAAGAAGTGAGGATTTTGCGCGGCTTGACGAGCAGATATGTATGTAGCATTTATGCCATGATGGATTGTGTAAGGAACGAATGTGTATATGTGATGATGTATGGGTTGAACCCTCTCCCATGAGGTGGGGAAATGTCTGAGTGACGATTGGGAAATGTATGGATGACATGGTGCAACTTAGGCAAGTCGGGGCATACCCTGGGAGTGTAAATGGCAGCAGTTAAGCCGGTGATTGATAAGAACAGCAAGCATCATATGTAGTGCAGAGAATGTCCCGATTTTGAAGAAATGACTAGGCAAAGCCCCAGTTGATAATGCAAAGCAATCCTAGAGGAAATCTGATAAGAAGAGCCTGAGAGGATAGCTTAACAAAGCCCCAGTTTGAAGAGGTTCAATGCAACCTTATCGCAGACAGAGTCATCTTGTGGCCAAGGAGGCAACCCATCATTTCGGACATAAGTCAATCAGTCATTGGACAAGACTCAGAAATGTTTATGTGCATGGGCACATCTTTCGAAAAGTGGAATGAATCCTGATTTTGTGACACACTCGCTTTTGGGTTTGACTCTTTTGGGAGAGTATAAACATTGCAAGGTGTGAAAAGTGTATGGAAGCCCCTGCTGACCGAAAACAGTGTTTGGCTCTATCTTCCTATGATGTAGAAAGAGAAGACTTGTCGAGACACTTGAAAACTTGTCTTATTCGTGATGATCACAAGGCTGCTTAAAACTCTTTATTGATGTTCGGGTTATTCAAACACTAATCCAGATATGAACAAATATTTTGATTAATCACAAGGAGAAAAACTGATATCGAGAATCAAACTCCGAAAGAGGATCTGTGTATAGGGACGGCCCTTGAGGAGACCGGATTTTCTGAGATTTGTTTGTGATTTCGACCGGACCAATTATGGTTGCCTACGTTCCTGTGATGATGCCACTATTTTTTTTTGAAAATCAAACGGAGTTGCCACACCGTTTTTAGTTTAAGGGCCAAAACTTTGAAAAATGCCCAAAAATGAGAGAAGTGGGTTCGGAGGTCACGTTACACTCCGGGAAGAACGTTGGTGTTCACCCGGAATGCCTCGTAAAATGAGTCTTCCTAACTTAAAACCATTTGTGTGTGTGTGTTTTGCAAAAGGAATTTTATGGAAATAAAAGTTTTGACTGGACTGGACTGAAATTTATCAAAATAGTGTGTTTCTGTGAGTGAGAAAAGACTGAAAACAAAAATATTTGTCCCTTATATTCCTGTTCGCGCGGATCAGGCTGAGGCTCAATCCTGTCCACGCGGATGGGACAGTAATATTCCTTTTTTGCAGCTTTCCAGTCTGATTCTGTAAATTCCAGAATGTAAACTGGAGTTACAGAATCAGAACTGGAGTTTTGCAACTGAAAGTGTTAAATAAAAACATTTTTGGATTTTGCATCCATGCTTGTCCTCACTTTCCTTAGGCTTTGATTAGTGATCACTAAACATGATTAGTAGTGATCTACTATATCAAGCCATCCTTAGGATACATTAGGACTTAAAAGCATTTCATTTGCTTGGGATGCGGAGATTTGACATAAAACAAAGATTAATACATGAAAATTGAATTTAGGTTAAGGGTGTATCAACTTTAGAGTGGATTTCTAAGGTGGTCATTAAGATGACCATCCTTGAGATCTTTGAACTCAATATATCAACTTCACCCCTTTTGTGACCTAGGAACCTTAATGATCTTCATCCATAGAAATTGTTCCAAGGTGAAGATCTTAGGTTAGGGAAAAACATTTACAAGAAAGTAAAAATAATTTAGACCATTTAAAATGGTCATCCATGGAAATTTATTCCAAGATGACCACATTTTAGGTCAAGTAAGAACTAATAACATAAAAGAATATGAAAATAAGAATATGGACCATTTAGTGTGATCATCCATGGAGATGAACTCCAAGGTGACCACATTTTAGGTCAAGAGACCAAGTAACAACTAGTTAATGTAAAAAGAGGAGAAACAATTTAAGAGGATGTGGATCCTTGTAGAGAATCATCCATGGAGATGAACTCCATGGAGATCCTCTTGGATCTAGGACAAGAAATGGAAAAGAGATGAACAACAAGTAAATGAACAAGTTACATCCTTTTAAATGTAAAATGTATACATGGATGAGAAAGATTAAGGTAAGGAGAAGGAGGGTTTACCAATGGTTGTACCCCATCTTCCTTGGATTTGTGTTTGGGACTTGAATATGATCCAGATTTGTGTGTTGGATTTTGTGTTTAGATGAGTGCTTTTGGTTGAGTGTTAGGCTGTTTTCTGGGATTTTCGTGAATATAACAGTAGGGTTTGGGAAAAGGGATCCTTTAAACTGAGAGAGAATGATTTTATTTATAGGCTGATTTTAGGTTTCACTTTTGTCCGCGCGGACGAGACTGAGTCTCATTCCTGTCCGCGCAGATTGGAGTGTCAGCGTGCTTGATTTTACAGAAAGCAGTTTTGGCTGCTTGCATTTAATGAAAAGTTGGTCAATTTCTTGGAAATGACTCTTTCCAGCGAGATCCAACCTATTTTTGTTGTTCCTTTAAGGTCCTTCCTTGTTTAAATTACCTTAGGAAGTGACCAAAATGCCCTTAAATGTTTATTTGACGTGGAAAACGTTAAATTGGGCTGAAGGAACATTGGCAGCTCAGATTGGGACACTTACAGTAGCCCCTCGGCGATGGCACTTTCGGAGATAGTGGGATCGTCGATAACAGTGAGGTCCCAATCTGTTGGGGAAAAGAGGGTGACCATTTTGGTCGGGCCGCTCGGGAAAGGAATGACCGTTTCGGTCTGATGGCTGAACCTAATGGTAGGCTACCTACGTATCCTTAAGAGGAATCAAGAAGGTTGTAGTTCGGGTCTTTCGACTATCATCAGACATCGACCCTAGAATGACTGTTTTAGGATGTCAACCTGGTAATGATTTCGGTTTGTCGAATCAGAGGATGATTGCGATTTATCGCTTTCCTCGTGTTTCGTGTCGAAACCGAAGTGATAGCATTTAGGTGCCTCAAGCTTTGATGATGGCGTTTTAGCCGCCTCGGACCTTGATGATGGCGTTTTAGATGCCTTGGACCTTGATGATGGCGTTTTAGGTGTCTCGGACCTTAAAGATGGCGTTTTAGGTGCCTCGGACCTTGAAGATGACGTTTTAGGTGCCTCGAACCTTAAAGATGGAGTTTTAGGTGCCTCGGACCTTGATGATGGCATTTTAGGTGCCTTGAACCTTGATGATGGCGTTTTAGGCGCCTCGAACCTTGATGATGGCGTTTTAGGTGCCTCGAACCTTGATGATGGCGTTTTAGGTGCCTTGAACCTTGATGATGGCATTTTAGGTGCCTCGAACCTTGATGATGGCATTTTAGGTGCCTCGAACCTTGATGATGGCGTTATAGGTACCTCGAACCTTGGTGATGGCGTTTTAGGTGCCTCGAACCTTGATGATGGCGTTTTAGGTGCCTCGAACCTTGATGATGGCATTTTAGGTGCCTTGAACCTTGATTTGAAATGATTTCCTTCGATGTTTTGCATCCTTTCGTTGGGGATGCACTCTGAGGGGATAGACGGTCCTTTGGTGGACTTCACTTGAAGGGATCGGTCTTACGTTTGCTGCCGGAGGTGAAAACGGGATTCCATTAACTTTCGTCGGGAAAATCGGGCTTACGTTTCACTGCCGGGGAAAAGGATGACCGTATCGGTCAAGTGGCTGGACCTATGGTAGGCTACCTACGTATCCCGAGCGGAAATCAAGCCTATACGTAGTTCGAAAGCTGTTGGGGATGGAAACGAGGAAAGAAACGAAATTCCGTTAGCTTTCGCCGGAGAAAACGGGCTTACGTTTTACTGCTGGAGGTGAAAATGAGGAAAAAAACGGGATTCCGTTAACTTTCGTTGGAGAAAAAGGGGCTTACGTTTTACTGTCGTTAGGTTCTTTTGAAAGGGGGTTAACTTGGGTTAACTTTGGTTAACCTTGGTTAAGTTCGGGATCATTCTGCAAAGCCTGAGATTTTTAAAGGGCAAAATAGGAATTTTACCACTCAATCCCGTCCGCGCGGACAGGAGCGAAGTGGAGACAGGTTTTAAAAAGGGCCGCGGCCTTTTCTTCTTCTTCACCGCATGTGCAGTGTACGAGAGAGAGAGACGGAGATTCCGCCATTGTTGCCCAAAAATCACTCGAAATCCTTGTCATTGACATGTCCCTTTATGCATGGATGAATGTTTAAATGGTGATTGCTGAAAATTAAAAACTTTGTCTTTTGTGCAAGAAAAATGGGGTTGAGTTCATTGTATGCCGTTATGCTGCCGATTTTTTTTTTTCAAAACTTTATGTTTATGATGCTTTTAAATGAAAATGTGATTGTTTATTGACATTTTGTTTTTTTTTTCAATTGCAGGGTGGTGATCGATTTGTGCAGGATCAGCTGAATAAGCTGAAGACCCGGGGATCAGTCGAGGCTGTGACTAGCCTGTCGGACCAGCTTCCGATCTTGGGCAGAGGAGCGATGATGAGTCCGAGGCAGATCGTTATTGAGACGGGGTTGTACGAGTTTGTTGAGTGCTTGAGGGGGTTGGTGAAGTTGCCGAAGAGCAAGGGATTGACTTTTGCCTTGGTGGAGCATTGGTGGGACGTGACCCACACCTTCCACTTCTTTTGGGGCAAGGCTATAGTTACGCCTTCTGACTATGCTGCTATCACGGGTTTGTCCTTTAAGGGACGTAGCATTGAGTGGCGAGATGGCTACAGTGACCGGGAGTTGCAGGATCTTTTAGGTTTTGTCCCCAGTCCCAAGAAGGGGATGGGGATGGAGTATGCAGTGATCCACGAGAAGATCGTGGAGAGCATAGCGAGGTATGAGGCTGGTGATGAGAGGATAGCTGCTGAGCAGATTGCTAGGTATTTTCTGTGGTTCGCTTTTTCGAGTACGTTGTTTGGACATGCCGAGAGGACGGCTGTGTTTGCATTGCTGAGGACATTGACGAATGTGGAGAGAGCTGAAGAGGTGGCCTGGGGGGAGGCCGGGCTAGCAGAGCTTTATTTTGCTCTAGACAGGTACAGCCGGAAGGCTGTGAGCTCCCTTACGTGCTTTGAGTTTCCGCTGGAGGTACAAGCTTCTGCCTTTTCTTTTCTTTTTTGCACGTGTTGTTTCTTAACTGAACTTAATTGATGTAACCTTTTCCTTTCGCAGGTATGGGCTCTGGAGTTCTTTCACGTCACGATGTGGCGGCAGCCGGCGGAGCACATTGGGGCATATCCAGCTATGCTCTCCTGGAATAGGCAAGCTCGGGAGAAGAGGGGTGCTAGGGGGCCCACGACCCTCAAGTATAAGGAGTGTCGGCCCCTTATGAGAGCGGAGACAGATGAGAGGATTAGGTTCTACCCCTGGGGTCGTTTTGACGTGGAGCAGCTGAAGGGCGAGGAGAGATGGACGGTAGAGAGGAGGATCTTGAGGGGATTGTCTTGTGACGTTTATTACTTGGGGGATAGGATGATGCGCCAGCATGGCGACGGCGCGCCTTTGCTGGCACCTATGGAGCCTCCAGCTGATATGATGAGTCGGACCGAGGGTTCGGAGACTTGGGCTTATTACCGGGGCGGCCAGCACTTTTTCGGGTTTGTGATGGATGAGGAGTATTCGCTGTTTGTGCTGAGGAGGCTGAGGATGCCCCAGGTGCTTGAGAGAGGGGGGATCCCGGTTGTGGGGTACCCTCGGTCGGACTTTTCATACGTCCAGGATGGGGTGAGATTGAGAGTGCACATTCCTATCCCCGAGAGGGCCCCCCGAACATTCCGGCCTCGTCCGGATATGAGGGTACGTCTCTTTATTTCTTCTGTTTCTTCTCTTCTCTTTTTTTTGTTTCAACCACTTCTGACGCCTTTGTTTCTGTGCAGTTCCCGTCCACGGTTGTCGAGAAGCTGATGCGGCAGGTGATTGGGGCCAAGAGGTTTATTAGGCGGCTCGTCACCCGTGGGGCCGCTCGGGGCAGAGAGAGATGAGCACAGCCGGCGCCGGTAGAGAGAGAGCCCTCCCCTACTCCTTTCGAGCGTTCCACAGACATCCCCATATTTCCTTTCATGGATTCCAGTAGGGAGCTGCCTCCAGATCACGTCATCCTCGGGGATTTGCATGGACCGGGGCACGTTTGGCACTTGGGCGGATCATCTTCGCAGGGCCAGGGATCCGACGCGTTCACGTTTGGGTATGATTTCTTCGCGGATCTCGTCCTGCCCTATCATGGCGTACCTACTGGTCCAGACGAGCCTCTTTCTAGAGACGAGGATGACGACCCTGAGCCCGAGATGTTCATGGCTGCAGAGGATATAGGCACGAGTCGTAAGAGGGACCGAGGGAAGGCGCTAGCCTCTGATGATTCTGATTAGGGATTGGTTTGTTTGGACAAGATACAATTTATGTTTCATGCACATTTTCTCTTTTTTTTTTTTGGAATGTAATAATCTAGGATTATTGCCATTTACTTTCTTTTCTTTTCTTTTTATTTATTTATTATGCATGTGAATGTTGCATGAGCCCGGTTTTTTGGCAAGGGTGTGAATGTTTGGTATATGAACTGTTTTGGACAGGTTTTGTGCAGGTTTCGAGCGGCTGAGATGAAATATTCCTCCGCGGTGCAGCAGTAAAAACTGCTGCAGATTTTTTTCTGATGGTGACATTCTTGTCCGCGCGGATGGGGATGAGGACCTCATTTTCATCCGCGCGGATGGGAACGAAGTCTGACACTGGCATTTAATTTTTGCTTTGGATCTGATTTTCCCCTCTTTTAATTCAAACACCCACTCCAACTGCCTGTTCAAACTGCATTTTCGGGGAGAAGGAGAGAAAAAACCATGGAAAACTTCATGAAAAATCCTTCAAAATTATCCCAAGAATCCCAAATGTCTTTCTTCAACAAGTTCAAGGAGTGGTCCCGGGAGATCATGCACGAGAGGAGGTCATTTTTTGAAGAAAGGTACAAGGTAAAATGCTTGTGGTCTCTCAAGGAATTGGTTTCGGATTATGATCTTTTGAGGGCTTTCGCTTCATTTTGGGATACTAGAAGGCATGTCTTTTGCTTTTCTTACAATGAGGTGGTCCCGATTGTTGAAGAATTTTGAGCTTTGTTTGGTGATCCCTAGGTGGAGGACATTGCGATTCCTTTGCCCGGAGGAGCTTCCTTTGTTGATAGGTTGTGCAACCTTCTTCATCTTTCCCCGGAGGAAGCACAAGGTATGATCCGTGGTCCCGATCATTTTGACATTTCCGGTCTTCCTGATAGGTTTAGGGGTTTAGGCTTGATTGATTATGCATATTGGGATGCCTTTGCACTCTGCATGTTTGGGACTTTGTTCATGGTTTAATCCTTTGGGATTTGTCACCGGTCTTTGCTGGATGTGGTTGTACACTGCCGTTTGGGCCGGGACGTTGTGCCCTTGATCTTGGGAGAGACCCTCCATGCTCTTGACCGGTTGGCTACCGGGAGGCGGTATATGCACGGGGGAAGCCCTTATCTGTTGACCATGTGGATGATGGAGCGTTTGGGGTCCTTCACGAAACTTCTGATGCGGTCAAGCCTTGGACATTTTCCAGGAGGGGGGTTACTGTAGATCTTGATGATCAGGGCTCATGGGAGTACTGGATGGCTTGTCGCCGGACTGCGGATATCAGGTGGTCGGTGCCTCATTGGCGGGTAGAGACTCGGAGAGTACTTCAGGATGGGTCTCATGTAGTTATGCTTCCGGGGCTTTCTCAGTCCACCTTTTATATTCCAGCTCTGGTTCGTAGATAGTTTGGCTTGGAGCAGACACCTTTAGAGGGCTTTGAGGACATAGCTACCAGGGTGGTGGCTTTTGTTTCGATGGATGATCCTTCAGTGTTCCTGTTTCTTTCCCGAGCATGGAGGTATGACGTCTTTCCTCCCAGGGTTATCCTCAGGCATCCAGGGCATGTGTTTCTGACCACTTGGTACTTGGATTGGTATGAGAGACATCTGGAGGAGACACAGGTGGCTATTTTGAGGAGGCGTGAGGCCATTGTTGGTTTGGAAGACATGACGGTTTCATAGATGAGGAGGGCCGAGGCGAGGGCCAACCCTCATGATAGGAGCGGGGATGTTGTGACAGACTATGATGCTTATGTCAAGAGACAGGAGGGAAGGATTCCCATGTTACCGGCTCGAGTAAAGGAGATGAGAGATGAGGCTAGGGCAACCAAGGCCCTGGCGGATGCTGGCTTGACAGATCCCGCCCCTATACCAGAGCTTGACAGGAGGAGGACTGACATTTTTCCTGTGCAGAGGAAGAAGACCCGAAGAGGAGGAAAGAAGAGAGGAGATGCTAGTACAAGTGGCTTGGAGTGACCTTGAGGTCTCTGAGTATCCCCTTCTTGTCATAGCAGACACATTAGTTTATTAGGTATTTTAGTTTCTTTTAGCAGGTTGTAGGTCGTAGGAGTGAACCGAGCTTAGACTCATCAAAAAGCTTTCAACTGTAATGAATTTGTGAATTGCTTTAGAGTTTTTCAAAACGCCTTCATGGCTTGATCAATGTGTTGATGACAAAGTATGATTTTTATTTGTGTTTTAGACCGAACCCTTTCCGGCTGCCTACTTTTCCCTTGGACCAAAGGGCTCAGGTCTCCGTAATTCGACTCGGTTAAATTTTTGTTTTTTGTTTTTTTTTTTTTTACGTGCAGCCCTGTTTTTTGCCTAGACTGCCCTTTTTGGATTTTCAGCCTAGCTGGGCATTACTCTTTTTTGCACTAAGATTTTTTTTTTTGTAGTGCAACCCTGTCTTTTACCTAGGCCGCCTTTTCGGCTTTTCAACCTAGTTGGGTATTACTCTTTTAGCACACTTTTTTTTTTTGTAGTGCAACCCTGTCTTTTACCTAGGCCGCCTTTTCGGCTTTTCAACCTAGTTTGGTATTACTCTTTTAGCACATTTTTTTTTTGTTTTTTTTTGTTTGTTTTTTGTTTGTTTTTTTTTTGTAGTGCAACCCTGTCTTTTGCTTAGGCCGCCTTTTCGGCTTTTCAACCTAGTTGGGTATTACTCTTTTAGCACATTTTTTTTTTGTTTTTTTTTTTTTTTTTGTAGTGTAACCCTATCTTTTACCTAGGCCGCCTTTTCGGCTTTTCAACCTAGTTGGGTATTACTCTTTTAGCACTTTTATTGGGAGATGACTCAGTGCTTCACGCGTAGTATTTGCGCAGCTTGTCGCCATTTACTGGGTGTACAAAAGGGTTTCCGTCGAGGTCTGCAAGTTGCATGGCCCCTCCGGAGAATATTTTCTGAACGACATATGGTCCGACCCAGACAGGCTCCCATTTGCCAAGCGGGTTGATGCGGACTGGGGTCTTCTCTTTCAAAACGAGGTCACCTTCCCTGATGTCCCGGTGTTTTACTTTCTTATCGAAGGCTCTGGCCATCCTTCCTTAGTAAGCTCGGATATGTTCCATGGCTCTCAATCGGCGTTCATCTAGCAGGGCCAATTCATCATGGCGACTCTGGAGCCATTCGACCTCGTTGATCTGACTTTCTAACAGCACACGGAGTGAGGGGATTTCTAGCTCGATTGGGAGTACGGCTTCCATTCCGTAGGTGAGAGCAAATGGTGTTTCCCCGGTTGCCGTTCTGACGGATGTTCTGTATCCCCAGAGAGCAAGGTGAAGCTTGTCAGGCCAATCCCTGCCTCGGACAGCCATTTTCCGAATGATGTTTTCCAAGGTCTTGTTTGCTGCTTCGACAGCTCCGTTAGTTTGGGGCCTATAGGGAGATGACTTGTGACGGGTTATTCTGAATTCCGCTAGCAGCCTGTCGCATTCCCCCTCAAAGTGGAATCCATTATCTGAGATGATTTCGGCTGGCAACCCGTATCTGCATATGATGTTCTCTTTGATGAAGAGGGCTACTTTCTTTGAGTTGAGGACCTTGTAGGATTTGGCTTCAATCCATTTGGTGAAATAGTCTACTACTACCAGGACGAATTCGTGGCCGTTGCTACCTGATGGTGTTATTTTGCCTATGACATCAATTCCCCAAGTGACGAAAGGCCAAGGGGCTGTCATGCAGTAGAGCTCGTGAGGAGGCAAGTGGTTGAAGTTCGAGTACCGCTGGCATTTGTCGCAGCTTCTGACGAACTGGATGCAGTCAGTTTCCATGGAGATCCAAAAGTACCCCATTCTCAATATGATTTGCATTAAAGCCCGAGCATTCATGTGGGGGCCACAGGTACCACCATGTACTTCTTTCATGAGTTTGGTAGCCTCTTGTTTGCTGATACACCGCAGGAGGGGGTCTTGATAACGCTTCTTGTACAGCATATTTCCTAAAAGAACAAAGTGGGAGGCGAGTCGCTTCAGGGCTGAGAGGCTTTTTGCTTTGATTCCTTCTTTATATTCCCCGTCTTCATTTTTGAAGGAGGCTTCGCCGTTCTTTAAGTACTGATAAATCTGGGTATACCAGGGATCATTGGCCAGTTCGGCCTCCACTTCGATTTCAAAGCAATAAGCGGGGTTTTCTCTTCTCCCGACTCTGAATGGTTTGAAAGACTTTCCTTCAGGTATTTTGACGAGAAAGGCTAGTGTTGCCAGAGCATCTGCGAATCTGTTGCGGTCTCTGGGCAAGTAATGAAAGCTGATTTCCTTGAACTGAGTCACTAGCTCCTCCATATAAGTGTGATATTTCTGCAGACCCGGGTCCACGGTCTTCCATTTGTTAGAGACCTGGTTGATGATGAGGGCAGAATCACCATACACTTCCAATTCTTTGATATTTCTTTCAAGAGCGGCCTCCTACCCGACTATGCAAGCTTCATATTCAGCAGCGTTGTTGGTAACCTCGAAGTTCAACTTTACTGCTATGGGAGTATGCTCGTCAGTAGGATCAACCAGAAGCATTCCTATTCCGTTTCCTCTTTTGTTTGACGCCCCGTCGAAGAAGAGCTGCCAACGATTTTCTCCTTCTTGAGCTAGCATAGCCCCAATTGCTGTATCCGTGACAGTTAGATATAGCAATAGTGGCTTTTGCTGATGTGGTGGGCAAAGAATCGGGGGATTCACAAGGTACGCCTTGATCTTTTCAAAAGCTATCTGGCATTCTGGAGTCCATTCTGTGTAGGCGCTTTTCTTCATCAACTTAAAAATTGGATCGCAGATCGAGGTCAGCTGATTTACAAAACGGCTTATGTATTGTAGTCTTCCCATGAAGGATTTTACTTCTGTCAGCGTCCGAGGTGGTTTCATTTCGACTATGGCCTTGATTTTCTGGGGGTCTAATTCAATTCCCCGTTTCGTCACCATGTATCCTAGCACCTTGCCTTGTCTTACACCGAACGTGCATTTGGCTGGATTTAGTCTCATGCTGTGGTCTCGGAGGCGGCCGAAGAATTTTCTCAGATCAACGAAGTGTTGGCCATCGGATCCTTTGGAATGTATTATCATATCATCTACATAGACTTCAATTTCTTTGTGGATCATGTCATGGAACAAGGCTGTAGCTGCCCTCTGGTAAGTAGCCCTGGCGTTTTTTAGCCAGAACGATATGACCGTGTAGCAGTACGTGCCCCAAGGGGTTGTGAAGGCTGTCTTGGCTTGGTCTTCCACTGCCATTTTGATCTGGTTGTAGCCGGCAAAACTGTCAACGAAGGATTTAACCTCATAATTGGCTGTGGTATCCACCAGCATGTCAATATTTGGTAGGGGGAAATCGTCTTTTGGACTAGCCTTGTTCAGATCTCTAAAGTCCACGCAGCATGGATCTTCCCGTTGGCCTTGGTCACCGTCACTATGTTGGAAAGCCATGTCGGATACTCAATGACCCTGATGAACCCTGCTCTGAGCATCTTTTCTATCTCCTCTTTCACCTGCAGAGACCATTCGGGCTTAATTCTTCTTAGCTTCTGCTTTACTGGCTTGACTTCCGGGTCGAGCGGTATCCGGTGTTCAACCAGGCATATCTTTATAGGACCATGCAAACACATCCACAAACTCTCTTAGCAGCTCAATCAGAGTGTCCTTTTCAATTCCTTCGAAGAAGATACCAATCTGCGTCTCTTTAGGCTCTTCCGCAGTTCCCAGATTCACACTTGTCAAAACCTCTTCGGCAGCTTGGGCTCGATTTTCCTCTTTCCGAACAACCTGCTTAAAGATTTCTTTAATACATTGTTCATTTAATGTGTCTGCTTCTTTATCTAGTGAATCATTATTAACTGTTTTTAGATTATTAGTTAATTTATCATTAGTTAAAGTGGCAATCAGGGGATACTCAAAAAGGTCCATCATTTCATTAAGAACAAAGGGGAATACAGCATTGGCTACAACTTCATAGTCTTCAGGCGTAAGGCCATCAGACGACTCTAGAGACTCGAACTCAACAATGAGAGACTCGGAGGACTTTACATAGGTTGACACAAGGGGACGGGGGACCAATCCAAGCTTTGTGATCATTTCCTCCTTGGTTGCGGACGGACCCGCGAGAGTTTCCCAATTCTTCAGTGGCATTGCTGTCAGCGGCCTCATGACTCGGGAATTGCATTGTTTCTTTCCTCCTTCCTCAATCATTGCCACCATTTCCTTAACTGAACCAAAATCAATTAAGTCTGGCACCTAGACCTCCTCTCCGAATAATTGCTGCATAACAGGACCATCCCAGTCATCTGAAGGGAACTCTGCGGTTCTAGCTTTTGGCATTGTTAGCTCAAACTCAGCTTTTGGACCTTCCTGGGCAATCGGGACCACGGTAGTAAGTTTCTTGAACTTCTCTACTAGGTTTGGCACGCCTTTGAAAGTATACTCGCTTTCTGTGGTGGTGGTAGCCCCAGGTATCTTGGGTAGATCTAGAAACATTCTACGGACCGGATTGGCTTTGGTTCCCCTGAACTTGCTGACGTTATCCTGTAGCTTCAACCATCCCTCTGTAGGAGTAGGCTCTTTGACTGTGGCAGTATCCTGCTGTGGAAAGCCTTTTACAAAGTAGTCAGCCAGATTAGGACTGAAAGGGAGAGATTTAGGACCGTTGACCGGGACCCCTCTCGTGGTGGCTTCTCCCCTCTTCCGGGCAATTTCCTTTTCTTTCGCAGTATCGACCGAGGTTGGTTCATATCCCAGGCCGTGGCGAGTTTTCTGCTCTTTCACCTCAATGACTTTGTGAGTTCCTTGCTGATGCTTCCCCAGACCGAGACCAGGCAGGTAGCTCATCCTTCTCATCATCTTCAAGACTGGAGGGATCTTGTCCCGAGTGATCGTCTGATCCACGTTGCAAACTTGGACTTTAGGAGGCTCGACTGTGAAACCTGTTAGCATGAGGCCGTCCTCATCATGTTTGATCTCCAGAATAGGTATTCCTCCCATATCAGTGCCCTCCAAAGTGACTAGGTCCCCATAAATGGTTGTTAGATCCCCAACTGAGACAAACTTTACACACTGATGGAGGCTTGAAGCGACCCCCTTGACTTGGTACAGCTAAGGTCTTCCCAACAGAGCGTTGAAGGTGATTGGGATATCATTGACCTGGAATTCTACAGGTATCATTTTCTTGCCAAACCAAAGGTCCAAAGTAGCAACTCCAAGTACGGTGTGAGATGTCGAATCATATGCCTTGACTGTGAGGGAGGAAGGCTTCAGATCCGTAGACTTTATGTCGAGTAGACTCATGATCTTGGCTGGGAGGATATTCATTCCGGACCCATTGTCAATTAAAACCCGAGGGAGACGTCGTTCGTCTAGCTGGACCGTTATGAAGAGAGGCTCATTATGATCGGCTCCGAACTGAGGAAGATCAAGGTCTGTGAAGGTGATTATGTTCCCGTAGCGGATGTTCCCAATCAATTGCACTACGTCATCAGGGGTAGCATCAATAGGGACCAGTGTGCGAGCCAGGCTTTCTTCCAATTTTAGCTTGTGAGGATAAGACGAGGTAAGTAAGGACCACAAAAGATGTTGGCCTGAGTCTGTTTCAACTGAGTGAGCACGGGATCCTCCTTCTCGGGGTCAGGAGTTTCGGCTGTCTTGGCATAGGGGTTACATTTCTCCCCAGGTGCTTGATCTGCTGCCTTCTTATCTGCCTTGGGGTTCCCTTGGTAGATATTCCCGGATCTGGTCAACAGGTTAACCTCCTTATCTATTGCTTCTTTGCTAGATTTCTTCAATTCTGCCAAGGTCAACGGAGGAGCTTTTTTGGCCACTGGTTCTGACGGAGCTTAGAAATAGTGATAGGCTGAGCTTGGGGATATTGAGCTTTACTGGTTCCTACCTGGGCAGCCTTCCGGATTGCTTCCCAATTCACAGGCTCCTGAACCTGGGATTGCGTCGTCGTTCCTTGGATGGCCCACAAAACTAGGGCATCTTCCGATTCGTCCTCATAATCATAGCTTGCCTCGTCCATAGCTATCATACAGCAAGAGCTGCTACTCTCAGGGCTGGGTGGTTTTTCCTTTTCATCTCCGGTATAGTGCAGCCAATCTGGCTCCTTTTTGTAATACTCGGCGCTAGAAATGATTATGGCGCTCTGTGTGGGAGGTGCATCGGGTATTATGCCAGTGTCCAAGACTTCTCTCAGAGCTAAAACGGATTCGGGGAAAGTGATCTCTTCTTGGGTAATCCTGACAAGGATTGTCACTTTGCCTCGGGGGGGATTTGATCTGACCATGGTTACTTTTTCATTGGGGAGGATGGGAGTCAGTCTCCCTTTTTCTAACAGATTTTCAACTATCTGCTTGGATCGGATGTTCGAGAACCCTTTTCCTAAAGCATGCATGGTAGGCGGTGTTGAATTCTATGACGTCTACATATTCAGCCCCAGGAAAATTCATAGCTTTCATGTCTTCCGTTTCGTGGTCATCTTCCGAAGTCTCCTCAATCTTTCGACTGTCAGCCTCCATCTCATCATACACCTTTTTCCTTTCGCCTTTGCAAACAAGGCAACCACAAGTGAAAGACAGACAATGCTCATTCCCGCAGTTTGACGTAGCGGCTCTGTATATCTGAGTCCAGATGAGGAGCACCCGGGGTCCACTGTCGGGTGCGGGAGCAATTAAGAAGGCGTCATACGGGTCCATGGGTATGAAGGCAACTGGAGAGACGTTTAGGTCCATAACCCTTTTTAGCGATTCCATGCACTCGATGTGTTCGAGAGGCTCGGCAGTAACCCTTACAGTTGTGATGCCATCAGTTCTAGGGGAGGAAGAAAAAGAACCAATGACGTTTACAAATTCATCGTCTGCCGGTTGCTGGAAACCTCCCTTTTCGACCAGTGCTTCAATGAAATTTCTCCATTCGCCCACTAGGTTTTTGTAGGGAACATTGTGCTCCAGGATTTCAGACCTGTATTGTTCTTCAAGCGGGCTTTGCTATTCCTCATCCCCTGAAGTATCCGGGCATTGACCACAAGTGCATCTTACGAGGAGCACTTCGTGGGGGCCCGTTTCCATTGGTATCTGATTCGCATTTTCTGGCGACCCTTCATCGTCACTGGCTGACAACCATCCATTGTGCCCAGTGTTCGGTCGAAACCTAACGGTTTATTTTATATCCGCAAGCGCACGGGCTATTGTAATATAGCGGGTGCAAGTACGGGTCGATCCCACAGAGACAGGGTTTACTTAGGGGATATTTTTGTCTTTAGAAAATATAGAAAAGATTGGGGGTAGATGAAATTTGTTTTAGAATAATAGAGAGCATAAACGAAAATACTTTAATTGAAATCTTATAAAACGAAGCATTCTCGGGATTGGAAATCATACACATATTTTTATTCATCAAATTGTCATTGTCTTAGAAATAAAAGGTTTTCATAAAAAGCAAGGATGGTATGTTAAGCCTACGCTACTTCGGGTTAAGACAATAGCGTTTGTATTCTTCACTAATTATGTCCTAACTGTTTGAGAAATCCGTTTAGGTTATTCCCGCCCTGTCACAAACGGGCGTTCCGGCTTATCTCTAGCTGACCATAATTAGTAAGAATCCATTAAGGACGGAAGTCAACATACTTTCCATTAAAGGAACATCCCTAGGCCATTGAACTACTCTCGTGATCAATGAACCTAGTTTCTTTATATGGTTCCGTCAATCGAGATTCTCCGCTAGGTACTTCTCTCAATTGACTGAATCATACAAATTGGATATCTCCAAAATGTAAGGCATTTAGAGAATAATATAAATAGATTGTTTTAGATGAAGGAAGAAGACAAGACTAGATATTTTCAAATAATGAATAAGCATGCTTTTGAGTTTCCAACCCCAAGAATATGGGGGATTACTCACAAGCCATTGATAACATAAAAGTAGAAATAAGGATTAAGTAAGAAGGACTTATGAATAAGGAAGATGATTGCTGAGAATAATGCTTCTTTTATTGCTTTTCCTCCAAAGTGATTCCAAGAACAAATAATAACTTTGATCTTCAACTCCTTTGGAAAATTGTTGTCACAAATGTTTTCTATCTATGTAATATCAGTAATTTCTCTCTAAAAATTTGTATCTAAGATTGATTACAAGGGTCTTATTTATAAATGGGAGGAGACTCTTCAATTGGGTGCCATCAAAAGGTGCCTTTACATCTGCAGTCACGACTTGCACGGCCGTGTCAAGGATTTTGCACGGCCGTGTCCTCTTTGGCGCCAGTTTTGAATTTGAACTTGGAGACTTGCACGGCCGCTCCCAAAATAGCTGCACGGCCGCTCCTGGTTTTGGCACGGCCAGGCTCTTCGGTGCTCGGCCACTCCATGGGCCAAGATGGCCGGCCATGGCCTAAGTTGCAGGCCGCTCCCACTTTTGCTGCACGGCCGCTCCGACTGGTTTTCAGCTTTGAATGTTTATTTTGCTTGGTGTTCCTCCATTCTTTCGGACCATTTAGCCCAAGTATCCTTTAGTCATAAATTGGCCCTAAAACCTGTCTAGAAATATATAAAACATACCAAAAACGTAAAATCTAATAAAATAGCAAAAGTAAGTAAAAAGTACTAAAAACTAAATGAAAAGTGATGATTTATTTATGTAAAAGTATATAAAAACTAGGATAATTGACTATATAATAGTCACTTATCAAACTCCCCCACACTTAAGCCTTTGCTTGTCCCCAAGCAAACTTAGAATGAAATACGGAGGAGAGAAAAACACGATTGATCCCTCAGAATTAAAGTAGCAAGCCCTTAAATTGCCTCTTTAGATAAATGCCTTTATCTTTTTAATCATATTTTGAATACCTTTAAAAATTTATTTTTAGGAAGAAATATTTTAGGGATATTTTAAAGAGATAAAATGAAAGACAATAACCTAATATAGCATATATAGAATTTTGACCAAGTAAAGCATGCTAGAAGGAAGAATCTTAGATTTATTTCTTGGTAGAAAAAGCTATCACTTTTTAGAGTGATTTTTTTAGAAAAGATGAATTTTATTTCTTTAAGACGTACAAGAGAAGGTATAAACATTTATTCACAATTTAGAAGTTCCGAAGAGTTGTATTACATTCTTGAATCACAAGGGTGAAGAATGGATGATGGTAGTGGAAAAAATCTCGTCAAAGTCAAACAAATTTATCTTATTTTTGTACGTGTTATATTTTTGCAAAAGACCTAAGTTATTTTTGATCCTTTCAAGTAGGAGACACTGTGGCTGCGAACCCCATGTTCCTAATACTTAGATCAAGAATACTTTCGGATATTATTTCCGTTTGGCAAGGAAGCATCGTCGCAGCGAACGCCGTGCCCCGAGTTACTTAGGAGATAATAGGTTTCTTTTTGCTTGATTGGTGACAATTGTCACTCTTTTTAGCAATAAGATAGAAGTGTTTTACTTTGACTTGATTTGAAAAAATGGAAGGATGGAATTTATGAAAGGGTGTGATTCAAGGGATGCAAACAAAAAGGTGCTTCTAAAAAGAGAATAAATATCTAATAAAGATAAAAAATGTACAATCTTAAAGGGATATATTCAAAATTTGCATAAATGATCAAGCATAAAAGAATTCCTTCTAATCAAATGCATTTTCCTTGATGAGATTCTATATTGTGCTATACCAACTTATGAGGCTTTCAATTATTTCCTAAAAATATCCTTTATACTTTTTCTTTTTATAGATTTCTAAGTGTATAGAAAATATGAGAGGAAAGATAAAGGCATTTATACTAGGGCAAATGGCAAGCATAATGATAATGATTTTTGATCATCATAGGGATTTTTTTTTTTTTTTATATACTATTATACATGCATAAAAAAGAAAAAAAAATGCAATTAAGTTAAAAAAAAAGAAAAATTATACTAGAAAGCGATTAAATCTATCCTAGAAAGCAAGTAAAATTTTAAAAACTAGAAAGCGAAAAATAAAGCGATAAATAAAAGGATAGATTTATCCCCCCACACTTGAAATGAACATTGTCCTCAATGTTTCAAGGAACAATACTAAATCTAGGGAGGGTAAAGAGAAAAACTTACTAAAATGGATCACGGGTAGGTAGGTGGTTGTGGGAAATCATCCCAATTGTTGACCCCGTAGTTGAAGATGGTGTTCACTTGCCTTTGAATCGTCCCCACACGATTTTGTATATCATTCCGGAAATAATGAAATTCATTGTTGAAAGTGTCGAACCGGGTCATTATTTGATTGTTTTGAAGCTCGATCCGATCAAATCTTTCATTAAAATCCGGCGGCAAAGGGGGGTGGTTGGGTTGATGTTGCTCTCCTTCTTCTTCTTCTTCTTCTTCCTCCTCTTGGTTTGCTTGGATTGATTGGCCCTCCTCGTGACTCATGGAAATTGGAAAGATCCATGTTTGGTGTTGATAAGTTTGGGCAAATGGGAGGATGGGACTAGGCAAAACAATGTAGGGCGTTTTACCCGACCCTACCAACCAATTGAATTCTCCACGTCCTCTTTCTGAAATCATTTGCATTACCCGTAGGGTTGGAATATCCAACTTTGTAGAACCCGAAACCGCAACTTCATTGGCGGGCACCACAAACCCGAAATGGTTAGCAAACAAAGTAACAATACCACCAATATGGATCTCTCCATTGAAAGTTGGAGAGACGATATCACTAAATAACTCGATCAAGAAATGGCTCAAATTCACCTTCCTATGAGCCCTCACCATAGACCATAACAAAAACAACTCCTTCTTGTTCACTGTTCCCTTATCTTCCCTTTAAAAAACTGTACATGCATAGAATCTGTGCATAATCCGGAGAACGGGATGGATAATAGATGAGGCTTTTGCGGTTCTAGATTTGAAGGATGGAATTCCGGTTATTTGCTCCCAAAACACATTTTCCCTAAACTCTATAGGAAAATCAGTTTCATAGTTGGTGAAAGCAGGCCAACCCAAAATTCTATTTATGTCGAAGGAGGTAAGATGAAACTCCTCCCCACCAAGCCTAAAATACAAATGTATCAATTGGTATGGCTCCCCCGTACTTCCACAAATTTCTGTTGTAAATTCCTTCCTCATAGTGCACAAGAATTCCAAAGTAATTCTCTCATAAGTCTTTGCATTCAACTCAAGAAAACCACCACAACCAAATCCCAAATGAAACTTTCTTACATTTTTATAGACATCTAGGGCTTTAAGGGCAGGAATATCTGGGAATTGGGTTGGTCTAATTCTCTTTTGACGAAGGGCGGTGAATCTAGCCACTTCGGAAGGCTCTCTAAACTCAATACCCAAATCATTGAGCGTTGGGTTTAGATTAGGGGTAGGAGATGGTTCCTTTCGGGACCTTTTCGAATCTCTTTCAGCAGCCTTTCCCTTTCCTTTCCCTCTCTCCATTGAAAATTTTCAGAGAAAAAAAAAATCAAAAACTTAGCTAAAGGAAGAAGAAAGTAGATTACCCGAATCTGAGTTTGAAAAGCTTGTAATCTTCGATGAACAGCCACTAGACAGAAAAAAGCTTCCTTCTTGCACCTTAATTCGGAGTAATCCTTCTTTAATTTGTTGAAATGGGTGAAGGGTTTTGGTATTTTCGGAATTGGGGTTTTAGGAGGGTTTTTGGACTGATTTTTATGGTGGAGGAGAGATTTACTGGAGGAATTCAGGAGGATTGAGGGTTGAATTGTGAGTAGAAATGGTGGAGGAGTGGGTATTTAAAGTGGATGGGGCGGAGGTTTTGAGGGAGAGAGGTTGAAGATGAAGTAAATGAGGGAGGAGGGGGAAAGGCTGCGTCTTTTGACTAGAACGACGCAACTCCCCAGACGTCTTGCACGGCCGTGTCAAGGAATTTGCACGGCCGTGTCCTTTTTACTGAGTCAACACGCTCCAACTCGATATGAACTGCACGGCCGCTCCAAGAAGAGCTGCACGGCCGTGCGAATCAAATTTTACCATTTTTAAATCTTTTTCCCTATAAAACAAGGTTAGCACAAACAAATATGATAAAAAACTAAAATAAAATAAAATGAAAATAAAGCAAAAAAAATAATCCATCGGTTACCATCCCGATGATGCTTGTTTTAGGTCCTTAGCTTGACCCATTCCCGGTAGTAGGAGATGCATGATACTTGGTTGGCCTTTTGTCATTGACAACTTGCCATTGCAATCCCTCCGGGGTAATAAGTATCTTCTGCGGTAGACATTTCTTCCATCCCGATTTCTTGGGTAGAACAAGTGACCTATAGTCTTTGCACTTTCGGAAACTCGAAGTGACCTCCGTCTTTGTTCTTTTTGACTTTTTCACTGCATTATTAGCCTTGGGAAATGCAGAAATATCTAAAACATCATTGCAAATCAAAGGTTCAATATTTATGGGATCATTTTTTATTTCTTCCTTTGATTTTGGTTCCTCACCCATTAAATCTTCTTCACTAGGAATCCAATTTTCTTCGCTAGGGGTGTAGGTCTCTTCATTTGGGGTCCAATCTTCTTCACTAGGAGTATAGGCCTCTAGATAGGGATCTTCGAGAACTGGCCTATGCATACTAAATTCGACCCTTTCCTTCCCTATATTTAGGGAAAATGTGCCATTTTTCACATCTATAACTGCCCCCGCAGTGGCAAGAAATGGCCTTCCTAGAATGACGGGAATATAATGGTCTTCCGCCATATCCAAGATAACAAAGTCGACAGGGATGATTAAGTTCCCTACTCGACAAGGCAAATTTTCCATAATACCAACGGGGTATTGAACGGATCGGTCTGCCAATTGGAGAGTTATGGTAGTGGGTTTGAGTTCCCCTATACCAAGCTTCTCGCTCACCGATAATGGCATTATACTAACGCTTGCTCCTAAGTCAAGGACAACGTTATCTATGTTTATTCTGCCAACACAACAAGGAATGGTGAATGTTCCTGGATCCTTTAATTTTGGAGGGTCTTTATTTTGCAAAACGGCGCTTACCTCCTCCGCTAACATAACATTCTCATTCTCTTCTAGCCTTTCTTTTTCAAAAATTAATTTTTTCAAAGGTTTAACGGCTAAAGGCATATCTTCATCTTTTCTAAAATAAGGAATGTTAACATTAATGGCATCTAGGTTATCAAGGAACTCATCATAATCCTTGCCTTTTTCTTTAGGGGATTCTGTCCCCAAACTAGTCTCAATCATCGGAGGGATTGGACTATGATTATTTCTAGGTCATTCATTTTTCTTTTCTTGCTCATCCCTAGTTTTCACTACATTAACTTGCTCATTTGGCCTTTGAGGTTGACCGGGAAGACTCCCTTGTGGTCTATTCAATGGGGTAGCCTGTTGAGCTTGTTGGGTTTCTAGCATCTTATTATGCGCTGCCAAGTTATCAAACCTAGCATTAAGCAGTTTAAAACATTCCCTAAATTCATTATTGATCTTTTCTTGGGAATTTTTATTTTCCACTACAAAATCCATTATAAGATCTAATTTAGATTTAGGGGGAAAGGTACTTGCATTGTTGTTGAAATTCTTAGGTGCAAATCCCGGAGGTTGTGTAGATGGTTGCGGGTTAAGAACGTTGTTATTCTTATAGGAAAAATTGGGGTGATTCCTCCACTCGGGATTGTATGTATTAGAATACATCCCCCCTTTTTGCCCAAAAGAATTAACGAAGTTCACTTGATCGTTAGAAGTAACGTCAAGTAACTCGCAGTTATCCGTACTATGTGAGTTAGACCCACATAGTTCGCATAACACATTTACACTAGCAATAGGATTGACATTAAGATTTTCAAATTTTTTCAAAAGCATGTCAACTTTAGAGGAGAGAAGAGTAACTGCATCAACATTATATTTACCGGGCGTACCTTGTTGCTGCTCTCTCTCGCTTGACCATTGGTAATGGTTCAATGCAATGTTTTCGATAAGGTCGTATGCCTCATCGACTCCTTTGTTCATCAATGCTCCTCCCGCAGCGGCATCAATGGTCTCTCTTGTTTTGAAAATGAGACCGTTGTAGAAGGTGTGAACAATCAACCACTTTTCAAGCCCGTGGTGGGGGCACATTCTGAGAAGTTCCTTGAACCGTTCCCACGCGTCATACAAAGTCTCACTATCTGTTTGACAGAAGTTAGTGATCTTTGTTCGTATCTGGGCAGTCTTGCTTGGTGGGAAAAATCGACCAAGGAATGCTTCTTGAATTTGGTCCCATGTTGTCAATGAATTCTGGGGGACCGAATTCAACCATTGTTTCGCCTTATCCTTAAGAGAGAAAGGAAAAAGGCGCATCCGGATTACTTCCACCGTAACATTTTGAATACGTGTAGTATCACAGTATTCAAGGAATGTTTGGATGTGTAGATGGGGATCTTCGAAGGTAGTGCCGCTGTATTGGTTATTCATAACCATGTGCAATAATTGCGGCTTTATCTCGAAGTTTGCCGCTCCGGCGTTCGGCACAACAATAGGGGATCTAGTTTCCGGGGTACTTGGGTTAACAAAGTACCGTAGGGTCCTAGCAGGTGTTTGTGGTTCTCCGTCCATGTGTTTTTGTAGAGTTTCTCTAAATCTTCTTAATCTTTCGTGAAAGCTTCTTTCGGGTTCCGGATCAAAGTTGTCAACGAATGTCCGAGACCGTTTCATAAACTACAAGAAAAACACTTGAAGAAAAATTAAACGTAACAGATTATAGGACGAGAAAGCAAAATAGCAAAAATAAAATAAAAACTAAAAAATTTTGTAGTAAAGACAAAAATAAAAAGTAAACCGTTGTCCCCGGCAACGGCGCCAAAAACTTGTTCGGTCGAAACCTAACGGTTTATTTTATATCCGCAAGCGCACGGGATATTGTAATATAGCGGGTGCAAGTACGGGTCGATCCCACAGAGACAGGGTTTACTTAGGGGATATTTTTGTCTTTAGAAAATATAGAAAAGATTGGGGGTAGATGAAATTTGTTTTAGAATAATAGAGAGAGCATAAACAGAAAATACTTTAATTGAAATCTTATAAAACGAAGCATTCTCGGGATTGGAAATCATACACATATTTTTATTCATCAAATTGTCATTGTCTTAGAAATAAAAGGTTTTCATAAAAAGCAAGGATGGTATGTTAAGCCTACGCTACTTCGGGATAAGACAATAGCGTTTGTATTCTTCACTAATTATGTCCTAACTGTTTGAGAAATCCGTTTACGTTATTCCCGCCCTGTCACAAACGGGCGTTCCGGCTTATCTCTAGCTGACCATAATTAGTAAGAATCCATTAAGGACGGAAGTCAACATACTTTCCATTAAAGGAACATCCCTAGGCCATTGAGCTACTCTCGTGATCAATGAACCTAGTTTCTTTATATGGTTCCGTCAATCGAGATTCTCCGCTAGGTACTTCTCTCAATTGACTGAATCATACAAATTGGATATCTCCAAAATGTAAGGCATTTAGAGAATAATATAAAGAGATTGTTTTAGATGAAGGAAGAAGACAAGACTAGATATTTTCAAATGATGAATAAGCATGCTTTTGAGTTTCCAACCCCAAGAATATGGGGGATTACTCACAAGCCATTGATAACATAAAAGTAGAAATAAGGATTAAGTAAGAAGGACTTATGAATAAGGAAGATGATTGCTGAGAATAATGCTTCTTTTATTGCTTTTCCTCCAAAGTGATTCCAAGAACAAATAATAACTTTGATCTTCAACTCCTTTGGAAAATTGTTGTCACAAATGTTTTCTATCTATGTAATATCAGTAATTTCTCTCTAAAAATTCGTATCTAAGACTGATTACAAGGGTCTTATTTATAAATGGGAGGAGACTCTTCAATTGGGTGCCATCAAAAGGTGCCTTTACATCTGCAGTCACGACTTGCACGGCCGTGTCAAGGATTTTGCACGGCCGTGTCCTCTTTGGCGCCAGTTTTGAATTTGAACTTGGAGACTTGCACGGCCGCTCCCAAAATAGCTGCACGGCCGCTCCTGGTTTTGGCACGACCAGGCTCTTCGGTGCTCGGCCACTCCATGGGCCAAGATGGCCGGCCATGGCCTAAGTTGCACGGCCGCTCCCACTTTTGCTGCACGGCCGCTCCGACTGGTTTTCAGCTTTGAATGTTTATTTTGCTTGGTGTTCCTCCATTCTTTCGGACCATTTAGCCCAAGTATCCTTTAGTCATAAATTGGCCCTAAAACCTGTCTAGAAATGTATAAAACATACCAAAAACGTAAAATCTAATAAAATAGCAAAAGTAAGTAAAAAGTACTAAAAACTAAATGAAAAGTGATGATTTATTTATGTAAAAGTATATAAAAACTAGGATAATTGACTATATAATAGTCACTTATCACCCAGCACCCATGAGGTCATTTCTGGCATGATTATTCCAGACTAATTCTGGATCTTGGGCCTCAGTTGACTCCTCGCTCTCGTCGTCATCATCGTCATCACTATCATCGGAATCGTCATCCCATACTGTCTGAACTTCGGCTAAGAGAGAACGCCGATCCAATCTGTTAGGGGAAGATGGGTGCGTGCAACCGCAGAAGTTGTCATATGCCCCCATTGCCGAAAGCGGCAATTGCGACTCAGCTTCTCCTCCCAGAAACTGCGGGGGAAGAGTGAGAGGGGGCGGCACATATTTGACTCCATTAAGGATATGGAAACAATCCTCCTCTTCTGAATTTTCATCTTCACTGTCCTCGGGATCGTACTCGGATTCTCCCATAACCAATTTGCAGAAGTGTATTAACTCAAGGTGTTCTTCGGCCTCTTTGCTAATAAGCCCCAGCACAGGCGCCCGCCTAAAGCTTTCTTGTTCAATCCTCCTTGAGTTCTCTAGCCACCTCGTGTAAATGATTTTCTCATGATTTGATCTGAATAGCCCCAGCTCTTCATTATCAGCTATCCCTTTCTCCGAGAAGTAGCGAGCTTCGTATTCTTGCAAGAAACGGCTAACGTGGGACCAGGGAGGATTGATTTGTTCATCATTCTCAAGGCTGAAAGGGAATCCGAATTCAGGATCCTCGACAAGATTGGGCATGGGTATTTGGGGATCTTCATCGGTTTCCACATCTTCCTGGGCATGCGAAGGTTCTCAGGTTTCAATCATGTTTACTTGGTTATGGTTTCTTGGAAAGGGATTTTTGACTGTATTAGGCCCCTCGGGGCCTTCCAACTTTCCTTGCTCTATCAAACCATGGATTGCCTTTTTCAGAGTATAGCAATTATATGTCAGATGTCCATGGGATTGATGAAAAGCGCAATACTTAGAGGTATCCACGGGAACATTCGGATTCCTAGGTTGGAAGTTCTCCAAAGGCCGCAGTAAACCTTCTTTCACCAATCCTCTAAAGATGTCGTTCAGAGGCATTCTGAAGCTTTCGAGGTTTATGACCCGAGGTTTGGGATCAACTGGTTTCCTGGGAGTAAAAGAAGTTGCATTATTACATTCCTGCCCTGCGTAATTGATCACCTCTTTACCCTTAGCAGGAGCAGGAGCAGTGTTGGAGGGAGGAGCCCTATATCTGTAGGCAGGTGCAGCAGCCTGATGTTGATTATAAGACTTTTCAAATTTAGCCGCAGAGTTAACCATAGCACGTAAGTCCGGGTAGGGGAAATTGCTAAGGGAAGTCTTTAGATGCGGTTTCAGGCATGACTGGAAGATATCCAACTGTTCCTCTTCAGAAGGAGGAATGGCCATCTCACTAAGTTTCAAATTCCACCTCTTGTAAAAATCTCCGACATTCTCGTCAGGATGTTGCACGGTTGTCTGCAGATCAACTCTATTTGTTTCCCATTCCAAATTAGCTTTGTACTTCTCGGTGAAAGCACTGGTAATCTGGTCCCATGTGGCCCTGGCCTCGGGTTTTAAGCGAAAGAACCATTTTAAAGCACTGGATTTCAAAGAGAGGCTGAAATAGTCGGCCAGCTGCTGATTTGTGCACCCTTTGGCCTTCATTGCCAAGGTATACGTGTCCAGATGAGTTTTCGGGCACGCAGTCCCATCAAACAGGTCCAGATTAGGCATACAAACTTGTGGGGTAGGGGAACAATGGAGTCCGGGTCCGTAGGCCGGAAGGTAGATTTCTTAGCAGTTAATTCGGCAATCTGTGCTTTCATTTCCTTGTGTTGTTCTATAAACCAGGCCAGGTGAGGGTCCTGTGGTGGAGCCATGGCGTTTAGACCAGTGACTGAACTGGAGAGGGGAGTTACCACTAGGGGCAGACTGGTGGATGGAATGGCCGGTCCGGGGACGTAGGTAAAAACCTGTCCTTGGCCCGAATTACCCTGGGGAGTGTGAGTAGGAGCCTGGGCAAAGGGATAGAACCCCGCGGCTTGCTGTTGACTTCCAATTGGCAAAGAGGGTGGAGGCAGGCCTGATGTAGCCGGGTAGCTTGGGTTTTCGGGGTGAGACTCATAAGTAGGCTTAAATGCGGGCTGTTGTCCCTGGTTGTTGAACTGTATGCCAGGCTGTGGCGAGGGTGTATAACCAGGAGGATACTGTGGTCCTGGTGATTCCGATGAAACTGGGATATGGGCTCGGTGGCCCATTGAACCCTGAGTGAGAAATGGGTTTGTGGAAGCTGTGTTAGGAGCAGCTGAACTAGCATCATTCTGAGGAGGGGCTTCTGACTGTTGTCCCGAACCAAACTGTGGCGGCGGCATTCCAAACTGTTGCTGTGGTACCCTGAACTGTTGCTGCGAAGATCCGGCCTGATTGGTCCCAAACTGAGGCGGGATCCCAATTTGTTGTGGCATTCCAAGGTACCCCCAACCTTGAGAAGACATTCCGTACTGATTTTGTCCCCACTGAGGAACTGCGAACTGGCTTGTCCCGTCAGGCTGCATGGATGCGGTAGTCTGTAGTTGGGGAGCTGTCTGACCCAGAGATCGAGGAGCATGGGCTCTGGTAGTAGTACCATAGGAGGTTGGTGGTGGCATCCTGGAGTAGTCAGGGCGACCAAGAGTGGGATTGGGGTCTTCCTCTTCCACGGTGAAGGTGCCATCGGGATTGAGACTGGCAGCCAAACCATGGCTCCTAATAGCTTCCATAAGGCTATTAATCTGTGCTTCCTGTCGCGATCTCATCTGTTCGGCTAACTGATTCCATTGTTGTTCTGTTTGGGGGGTCCCGGGAGGCAGAGTGATGTTGTCCCCATCGTTACCAGCTGATGCAGACATTCTGAAACTCGGAGTCGAAACAAATGGTGAGGCTGACGATGCGCTTGACTCTTCCTAACTGATCAAACGGTGGCAAGGTGCCCGAAACCAAGCTTTGTGAGGAGCTGCGGGGGAAAGGTACGAGGGTTCAGATATTTGGGAATGAAGGAGGGTTGGTGTTTGGGCTTAGGGCTTATGCAACATGCAGTTATTTGTTCTTGTTTACTTAAAACATGTTTTCTTAAACCCTAAGCGGTTGGAAAAGATTGCTCTTCTTTTTCCTTTTTAACTACTCTAAGTCCTGGATCAGTGGGACCCATCACTATGCCTGCGGACCCTCAACCTGTAACCTCGAACAAGGGTTCCGTAGGGCAAGCAGGTCCCACCGACCGAAAAGAAAAACGATCCTAAATTCTGGCGGGTAATCGAGTCTTAACGCGTATCCAATGTAAATTACGGGCAAAGCTGACGTCAAAAATCAAGATCGTGTCCGGGGGCTCGACGAAAAGTCGGCATGGCTTTGACTGATAACTGTCCATAATTGATCTTGACCCGTCGTCAGTTAGGCCGTAATTAGACATGGCATAATCGTTAATCCTTGATGACTCAGTGTCATGCCGGGAGTCGGTGCATAAGTTGTGCAAGTCAAAGTCAAAGTCCAGGAGCCAGTCAAGATCGGGTCAAAGTTCATGACGGAAAACCGGCATGACCTCGACTGATTAGGGTCTCCGAAAGATATTGACTTGGCGTGCCGACTAAGGTTTGACTGGCAAGGTGTATACACAGACAGGGCACAACACGGACCAAACTAAAAACCAACCGGGTCTCGGACAAAGTGTGTCACGGACAAGTGCATGGTCGACACGAGGCTCCAAGGGATGTTTGGGTAGTCCCGTGCTCGCACCGAGAGGCGTAGTAAGGCCTAACGGGCTGCTACTGGGATTTCCCCGGATTAAGGACGTAGTGTGCAGTGTAAGGCCAAGTGCGCGTAGTGTGCGGCAGTCTATCTTTTTTTTCTGAGTAAAATAGAAATTTTCACATGTGTTTTAAGAGCATGATGCATGCAAAAAATTTTGAAAATGATTTTTTTTTTTTTTGAAAATATTTTCGAAAATTTTTTTTTGAAGCAAATAAACACATAAGCACAAGATTCAAACAGCTAAGGAAACGGGTCCGACAGTCAAAATTTTGACTTTTTCGAGGCGGCAAAAGATAACAACGCGAAATAGGGAAAACAAACACACACACACACACACACACACACACACACACACACACAAATGGTTTCAAGTGCCGGGACGGAAGTTTGACCCACAAAAGCTTTTTTTTTTTTAAATGATACCGGTACGTGGCTTTGTTAGACCATAATTTATCCCAAGCCCCGGGTTAGGAAGCGGTACAGGAAGCTTAATGGTTTCCACCTATATACCAAATACCATTTCTTTTTATTATTTTTTTTAAAAAAGATAAAGCTCATTTTTAAGTCCCCAGCGGAGACGCCACTGTGATGATGCCACGATTTTTTTTGAAAATCAAACGGAGTCGCCACGCCGTTTTTAGTTTAAGGGCCAAAACTTTGAAAAATGCCAAAAAATGAGAGAAGTGGGTTCGGAGGTCACGTTACACTCCGGAAAGAACGTTGGTGTTCACCCGAAATGCCTCGTAAAATGAGTCTTCCTAACTTAAAACCATTTGTGTGTGTGTGTGTGTTTTTTGCAAAAGGAATTTTCTGGAAATAAAAGTTTTGACTGGACTGGACTGAAATTTACCAAAACAGTGTGTTTCTGTGAGTGAGAAAAGACTGAAAACAAAAATATTTGTCCCTTACATTCCTGTCCGCGCGGATCAGGCCGAGGCTCAATCCTGTTCGCGCGGATGGGACAGTAATATTCCTTTTTCTTTGCTTTCCGGTCGATTACGTAAATTCGGTAATGTAAGCTGGAGTTCTGAGAATCGAAGCTGAGTTTTGCAACTGAAAGTGTTAAATAAAAACATTTTTGGATTTTGCATCCATGCTTGTCCCCACTTTCCTTAGACTTTGATTAGTGATCACTAAACATGATTAGTGGTGATCTACTATATCAAGCCATCCATAGGGTACATTAGGACTTAAAAGCATTTCATTTGCTTGGGATGGGGAGATTTGAAATAAAACAAAGATTAATACATGAAAATTGAATTTAGGTTAAGGGTGTATCAACTTTAGAGTGAATTTCTAAAGTGGTCATTAAGATGACCATCCTTGAGATCTTTGAACTCAATGCATCAACTTCACCCCTTTTGTGACCTAGGAACCTTAATGATCTTCATCCATGGAAATTGTTCCAAGGTGAAAATCTTAGGTTAGGGAAAAATATTTACAAGGAAGTAAAAACAATTTAGACCATTTAAAATGGTCATCCATGGAAATTTATTCCAAGATGACCACATTTTAGGTCAAGTAAGAACTAATAACATAAAAGAAGATGAAAATAAGAATATGGACCATTTAGTGTGATCATCCATGGAGATGAACTCTAAGGTGACCACACTTTAGGCCAAGAGACCAAGTAACAACTAGTTAATGTAAAAAGAGGAGCAACAATTTAAGAGGATGTGGATCCTTGTAGAGAATCATCCATGGAGATGAACTCCATGGAGATCCTCTTGGATCTAGGACAAGAAATGGAAAAGAGATGAACAACAAGTAAATGAACAAGTTACATCCTTTTAAATGTAAAATGTATGCATGGATGAGAGAGATTAAGGTAAGGAGAAGGAGGGTATACCAATGGTTGTACCCTATCTTCCTTGGATTTGTGTTTGGGACTTGAATATGAACAAGATTTGTGTTTGAATTTTGTGTTTAGATGAGTGTTTTTGGTTGAGTGTTAGGCTGTTTTCTGGGATTTTCGTGAATATAACAGTAGGGTTTGGGAAAAGGGATCCTTTAAACTGAGAGAGAATGATTTTATTTATAGGCTGATTTTAGGTTTCACTTTTGTCCGCGCGGACGAGACTGAGTCTCATTCCTGTCCGCGCGGATTGGAGTGTCAGCGTGCCTGATTTTGCAGAAAGCAGTATTGGCTGCTTGCATTTAATGAAAAGTTGGTCAATTTCTTGGAAATGACTCTTTCCAGCGAGATCCAACCTATTTTTGTTGTTCCTTTAAGGTCCTTCCTTGTTTAAATTACCTTAGGAAGTGACCAAAATGCCCTTAAATGTTTATTTGACATGGAAAACGTTAAATTGGGCTGAAGGAACATTGGCGGCTCAGATTGGGACACTTACAGTTCCCCTCCTTGAGAGGATCTCAGGTCGCCGTAGTTCGGGCTTATCCCGATTGAAAGAGAATGAATGTTGAAATTCGAGGATCTGAGGACCTTTGAGGATTTTGAGAATTGAAAGACCTGTCCTCCTGGAGTTTCAATGAAAGACACGGATGCAGAGCCCCAGTTGGACATCCACGGCAAGTATTTGTGGAGGCGAAATGAAATATGCTCACATGAAGTGTCAAATGAATGGATTTAATTTGCACAATCTTTGATTGATGATCTTGAACTGAGATGGATTAGATTCTGATTTAAGCAAGCAATAAAGCAATAATCTAATTTAGATCCTGACGATATTGGAATGAAATTGTTATCCGGTAGGAACTGTAGCAGGGTTTCCAGGCTTTGATCGGCTATCGGGTGATTTGGAAAGTCATGACCTCTTAAGGTGAGAGGTCGGCTAGGCCTTTTACTGACTGAACCTCTTAAGATGAGAGGCTGGCTTTTAGGGATGTGTTTGGAATTTCTAAGGCGAGGAAATCGATTGTCTTTAAGAATGAGAGGTCAATTTCTGACTTTGGCCAAAGGCAAGGGTAATGGTAATGGGAATATCCTATAAAATCGAGAGGATGGCTTGGGATTGGTTGAAGGTAATGGGAATATCCTCTAAAATCGAGAGGATGGCTAAAATTGGTTGGAAGGTGTTGGTGAGAGGAAGTCCAAGCTATTGATAACTTTTGCGAACTTGTGAGGACTCGGGCTCCTTTTGAGCATTGGAGAGCTTCTTGAGAAGTCGGGGACTTTTACTGAATTGTGAGGATCTAAAGTCCTTCTTTTAAAAAGCCTCTTAAGGATTCTTGCTGAATTGTGAGGATTTAAAATCCTTCTTTTGATAACTTGGAAGGCCTCTTGAGGAGTTAAGGATTACCTTTGTCCTTCCTTTATGGCTTGAGTATTTTATGCATTGCCGACTCTCGAAGCTAACTTCTTGACTTCGCTTGGACTTCTCTTAGCAAGGAGCAAATATGATGGCTAAACAGGGTTTCAAAACATGCCGATCTTAAAATGAAAAGTATTGTTTGGTGAGTGTGAGGTAATGGCTTTCCTATGGGTGAAAGGTTTCAACCGCAATCCCTACCGGATGATCTAAACGAGATTAAGTCTTCATTGCTTGCTTAAGCTTAATTGATGAAGACTCATGCAAATTCATTGAGCGACGAAACGACGAGGATGATGAAAGAGGCGTGAGCATATGAGATGCGAGATGGGGAGTTGGTCAGCCCCAATTTGAGAAGGATATCAGTCGATTTTCTCACTCCGATCAATTTAAATATTAGTCATTTCAATGAATTAGTAATTGAGCAGCACAAGTGATCATGTGGAATAAAACCATTTCAATTAAATGTGACGTGGGTGTGCAAGTGATGTCTCGAGTCTAGCAAGAAGAGAAACAAAGATTTTTATTATTGCACTGAAAAGACTGGTCCAACTTGTACTTGACAGACTCAATAGTCAAATTAACATTTACTAAAGACATAAAAACAATCTAGACCCTAGGATGACTGATTGACTGACTACTTCAGATGGGAGACGCTTGAACTCATGGAAGAAGATTGGTGATAGCATTGGGGAGAGCTTTCTCAATCTTACCCTCATCGACAAGCTTCTGAATGAGCATCTTCAGGGGAATGCAATCGTTGGTGTCATGGCCGGGAAACTGATGGTAGCAGCAGTACTTGCTTGTGTCTAGCTTTGGGTTGCGATGAATAGGGCTGTAATTATTGAGAGGCTTGACCATTCCCGCCTTAACCAAGCAATTAAATGCCTCCTCAGTAATCATGCCAAGATCGTCAAACTTCCGTGGCTGTCGAGGTTGAAATTTCCCACTGCTTGGGCCAGTGCTTCCCCTCTGAAGGTTGTTGATACTATTATCTTTTGGGACCGGGGAAACTGGATTGACCATCTTGGAACCATAACCACTAACATTATCGGTCTTGACATCTGGGGTAAGGTTGAAGAGTCGATTCTCGCTACGGGCTCCCATGCCTACCATCTCCCTTAAATCGGGGTACCAACCACTCCCAATAGCCTCACGAAGAACTGGCTTCACACATGACAGAAAGATGTCCTTTTGGTCCTGCAAAGGGATTGGCTCAGAAAGCTCATTCAGCTTAGCGTTCCACCTCTTGTAGAACTCGGTGATTGATTCATCCTGTTTCTGAATTGTACCGACCATGTCGTCTCTAGTTGTGCGCCATTCAAAGTTCCCACGGTACTTTTCAAGAAAGGCCTCAGTAGTTTGACTCCAAGTATATCGAGCTTCTGGCTTAAGAGCTAGGAACCATGTCAAGGCAGGTCCTTTGAGTGTGAGATGGAAATGTTGAGCCATAAACTCGGGAGTACAACCCATTGCTCCCATAGTCATCACATATGTGTCCACATGAGTTTTAGGACATGCTGAGCCATCAAATTGTATTTTGGGCATCTTGAACTTATAAGGGAGAGGCTTTACTTGTCCTGGATCAACAACTTTATGTCCACTTGACCCTATAGTTAGCTTGTCAATTTGCTGCTGCATCTGTTTTAACAACGCGGTCACTTCTGGGGTCATCCCTGGAAGCTGAGGAATAGAGGGAGCAGCAGTTGAAGAAGGCTCAGACTTGGCAAATTGGAAGAAAGACGGCTGAGTTGACCCAGATGTTGGAGCTGGCAAATGATTAAGCTGACCAATTGGAGAATTCTGATTCTGCAGAGAAACACTAGCAGGAAAGTAGGAAGCTGGCCCCAAATGTTGCAGAGGTGATGAGCCAAACCCAAAAGCCGAATCCATTGAAGGCTGAGCAAACCCTCCTTGATGCTGAGGCTGGTAAGCGGGAAACTACAGAAATCCATCCTTGCTGGACTGATTCCCGGAGTAAGGGTGTTGATTCTGATACTGGGAATTACCCTGGAAGCGAGGACCATGAAACTGACCCTGCTGATACTGAGAACCCGGAAACAACACGACCTGACTGTTCAAAAGCTGGGACCCAAATTGGCTTAGAGGCATGGAAGCATTGGGAATTGGTGAGGAGGTCAAATCATGGAAGATCGGCTATGGTCCTCCAACTAAACCAAAACTTGTTTGAGGGTTTGACTGCACACCATGGCTTGGAACTTGAATTGGATGAGATGTTGGAGCAAGGGGAGGAAGGGAGACATTCCTGGTCTCAACATCAAACTCATTGGATTCAGTAACCTCCTCATAAGTCCCATCAGCACGTCGGATCACGGCAATACCACGACTTCTCATTGCTTTCACCAACGTAGAATGTGCTACCTCTTCTCTAGCTTTAGCGGCTTGAGCGAATAATTGTGCCCCACGCTCTCTAGCTAGAGCGGCTTCCAAAGCAGTCCTCATCTCTTCCATGGACAAATCATGCATGCCTTGTTGAACCGCGGCAGATGAACCCCCAGATTGAGTGGTCATACCCTTCTCTGTACTAGACATCTCTGAAATAGTATCGGATGCAAGCTTTGCCGAAACTGCAACTGCCTCAAAGACGTGAACCAAACGAGCACCGGGAGTCGGATCGCACACCCAACTTGCCTTAACTGGAGAGGAGAGAGGGTGTATAAGGTGGAGGATAGAGAACTTTGAGATGGTATGGGAGAGGGAGGAGTACGGAAGGAGATGGACTCATGCAACATTTTATTAATTTTCAAATAGAAATCGGTGTCTTTTAAATCCTAGGAACGGTTGGAAAAGGTGGAAACCTTTATTTACGCAATCTAGACCTTGGGGGAACCTAGAGACACATCATCCAAAAATACGCCAAATGTGTTGATTCAAAATTAATAATAGGCAATGATACCTAAATAAAACGAAGCATTTATGGGACGGACGAGCAATCCCAATTTATGGAGAAATTTGGGCAGCATAACGGGTATTCCCAAAGAAATTCAAGGAAAAATCCGGCATGACCTCTCGTCGGTGCACGTTGACAAAGCGACATGATCTCTCGTTAGAACATGCCGTGGGAACGACATGTCCATACGCGAAGCCATGTTGCAATGGCAACATGCCCACACGTGCTAGGTTTTGGGAAAGGTAGGAAGGACTATTAAAAATTTTGAAACAATTCATTTTAATATATTTGAGAATGTTGTGTCAAAACCAACCGTTTTGGTTAAGCTTTAAAAGTGTGGCTCCACCTATAACGTACTAGGGGGATATGTTTGATATCAGGCGCTCAAGCGTAGGCGAATTACATGGCCGTCCGCGATGCCGTCAATCGCACCCGAGAGTTCTAGATCTACGTGATGTAGTGTGCGGATGACTAGATTCCTTTATTTTGTGAAAAATGATTTTTTTTTATTTTTAATTTGGAAAAGGGGTGATAAAAGGAAAATAACACACACACACCCCACAGAGTATAACAATCAAATGATCAAAATTTGATCATAGGGGACTGCCCCACAATCACAGCTGAACTGGAAATCAAAACCTGCAGAGTGGCCACTTCTGTCGCGCTACACAGGACTGATGAAGTCAGTTCTATCGCGTGACATAAGGGGCCCTATATCCATAACCTGAACAAAATCCAAACCATCCCCAGCCTCCAAGCACAAAGCAAAAGCTCAACACTTAAGCCCCAGCACAACAAACAGGAAGCAAGGAAAGAAAGGAATAAAACAAAGCACTAAATGCATTTGCACACATATAATGTCACAAACAACGCACACACCAATGAATGAAATGAATGTTGAACAATAACGAAAGTTTGACCCACTTTTTGAAAAACAAGTTTCAAGTCCCCAGCAGAGTCGCCACTGAATGAACGCTCGCCGAAATTTAATAAAATTTTAGAGAGTCGCCACGCCGTTTTAAAGGAAACATTGAAAACCTTTTGAAAAGAGAATTCGGGTTCGGGGGTCAGGTTACGTGTTGGGAAGAACCGAGAGTTCACCCAACACGCCTCGTCCGTAGACGAGTCTTTCTATGTTCAACATTCAAAACATTCAAAAGTGTGTGCAATTTGTGTGTGACAAGATATGTGACAAAATGCATGGAAATGCTTTGTTTTATTGCTCAAAGGGAAACATTACAACTTGTTGGCCATTGATTATGGCAGGCCACATCCCATATTACAAGGAGGACAAACAGAATACAACTGGAAAATGACTTCTGCATAATGACAATGAGTGTCGCGTGACACAGGATCTGCCTTGCAGATTGTGTCGCGTGACACTAGCTATCATATGCAGAAGCCTTACTGGTAGGCTTAGTCGCACACCTACTAAATTAAACCGGGACTCGGCCACAAGAATGTAGCAAAGGCAAGTCCAGGGTCGAACCACTGAAGAACGGTATTGATTACGAACTAGTCACACACAAGGGGGGTTTGTTTGATTTTGAATTACTTCCTACGAACAGAAATTAAACTAATTAAGAATAAAAACAATAATTTCGAAACACTTCAGATTTGATTCAATCCCCACCTAATTATGCAATTATCATTGATATCTCTTTTCAATGTCACCCTATTCACCTGATCACGAGATATATTTCCATCTCTGTTTCTTCTTTCAGAATAATTACTAGCAGTGGCACACTCACTAGAAACTCTAATTAATAAATTAATCTAACTGGCACAGTATAGATCGCAGAATTAATTGATGAACGATTTAAGAAACTAAGATCAAGAATGTTTTCTATGATTATTTCACAAGGATAATCACCTAATTTTACCCACTTCACAATTTACCATGGCACATGCATAAATCGTAAAGATGCTACTCATGAATTCCTACACTGGCACAGTAATAGACAATTCTAGCAAAGATTTATAAACAGAACAAGTGAATTGGCCAAATCCACAAACCCTAATTATAAATCTAAAATCAACACGAGTAAAAATATGAATAGAGATGAACAAATAGAAAAGAAAATACCTCAAATTGATAAATAGGGGTTCAAGCAATCAAATCCAAAGCAAAAGAGCTTAAGCTTCCATGGATGTTCTTAAGCTTTCTCTAGGTAAAAATAACATAAAGAAGGAACCCTAAAATATATTGTTAAGGAGTTTATATATTCCTTCCATCTAATCACTAAAACTAATCTAATAATAATAATAATAATAAAAATAAAAATAAAAAGAAAAAGAAACAGTAAAAGAAAACTAAACAAATTAAATTCCTTCTTCTTTGCCTCGGTCAACTGATGCTGATGTTTGCCTTGATCCAAGCGCCGCATTCACTTCACACAATTGCCTTCACTCACGTGCTGCCTTGAAATTGAAAGCCTTCATTTAATTAATTTTCTTTAATTCCAAACTTCAATTTGATCCTCCAAGTCTTCAACAATATCCTTCTAGCCTCTGAACTTTGTTACTCTGCAGTTTGGTCCCTGCACTTCTGATAAACTTCGAAGAACCTCATATAATTACCAAAACAAGTCTCAAAAATACCAATCCAACATCTACTCAAAATTACATAAAAACTAATCTAATTTACATTAAAATAAGGATAAAATGTCTAGAAAATTAAGAAATTACATATAATGAAATCCGCCACATCAAATTCCCCCACGCTTAGACCATTACTCGTCCCTGAGTAATATCCTATCCCCACTCTAAGCACCGGTCTAATCAGTGTAGCATGGGAGGAAGATGACCCCTAATCTCCTCTACTCCACCAATCCATGTCACCCAAACTCGCTGCCCAGAACCAATGCCCTCATCCTCAGCAATATAGTTATCATCATCATCGTCGTCCTCCTCCTCTTCAACATATTCAGCTTCCTCCTCAACATGCTCTTCAACAATTCTAACGTTCATCCCTCTTACCTCCCTCTTATTGCTTTCAAGAGAGTCTCAAGAGATGGGCCTAATTATCTTCACCTTCTCACCCCCAAAACTCCACTGAACCCCCGCAGCTTTTACTAACCCGGAAATCAATGATGGGTACGGAAAACCATTCCGTTTACTCTCTCCCACAGCTTGCATATTATCTGAAATGATGTGCCCCAAATAAATATTTCCTCTGTTGATAATCAAATGAATCAATACTGCATGCTTCCACGGAACTTTCACATGCTGCGCTGTCGGAAGGATCCTATAGCATACAAATTTGTTCACTCCCTTTGCCACTATGTTAAACTGTGTCTCCTTCACATACTTGGGCGAACCATCCGGGTTGTTAGTCCATTGGAGTCGGTTACCCTCCAACGTCCTAACCACATCAGCAAAATATACCCGCCAATCCCCATTCGTTGCTTGAAATTACTCACACTCCTCTTGCTTCACTCTAGGGAGCCCATAAAACCTGTTAATATCATCACTCTTGAATTTAATCGTCTTCCCCCTCACATAGGAATGGCCTCGGTCCGTGGGGATTTTGTTCATATTCGAATAAAATTCTTTCACAACCAAACTGTTACCCTCCTCCATAGGCTCGTCACAAAACTTTTGCCATTTTCGAGTCCCAAACTTAGGAATAAGCCCGAAAGATCTAATGTTAAATTGCCTCTCCGCAATTATGGCTCTATCAGAATGGAAATAAAAGTAGTTTTGGGACATGTAGTAATTGAACCTCGAGGAATCATGGGTATCCTCACAACGCAAAAATGATCCGAGGGGAGGGGGAGGAACACTAGATGAACTCTTATCAACCCTTTGCTTTTTCCGGGAATCCTTGGATTTACCTCCTCCCTTTTTCGATGGCTCATTCGTTTTACCCATATTAAACAATATATCAATCACCCAAACAACAAATAACCACCAACTCTCCAACCAAAACTAAATTTGCAATCCAATTAAAATAGAAGGAAGGAAGCAGTTTGAACCTTTCAATATTGCTGGAAGAATCCGGCCGGAAAACACAAAGGACTCGCCGGAAAATTTCAACTCGCAGGAAAACTCAAAGATTGGAGAAGAAATCGCCCCAGATTTGCACAAGGATCGGCTAATCTTAAGGTTTGGGGTGAGGGAAAGATATTTTGTGGAGGAATGGTGGTGAGATTTGGGGTGGAATAGGGAGTTCGCCGGATTGAACAGGGGGCTTGGTCGGATTTAATGGGGAGTAAGGTCGGAATTTAGAGCGGGTTTAGAGAGAGGTGAGAGAAACTGGTAGCTGGGGATTGTTAATGGGTAACTCACGACCCCTCTTCTTTAATACTTGGACCCAAATTAACACCTAATCCGACCCAAATTTGGATACCCCAACCCGCTTCATTCTTTAAATAATAACCAGATTTGGACGACGCCAGGCGGCCGCATGCAAAGGGATGAGGCGAGCGCCTCTAACGCCGTAGCTGGTGCTGGATTTGAACAACTATGAGGCGGGCGCATGGTTGGTATTGAGGCGGCCGCTTCATATACAGAACATTGGCCTTTTCCATGGCACCTTGAAGCGGGCGCATCATCCATGGTGGGGCGGGCGCCTCGGACTCCGTAGGGTGGCTTCACAATTTGCTTCAATGAGGCGGCCGCACATGGGATTATGAAGCGCACGCCTTATACTCCGTTTAAACTTTTTTTTTTTTGAAAGTACAGGCCCCAGGCATTTTTGCTCCTCTCCCCATGCTTTTCCCTGCACAACACCACAAAATAAAAACCCTCAGTAGCACCGATTCTAAACATCAATAAAAAGAACACAAAAATTAAAAACATACTGTACAGAATGACTAAAAAAAATAAAAATAAAAATTAAATCTCGGGTTGCCTCCCGGTTAGCCGCCCTTCTTTAACGTCTTTAGCTAGACCAAATGCCGGGTAAGCCCCCGGCTGACATCAACTTTTAAAGTCTTTGACAAGACTCGACCCCAAAATTATCAAACATATACCGGGTCTTGGAGATCAATCTCCTCCAAACTCGCGGTATTCACCACTTCATTTTCAAAATACGGTTTCAACCGTTGACCATTCACTTTAAATCCTTTGTCCTCATTAGGACTTGAGATTATCACCGTCCCAATCGGGGACACCTCCCTCACCACATAAGGACCGGTCCACCGGGACCACAACTTGCCCGGAAACAAACAAAGACGGGAATTAAAAAGAAGGACCTTTTGACCCACCTTAAAGTCCTTTCTAATTATCATTTTATCGTGCCAAATCTTCGCTCGCTCCTTATAAAGGAGGTTATTCTCATACGCATCCCTCCTAATCTAATCCAATTCACTCAAATGCAGTTTTCGCTCCTCACCGGAATCCTCCAAGTTCAAGTTGAACTTTTTGATCGCCCAATAGGCCTTGTGTTCAAGCTCAACCGGCAAATGACAAGGTTTGCCAAACACCAACCGATATGGTGACATACCAATCGGTGTCTTATAAGCAGTCCGGTAAGCCCACAACACATCATCAAGCCTTTGACTCCAATCCTTTCTATTCGGGTTCACAGTTTTTTCAAGGATGGATTTTATCTCTCTGTTGGACACCTCGGCTTGGCCATTTGTTTGGGGGTGATAAGCAGTCGACACCTTATGGGTGATATGATATTTCTTGACTAACGCTTCGACTGTCTTATTGCAAAAATGTGTCCCCCTATCACTAATAATGGCCCTTGGCATCCCAAACCGACACAACACGTTGCTCCTAAGGAAGTTGACCACCACTTTAGAATCATCAGTGCGGGTAGGGATGGCTTCCACCCATTTGGATACATAGTCAACCGCAAGTAAAATGTACACAAACCCAAAAGAATTAGGGAACGGACCTATAAAGTCTATCCCCCAAACATCAAAGATTTCACAATTCACAATGAGGGTTTGTGGCATTTCATTACGGCGCCCAATATTACCAACCCTTTGGCACCTATCACATGACTGACAAAAAGTGGCCGCATCCCGGAACAAAGTTGGCCAAAAGAAACCACACTCCAAAACTTTCCTAGCTGTCTTTTTAACACCAAAATGACCACCACACGCATGCTCATGACAAAATTTAAGAACAGAGGACACCTCACTATCGGGAATACACCTCCGAATTACTTGGTCGGCACAATGCCTCCACAAGTTGGGCTCATCCCACACATAATACTTGGCATCACTACGGACCTTGTCTCTTTGAGATTTTGTCATCCCCGGAGGGAATTTATTAGAGACAAGAAAATTTACCAAGTCCGCATACCAAGGAGCAGCTGAATTAATTGCCCAAAGAACCTCATCAGGAAACTCACCCCGAATTGGGGCTTGTTTATAAGGCTTGTCCTCCTCCATAACAAGGCGACTCAAATGATCGGCAACTAAATTTTCAGTCCCCTTTTTGTCCTTCACCTCTATATCAAACTCACTCAACAAGAGAATCCACCGAATGAGTCTCGGTTTAGCCTCTTTTTTAGACATCAAGTATTTTAGAGCAACGTGGTCGGTGTAAACAATGATTTTAGTGCCCAACAAGTAGGACCTAAATTTTTCTAGTGCAAAGACTACCGCCAACATCTCTTTTTCTGCGGTGGAGTAATTTCTTTGTGCCCCATTCAAGGTCATAGACGCATAATAGATTACATGCGAGGCACGCTCCACTTTTTGACCCAAAACCGCCCCCACGGCATAATCACTAGCATCACACATGATCTCAAAGGGACGAGACCAATCGGGTGCTTGAATAATGGGGGTGGTTATCAACCTAGACTTCAACTCATCAAAAGATTGCTTGCAAATATCATCAAAATTAAAATCAACCTCTTTTTGCAACAGGGTGCATAGAGGTGAAGCAATCTTTGAGAAGTCCTTTATAAACCTCCGGTAAAACCCGGCATGACCAAGAAACGACCGGACTTCACGCACGTTGGTAGGGTAAGGAAGTGAAGAAATGACATCAATCTTAGCTTTGTCAACTTCAATACCCCTTTTTGACACAACATGACCTAACACAATGCCTTGCTCGACCATAAAATGACATTTTTCAAAATTTAGGACCAAATTATTTTCAATGCATCTATCCAACACTAGTCCTAAATGAGCAAGGCATTCATCAAGCGAGTCTCCATGGACAGTGAAGTCATCCATGAAAACTTCCATAAATCTTTCCACAAAATCGGAGAAAATGCTCATCATGCACCGTTGAAAAGTTCCAGGTGCATTACACAATCCAAACGGCATTCTCCGATAGGCAAAAGTGCCGAAGGGGCAAGTAAATGTAGTTTTCTCTTGGTCTTCCGGGGCGATAGGTATTTGAAAATACCCGGAAAAACCATCAAGAAAACAAAAATACGCCCTTTCGGCTAACCTTTCCAACATCTGATCAATAAAGGGGAGGGGGAAATGATCTTTAAGAGTTACCTCATTCAAGCGTCGGAGGTCAATGCACACGCGAATCCCCGTTTGCTCCCGGGTTGGAACCATCTCTCCCTGCTGATTACGGGAGACTGTGATCCCGCCCCTCTTGGGCACACATTGTGTGGGGCTCACCCACTTACTGTCGGAGATGGGATAGATGATCCCCATCTGTAGTAGCTTCAGGACCTCCTTCTTTACCACCTCCATCATTGGCGGGATAAGTCTCCTCTGCGGTTGCCTCACTGGCTTTGCACCCTCCTCTAGGTTGATCCGGTGCATACACAAAGATGGACTAATGCCCTTGAGATCGGCAATAGTCCAACCAATCGCAGATTTCCGCTCCCGGATCACCTCAATCAACCTCTTCTCTTGATCCTCAGTCAAACTGCTAGAAATCACTACCGGAAACGTCTCTCCCTCACCTAGATAAACATACTTAAGGTGCTCAGGGAGAACCTTCAGCTCAAGCTCCGGTGCCTTCTCTATAGATGGAACAAGCTTCTCCACCGGAACCTCTAACTTCATGTAACCACGACCCGGTTCTGTAGCAAACATAGCACTCTCTGTAAGACCCATAACCGCTTCCTTCATCGAATCTGAGATGTCAAACTCCAAACTAGCATACCCCAACGCATTCTCTAATGCGGTCTTGAGATCATCATCTCTACTAGACACCTCAAATACCTCCTCTACCAATGGCTCGACCACATCAATGAAACACAGTGACTCCGTATCCTTAGGGTATCTCATAGAGTCAAAGATATTGAACTCCATCACTTGGCCATCAAATTCCATTATCAAGGAACCATTAGCCACATCAAGCTTTGTCCGAGCAGTCGACATAAAAGGCCTCCCCAACAGTATGGGAGCCTTTGGATCCGACTCCATCTCTAGCACATAGAAATCTGCGGGAAATATCATCTTCCCTACTCTAACAAGCACATCTTCTACCAATCCCTTCGGGTAGGCATTCGACCTATCCGCTAGTTGTATCACCACTCTGGTGTCCTGCAATGGTCCCAACTTCAGAGTTTCAAACATCGAATAGGGCATGACGTTAATTGAATCCCCCAAGTCTAACATCGCCTTGTGCTCAGAAGCATCCCTCAAAGTAACTGGAATCACGAACATCCCTGGGTCACTGCATTTCTTAGGCAATTTCCGCTGATACACTGCAGACACATGCTCACTAACCTTACCATTCTTCATACTCCTCTCCTTCTGATTTCTCTTCAGAGTACACAACTCCTTCAAGAACTTCGCATACCTCGGGACAGTCTGAAGAAGATCCAAGAAGGGAATGTTAACCTCTAATCTCTTGAAAGTGTCATAAATAGCCTTGTCAGGCTCTGGCTTTCGATGCTCTTTCAAGGCCTCGGGGAATGGAACCTCAGGCTCATATACAGGAGCCTTAACCACTGGTGCAACTTCTTTCTGATCGGGTGCCTTACATGCGGCTGAAATCTCAACCTCAATCTCCGGTTCCTCTGCTACAACCCTATCCTGCAGCTCCTTACCACTTCGAAGAGTGATTGCACATGCATTCTGCTTTGGATTCGGTTCAGTCTGTGAAGGCAGCTTTCCCGAATTCTGAGCCTCCATCCTACCCATAGCATCTGCTATCTGTCCCATCTGTCTCTCCAGACCACTAATACTCGTATCGACCGCCGTCGATATCAATAAGATTGCCGATACTTGTATCGGTTCTCTCGATATTGAAGACTGGTGGATAAGGTGCTCATACTACGAGCGATGTACGGAACATATCTTACGTAGATCGTCCTCGCTGCTGCGGCCGCTTTGTGGTTGCGTGGTTCTTGTTGTCCAAATGGTGGTCTATAACCCTGATACTGTTGCTGCTGATAACCCTGCTGATTACCAAACTGCTGTCCCTGACCACCAGGTTGATTCTGCTGCTGACCTGTACCCCATCTGAAATTAGGATGATTTCTCCAGTTGGGGTTATAAGTGTTACCCATCGGTCTCTGTCCCTGCTGCACAAAACCAACTGCATTGACATCCTCTATCTCACCCATTTGCAAAGAAGGGCATGAATCTGTAGGGTGCGTAATGTCATAGCAAATCCCACACTGCTTCGGTGTCTGTCCCAGAACCAACTGCTTTACCATACCCTTAAGATCCTCCATATCTGTCTCGAGCTTACTAGTCAACCCACTGCTAGAACCTGCTGCGCTAACCTGTCTCACATTTGACCTCTTGCCATGGGTCCTCGTACTCTTAGCTAGCTCCTCGATCAATTTTTTAGCTTCATCAGTGGTCTTATTCAAAATACTTCCCCCATAGCACGAATCCACTAACCTTTTATCCTGAATGGTCAACCCCCCATGAAAATAGACGATCAGCTGATCCTCAGTAAACCCATGATATGGACAACTCCTACAAAGCTTGTGGAAGCGATTGTAGTAGTCGTAAAGAGTCTCATCTGCCCTTTGCTCCATATTGCTGATGTCTCTCTTCATTACATTGATCTGGTCCTGAGGGAAGAACTCCTCCAAGAATACTTCTTTCATCTGCTGCCATCTTGTGATGCTGTTGGGGGGCAAGTGGTAATACCACCCGTTCGCGCTATCTTTCAGTGTGAAAGAAAACACCCTCAATAATAGATGCTCTATCGGAATCGACACCGGCTTCATACTCTGACAGATTTGCACAAATTGAGAGATGTGCTGATTGGGATCCTCTCCGGGCATCCCTGTGAAGTGCGGTAGCTGATTGAGTAGCCCCGGCTTCAACTCAAATGTCACCCCTGCAGATAAGGCCGGGAATTGGACGGCATGTGGTTGCTCATTCCAATTCGGGGCAGTCCTTTGCCTCAAAGTCTGTGGAGGAACTGCTTGTTCACCACCACCACCACCATTATTATTTCCGTCCTGCATCTCTTCAGCTAGTAATATCCCCTTAATTCTCCTGCTTTATTGTCGCCCTTTCCTGAAAGATCTTTCAATTTCTGGGTCAAGCGAAACAAGTAGATTATTAGTAGAATGGGTGTGAACCATGCACGGTTACACACCACAGGGGATCAGGGGAAATCACTTAGCAGATAACACAAATACTAAAATAAAAAGAAATAAAATGAAAAAGAAATAGATTAAGAAAAGAATAAGATCGTAAACAATTACACCGTTCCCCGGCAACGGCACCAAAATTTGGTAGGCTTAGTCGCACACCTACTAAATTAAACCGGGACTCGGCCACAAGAATGTAGCAAAGGCAAGTCCAGGGTCGAACCACTGAAGAACGGTATTGATTACGAACTAGTCACACACAAGGGGGGTTTGTTTGATTTTGAATTACTTCCTACGAACAGAAATTAAACTAATTAAGAATAAAAACAATAATTTCGAAACACTTCAGATTTGATTCAATCCCCACCTAATTATGCAATTATCATTGATATCTCTTTTCAATGTCACCCTATTCACCTGATCACGAGATATATTTCCATCTCTGTTTCTTCTTTCAGAATAATTACTAGCAGTGGCACACTCACTAGAAACCCTAATTAATAAATTAATCTAACTGGCACAGTATAGATCGCAGAATTAATTGATGAATGATTTAAGAAACTAAGATCAAGAATGCTTTCTATGATTATTTCACAAGGATAATCACCTAATTTTACCCACTTCACAATTTACCATGGCACATGCATAAATCGTAAAGATGCTACTCATGAATTCCTACACTGGCACAGTAATAGACAATTCTAGCAAAGATTTATAAACAGAACAAGTGAATTGGTCAAATCCACAAACCCTAATTATAAATCTAAAATCAACACGAGTAAAATTATGAATAGAGATGAACAAATAGAAAAGAAAATACCTCAAATTGATAAATAGGGGTTCAAGCAATCAAATCCAAAGCAAAAGAGCTTAAGCTTCCATGAATGTTCTTAAGCTTTCTCTAGGTAAAAATAACATAAAGAAGGAACCCTAAAATATATTGTTAAGGAGTTTATATATTCCTTCCATCTAATCACTAAAACTAATCTAATAATAATAATAATAATAATAAAAATAAAAAGCAAAAGAAACAGTAAAAGAAAACTAAACAAATTAAATTCCTTCTTTTTTGCCTCGGTCAACTGATGCTGATGTTTGCCTTGATCCAAGCGCCGCATTCACTTCACACAATTGCCTTCACTCACGTGCTGCCTTGAAATTGAAAGCCTTCATTTAATTAATTTTCTTTAATTCCAAACTTCAATTTGATCCTCCAAGTCTTCAACAATATCCTTCTAGCCTCTGAACTTTGTTACTCTGCAGTTTGGTCCCTGCACTTCTGATAAACTTCGAAGAACCTCATATAATTACCAAAACATGTCTCAAAAATACCAATCCAACATCTACTCAAAATTACATAAAAACTAATCTAATTTACATTAAAATAAGGATAAAATGTCTAGAAAATTAAGAAATTACATATAATGAAATCCGCCACATCACTTACAACAATAAGCACAGGACTAACTGAGATATACCCAATCACTTCAAATGAGTGTGGATATGGAAGACCCAAACTTCAATTTGAATGACAAATGGGTTAGACAAACAACTTACAGCTGAAATGATGGTCTCTGCATAGGGCTAATTATGTCGTGCTACACAGGACTTGGAATGGTCAGATGTGTCGCATGACCTAACCTGACCTTCTGCAGAGACTTACAATTGAGAAACAGGTTCAACAGATACTAATTCAGATCAAGTTAGAAAAACCAAATAACTCAGGAAACAATGAATCCACTACAATTCGACCAAGGGGTGTGGATATAGGGAGATCCACACTCCCTTGATGAACAATCAACAAATTACATCCAAATCACATCATAAGCATGAATTATACCAAGCACAATGGATTAAACAGAGAGATGGTGATTGCCACTTGATAATCAGAAGCGGATGGAGCTTGATTATCAAGTGGATGAATGAAAATTGCAATGAAACAAGAAAATAGCAAATGGATGAGAGAGATATGAGGGTGAGGGATTCGTTACCCTTGTAGATCCACAATCACTACACCAAGTTAGGTGTAATGGCCTTCTAATCAGCTGCTGGACACGAATTTGAGCACAGATGGAATACTGATCTTCAGATCTTCAGTGGTGTGTGTGAGGATATGAGAGTAGATGGGTAAAGTTGGGTGAGAGGGATTGAATTGAGGGAATTGGTGGGTGTTGTGTGTGTTTTTGGAGAGAGGGGAGGTATTCTGGCGTGAATTTGGCAGAGTGACCTTAGGAAGTGAAAAAGGGATCCTGAAATGAGAGGTGCAGGGCTTTATTTATAGTTGTTGATTAGAGGCAAGGTATGTCGCACGACCTCCTGTGTCAGTTTTTCATGGCTCGAATTGTCGTGTGACACAAGATGCCAATAATCGTTTCTGGCGCCAAATTGCTGCTTCTGGAACATTCTGAGATAATTCCTTAAAGGTCTAAAGCAATTAATTCTCTGTAGGTCCTTCTGTACATAAAAATTGACTTAAAATCACTTCCTTCACAAAAACTTATAAAAAGTTTCGGGAAGCCTCGGAATGGACCGAGAATATATCAAAACACCCCTAGTGCAATTTTATCATATTAAAATGCACCTAACAAGGGTCGCAAATTGGATTGGCGTACTCACAAAACCCAATACTTTACACTTGGATGAGTAATGAGTAATTGGGAGTAGGGATGTCCAAACCGAAACCGTGGAATCGGCCGGAATCGGAACCGGCCCGAATCGAAACCAGTCCGAACCGTAACCGGCGGTTTGGCGGTCCGGTTTCGGTTTGACCTTTTTTTAACCAATTTTTAGTCCTAAAAAAAAATTTATAATCTTAACCAATTTCCTCAACTATAAATATCATCCCCCTCCCCTCACATTTTTTTCACACAAACTCCATTAACTCTCTCTTGAAAGCTCTAACGAATTTCGTTAAATTCTTTGATTCTCAAGCTCAAATCATAATCCAACTTTTTTATTTTCATCCAATATCCATATTTTCATCCAACATCTTTATTTCATCTTCATTTTATATAATTTTTCCATCCAACATCTTTATTTCATCTTCATTTCATATATTTTCATATTTTACTTTACATTATGAATATTCTTAAGAACCTCACAAGCAAGAAGGGTAGTAAGGGTTGGGGTAGAGGGCAAGGGGAGTCTTCTTCTCAAGCATCACCACCACCACAATTTGTTGAAAATGTAGGTGGTCAATTTTATGATGTGGGGCTTTCGAGACAAAATGAAAATGAGGTGGAAGATTGGGAAGATGATGACGAAGTGGAAGAGAATCCAAATTTTGTGCCACCACAAATGGTACAAAATGTTGATAATCTAACGATAACTACTCAAGAAAGTGATGGCAATACTATGAAAGCCACAATGGGAGGGGGCGGCGTAAAGTCGCAAAAAAACAATCCCCCTTCCGTTCCAAGAACCAAGAAAAGTGAATCCGAAGTATTCACGAAATTCTACAAAAAAAGTTCCCATTGACGCGTCGGGGAAGAATTTCAAAGCAATATGCAACTTTTGTCCAATAAATTACAAATAAACATATGATTACTCTACCGGTGGTGGATACGTTACTTTGAGAAGGCATACACGAGAAAAACACTCCGGGGAATATGGCATAGATACCACTCAACAACAATTGCAAGGATTCGCTTCTTCGGAAAATATTGGTATGTCTTCTCTAACTTCTTCTAATTTATTTAGTTATAATCATCTAAATCATATAAGAGAAATGGTTAAATTTGTTTGTAAGCAATCTCTTCCCTTTAATTTTCCCGATAACGAAGACTATGAACATTTAATTGGATGTTGTTTTAATCCCGCCGCTAGCAAAGTAGCTCGTACAACTCTAACACGAGATGTTAAAAATATAGTAGGAGAATATTAATTTGATTTACGTAATATTTTTGCTAATTTGTCATCTAAAGTTTCTATTTGTTCCGATATATGGAGTGATAAAAAATAAGACATTTTTATATGAGAGTAACATGTCATTGGATTGATGATTCTTGGAAAATTCAAAAGAGGTTACTTGCATATAGATTATTTGATGATGCACATACTGCACATAACATAGCTCATATGTTACAAACAATTTTACATGAATATAATCTTGTTGATAAAGTTTTTTCAATGTCTTTTGATAATGCTAGTTCTAATACCACTAGTTTGCCCAAATTAATTTTAATTTGTAGACCATCACTAGGTGGTAGATTTTTTCATATTAGATGCATTTGTCATCTTTTAAACTTATGTGTACCAGATGGTTTGCGTGCTTTGAAAACTTCTATTAATGCAATTAAAGATGCCGTTTATGATATTATGAAAATATCAAAAATTACAAGGCTATGGAAATAATATTGCACAAACCATGGGAAAAAAAAAAAGATTCCCAATAGATGTTCCAACTAGATGAAATTTCACCCTTCATCTTTTAGAAGAAACTTATGCTTGAAAAAATGAAATTTGCATGTTTTTGAAATTGATTAATTAAGGTACCCAATATGGTACAAACTAATGGGAAGAATGTGCAAGTATGATTAATTTGTTGAAGAAGTTCGAGGCGGCAACCTTGGTATTATCCTGTACGTATTACCCTACTTCTACTTTAGTTGTTGATCATTGTGTGGAAATTTCTAGTATATTTTTCGAATTTAAAGATAATGTTATTCTTAAAGATGCGATTTTCAAAATGCGACAAAAATGGGAAAAATATTTGCTTAACATTCCTGATATTTTTTTTGTTGCTAAGTTATTAGATCCTAGAGTTAGAGAGAATGATGGTTTAACTCAATTTTTAGAATATTATTATTCAAACTTTTATTTTGTGGGAGATCCCAATATGCCTAACGTAGGTCAAAAAGTTGCTAGTGTTAGACAAGTTTTTTTTAGAAATTTACCAGGAATACAAGTCAATATATGGTGATGCAAGGCTGCGCCGTGGCCGAGAAAATAGGGCCAAAGGCCGAGCGCGCGACCGCGCCAAAATGAGGGCGATCGGGCAATTTAGGCAGAAGAAAGAGGCAGCCGCGCGGTCAAAAGAGAGCGATCACGCCCAAACCGTTGTCGGTTGTACTCCTTTCGATCTCAGAAACCAATGTTTACCCCTTTAACTAAATTATTTAGTAATACTCACACACACAATCGGTAACACACCATAGAACTCATCGGTTGAGCCCACGACATTACCGATATTTTTAATCGGGCTAGCCCACTACTAAAGTAAAGTGTATACCGATATTTTTAATCAGTATATACTTTCATTTTTTCATTTGTTTAGTTTTTTCTTTTTTTTTTAATTATATATCATTTTTGTAAAAAAAACCACTAATGAAAAAAATTTAAAATATTATTTCCTAATCAATAAAAAAAAAATAAAAATAAAGGGTAGTTCGTGTCCGTCCCTCTTTTCTTTTATATACTTTCATTAGTTTAGTTTTTTTTTATCTTTTTTTCTATAACTTTTTGAAAAAGAAATACTCCCTCCGTCCCAGTTTACTTGGCACCAAATTTCTGGGCACGGGGATTAAGGAAAAGTAAGTGAGAGAAAAAGTGAAAGAAAATGTTGTGAGTATGAAGAATTAAATAGGAGAGAGAATGAGTGGGAGGAATAGTTAGGAGAGAGAATGTTGTGAGTGTAAAAGTGAAGTAGGAGAGAGAATGAGTGGAGGGAATAGTGAATATTCTTTTCCATTTTGGGCAGTGCCAAGTGAAGTGGGACGACCCAAAATAGAAATTAGTGCCAAGTAAAGTGGGACGGAGGGAGTATGTAATAAAAAAATTTAAAACAGTTTTTTCTATTAAAAAAAATAAAATCCGTTGGACCGCCGATTCCGAACCGTGAATAGACGGTTCGAAACCGGAACCGTAAACTGTGAACCGACGGTTCGGTTCCGATTTCCCCTTTTTCGAAATCAGAACCAATGATTTCGAACCGAAATCAAAACCAAAATCATAAACGGCCATCCCTAATTGGGAGATGGTACATGTGGATCGTGGAAGTAAGGCACTAAGGCCAAAAGAAACAAGATACACGGGGAAATCAATATGATTAGATGCATCAGCCAAGAAAATTTCAAAGTAGGGTAACATGATCTGAGCCTAAAAATATATATGAACATCCATATAGGATCGCATAGTGAGATTTGAGATGAATCGAGAATCGAGCTACTTATTTTGCATTTTTTTTCTTCAAATCATATCGAGTAAGGATTCGAATCCTGAATTTTTTTCAATATAAGCTAAGGCTCTGTGTCATTGGAGACAAGATTCATCAGCACTTTAGCTTTTTTTTTTCTAGCCGACACAATACTATTGTACTCAATTTTTCATTCTCTCTCTACCCTACCACAATTTGCAACAAAAAATCGTGATTGCACAAGAATTGTAGTCTTATGATGATGCCAAAATCGTCAAAACAGCCCAAATCCAAGCGATGATTGCTCCGGTGATTGCAAGGCCTGAAAATAAGAGAAAACACGTAAACTAAGCCGGGGCGGATCCGGCTAAAGGCCCTCCGGCGTGAGAGTAAGTTCACGGTTTGTATATGAGAAAACAAATGGACAGAGTTTTCCCAATGTAAAAAGTAACGTACCGAATAATGAGCCATGGGGCTTGTATTTATAGGGATGGATTTGATAGAATCCATGTTGAAATAAACTTGTGAGGAGATAAGATGTAATCCTAAGGGAATTATATCTGTTGAGGAGTCATTGTTTGACTTGGATTGGTGTAGTTGGTTACAATCCTGATTGAATCATGAATGTGTAATCCTTGTTGTATAAGGACTGTATATTCTGCTAGCCGGAACGCCGAGGAGCACAAATGTTTTACCTCGGCTTTGGCAAATAGACCGAGGAAAATGATTCTGCTTCCTCGTCATTTGGAGATTGGACGGCACGGAGATGTGCCGGGGTAAATGATTTTGTTTCCTCGTCATGGTGATGAAATGCCGAGGTAAGAACTTTTCTTTCCTCGTCACTTGCGGCATAACGGCCCAAGCATGCTGACATAATATGGCCGAGATAAACATTCCTCGTCATACAAGGAAGACCTTACTCGGCCCTGATACTTGGTTATTTAGATAATATTCATGGCCCAATTCAATTAGGCCCAGCTTGAGCAAACCCATATTCGTATCTCGGTTTATACTGTTCAGTGGCCCCCGACTTTCTAGCTCGGATTAGGACGAGTAGAAAGTCACCTCGTCCTCAGCATATGGAATACCAACGGGTTTGACACGTGTCCTCGGCGTCGCTTCATATAACTGATGGTTGCTATTCTGGGGCCCCCCAGTCTTGTCACGCCTCGAAACCGTCATTTCGCATTTAATTCTTGGGGCGCCAGATCCGGAATTTAGCTTTACCCATGGGTTTGACCCGATTGAGGGGTTATAAAAGGCTAAACCCTTCTCATTTCACTCTTTACAAACCCCAAATATTTGAGAGCGAGTAACAAGGTTCAGGCGACAATCATTCCGGTGATCTTGATCTTGTTCGAACCCAGTTTCCGGCGAGCTAGCTTCCTGTTGTGATTTCATCAATTTCTCCAAACTCAGGTATGAAGTCTCTTTCCTTTTGTGCATTTTGACTCCGATTTCCCGCTTTCTAGGGTTTGTTGGGAAGAAACTGGAATATGCCAAGAACAAATGAACCACCATTGTTAAAGAATGAAGCTTTTCTTCATAAATTCTCAAAACTTCAAATCTTTGGTTTTATGTGTTTTATATGAACTTTCTTGAATATTTAATGAACTCCCCCTTTCATTTTTGATTCCCCTTAGAAATGGCTCGTTCTTGGGACCATTCTCCCCGATTCCGTTATGGATATCATACTGGCAATCTGAGGGTCTATCGTAGAGAGAGAGGTCCATGGTTGATGCTCACCCTGGATGATGTAAGCAAGCAGTTGAGAGGTTATGGTCGAACTCGTCTATTCCTCCAATACCCTGATTCCACAAGAATAGATAGGATTGAGTCTGGTTCACCCAACATTATAGTTTTTGAGGATAGGGCTGAGATGATGGAGCACATCGAACTGTTCTACCCGGCCTCTGATCGCGAAATGCGTGAGCGCCTGAGAGGTACGGCTCCCTCCTCGGCCTTATGAAATGATGAGGAGGGGAATCTCCCTTCCCCATCCTAAATCAGCCATGGACGAGGTTACTAACTTTGTCTCCTCGTCTTTATGCAGATATGACGGGAAGAGAAGGAGAACCCTCCTCGTCTACTCAAATAGTAGACGCTTTCATGGAAGAAGCACAAGCCGATGGCCGTTTGGCCCGAAGAAAAGGAGGCCGAGGAAGAGGAGGCCAAGGATTAGGACAGAGACAAGAGAGGACCCCAAGAGCCGGGGATCCCATGTTGGAAAAGTTGTACTCCAAATACGGGGTAAACAAAGCTGAGTATAGGCTAACTTATATGGGCCATATGGAGCTTAAGACGAAGAAGGAAGAGGACAACTTTTATTATAACCAAGACTTTGTCCACTTTTACTTCAAACAGTTTCAACAGGGACTTCGTCTTCCCTTGGATCCCTTCATCTGTGAATTTTTAGACGATGTGAGGGCTGTGCCGGCCATGCTAGGAGCTAATGGTACCCGGGTTCTTGTCAGCTTCATTGTCCTCTGCCGTAGCTTAGGGTACGAGCCGACCATGGGAGCTTTTAGATATTTCTACCATGTTCAATTTGTCAAGGAGAGTTGGCTCCTCGTCATTAAGAGCGCGTCCAAAAAACCGAAGCTGCTCCTCCCTATGTCTAGCAAAGTTGCCGGCTGCGATAACCATGTTATAAGGGTTGAGAGCCGCCAAGGATGGGAGTTCCAGTCTCCTTGTAAGGGTCCAACTTCATCCTTTCCCGTCCAACAATATGAATGGACCCAGGCCTTGATCAAACGCCTAGAAGAATTTGCCGAGGTGGGGGTCCTTGATTGGTCAGTGGTTGAATCCTCAGACCATTATTATATTCAGGCGGGTTTGATGCCGGGGAAGAAGGATGGGGTATCTCCTCTTGTCACCGTAAAGAGGGGGAGACGCTTCAATGACTGGACAATTCACCCCGGCTTGGTGTTCCATGAGGATTGCATTACGTGCAAGACTGAACGTCCCCGGGACCAGTGTTTGAAAGCAATCGACATAGTTGGATGTAAACGTTTTATCTTTTTTATTTGTACCTTTTGAATGCTTGTTACCTCTGCTCGTACTTAACTCTTTCTTTCTTGTCCTTGCAGATTTAACCGCCGAGGAAGAAGAAGCTATAGCCATGGAGATACTAAGTCCCCAAGAGCTAGTGAGGAGGAAGAGGAAGCAGAGCAAGAAGTCTACTTTGGTGGAAAGGAGAGAAGAAGCTAACGCCCGCAATCTAGTGCTTAATGTTCAGGGTGACCAACCCCTTCCCCTTAAATTACACGGGGAAGTAAATGCCGAGGAAGCGGCGACTGATGAACAACCCAACCCATCAACTGTAGAGGGGCATAGCCTCCATGTTGATGCCGAGGAGGTAGGAGCCAAGGAAACTGACCTCTTCCAAAGGAGATCAGGCTCCAAGAGAACCCAAGCTGTTAGCGCCGAGGAGCCTGCAGCTAAACGGGCAAGTGTCAGTGGGGCCCCCAATGTTGAGGCTCCCCCTCCCTTAACCATTCAAACTATCAAGACCGTTGAGGAGGCCGACGAGCTGGCCAAGAGCATGTCCCTCAACGTTCCCCGTCTTAAGGGGCTTCCTCTGTTGGCTAGGGAGGGACCCTTAGTAAGATTGGGCCGAGCTCCCATTCAGAGAGCGATGGACGAGGATGCCTACGAGGCATTTTGTAAAGAGGCTCCCAACGAGGATACCTTGCTCTGCCACAAGGGACTCTTAATCACCGAGGTAAATGTTAATCCTTTTCTTGGTTATTGCCCTTGATATTTGTTTGCCTTTCTAATAATGATTTCTCTTTCAGTTGGCTTCCGTCACGGCGTATGAAAATGTTTTGGCCAAGAAGAAGACTAGGCGCCTGAATGAGGCTAAGGCTGCCCAAGTGAAGAGTAAAAATGACAAGGCTTCCTTGGCTAAGCTTTTAAAGGCCAAGGACGCTGAACTTGCGGCAGCCAAGGCCAAGGTGGAGGCCGAAGTGAAAAGGGCCGAGGAAGTAAAGGCCAAGGCCGAGGAGCATCTCCGGCTTAAGGAAGAGGAGCTTGCCCAGGCAAAGGCTGATAAGGCCGAGCTTCAAACCAAGTCCGATGAAGCTGAGGCCAAATGCCGAGGATTGGAAGCTACCCTCCTAGCTAGGGAGGAAGAGGCCGTTGCTCGGTTCAAGGAGAGCTCGGCCTTCAAGGAGTTGATGATGGCCAGCTCGGCCTTTAGAGAGGCCGTGGACGAGCAGACGTCCACTATGTTTGAAGATGGTTATCTTCATTTGGCCCGGAGCATCTTGGCTGATCCTTCCACCGGTTTGGACATCAATAAGGTTGCCCAGCTGATCTGCAGGGACCAATATGCCGAGGAAGTCACGGCTCTCCACCACTTGGTCCCCTTTTCTGAAAGCAACTTGGAGATAATGGCTGCCAAGGATGCTCAAGCTTGCAGGGAAGTGTGGAGGCCGGCCTCTGTCGTCCCCGGCAATATAAAAGACTTGGTGGAGGCGATCCAGGATGAAGAAGAGCCCGAGGCCATGGAAGCCGAAGTGGAAGGAGGGGCCGAGGAAACTAATGCCCTTAATGAACAAGAGGTCCTTCCTCCCCCTGGCACTATTACAGAAGACTGGCTCGAGAAGCCTTTTGATGACGGGCAGCAGTCTTAGGATAGCTTTCTTTTTTTTACTTTCTGTAATAGATGATAGGACGTTGTAATTCTTTTTTGAACATCAATGAAAATCCTTTTGTCATGATTCATGTTAATTCAATAACTTGCTCATATTTTTGTATGCTAGACAGAGGCACTAGACTCAAGAAGGTGGGATCCAAGGAAGGTTCCTTGCTCCCAAATTGTTGGGCAAGTGGTTAGGCCGAGGAAGAACTCTCGGCTTTAACTATACCCTCAAGTTATTTAGGCCGAGGAAGGTTTCCTTGGCTTTAAATGTGTTGAACTCCTGAGTCAAGGTGGACTCTTGGTAGGATGTTTTTTAAGCCATCAGGCCGAGGAAGATCCTCGGTCTTTGGCTGTTAGGTTTGTAGTCCTGAGTCAAGGTGGACCCTTGACAGGATTGTGAGCCATCAGGTGTTGGTATCCTTAATCAAGTTGGATCCTTGACAGGATGTGTTGTAAGCCATCAGGCCAAGGAGGACCCTTGGTCTTGGCTGTTGGTATCCTTAATCAAGGTGGACCCTTGACAGGATGTGTTGTAAGCCATCAGGCCAAGGAGGACCCTTGGTCTTGGCTGTTGGTATCCTTAATCAAGGTGGACCCTTGACAGGATGTGTTGTAAGCCATCAGGCCAAGGAGGACCCTTGGTCTTGGCTGTTGGTATCCTTAATCAAGGTGGACCCTTGACAGGATGTGTTGTAAGCCATCAGGCCAAGGAGGAACCTTGGTCTTGGCTGTTGGTATCCTTAATCAAGGTGGACCCTTGACAGGATTGTAAGCCATCAGGCCAAGGAGGACCCTTGGTCTTGGCTGTTGGTATCCTTAATCAAGGTGGACCCTTGACAGGATTGTAAGCCATCAGGCCAAGGAGGACCCTTGGTCTTGGCTGTTGGTATCCTTAATCAAGGTGGACCCTTGACAGGATGTGTTGTATAGAAGAATCGGGGATACAGTCCTCATCTTCTGGTGTCTGTATGAAGAGTTGATAGTTGCTTTGCATGCTGGAAGAGACTGCTTTCATAAAACTGAAATGCGATTACAACGAACTGCAATCCTATCAACTAATCAAAACTAAAAGACAGGAAATAAGAAACTAATCTACTGTAAAATAAACTAGACTAGTGATAATATTTTTTAAGGTTGTCGGAGTGCCAGGGATGCTTGAGGTCCTTCCCCTCCTTGGTCTTCAATCTGTAGGTCCCTTCTCGAATGACTTGAGTGATGATATAAGGACCTTCCCAATTTGGGGAGAGCTTGTTACGTTACGCCTTTCGACCAGTAGCTTCAATTTTTCTGAGTACCCAATCGCCTACTTGGAATACTCTTCTGATGACCCTCTTATCGTGATACGCCTTGGTCCTTTGTTTGTAATTCACCATCCTCATCTGTGCAGCTAGTCGTTTCTCATCTATCAGGTCCAGGTCTAGGAGCCTATTGACCTTGTTGACTTGCTCATCGTAATGGGAATTTCTCACCGTAGGGATGGCCATCTCCGCTGGTGCCATAGCCTCGGAACCGAAGGTTAGTGCGAATGGGGTTTCCCCGGTTGGCCCCCGAGTGGTTGTGCGAACGACCCATAAGGCTAGGGAAGTTCGTCCAACCATCTACCCTCGCGTCCCTCAAGGTTCTTGGTAAGGGCGGTTAGGACCCGGTTGTTTGCCGCTTCGCTTGGCCATTGCCTTGTGGTCTACTAATCAAGATTTTGCATGGCGGACTTTTACTCTTCCCAACTCTGTAGTGAATGCTGTGGAGAATTGCAGCCCATGATCGAGACAATTGTATGTGGAAGGCCGAATGCACCGGTATGTTGTCATGGACAAAGTTTATCGCGTTCTCTTCCGTTATCTTGGCTAATGCCTTGGCTTCTATCCACTTGGAGAAGTAATCAACAGCTACTATCACGTACTTGCAATTACCACGGGCGGGAGGGAAGGGTCCGATGATGTCGATTCCCCACATATCAAACGGCCACGTAGGTATTACAAGTGTTTGCTCAACTGACGGTAGTCTAGGAATGTCAGAGAATCTTTGGCACTTGTCACATTTTCGAACATAGGTGTGCGCGTCTTCCCTCAGGTTTGGCCAATAGTACCCTAGTGATATGATTTTGTCAGCTAAGGTTCTGGCCCCCGGGTGTCCGCCGCAAACACCTTCATGTACTTCTGCCAAGAGGTTCTCAATTTCCTTGGGATAGACACACCTTAGCAGGGGCTTCGTGAAAGATCTTCGGTAGAGGACTCCATTCATCACCACGAACCTTAGGGACCTCTTTTTGATAAGCTTGGCTCGAGCTTCATCTTCTGGTAGTTTTTCCTTCTCAATGTATTCAATGTAGTCATCGATCCAGCATCTATCTTCTCCATCTAAGAGCATGATTTGTAGTCTTTCGTACGCAGGTTCCTCGGCATAAACCACATAAGGACTGGTCTTAGACACATCCATGGTAGCCAATTTGGAAAGAACGTCTGCGACTTGGTTATCTTCCCTGCCAATTTGTTTGAGCTCGAAAAATTCCATCTTCTTCGTCATATCCAGGACCAGGTCTCTATACTTGGCAAGGGTGGGGTCTTGGGCATTATACTCTCCCTTTACTTGTTTGACAACGAGTTGGGAGTCGCAGAAGGCCGCCACCCTAGTTGCTCCATAGAAGGAGGCTAATTCAATGCCAAATATTAGAGCTTCATATTCTGCTTGATTATTGGAGGCAGGGAACTTGAAACGGATGGCGTCTTGCGTAGTATATTCTCCTTCCGGGCTTGCTAGTACAATTCCAGCTCCGCTTCTTTCCTTGGTGGCTGATCCGTCCGTATACAGGATCCAACAGTTGGATGGGAGTTCCATGGGAGAGTCTTTATCCTCTTGCGCGTTTTGCTTCCTAGAGGTGGGGAGATGCTCACCCATAAAGGCAGTCTCGACCATGAAGTCAATCAAAGGCTGTGCCAGGAGGGTCTTCCTTGGTTGGTAAGTGATATCGAACTCAGTGAGAGCGATGGACCAGTTAAGGAGACGCCCGGAGCCGTCCAACTTATGTAGTATCTTCTTCAACGGTTCATTCGTGTACACAGTGATAGGATGTGCAGAAAAATAGGCACATAGCTTCCTCGATGCAATGACTAGTGCGTACGCTATCTTCTCCACATTAAAGTATCTGCTTTCCACGTCGGACAGTGCCTTAGAGACATAGTAGACAGGCTTTTGAATTCCTTCATCATTTCGAACTAGGACAACAAGCGACATGATCAGTGGCAGCTAGGAAGACGTACAGCATCTCACCGGTAGTCGGACTGCTGAGCAAGGGAGGGGAACCCAAGTACTCCTTCAACCGGAGGAATGCTTCAGAGCATTCAGGAGTCCAGGAGAAGCTCTTGGTACCCTTCAATACCTTGAAGAAGGGCAGTGACTTTTCGGCGGATTTGGCGATGAATCTTCCAAGGGCTGCGATTCTTCCATTAAGTCTTTGAACCTCCTTGATGGTGGTAGGTTCCTTCATGTCAACGAGTGCCTTAATTTTTTCGGGGTTTGCTTCAATCCCCCTTTGAGATACCATGAAGCCTAGGAACTTTCCAGCTGTTACTCCAAACACGCACTTGCTGGGGTTTAGCTTCATGTTATTAGCTCGGAGGTTGTGAATTGTCTCTTGCAGGTCGGGAACGTGACTTCCTTCCTTGGTCTTTATGACCATGTCATCAATATAGGCCTCCATGTTGCGACCTATTTGGCTTGCAAAAACTCGATTCACCATTCGCTGGTATGTAGCACCCGCGTTCTTGAGCCCAAAAGGCATCATGATGTAACAGTAATTACCCCCAGGTGTTTGGAAGGCCGTCTTCTCAATGTCCTCTTCCGCCATTTTTATCTGATGGTAGCCTGAATAGGCATCTAGGAAGCTGAGAGTTTGATGTCCAGCAATGGAATCAACCAACTTGTCAATTCTAGGAAGAGGATAGCTGTCCTTGGGGCAGGCTTTGTTTAGATCAGTAAAGTCTATGCACATACGCCATTTCCCATTTTGCTTCTTCACCATAACTACATTGGCCAACCAAACGGGGTACTTAACTTCACGAATTATTCCGGCACTAAGTAATTTCTGCACTTCTTCTTTTATAGCTTCCTCCTTGTCCCTTGCAAAATTTCTCCTTGTCTGGGAGATAGTCTTTGCCAAAGGATCAACTTCCAGGCGGTGGAGGGCTACTTCTTCATTGATCCCCCTCATATCTTCGACTCTCCAAGCAAAGACGTCGAGGCCCTTTTCAAGAGGGAGATGATTTTTTCTTTCTCTTCTGGAGATAATTGGCCCCCGAGCTTGATTTTTTGTTCAGGATAGTCAGGATTGATGACTACCTCTTCCAGTTCGTCAACAGGCTTCATTTCAAGACCGTCACGAAATTCTAGGGACTCGATAATGATCTCTCTAATTCTTCTCCCTTCATTGTCATTCACGTTGAGGCCCTCTTCCTCCATAAGTTTATCAACATCTGGGAGACTGACCTTCCCTAGGTCGTGGTTGGCCCCCGAGTTCTGGCCGTTGAAGAGAACAGGGTCTTCTTCTGATATGGGCTGAACTGTGCTTAGGTCATCTGCAATTTCTTGGACCATAGGATCTTCCACAGGTATGGGTAGGACTATGCCTTGGTCATCTGCAATTTCTTGGACCATAGGTTCGTCCTGCTCCGCTAGCACTTCACGAATATAGCTCATTCTGGAGCTAGTTTCGGTGGTTTTCTGAGACTTGGAGATCTTAATGTTTTCCTCGGGGGTATCTATCTCCACACTTTTGGATTTCTTTCTGCTCTTCACGACATGTTCCAAGAAGTCCTTGGGGGTTGCCCTTACACATCCAATCCCTGCCCGAGTGGGGAATTTAACTCGTTGGTGGGGAAGTGAGGTCACCAGCCCAAGTTTGGCTTGAATTGGAATGCCTATGATCGCATGGTAATCACTAGTCAAATCCATGACTACAAAATTGACTGTGGCTTTGGCTAGGAAGGGATGATCACCGACTTCAAGTTCTAGCTCCACAGTTCCCTTGGCTCCAACTTTGTGATTGGTGAATCCTTCTAGCCTTCCATGGTAGGGTTCCAACATGGTGTCTTTCAAGCCCATCTGTTGGAAGGCTGAATAATATAGGATGTCACGGGAGGCCCCCGTGTCAACAAGAAGTCTTTCGGATTCAACGTTGTCTATTCGGCCCTTTATCACCAAGGGTTGTTCACGAGCTGCTCGGCTTCCAGCTAATTCGTTAGGAGAGAAACTAATGACCTCTTTCGCTTTATGAATCCAAGCAGGAACATGGTACACCTTGCTCAGCTCGTGGATCTGGTCCCTTAGCTTTCTGGTAGAAGTTACCTCTTCCCGTATCACATGCAACTTGGCCCTTGGAGGCCTGCGGTCTTCATCCTCGCTTTTGTCGTCATCTTCACTTTCCTCTTCCTTCCGCTTCCGCTTGTTATCTTTTTTCATAACGATCTAACTTTCCCTCGTCGACCCATTTCTGGATTATTTTCTTGAGGGCCCAACAGCCATCAGTGGTGTGCCCGTTGTCTTTGTGAAAATCACAGTATTTGTTCATGTTACGAGGGAATTTTGGCTTGTCGGTCATTGGTTGAGGTGGAGGAAGGTTGACCAGCTGCATAATTTCAGAAATGGGCTTAGTAAGAGGAGTGAACTCAAGCTTCTCTGTACTCCTTGTTTTGTTTTTCCCTTTGGAACCCTTGCCGTTTCCATTACTATTCTGGCGATTGCCTGTCGCCTCTGTTTCTGTCTTGTCAGCTCCCCTCTTCTTTGTTTTATCCTCAGCCATGGAAATGGCATAAGCTACCTTGTATAGCTCGGACTTTGTTTGAGGTTCCCTGGCTGAGAGTTCATAAACGAGGGGACCAGATTTTAAGCCGGAATTGAAACAAACAATAACTTCCCTATCAGTGAGGCTTTCTTCAACACAGTCCACCATTTTTCGAAACCGATTATAATAGCTGAGGGTGGTCTCTCCCTTTCCCTGCTCAATGTTGGCCAAGTCAGCCAGTCTTATCTTCCTCTTACCAGCGGTAGCAAAGTGGTCCAAGAACATTCTCCTCATGCCTCTCCAGCAATCGATGCTACCTCTTTTAAGCTCACGGAACCAGGTCAAAGCTGTTCCGGAGAAGGTGCTCGCGAAAGCTTTACAGAGCAGGTCATCAGCAGTGGTGAGGAGATTCATAGTTTGTTCAAAACTCTGCACATGGTCTTTTGCATCAGTAGTGCCATTATATTTTTCAAAATTAGGAAGCTTGAGGTGGGGATTAGGTGGAGCTGCAGTTATCCTCAAAGAGAATGGACGTGTTGCCCAGTCATAATCATCGTCATTAAACTTCTTTCCCCTCTCCATGTCATCCAGTCTTTGCTTCAACAGCTCCCATTGCTTGGTTTCCACTCCCTTGTCACTGCTTGAGCGGGTGCTTCGTTGGGAGCTTCTGATGGATTTATCCTTGGGGCGATCATTCACCCTACTGTGCTCCGCGTCATGTCGGTGGCTGTCCCGTTTGGAAGGAGCTCTGTCACGCCTTAATTCCAGGTCTTGACCGCTAAGTATCATTCTGTACGGCTCTGGTGTCCTTGGTCTTGCAAATTCTCGATGCCGAGGACGAGGAGAATCCGGTCGACGAGGTCGAGGAGAATTTGGTCGACGAGATCGAGGTGGCGTGGGATGTCTAGGTGCCATGACAAGACGAGCAGGAGATAGTCGTCTGTTCAAGCTGAGTCTCGTTCTTAGGTCCCTGGAATTTACTTCCTCTTCCCTAGGAGTTAAGTGGCTTCTCAAGTCGACTACTGGAGCTCTCTGCTTACTGTTGTGCCGAGGATGAGGAGAATCCCTGGGGGTTGGCATTGGTAGGTCCCTGGTCTTGAGGGGAGGAGGTTGTTGCTCATCCTGTCCCTTTTCGAGGGGGTTGCCCACAGATGGCCTAATAAATTCAGCCATGGAATGCTCTGGGTCTAATTGCAAGAGAGCAGCCTGTGTTTCATACATTCTTTGTAATGTCTCCATTTGCTTATGCAACAAAGAGCGTCGGTCAATGGGTTGACTTCCTCCAGCCTGACCGGCGTCGGCATTCTTTGTTTTCTTCCTTCCCACTTGCTTTCCACGAGCACGAGTGGGACGAGGAAGCTCAGCGCCTTCTCCCTCGGCATTCACCTGACCCTTGGAACGAAGGGTCATGGAGAGGGGAGGAGGGGCATCTGGCTGAGGTAGAGGAGGAGGAGGAGGCAGCTCCTCGGCTCCTGTGTTCGCCCCATTCACCTGGGTTGGGTCCTCAGCCGTAACACTCGTAAACTGTCCGTCCATTGTAATCCAACAGCAAATTACCAAGTGTAAATTTCCAAAAATCACAATTTCAATAGAACCAAATTTATGGCCAAAATTAGGGCAAATTTTGACCACAAACAAACAATTAATTGTGATTTTTTCAACACAGAAGAATTCAAGCTAAACTGGGGCGGAACTTCACGCTAAAAATGCCTCCAACGGAATCTGGGTAAATTCCGGTTAAAATTTGCAGATTCCGGCGGTTTCACAAACAGAGCCCAAACGATTTCAGAAATTCCGTTCAATGAGAGAAAAATTCCGGCAAGAAAATTGGCTTTTAGCGAGCGTTTTCCAGGCCAAACAAAGGGTGTTTGAATCGATTTCCCGGCAATGGAACCAATTGATGATGCCAAAATCGTCAAAACAGCCCAAATCCAAGCGATGATTGCTCCGATGATTGCAAGGCCTGAAAATAAGAGAAAACACGTAAACTAAGCCGGGGCGGATCCGGCTAAAGGCCCTCCGGCGTGAGAGTAAGTTCACGGTTTGTATATGAGAAAACAAATGGACAGAGTTTTCCCAATGTAAAAAGTAACGTACCGAATAATGAGCCATGGGGCTTGTATTTATAGGGATGGATTTGATAGAATCCATGTTGAAATAAACTTGTGAGGAGATAAGATGTAATCCTAAGGGAATTATATCTGTTGAGGAGTCATTGTTTGACTTGGATTGGTGTAGTTGGTTACAATCCTGATTGAATCATGAATGTGTAATCCTTGTTGTATAAGGACTGTATATTCTGCTAGCCGGAACGCCGAGGAGCACAAATGTTTTACCTCGGCTTTGGCAAATAGACCGAGGAAAATGATTCTGCTTCCTCGTCATTTGGAGATTGGACGGCACGGAGATGTGCCGGGATAAATGATTTTGTTTCCTCGTCATGGTGATGAAATGCCGAGGTAAGAACTTTTCTTTCCTCGTCACTTGCGGCATAACGGCCCAAGCATGCTGACATAATATGGCCGAGATAAACATTCCTCGTCATACAAGGAAGACCTTACTCGACCCTGATACTTGGTTATTTAGATAATATTCATGGCCCAATTCAATTAGGCCTAGCTTGAGCAAACCCATATTCGTATCTCGGTTTATACTGTTCATCTTATAATATTAAGATATTGTGAATATTAATAAGAGGATTTGATCAATAAATTCCTTAACCAAATGAAAATGATCAATAAAAAATAGACATTTTCAAAACTCGTCAAAAATTACTTTGATTTTTGTTGGACCAAAATACCCATCACTCACACTCACCTACATCAGTGCTAACATCACCCAAAGTCATCCTCCCCCTCTCTTTCTCTCTTTTCCTTTTTTTCCCCTCAAATTTTTAAAAACTATATCTCAAAATTCTAGAAATCGAAAGTTAATCTGAAATCACCTTATCAATCGTATCGTCAAAATGAGTCAAACATGTACATTGAAGATATTATTTAAATATTAAAAATAAAAATTTCATTTTTCAGTTGTAAAAAACAAAAAAAAATCATTTTTCATTTCTCAATTGATTTCACAGTTATGTCATTTTTCATCTTTCACTTGTAAAATTATTTCTCAATTGATTTACAGTTGTATAATTACACAATTGTATGATTTCACAGTTATATCATTTTTCACTTGTAAAATCATTTCTCAATTGATTTCAAAGTTGTATAATTACACAGTTGTATGATTCCACTGTTGTGTGATGTAATTGCCCTTTAAAGAATTGATAAATCGATCACAATTGATACTCAATTTATCAGATGTTTAAGTTTAAAAACTGAGACATTCATTTCTCATTTGTTCATAATTAAGTAGAAAAACTGATAAATTCATCTCTCAACTTTTTACAATTGATGGCTCAATTTCTCAGTTGCTTAACGATGAATTTGTTGGCACAAAACCTCATGAATAACATAGATAAATTGATTTCACGATTGTTTGATTTTATAGTTGTGTGATGTCATTGCCCTTTAAATAATTGAAAAATCAATTGATTCACAATTGATACTCAATTTATTAGATGTTTAAGTTTAAAAGCTGAGACATTTATTTCTATTTTGTTAATAATTAAATATAAAATATAATAAACTCATTCCTCAATTTTTCACATTTTGATACAATCATATTAGTAATAACAATTTGACTTGTTGCCCGAATAAGGATTTGTCACATAACTTAACGGAAGTCAAGTCTATCGAATCATGAAACATGTAGTATTCATGTAATGGGCTGGGAATACCTTGGTTTAATTACCAAATTATTATAATACTATATTACTAATTCTAAGTTTCATAAAGAATGGAAAGTAGACCACTTTGACTTGGATAATTTTTGTGGCACGTCCTATTTTGTGCCTTATCTACAACTGTAAAATTTAGGGAGAAATGCGTTTCTCCATAAGTTATGGAGAAACGGGTTACGGATATTCAGAACCTTTTGAAAGGATATCCAGAAACTTTTTGTATTGGCCATGACCTTGTCCCAGGTTACTTCTGGATATCAGTCTCAAAGGTTCTGGATATCCAGAATCCTTTGAAAGGATATCCAGAAGCTTATGAAAGTGATATCCAGAAACCTTCAAAATGATATCCAGAAACTTTCAAAATATTTCTGGATATTCATTTGATGATTTCTGGATATACATTTGAAGGTTTCTGGATATCCAGAAACCTTCAAAATGAATATCCGAGAAACTTTCAAAATGTTTACGGATATTCATTTGATGGTTTCTGGATATACATTTGAAGGTTTCGGATATCCGAAACCTTCAATAAGCAATTTCGGTCTTGGCCTTGGATTTGGCTTCAAATCTATTTTTTCTGGATATCCGCCCAAAGGCTTCTGGATATCCGTTCCAAAGCTTCTGGATATCCAGAACCCTTTGAGACTGATATCCAGAAATTTTCTTCTGGTTATCAAACGTATAGCTTCTGGCTATTAAAAACGCGTTTCTCCATAGTTATGGAGAAACGCGTTTCTCAGCAGACCTACTCATCTACAACTAGTACATGTCCGTGTCCAATGACACAGGTTTTGTTTTTTTTTTGTTTTTTAATTTTTTTTTTATTTAAAAAAAAAATCTTTTTTTAGGACAAAATGGGAAAAGGACAAATGTATGAGGGCAAAATGAAAAATTCGCCGCTTGACACTATTCATAGACTGTAGCACCCCTTCCCTCATCTATAACATACTAGTACATGCCCGTGTTCAAGGACACGGGGGTTTTTTTTTTTTTAATTAAAAAAATTTTTTTAAGGGCAAAATGGAAAGGGACAAATGTATGAGGGCAAAATGAGAAATTCGCTGCTTGAAACTATTCATAGTACTATTCATTGCTTAGTTGGCATGGTGCCATTTATAATATAGATTACTAATTCAATCACCAGTTGACATCATCGAGGACACATGACATACCAACATTAAAAAATTTCCCTCCAAAATGATATGCTTACATCATCAATTTATAATTACTTAATTAATTAATTAACTATTTTAATTAATTTAATTAATTGTTACAACATTTACCAAGACGGCAAGGAAGATCAAAGGTAGACATGGGCATCCGGTTCCCGGTTCCGGTTTCGGTTTCGAACCGCCGGTTCCGGTTCCGGGGTAGGGAGGAACCGGGACGGAACCGCCTAAATCCGGTTCCCGGTTCCGGTTCCTTGATGCCGGTTTCGGTTCCGGTTTCACGGTTTCCCGATTCCTTTTTTGGCCTTTTTTTTTTTTTTGAAAACTGTCCAGGTGGGCGACCGCCCAAGAGAGGTGGGCGACCGCCCATATCCAAATTCAAGCAATGTTTAACTCTCTGCACACATGGGCGACCGCCCAATAGAGATGTGGGCGACCGCCCATGCCAAATTCCAGCAACCCCAAAGTTTGGTCAGTGCACTTTGGTCACTTCCTTTTCCTTTTCTTCTCTTTTAAGCCATCAAAACTGTTAAGATTCTAACAAATTTGGATGAAGATGAATAATAAACAAATTATTTTAACATATTTTATAAAAGAAAAAGGGACGATACCCTTAAATTTTATTAATAATTGTTAAAATGTTACAATGAGGGGGACAACCAACCTTGCCCTTTTATAAGTAAGGGAGGACATAAGGAGCCTTAACCTCGTTCTTAGTATTTTACAATATTTATCTAAATTATAACAATCTAATCTAAACAAAAAAAACCTAATATATAAAATAAAACAAAGCAACAAATTAAATTATACAAATTAAACTATATAAATTACATCAACTTACATTTGGGCCATTGGGATTGTGTCATTGTTCTCGTCACTTCCCGATGTTGAATCAAAGAAATCTTCATCGGATGAGGAAAACTTTGGCTCTTGATCTCTTTTCTCCGCTTTGACCCAATCATTCAACAAATTTTGATTTTTTAAATTTTCAACAGTTAAATTTGCACGTTGCGGATCCGCAATATTTCCACCAATGCTAAAAGCGTGCTCAACCGAAACCGTTGATGCGGGAGAAGCAAATATTTCTCTTGCTATCCTAGAAACAATAGGATAAGAACTCGCCCTCTTGGCCCACCAATGTAAAATGCAAAATTCAACCTCATCATCATATTCAAATTCCGTGTTCAAATATTTTTCAAATTCCGCATTAGAACCGCTTCCTCTAGAGCGCTTTCTATTTCCATAAAAAGAAGTCAAAAAAGAGTTGTCTGTTTCGCTAGTTTGACGAGGAGGAGCCTCACTTGTACTAGCACCACCATAAATTGAGTTGTACTCTTTAAAAACATTTAAAAATTCATTTTTCGCATCGGACAATATTTGATCAATATTTGGAAAACGGGGATCATTTGCATCAAACAAATTTTGATAGTAATATGTAAGAAGTTGTTCCAAACCATCCATTCTAACCCTTGGATCTAAAATTTTTGCAATTAAACAAATACTTGGAATTGTCTCAAAATATTTCAACCATTTTTACTTCATGCTAACAATGGTGGACCAATTATGGGATCATCTTTAAATTCACAAAATGTACCCGAAATAATAGTACTATGATCAACAACTAAGTTAGAAGTAGGATAATACGTACCGGATAACATGACAGTGGCATCCTTGAAATTTTTCAACAATTTGATCATGCTTCCACAAGCATTCCATTGATGAGGAAATAGGGGGTATTTGTAACCAACGGAAGACAAAAACAAGCAAATTTGTTCCTTATAAAGAAAAGAATCCGCTAAAAGTTTATAGGTAGAATTCCACCTAGTTGTAACATCCATTGAAAATTTTTTGGGACGGATATCATTTGCCTTGCAATAGTCTATCCATTTTCTTTGATTGGAACTTTTTCTCATAATAAACTGTATACCTCGTTTAATAGGAATAATTGAATCTTGTAAAGCAGATAGACCATCTTGCACACATAAATTTAAAATATGACAAAAACATCTAATATGAAAAAAATTTCCACCTAATACCGGTTTACAAATACCAATTAGTTCCGATAAACTTGCAGTATTAGAGCTAGCATTATCAAAAGACATTGAAAAAATTTTAGTAACTAAATTATATTCTTGTAAAATACTTTGTAGTTTAAGTGCAATATTGTGTGCGGTATGCTCATCATCAAAATCTCTATATGCAATCAATCTCTTTTGAATGGTCCAAGAATTGTCAATCCAATGACAAGTTACTCCCATATAAAAATGTTCACAACGGTTATCACTCCATATATCCGAACAAATAGAAACTTGTTGAGATAAATTAGCAAATGTTTGTATTAAACCATATTTATATTCCCCGACTATTTTTGCAATATCACGTGTGAGAGTTCTACGTGGTATTCTTTTTGCAGCGGGGTTAAGAGAGAGTTTAGCAAAATCTTCATAGAATTCATCATCGGCAAAACTAAAGGAAAGACATTTAACACAAACAAATTTTGCCATACCTCTTCTATGGTTTTGTTCACTATAATGAAATGTAGTGGAAGAAGAAGACGTACCTACAGCGCCCATCGAAGAAGTCGAAACTCCTTGGAGTTGTGTTTGAGTTGGATCTATGCCAAATTCGGTAGGATGATGAACTCGAACATGCTTGGTATAAGTGCCGTATCCATTGTCATCCTTCCAAGTATAAACATTTTCACAATAGTTACATATCACTTTCCAAACCTCCTCACCATGTTTGTCCACTCCGAGCTCCTTCCTAAAGTGACGAATAAAAATTGAGGACTTCGATTCACGAATTTTAGGAGAAGGCGGTTGACCTTGTCGACCGCCTCCACGGACCGCGACCCCTTCCTCTTGGTGCAAGTGGTGGTAGGTTATGTGCATCACTTTCTTCGTACTTGGAGTTCCTACATATTGTGGTTCTTGTGACATGAAAGGCGGTATTGGAAATTGTTGGTCTCCAACTTGAACCTCCTCCTCATCTTCTAAATTTTCCCATTCATTTCTCCCCGCCATTCCCCCATCATAAAAGGGAATATCATTTGGAATTGGTGGTGGTGGTGGTGGTGGTGGTGGTAGTCGAGAAGATGAAGAAGGTTGGTTGTTTTTGCTCTTGCTACCCGTTTTTTTTGTTAAGTTTCTAAGGAAAGAAGACATGATGGTGTATTGGTGATTTGGTGTGTATGATGAGTGATGAGTGATGATGACTATGAAAATGGATGAAAATATGGAAAATGAGGATGGAATTATGGATTATGGAATATGAATGTTGGTGAGTGATTTGAGGCTTTGATCTTGAGACTTGAGAGTTAAGAACTTAAGAGAGAGTTAAGAGAGAGTAAAGATTAAGAGAGAGTTAAGAGAGTTTTGTGAAAATAAAATGGTGGAGGTGAATTTGAATTTATAGGTGAAAGGTAAGGATTGTTTTATTTTTTTATTTATTTTTAATTACTGAAAATTGTCTAAAAAGTTAAAAAAAAACGGGCAAATTTGACTGAAAAGGTGAAAAAAAACGGGCAAATTTTTGAATTTTTTTGAATTTTCTGAAAAAACCGCCGGTTCCCCGGTTCCGAACCGCCGGTTCCCCGGTTCCGGTTCTCCGGTTCTGGTTCCGGTTCCAAAACCGGCGGTTCCACGGTTTTCAAAAAGTAGGAACCGAGATTGAACCGGGAACCGGCCGGTTCCGGTTCTCGCCGGTTCCGGTTCTCGCCGGTTCCGGTTCTGCCGGTTCCGATTCCGGTTCGGTTCTCCGGTTCCGCCCGGTTCCGGTTCCGGTTTGCCCATGTCTAATCAAAGGCCCTCAAATTTTGTTTTGTATTTTTGAACATGAATTTGACCAGTTAGAAGACAAAAAGACCAGCAGAAAGAAAAAAGGACTTCATTTTTGTATTTTTGAAATGGTGCTTTGAAATGGTACGGAAGGATTACTCACTAAAGAATGCTCTCTCACATGCAGTTTTGACCCCTGCAATTTAATACTCTTAAAATCATGTGGCCTTAACTTTGTTTTTAAAGACAATTTTTTCTAATACTATGAAAAATAAGGTTTCTTTAATGGCTTTTAAACTGTCGTTTTTAGTGTTCCATATGACAGTTTAACCGCCAAATTATTATCTAGCAAATTTGCCAGTTTTAGCTCACATAATAATATTTTTGATAATAAAATTGACAATTTTAATTTATCACTCACTTTATAAGTTAAAACAAAAAGAGTGTAAATTTGACAATTTTAATTGACGGAGGAACAATTTTAAAGTGCTCCTTAATAAAATCAAGTTTTTCTATTGTTTGATATGAACTGAATTTTCACAGTATTTTATTGAGTTAGTGGGATTATTAAAAATATTTATAATATTATTTTTTTAAGTAATATTTATAAATAAAAAATGTAAGACAAAAAAAGAGAGAAGTAGACGTGTAGATAATTCAAAATGAAGAAGTGATAACTGATGCGTGCATAGTGCTGCATCATTAGATGTGTAAGCTCTTATTACTACGCTCAATAATACTCATTTTCATACACTAATAGGGGTATTATTAAAATAATATTTATAAATAAAAAATATAAAACAAAGTATGAATTTGATAAAAAAAATTAAAAAACCGTGCACGCGTGTTAAACTAGTTTATACTATACTCCCTCCGTCTCGGCCGACTTAGGATTTTTTGAAATGGCACGGGAATTAAGGAAAAGGTAAAGGTTGTGAGTGTAATTTAAAAATAGGAGAGAGAATGAGTGGAGGGAATAGTAAATTATAATGGTGTTGTGAGTATTAAAATAATGTAGGAGAGAGAATGAGTGGAGAGAATAGTGATTTAAGGTTTCCATTTTGGGCCGTCCTAAGTCGGGTGGGATGCCCAAAATGACAAAAAGTCCTAAGTCGACCGAGACGGAGGGAGTAGATTGTTGACCACGTGGTGGAGGCCTAGACCGACCGACTCCATCTCACCTTTCTTCATCCTTCAACAAACCAACGGAATAAATCCTTTGCTCATAACACATTAGTACACTCTTAAACGACAAAACAAGAGAAAAATGGAAATTCAATTGTAACTCTTGATATTGATAATGGAGCTCACAAATTAAATTCTCCTATTATTCTTTCAGGATTTTTATTATAATTTTTCCTTTTCTACTGATTAACCTAATCACAGATTTTCTCTCTTGAATTATACTTTCTATGTGAGAAAGAGAGTAAAAAGATGAGGAAGTGGAGATGTGGTTTCTGAAAGAATTGCAAAAAATAATTCTTCTATTGATCCTTGTGATGTATTTATACAAAAGTTTGAGAGAGTTTTATGGGATTTTGACTATCTCCTAATCTATTACAAATGATATACAAATAATTTGAATTTAAATACAAGATATACTAAAATAAAAACTGAAATATTTTACAAGATAATGAGAAGTAAATCATGTTCCAGGCAGATTCTTTGGAGGATCCTTGGTATGCTTAACATGCTCCCGCAAGATGGACGTTCCAAGAGTAGGTCCGATCTTGGAGATCAATGATGTGAACCGCGTACGAGGTAGAAGTTTTGTAAGAACGTCTGCGAGTTGATCAGTACCGGAGATATGTTGAACCCTTAGAGTGCCAAGTTGAACTTGTTCTCGCACAAAGTGAAAGGCTAGAGCAAGGTGCTTCATCCTAGAATGAAAAACTGGGTTGGCCGAGTAGGTGGTGGCCCCGAGATTGTCACAGTAGATGACAGGAGGTGAAGAGGATGAGATACCGAGTTCAGATAGAAGGTTTGTGACCCAAATTACTTCAACAGTTATAGCAGCGATGGGACGGAATTCTGCTTCAGTGGAGGAGCGAGCAATAGCTCGTTGTTTCTTGGAGGACCAAGCAAGTGGGTTGCGACCAAGATAGACAAGAAAGCCAGTGGTAGAGACGAAGTCATCTTTATCACCGGCCCAATTAGCGTCGCAAAAGGCATGAAGAGAGGATGGAGAGTTCTTGAAGAGTTGGAGTCCCATATGAATGGTCCCATGGAGATAGCGGAGGAGACGTTTAAGTGTAGTCCAGTGGGATTCTTGTGGGTGATGAAGATATTGTGCTAGCTTATTGACAGAGAAGGCTATGTCAGGGCGAGTGAGAGATAGGTATTGAAGGCTGCCAATAATTGCAGCTATGGCACGGAATTCTGCTTCAGTGGAGGAGCGAGCAATAGCTCGTTGTTTCTTGGAGGACCAAGCAAGTGGGTTGCGACCAAGATAGACAAGAAAGCCAGTGGTAGAGACGGAGTCATCTTTATCACCGGCCCAATTAGCGTCGCAAAAGGCATGAAGAGAGGATGGAGAGTTCTTGAAGAGTTGGAGTCCCATATGAATGGTCCCATGGAGATAGCGGAGGAGACGTTTAAGTGTAGTCCAGTGGGATTCTTGTGGGTGATGAAGATATTGTGCTAGCTTATTGACAGAGAAGGCTATGTCAGGGCGAGTGAGAGATAGGTATTGAAGGCTGCCAATAATTGCACGATATTTCGAAGGATTGCAGATGGGTGTTCGGGGGTGACAGAAAGAGGTGGGTAGGTGGCCATAGGTGTGGAAGAGGGTTTTGAGTATAGCATGTTATGACGTCAGAGAATGTCAGTGATATATTTGGATTGGGTTAGGAGAAGACCATGAGGATTGGGTGTGACCTCAATACCGAGAAAGAAAGAGAGGGGACCAAGGTCTTTAAGAGAGAAACGAGTGGCCAAGCTGTCAATGAAGGATTGGAGAAAGGAGGCAGAAGGTCCAGTGACAATTATGTCATCGACATAGACAAGAAGTATAAGACGATGTGAGCTATGGTTGAAAAGAAATAAGGAAGGATCAGCTAGGGATGATGTGAGCCAAAGGAGAGAAGAAAGGATTTGAGAGCAGTGTACCAAGCACGAGGGGCCTGTTTGAGACCGTATATAGCTTTCGAGAGACGACAAACATGAGAGGGTTGGGTGGTGTTTTCAAAACCCGGGGGTTGAGTCATATAGACAGTTTCAGAAAGATGACCTTGGAGGAAGGCATTATTAACATCAAGTTGGCGTAGGGACCAGCCTTGAGTGATGGCAAGGGAAAGAATGAGACGGATAGTGACAGGTTTGACAACAGGGCTGAATGTATCTGAGTAGTCAAGACCCGGGCGTTGATGAAACCCTTTGACAACTAGGCGAGCTTTGTATTTTTGGATAGTATTGTCCGGGTTGTATTTGATGCGAAAGACCCATTTGCAACCAACAATATTGGGAGCTTCATGGGAGGGTACGAGAGTCCAGGTGTTGTTTTGAATAAGGGCATTGTACTCATCAAGCATGGAATCATGCCAGTGAGGGGTGGAGAGAGCTTGTTTAGTAGTGGTAGGAAGGGATGTAGGTGAGGACAAAGAGACAAGATGAGCATATTTGGGGTTCGGTTTGACAATGTTGTTGGTGAGTCGGGTTACAATAGAGCGTTGGGGAACAGTGGTAACAAGTGGTTCAGGTGTGGAAACTGGTGTATCAGAGGTATTGGTTATGGGTGGTCGCTCACTAGGAGATTGGCGATCGCCCAGGTGAACAGCGGAATCAGAATGGGTGGGATTTGAGGATGGGCGGTCACTCACTTGGGATGGGCGATCGCCCAAGTGAACAGAAGATTCAGAGTTGTTGGGATTTGAGGGTGGGCGGTCGCTCACATGGGATGGGCTGTCTGTTAGTGTTATGTACTAGGCCTATGATTGATAGACTTATGTGTTGACCTTATTTATTATTATATGAGATGTTTATCATTTGATTATTATATGTTTTGTATATTTGTTTATAATAATCTCCGTCCCTAATTATTAAGAGAATAATTAGTATAATTGTCAATGGATAATCATACGATGATTATATGCATAGAGATGCACATTGAAATTATGGGTACTTGTTAGAGAACAGGTGACTGGACATGACCCGCATGAGATTTATGTCATGGTCAAATGTCATAATTAAATCTCATAAGGTTACTTCATTTAGTCCCTAGACTTGAGATTATCATGACCTTACATATGATGAAAGTCATGTTTGATTTTAGTCAAACGGTATCTTAACACGATATCTATAAAGGCTATCTTTGGCATGAACGGATTCATGATGGGAAGGATGATAAGTCAAAATGGAATTTGTCCCTCGGAAGAGAGATGTTTTGCTTGGGCCTCTCGATGAGTGATAATGATGAAAGTGTATGGCCGTACCCCAATATGATTGGAATTATCATTATACTCAAGAATCGAGAAAGCATTGAACAAAGACAAGTTGAAAAGGACCATGACTTGTGTTCAATATAACATCATGAGACAAAGGGAGAAATGGAAGTGTACCATTGGAAACGTGAACTCTTACGTTATATTATTTGGGTAGACATAATGGCTTGCTAGAGTCCGCTTATGTCTTATGAGATTCGATATGATCGAACTCATTGCCAACATAATATAATCCTATTAGGTTACATACAACTAGAATGAATTGGTTAAATCAAAGAAAGAATGATTGAGAGTTTCTGTAATTGGCAACCTTTGTCACTCGACATAGTTAGCCATGTGGCTGACTATACCGCGCGACATAACTAGCCACCAGACGCGGTTGACAGCCTGGTCTCCTAATTCGATTAGGAAACATATTCATACTAAAGTAGTATAAATATGAGAGGTCTGTCAACCCTAATAGTCTAGCCGAAAATTTTCAAGCAAAATTCATAACAAAATACTCTCAATATTCTTCAAGGTTTTGATCTAGCAATCATCAAGAAATAGTTCTTGAATTCATTCAAAGGTGTGGATACCGAAAGAGGGTCTTCGCTCGTTCATCGATCAAGGCCTAGAGTTCAAGCAAGTTGAAGAACGAAGTTTGTGATTCGAAATCACATAATCAAATCGTTCGATAGCTCAAGAACGGAAAGTGTTCAAGGTTGGTAATATTCTATCTCATAGGAATTTAAATTAATTGTATAGAACGAATCCTAGGGCTTCTTGGATTTTATGTTTTTAATGCTTAATTCCGCTGCGCATGGACCCGTAAAACCCAACAGTGGTATCAGAGCCCCGTTCGTATGGTTACGTTTGAATTAACATGCTAGATTTAAGATATAAATTGTTTATATGCTTATTGCATGTTTTTGTATGCGATAGAATTTTGATTGTTTATGTGAAACAATATGAAAATCGTTTTCTAATCATGATGAATTAAATCTGTAAAAGGATTGTTTTATATGATTTAATTGCCATGTGATCTGAATTGATTGAATCTGGAAATCCTGCGAACTGGCTAACTACGTCGTGCGACATAGTAAGCCACATGTGGAAATATGGTAATCTGGCTAGTTATGTCACGCGACAAATCTAGCCATATGGCTGATGTTGTCACGCGACATAATATGCCAAATCTGGGCAGAATCAGTATGTTTAATCTTTCTGCTAATTTGTAAATTGTGTTTACAATCTGATATGTTTATGTGTTAATATGGATGCTATAAAGTTAAGTTTATAGGGCCATGCTAGATTAATTCATTGTTTATGCATGCTTAGTTGATTAAAATTTGATTTTAATAATTATTGCGATGCATGTTTTACTTGTTCTTACGTGCTAAGAATTTTTTTATGTTTAGTTGAAACATTGCATTATAGTTTCCTAATATGTTTAGATTTAGACATTAAAATTTTGGACTTTATGATTGTTTATGGAAATAAGTCATAATTACGCGAAATTTAAAAGGAAACTGATTATTTATAAAAGGTAGTGATTATGTTGTCAAATCAGAGCTGATTTCTGATTGTGCATGTCTAGGAGAGTTCTGTCTAAGGAAGAGTTGGTACTTAAGTAGTCCTTGTGGCTCACCTATCTTCCTGGAAACTTACCTGGTGCATGATTATGAATATCTTTGCTGATATGCTTATAATCTACCTTTAAAGAACCTTCATTTAACTTTTAAGTTCTTTATGCCAATTCATGATTAAAACACTTGAGACAATTCGGATAGTTTTGGGTGGGCTTGTCATAGCAAGGTGCTTTGATTCTATTCGAATGCGAGCAAGATGAGGAAATGATGGTTCCTATACGTTTAAAGTGAATGAACTTAATTGGGTTATCAAAATGGTTTTGGACCCAAGGCATAAGATGAGATTAAAATATGCCTAGACATATGATGTCTTGTCTGAATCTCATAAAAGATCTAAGAGTCATATATGTGATATGGTTGATGTTTTCTACCTAATTAATTTAATTTTGAGCGGTTTGCCATAGCAAACTTGAAATTGAATTAAAGTTGGATCTTAGCCCATTAAATGTATATTATGCTTATTTGCATTTGAAGGTGTATAATTTAGTGGGAGCATTTTATAAATGCATTATACTTTTCATATAATATGTTTACTTATATGTGTTCATATTTTATGTATATCTTTTTGTAGAATAAATGGCATCAAACAATAATCACTTTTCACTGCGATCTTTCCTTGAGAAGGAAAAGTTGGAAGAGAATGGTACAAACTATATGAATTGGATCCGTAGTTTGAGTATTGTTCTCAAGCAAGAGAAAAAATTGTACGTTCTCGAGGAACCTATTCCACCTGAACCTGCTGCCAATGCTACTAGGGCAGTAAGGGATCAATATCTGAAGCACAAGCGTGACTCTACAGATGTTGGTTGCCTTATGCTCTCCGCCATGTGCAAGAACCTTCAGAAGGATCTTGAGCACTTGGGGACAGTTGACTTAAACAATCGACTGATGGAAATGTTTCAAGTACAAGCTAGGCAAGAAAGGTACAACACAGTTACGGTCTTGACCTCATGCAAGATGAGTGAAGGACAAGCTGTTGGTCCTCATGCTCTTAAGTTGAAGGGCCACATTGAGCATCTTGAAAGGCTCAGTTTTCCAATTAGTCAAGAGTTGGCTACCGACATAATATTGAATTCATTACCCAAAAGTTTTAGTAATTTCATAATGCACTATAACATGGGTGGAATGAATAAAAATATTTCCGAGTTAGTTCAAATGTTGAACACTGCGGAAACCAATATTGTCGAGAAGAAAACCGATCAAGTGCTAATGGTTAACAAGGGGAAGGGTTTCAAGGGTAAATGAAAGGCAAAGATTGCTAATCCTAAGGCAAAAGTTGCCAAACCCAAAGAGGCTTCCAAGCCTAAAGAGGCTAAGCCCAAGTCCTAAGAGGACGCAGTCTGCTTCCATTGCAATGAGATTGGACATTGGAGGAGAAACTGCGTAAAATACAAGAAAGCACTGAAGAAGAGCAAAGGAGTTGCTTCAACTTCAGGTATCTTTGTTATAGATATATTCCTATCTACTTTTAGTTCTTGGGTATTGGATACCGGATGTGGAACTCACATTTGTTTAAATGTGCAGGGTCTAAAGAATAGAAGGATGCTTAAGGAAGGTGAAGTGGACCTACGTGTGGGAAATGGAGCAAGAGTTGCTGCATTAGCCGTAGGAACTTATGAAGTTACTTTACCTAGTGGACTAATACTTGTTTTGAACAATTGTTATTACGTTCCAGCTTTAAGTAGGAATATTATTTCGATTTCATGTTTGGATAATGAAGGTTTTAATTTTCTTATATGTGATAAGAAATTTTCCATTTACAAGAGTGATATGCATTATTATCTTCTTTGTTTCATTCAATGGCCTTTATATTCTTGATGTTGAAAATCGTGATAATGATGTCTATAACATTAACAAGAGATCTAAACCCAATGATGTAAACCACACTTACTTATGGCATTGTCGTCTTGGCCATATAAACGAGAAACGCATTTCTAAACTCCATAAAGATGGATTTTTAGACTCACATGATTACGAATTCTATGAGACATGCGAATCTTGTTTACTTGGCAAGATGACCAAGGACCCATTTACCAAAACCGGTGAAAGGGCGGGCGACTTATTAGGACTCATACATACCGATGTATGTGGGCCTATGAGTAGCGATGCTAGGGGAGGATTTCGGTACTTCATAACATTCACTGATGATTATAGTAGATTTGGATATGTTTATCTAATGAAACATAAAAGTGAATCGTTTGAGATATTTCGAATATTTCAAAATGAGGTGCAAAATCAACTTGGCAAAACTATTAAGGTACTTCATCCAATCGAGGTGGTGAATATTTGAGCCAAGAATTTGACAGTCATCTTAAGAGTTGTGGAATCGTTTCAGAACTCTCTCCACCCGGAACACCACAATGGAATGGTGTGTCTGAAAGGAGGAATAGAACCTTGTTGGACATGGTTCGTTCTATGATGAGTCAAGTTGAGCTTCCTTTATCCTTTTGGGGACATGCACTAGAAACTGCTGCTTTCACTATAAACAGAGTTCCTACCAAATCGGTTCAAAAGACCCCATATGAGATGTGGCATGGAAGAAAACCTAGTTTGTCTTTCATGAAGATTTGGGGTTGCGATGCATATGTCAAGAAGTTAACTTCTGACAAGCTAGCACCTAAGTCTGATAAATGTGTTTTCGTGGGTTATCCTAAGGAAACCAAAGGATACTATTTCTACAACCGAAACGAGAACAAAGTGTTTGTTGCTCGAAATGGTACTTTCTTAGAAAAGGAGTTTCTTCGAAAAGGAACCAGTGTGAGTAAAATAGATCTCGAAGAAATTCGAGAACCCGAAAACAACATTGAACCAATGGTAGAGACTGAACCAAGTTCACAAAGAGTTGTGGAACCGATTCAAGATGCACAAGTTCTTCGCCGAAGTGGTAGGTCACGATCCGAACCCGAGAGATATGGATTTCTCGTTACGGAAAGTGATGAAGTGGAGTTAATCGAAAACGATGAACCTACTTGCTACCAAGAAGCGATGTCCGCTCCTGATTCGGAAAAATGGCAAGAGGCCATGAAGTCCGAATTACAATCCATGGTTGATAATCAAGTTTGGAACTTGATTGATCCACCCGAAGGTGTAAAAACCATAGGGTGCAAATGAGTCTTCAAGAAGAAGACCGACATGGATGGGAAGGTGCACACCTATAAGGCTAGGCTTGTAGCTAAGGGATATAGGCAAGTTCATGGCATCGACTATGATGAAACCTTTTCGCCTGTAGCTATGCTTAAGTCTATTAGAATTTTAATTGTCATAGCCGCATATTATGACTATGAGATATGGCAAATGGATGTCAAAACAGCTTTCCTTAATGGGAATTTACTTGAGAATGTATACATGATACAACCTGAAGGTTTTGTCAGTCCAGAAAATTCTAACAAGGTATGCAAGTTGCAGAAATCCATTTATGGATTGAAGCAAGCTTCTAGGAGTTGGAATCTACGTTTTGATGAAGCAATCAAGGAGTTTGGCTTTATCAAAAATGAAGATGAACCTTGTGTATACAAGAAGATTAGTGGGAGCGTAGCACTATTTTTAGTGTTGTATGTCGACGATATCTTACTCATTGGAAATGACGTTTCTGCACTACGGACTGTTAAGTCTTGGTTGGGAAAGTGTTTTTCAATGAAAGATATGGGCGAAGCCGCATATATCCTTGGTATCAAGATCTATAGAGATAGATCCAAGAGGATGATTGGTTTAAGTCAAAGTACTTACATTGACAAGGTTCTTAGAAGATTCCAAATGAAAAATTCTAAAAGTGGAAACTTGCCAATGTTACATGGTATATCTCTTAGCAAGAATCAAAGTCCTAAGACTAATGATGAGCGAAAGAGAATGAATGGTATTCCATATGCTTCGGCAATTGGGTCTATCATGTATGCTATGTTATGTACTAGACCCGATGTCTTGTGTGCTCTAATTATGACGAGTAGGTACCAATCGGATCCCGGCGAACCACATTGGATAGTAGTCAAGAATATACTTAAGTATTTACGAAGAACTAAGGATGTATTCTTGGTCTTTGGAGGAATGGAAGAAGATCTTGTAGTAAAAGGCTACACAGATGCTAGCTTCCAAACCGACAAAGATGATTTCAGATCGCAGTCTGGATTTTTGTTTACGCTTAATGGAGGCACTGTGAGTTGGAAAAGTTCCAAGCAAAGTACCGTCGCTAATTCTACAACCGAAGCTGAGTACATAGCGGCATTCGATGCAGCTAAGGAAGCAGTTTGGATCAAGAAGTTCATTAGTGATTTGGAAGTCGTTCCAAGCATTAGAGATCCTATTGAACTTTACTGTGACAACAATGGTGCCATTGCACAAGCAAAGGAACCAAGGTCACACCAGAGATCCAAACACATACTTCAACGTTTCCACATTATCCGAGAGATATGTGAAAGGGAAGACGTAAAGATATGCAGAGTAGACACTAATGACAACGTGGCGGACCCATTAACTAAGGCTCTCCCGTAAGCTAAGCATGATGGTCATGTTAGGTCCATGGGTATTCGATACATGGTAGATTGGGCCTAGTGCAAGTGGGAGACTGTTAGTGTTATGCCCTAGGCCTATGATTGATAGACTTATGTGTTGACATTATTTATTATTATATGAGATGTTTATCATTTGATTATTATATGTTTTGTATATTTGTTTATAATAATCTTCGTCCCTAATTATTAAGAGAATAATTAGTATAATTGTCAATGGATAATCATACGATGATTATATGCATAGAGATGCACATTGAAATTATGGGTACTTGTTAGAGAACAAGTGACTGGACATGACCCGCATGAGATTTATGTCATGGTCAAATGTCATAATTAAATCTCATAAGGTTACTTCATTTAGTCCCTAGACCTGAGATTATCATGACCTTACATATGATGAAAGTCATGTTTGATTTTAGTCAAACAGTATCTTAACACGATATCTATAAAGGCTATCTTTGGCATGATCGAATTCATGATGGGAAGGATGATAAGTCAAGATGGAATTTGTCCCTCGGAAGAGAGATGTTTTGCTTGGGCCCCTCGATGAGTGATAATGATGAAAGTGTATGGCCGTACCCCAATATGATTGGAATTATCATTATACTCAAGAATCGAGAAAGCATTGAACAAAGACAAGTTGACAAGGACCATAACTTGTATTCAATATAACATCGTGAGACAAAGGGAGAAATGGAAGTGTACCACTGGAAACGTGAACTCTTACGTTATATTATTTGGGTAGACATAATGGCTTGCTAGAGTCCGCTTATGTCTTATGAGATTCAATATGATCGAACTCATTGCCAACATAATATAATCCTATTGGGTCACACACAACTAGAATGAATTGGTTAAACCAAAGGAAGAATGATTGAGAGTTTCTGTAATTGGCAACCTTTGTCACGCGATATAGTTAGCCATGTGGCTGACTATACCGCGCGACATAACTAGCCACCAGACGCGGTTGACAGCCTGGTCTCCTAATTCGATTAGGAAACATATTCATACTAAAGTAGTATAAATATGAGAGGTCTGTCAACCCTAATAGTCTAGCCGAAAATTTTCAAGCAAAATTCATAACAAAATACTCTCAATATTCTTCAAGGTTTTGATCTAGCAATCATCAAGAAATAGTTCTTGAATTCATTCAAAGGTGTGGATACCGAAAGAGGGTCTTCGCTCGTTCATCGATCAAGGCCTAGAGTTCAAGCAAGTTGAAGAACGAAGTTTGTGATTCGAAATCACATAATCAAATCTTTCGATAGCTCAAGAAAGGAAAGCGTTCAAGGTTGGTAATATTCTATCTCATAGGAATTTAAATTAATTGTATAGAACGGATCCTAGGGATTCTTGGGTTTTATGTTTTTAATGCTTAATTCCGTTGCGCATGGACCCGTAAAACCCAACACTGTCGCCCACAAGGACAGAGGCAGGAATTGGCGTGGGAGAGGGCGGATTAATGTTGGGTGAGGGAGGGGCAGTAACTGGAACAATGGGAAGGGAGAAGGTACACCATTGGGATGGGAAGATTGGAGGGGAGGAAGGGGTGGTGTTGGTGAGAGATGGATAAGGGAATACAGTTTCGACAAAGGTGACATGTCGAGAGGTATATAGACGATGGTTTGTAGGGTCGAGACAGTGGTACGCACTTTGAGATGGAGAGTAGCCGACAAAAATGCATGGAGTAGATTTAGGTGCTAATTTGTGAATGGAGTAAGGACGTAACCAAGGATAAAAGAGGCACCCAAAAGATCGAAGTTTGTGATAGTTTGGTTGAGTTTGGAAGAGGCAGAAGAATGGGGACCCATTATTGAGGGTCGTTGTGGGCATTCGGTTGATGAGGTATGTGGCAGTAGTTAGAGCATGTGACCAGAATATGAGAGAAAATTGAGATTGTGAGAGAAGAGTGAGGCCGATTTCAACAATATATCGATGACGGCGTTTGGCAAAGCCATTATGTTCGGGTGTATGAGGAGGGGAGGTGAGGTGGAAAATTCCATTTTGGAGAAGAGATGGTGTAAGTTTAAGGTATTCGCCACCATTGTCGGAAAAAAATTGATGAATGGGATGGGAAAAATATTTCTCAACAAGTAGTTTGAAACGATTAAATGTAGCAAAGGTGTCAGATTTATGTCTTAGTGGATATATCTAAGTATATTTTGTATATGTGAATACCCCGTCCCGATGCAACGCGCATTCGGAGGTTTCAAATAAATAATCATGGAAAGTCGAATCAAAATGAGATATTCATCAAGTGACACTCGCTTTAAACCATATTAAAAATATTAGTTTAATTTTATGAGAGTCGCCATGCCGCTTTGATATAGCCCAAAGCATTGAAAAAAGGCTAAGCATGTGATTGGGTTCGGGGGTCAAGTTACAACAGAAGAAGAAACGTTATCACTCCTATTGCCCGACGGATCGGTCTTTCTAGCATGTGGGGTGTTGGTTGTGTGCGGTGTTTGCAGGAATAGATAGAAGAAGCGGGATCATGCATAAGGAGGAGGGGAGAGAAAGAATTAATTGATGATCACACCCTAGAACCTTTGATTTAGGCCCTCGGAAGGTGCACTAATCAACGTTCATCCTTGGAGAATTGTTGATCATGGGAGGATTATTACTAAGGTGGAAGGAAAGAAATAGTTCCTAGATCCATCGGGTTTCTTGGGTGAAACCTTAGATCATCCTCGGCTATGCATACTTAAATATATTAAAATAGTCCTAAATCTAGCATATAGGTACAGTTAGAACATATTAGGCATGCAAATAAACTACTTTAATCTAATATGGCAATAAAAAATGGAATAAAAGACTTACCAATTGTGGCAAGGCTTTGGGGTTCGAATCTAGCAAGATTCGAAGAATGTGGGGAGATGTGTGGAAAGGAAATTCAAGTCTAGTCTTGACTTCTCCGTTGAAAATGTGTGTGTTGAAAATGTGAACCGAGTGCACGTATTTATAGTGCTCGGGAAATGGGCCGAACTGAAGAAAAGGGTCGATCGGCACTTTAAAAGAAGGATCGATCGAACCTTTACGAGAAGGGTCGATCGAACCTTTCTAAGAAGGATCGATCGAACCTTTTTGGGATGGTTCGATTAAACCTTTGCGTAGATCTTGTTCTCGCGTTCGATTTGATATGTGGTGGGCCCAAAACATAGTTCGTATGAGGGAGTTATGACCTCCGGAAGGTCAAGACGCTCGAAAACGGGAAATCGAATCCCGTTGCAACCAGACTGCCATCTCCTCAACCGGTAAGAAAGATAGTCAATGTTCTTGATGGTGGTTTTGATATTTGTGGTACTTCTTATTCTGTAGAAGGTTCGATCGAACCTTTACGGGAAGGGTCGATCGAACCTTTTACCAGACGTAGCTTTCACGTCAGCGGCTGTTGACGGCGCGAGAAAGATAAATATTTAAAAGAGTAATTAGGGTTTTGTCAACCCTAATCAATCCAAAACAATTCTTTTAGGAACAAGATTAAAATACCCTTTTTTAGGACCGGGTACTAACAGTAGCCCCTCGGCGACGCTTTTTGTAAGACAAGTGGGGTCGACGATTAAGATAGGATTCGTCCTGAAAAAAGGGATTCCAGGGGTGGAATGATGAGCTTGCAGATTCGATGTTTGAACTCGATCTGAGTCGCAAATGAAAGGTGACCAGGTAGGTCGAGCGGCTGAACCCTTGTCGGGCTACCTACGTATCCCAAGAGGAATCAAGCCGAGTCGTAGTTCAGAATTCTGTTGGGGAGAGAAAGAAATGGGCGTTTAGTACCCAAGAATGTAGGACGTGTGGCGTCTTAAACCAAAGATGTGACTGTGTGGGAATCACCCGAGAATTGACGTATTAAGGAAGTCACCCTCGGGTTTGACGTATAAGGCAGTCACCCTAGAAATTGGCGTATAAGGCAGTCACCCTAGAAATTGACGTATAAGAAAGTCACCCTTGAAATTGACGTATAAGGAATTCACCCTAGAAATTGACGTATAAGGAAGTCACCCTAGAAATTGACGTATAAGGCAGTCACCCTAGAAATTGACGTATAAGGAAGTCACCCTAGAAATTGACGTATAAGGAAGTCACCCTAGAAATTAATTGGGATTATTATGGCTTCCCGAGCCGAAGAACCAAGTGATTGGGATAAGTACGTCTTCCTTAACATAAGAGATTAAAAGATTGGGATTATTGCTAGGGCTTAGAGAGGAGTTTTGTCTTCTAGGCTCGAAGCTAGGGTTTTGAGAGGTATTTGTCTTTTGGGCTCGAGGCTAGGGTTTTGAGAGGTATTTGTCACCTAGGCTTAAAGCTAGGGTTTTGAGAGGTATTTGTCACCTAGGCTTAAAGCTAGGTTTACATTTGTGGTAAGTCTGAACAAGGCAATTTGAGCAGAAAGGTTATGGTTTAAGCAAGGCGAGGCTGAGTAGGTGTCTATGATAGAAGATGGGATTGGATAAATTTGATGTCCAGAGATAAGGGGTAGGACCGAGTCATCTTGAGAGTCACAGAGATACGTCTTTGATAGACTTGAAGAGTTTGAAAATTTGTGGAGACCAAAGAGTGATTTTGTAAACAAGGTGCCAAAGAGGATGGCATTTTGAAAGTATGTTAATTTGATAAGGAGGCCTTATGATTAATTATGCTTCTAACTAACTCAAAGAGTTTGCCACATGCTGATCTTGATGACAAGGGATGCCCTTCTTGCTAGATATGACTTCGTTGGAGCCCCGATTCTTGTTAGAGCCCCTGGCCTTTTCTGAAGAACCACATAGTCGACCCATTTCCGTTGAGGGGAGCCTCAATGTTTGATGAGGTGACCGTGGCGAAGCCCCAGTCGATGATGCAAAGCAAACCCGAAGGGAATCTAGTAAAGAGAGCCTAAGAGAACAGCTTAACAAAAGCCCCAGCTTGGAGAGATTCAATGTATCCCTATTACAGACAGAGTCATCTTGTGGCCACGGAGGCGACCCATCGTTTCGAACCACAGTCAATCAGTCGCTTGGACAAGACTCGGAAATGTATATGTGCAGGGGCACATTTTTCGAAGGTGGGAATGGATCCCGAATTCGTGTATGACACTCTCGCTTTTGGGTTTGACTCTTTTGGGAGAGTATAAGCATCACCAGGTGTGGAAAAGTGTATGGAAACCCCTGCTCGGCAGAAAGTAAGTGTTTGGCTCTTCCTAGATTGTAGAAAAGAAGACTTGTCGAGACATTTGAAGAAATGTTTTATTCAGAATTATATTTTGGTTGCTCGAGAATGGACCTCACTGATTGGTTTATCAAATTCCAATTATATAAGTAAACAAATAATGACTGCTTTGATTTGAAGCTGGAATAGGAGAGAGAAAATTGATTGATGGTGAAATCGGGCTTGACTTTAGAAGGAGTAGGATGTTCCGTTGTTGCTTCTTTGCTACGGGGCATTCGGTGGTAATTGTCGTGCGGGCTGCCGCTGCATTGATCTTCTTTATGAGAAAGAATGAAAAATAGAGAAAAGATTGGAGTGGAAGAAAAAGTGGGACTAGCCCCTTCTATTTTTCTGTCTTTCAAGTTAAGATTCGTTGTTCCTTTGTTCTCTCAAGCCGAGGGGAATAGTCCCTGGCGCGTGTCTCCTCGCTTTTACCGGAGTGCCGCTGAGAGGCACGGATGCGAAGCCCCAGTGAGACTTTTGCAGACAGTATTTGAGGAGTCGAATGAACGAATTTCAAGAATAGGACGAGTACCCAAACTTGGCGAGAGTATGTAATATGCTCACGTAGGATAACAAGTGACTCAAAAATTTGAATATGCATTTCTTTTAAATAATCTTTTAGGGAAATGAGAATGTCATCCGGTAGCGGTTGTAGCTGGGCTTTGGGTTGCGATCGATCATTGGGTGATGCTTAACATGACCTCTTAAAGTGAGAGGTCGGCTAGGCCTTTTGCTGAGAGGTTGAGGGATGTGTTTGGGATCTCTAAGGTGAAGGGATTTTCTTGTTGTCGCATATTCAGAACCTCTAAGAGTGAGATTAACTTTGATTTTGACAAGGTCAAGGGTGGTGATGGAATCCTCTAAAGGTGAGAGGATGGACTTGGAATTGGTTTACGGGATTTGTCCAAGAGGGAATCTTTGTTGCTTCTTCTCGTGAATTTGTTGTGATTTCAGCAGGTAACTTGATCACGATAGGACCTTCACTCGATATCTCATTTTCACAACCTTGGAGATGGGAGGTTCACTTCGGAGTGATGGAGGTTTTTTTTTTTTTGACACCCTCTTCTCGAGAAAAGCCTTCGGATTTGTTTGCTCGCGATAGCCCCTAGCGTATGCCTTAGGATGCGTTTAACTTTTCCCTCTTGGGCTTGGAGGTGGTCCCTTCTTTTGTGAGTCAGGGGAGCCCCTTGTATGAGTTTCTCTTGCATTCCGCCTTTCTTGAGCTTGGAGGTGATTACTTCCTTTGTGAATCAGGGGAACCCCTAGTATGGGCTTCTTCCTTAGGGTTTCAAAACTTGTCGATCTTGAAATGAAAGGGTATTATTTAGTGAGGATAAGGTTATGGCTTCCTATGGTGAGAGGTTTAAGCTTCAATCGCTACTGGATAGAATTCTCAAAAGAGTATTTAAAATAAATGCAAACTCATTTAACCGACTTATTAAGTAAGGCAAAATATATTCGGACCATGAGAAAGATATGTGAGCATATTCAACGAAAGCTTATTGATCAAATGGAAAATCAGAGGAGACGCGAGATTGGGGGGGTTGGTGAGCCCCAAGTTGATATTCATGTAGCACTTGTGAAGGATAAGAACAACCCCTTGCATTTCTTTGAATTGTAGTGGTGTGAGCATCTATTCTCTGATGATGAGCAACAACAGTCTTTGTGCTTGTCTTGGCCATATGGAAAGGAGGTCAAGTGGGGGAGAGTGTATTTGGGGAAGTGTATGCTCGAGAAAGCATAGAGGGCATGTACAAGGAGAGGGTCTGGAGATAGTGTACGAAAAGTATATGGTGGAGTATGGAGAGAGTGTATGAGAGAAGGGTGCATAGAGATGGTGTATATGAGGAAGGGACGGTGAGTTGTTCACTCCAATCAAAGAATTTATTATTTTGAGATTAATTGTTTACTTTGTTATTAGCCGGTGAATTTATCAGTGAGATTAGCAATCAAGTGATAATTATAAATAAAACAATCTTCTTGAAAGTAATGCGAGATTATGTCTCAAGTCTAGAGAGAAAGGAAAGAAAGACTCTTTTATTATTGAGGTAACTATTCTAAAGTGGACATTACATACCAATGCCCAAAGTGGACGTAAGAAAGACACACTAGAACCTACAAGACTGAATGAATCTAAATCCTTCCTCGAAGTACGAGGGCTTCTTCATCAATGAGGCCTTGGTTTATCAAACTTTGAATCAAGCGTTTCAGTCCCTTACAGTTGTCAGTGGTATGCCCAACGTACTTGTGGTATCTGCAAAACTTGGATGTATCCAAGTTAGTTCTCTTATTAATAGGCTTGTAATTCTCGAGCGGCTTGATCAAATTCTTTCTCACCAAAATTTCGAAGAACTCACCCACAGGCATTCCCAAGTCATTAAAATGCTCCTTGTTGATTTTCTTCTCTTGGGTTGAATTTGGGGGTGACTCGGGTATTGGTGCCCTTCGTTGGTTGGTGGCCACAGCAGGCATCCTGAATGAGAAATTTTGATGTGTTGGACCATAAGTGGGACCACAAGCATGTGAATGGTAGGGACTACGGGCGAACAGAGGAAGAGCTCTTCTCAAGTACTCGTGAATGTAAGACAAATGGTGTTGCTCAATTTCATGCATGTCTTTGAGGAGGTTGATCACTCCCAACTTCATGTCTGAGACTTCTTTAAGGGCTTCATTGCTTTTCTCCATAGACATGATGTAGAATTCTGTAAGAACATATGGCAGAGTCAAACCAATGAGTTGAATTAGACTCATAATTAATCTTAAGGCATCTTTGAGAAAATAGTTGATCTCCACAATTTGAGAGTTTGACCGGGCTGAAGTTGGCTACGTAAACCTTACCATTTAAGGTACGAGTCTCAGGTCACCGTAGTTCGAGGGGGCCCCGATTGATGATACAACCAGGGTTAAGTTTAGAGAAAGAGGGAGGATGAATGTAAAAGAGTCCGTTTGGTGAAAAAGGAAGAGGAAGATGACTCGATCCTTGGTAAGTTGGCTTAGGTAGGCCCTAGATGGTGGTTTGATCTAGATGAGTCGGGAGAGGTTTGATCTAGGTGGGTCCTTGGCCGAAGGGTGCTAGAGATAAAGGATCTAAACTATGGATGGTTTTGAGACTAAGGGAGCAGACTGCGGATGGTTCAAGAGATAAGAGGTAGAACTTTGAAGGGTCCTAAATTGAAGTATGTAGACCATGGTTGGTCACGGATGGCCAAAGGGATGAAGAGTGGACCTCGGAGGGTCTTGGAATGGACCAAGAGTGGTCCGAGAGATGACAGGTGGTCCTAATTGTAGGATATAGACCATGGATGGTCTAAGGTAGAGGAGTGGACCATGGATGGTCCGAGAGATGAGAGGTGGACCACGGAGGGTCCCAAGTGGAAGGGTGGACCTTTAATGGTCCTAGATAGAGAGAGTGGACCTCGAAGGGTCCTAAATTGAGGAGTAGACCTTGAATGGTCCAAAGTAGAGGAAGTGGACCTCGAATGGATTCAAGAGAAGAGGAATAGATCATGGGTAATCTAATACTTGAGAGCGGACCTTGGATGGCCCAGGGTGGAGGAAATGGACCTTTGGAGGGTCCAAAAGAAGAGGGGTGAACCCTAAATGGTCCAATATTGAGAGAGTAGACTTAGGGGTCCATAGTATAGGAAGAGGACCACGAAGGGTCAAAGAGATGAAGAGTGGACCTTAAACAGTCCAAGATAGAGAGACTGGACCTAGGGCGGTCCGTAGTAGAGGGTGTGGACCTTGAAGGGTCCGAGATATGAGAAGTGGACCTTGAAGGGTCCAAGATAGAAAGAATGGACCTAGGGTGGTCCGTAGTAGGGGATGTGGACCTTGAAGGGCCCTAGATTGAAGGAGGACCTTGGATGGTCTAGAATAGAGAGAATGGACCACGAATGGTCCAAGAAATGAAAAGTGGACCTCAAAGGGTCCTAGGTTGAGAAAGTGGACCTTGGATGGTCCAAAGTAGATAGAGTGGACCGTGAATGGTCCAAGAGATGAAGAGTGGACCTCAAAGGGTCCTAGGTTGAGGGAATAGACTTTGGATAGTCCAAATTAGAGAGCGTGGACCTTTGAAGGTCCGTAGTAGAGGAAGTGGACCTCGAATGGTCCAAGAGATGAAGAGTGTGGGCCGCGACTTGTCCAAAAGGCAAAGAGTGGACCTTAGAGGGTCCTAGTTTGAAAAGTGGACCTCGGAGGGTCCTAGATTGAGAAAGTGGACCTAGGATGGTCCAAATTAGAGAGAGCGAACCGCGAATGGTCCAAGAGGTGAAGAGTGGACCTTGTAGGGTCCTGGAAATGAAGAGTGGACCTCGGAGGGTCCTAGAAATGAGGAGTGGACCTCGGAGGGTCCTAGAAATGAGGAGTGGACCTCGGAGGGTCCTAGAAATGGACCTCGGAGGGTCCTAGAAATGAAGAGTGGACCTCGGAGGGTCCTAGAAACGAGAAAGTGGACCTAGGATGGTCCAAATTAGAGAGAGCGAACTGCGAATGGTCCAAGAGGTGAAGAGTGGACCTTGTAAGGTCCTAAATTGAGGGATATTTAAGCATTTTATTTACAAAAAAGCCTTCTATTTTTATAGAACCTACTTTTGGTTGGAAGGGATACCCCTTTTTCACAACTATCTAGTATTCCTAAAGTGGTGGATCCTAACAACTAACTTTCGTATAGACATCTAATATGATATTTATGGGAAGTATTACAAACCTATGATATGACAAGATCTTTTAACAAGCACTCAACCTTACATGGCACGTCCTTTAAAAGGAAATCAATTTTTTAGTGCCCTTTTCTCTCTATAGATCTTGACTTATCACTGATTCGTAGTGACTTAACATAAAGACCTTATTAATTGTCTACATGAAAAAACTAGTCAAACCAACCGGTCACAGGGAGTGTACTCCTAGCAAAGTGGGTGACACAAGGGTTAGGTTTCAGGCTCCCACCGTGCAACCGAAGCGCACTGATGAGTGGATGGCCAAGTGAGACTCGAAAGGGAGGTGACATGATCACCACACTTTCCGCACTTTGCTTCTCCGATGGGTTAAGGGTGTCTGTGCAGTGTGACACGGACAGTGATAGTGTGAGGTGAAAAAGTCTAATTCTTTTTATTAAAAGATAAAATTTTTGTTTTAGGAGATGCATGGATGCAATTCAACAGTTAAGAATAGAAAAGGATAGAAAAAAGAAAGCAAAATACAACACCATAAAAGAAAACGAAAGTCTGACCCACTAAATTTGAAAAAAGTTCAAAACAGTCCCCAGCAGAGTCGCTACTGTGAATACCCCGTCCCGATGCAACGCGCATTCGGAAGTTTAAAATAAATAATCATGGAAAGTCGGACCGAAATGAGATATTCATCAAGTGACACTCGCTTTAAACCATATTAAAAATATTAGTTTAATTTTATGAGAGTCGCCACGCCGCTTTGATATAGCCCAAAGCATTGAAAAAAGGCTAAGCATGTGATTGGGTTCGGGGGTCAAATTACAACAGAAGAAGAAACGTTATCACTCCTATTGCCCGACGGATCGGTCTTTCTAGCATGTGGGGTGTTGGTTGTGTGCGGTGTTTGCAGGAATTGATAGAAGAAGCGGGATCATGCATAAGGATGAGGGGAGAGAAAGAATTAATTGATGATCACACCCTAGAACCTTTGATTTAGGCCCTCGGAAGGTGCACTAATCAACGTTCATCCTTGGGGAATTGTTGATCATGGGAGGATTATTACTAAGGTGGAAGGAAAGAAATAGTTCCTAGATTCATCGGGTTTCTTGGGTGAAACTTTAGATCATCCTCGGCTATGCATACTTAAATATATTAAAATAGTCCTAAATCTAGCATATAGGCACAGTTAGAACATATTAGGCATGCAAATAAACTACTTTAATCTAATATGGCAATAAAGAACGGAATAAAAGACTTACCAATTGTGGCAAGGCTTTGGGGTTCGAATCTAGCAAGATTCGAAGAATGTGGGGAGATGTGTGGAAGGGAAATTCAAGTCTAGTCTTGACTTCTCCGTTGAAAATGTGTGTGTTGAAAATTTGAACCGAGTGCAGGTATTTATAGTGCTCGGGAAATGGGCCGGACTGAAGAAAAGGGTCGATCGGCACTTTAAAAGAAGGGTCGATCGAACCTTTACGAGAAGGGTCGATCGAACCTTTCTAAGAAGGGTCGATCGAACCTTTTCGGGAAGGGTCGATGTTCTTGGTGGTGGTTTTGATATTTGTGGTACTTCTTATTCTGCAGAAGGTCAAGACGCTCGAAAATGGGAAATCGAATCCCGTTGCAACCAGACTGCCATCTCCTCCACCGGTAACAAAGATAGTCAATGTTCTTGGTGGTGGTTTTGATATTTGTGGTACTTCTTATTCTGCAGAAGGTTCGATCGAACCTTTACGAGAAGGGTCGATCGAACCTTTACGGGAAGGGTCGATCGAACCTTTTACCAGACGTAGCTTTCACGTCAGCGGCTGTTGACGGCGCGAGAAAGAGAAATATTTAAAAGAGTAATTAGGGTTTTGTCAACCCTAATCAGTCCAAAACAATTCTTTTAGGAACAAGATTAAAATACCCTTTTTTAGGACCGGGTACTAACAGTATAGTGGTCCACGAATATAACATAGTACTTGTAATGATCATAAGAGTGAATGGGGGATGTCCACACATCAGAAAAGATAATATCAAGAGGTGCATGAGATTCAAGGGTAGATATATCAAACGGGAGTTTATGACTTTTGTTGATTTTGCATGAATTACAATGAGAGAAAGAAAGCGAAGGAATTGATAAGGAAAACTGTTTATTTAAGAGGGAAATAATTGGAGGAGCAGGGTGTCCTAGTTTGTGATGCCATGATTGAAGAGATGAGGTAGTGGCGACATGAGCTTGGGGAGAGGGTGGAGTCCAAATGTAGACACCATTTTCAAGCTTGCCGTTAAGGAGGATCTGATTGGAATGATTGGCCTTGATAAGGAAGGAAGATTGTGAGAATTCAACAGTTGCATTATTATCCTTACAGAATTGAGAAATAAAAAGAATATTTCGAGAGATACGAGGGACATGTAAGACGTTATTGAAAACAATGGACGAGGAAAATAGAGAGATAGAGAAAGAACCTATGTTTGCAATAGGAAGGGTGGAACCATCTCCAATGATAACATCATCACTACCAACATAGGGATGGTGAAGAGAGAGGTTGGAGAGGTTATTGGTGATGTGATTGGTGGCACCACTGTCCATAAGCCAAGAGGGTGGGGGAGTTTGGATGGGAACAGTAGCAGTGTGGACTTGTTGTGGGGTGGTAGTAGAACGGCGAGGGTTACGATTGAAGGAAGGGGGAGGCGGGAAGGTGACAGTGGGGTAGTCTCGGCTGAATTGACGACATTCAGATATGACATGGACAACAAAGCGACAGTATTGTCATTTGCCCTTAAAGGTTTTGGAGGAGGCAGCGGATGTTGGATTGGGCAGATTTGGTGGAGTGGGAAGGAGGGGTGGGGATGGTGCACGAGATGAGTGACCACAATTTTGGGAGTGTATAAGGTGAGCCGACATAAGAACAGAGGTGGAGGCGGATTCAACCATGGTGTTGGTGGTGTGCCGAAATTTTGAGAAGGTGGGTTTAGATCAATATGGCTCTGATACCATGAAAGAATTGCAAAAGATAATTATTCTATTGATCCCTGTGATGTATTTATACAAAAGTTTGAGAGAGTTCTATGAGATTTTGACTATCTCCTAATCTATTACAAATGATAAACAAATAATTTGAATTTAAATACAAGATATACTAAAATAAAAACTGAAATATTTTACAAGATAATGAGAAGTAAATCATGTTCCAGGCGGATTCTTTGGAGGATTCTTTGGAGGATCCTTGGTATGCTTAACAGTTTCTACTTAATTCTTGTTTTTGCCTTTGAATTGAAAATTCGAGTAATAAAAGTAACGTGCCCGAATATGGAAACAATGGCTTGTATTTATAGTGATGAATTGACAGAATCCATGTTGAACTTGGACTGTAAAGAGATAAGATATAATCCTAGAAGAATTAAATCTGTTGTTGGAGAGTCCTTATTTGACTTGAATTGATGTAGGAGGATACAATCCTGATTAGATTATAACTGCTTAATTCTTATTAAAATAGGATTACAAGGTCTGTTATGCCGGAAAGCCGAGATGCATAAATTCCTTATCTCGTCATATGCAGACAGATGGCTTGTATTTAAAGTGATGGATTGACAGAATTCATGTTGAACTTGGACTGTAAAGAGATAAGATATAATCCTAGGAGGATTATATCTGTTGGAGAATCCTTATTTGACTTGAATTAATGTAGGAGGATACAATCCTGATTAGATTATAACTGCTTAATCCTTGTTAAAATATTACAAGGTCTGGCTGCCGAAAAGTCGAGATGCATAAATTCCTTATCTCGTCATATATGTAGATAGGCCTAGATGAATGAATTCCTTTTCTCGTCATATGAAGATATGCTGAGATGCATGAATTCCTTTCCTCGTCATATGAAGATATTTCGAGATGCAAATATTCCTCTCCTCGTTATTCATGGCCATCTAGGTCCATGATGAGTCGGGGAGGGAAGGAGAAACAAGTGGCGCCCGTCATGACAACATCAGGGCCGAGGGATGCACCTCGTCCTCAAGGGAGACGATATCGGCCTACGAGGGAGGTCTCCTCGGCCCATATAGTTGGGCTTTATTTATGTTTGCTTGTTGGGCCTTGGTCGGCCTTGTTTACGCCGAGGTACGAAGACGAGGAAGCCCAAGTATTACCTCGTAACTTGATATTTGATGGATTATGTTTATGGCCCAATCCATTTGGGCCTGACTCGGATAAGCCCATGTTCGTATCTCGGTTTATACTGTTCAATATATATTGTGAGTATAAAATTGGCCAAAATCTCACAAAAAATGCATTTTTTTCAAGCTTAGAAAAAAACGTGTTTTTAGAAGATGCCGACTCTTCCCCTCGCTTGCGGCGCCCAACTTCTTTCTCCCATTCTGCCGCCAAGTTCTTCTTTGAATTCACGCCCCACTCTGAATTTGATTCAAGACTTTTCAATTTGAATCATTTTTGTTGATCAATTTTCAGATCTGAAGATTGAAAATTCAATTCAACCCCTCAAATTTGCCTTCTCTATATGTTTCAATTTTGAATTTTTGAATTAATTTTGTTTAAAACTTGGAATGTAATAATTGATGTGTGAAGCTGTGGAAGACGATTTCTGAGCTGGGGAAGTCATGAAGGGTAAATAACGTAGATAAGAAAGGGCGTCGTTAGCGGGCTAGACAGATATTGAATGAAGAAAGAGAGGAGAACAAGTCACTTATTTTCTTTCACTAGTCTCAGGTTTACAAAATATGATTGAGGGAAAGAATCAACTGCTATTGAAATCACTGGGTGGTTGTTGACCAAACGGAATGAATTGGAGTCTTTTTTCGTTGGTCAACTGTAAACCAAGTGCTGTCCGTCTTCATGGATCTGCCTTCGTCCTATTCTGTTGATGATATTAAAAAGCTATTGTCTAAATAATTGTTAGGGTTATGATAAAAATGTATCAGTGCACGTCTAAAAAAGTGCCAGCTAAAAGCTCTCTTTGCCAGAAACTCAGTACCAGTACATGTGTAACAAAGTGCCAGTGCCAGTGTAAAAAAGTGCCAGTGTTAGTGTAATAAAGTGACAGTGTTAGTATATCAAAGTGTCGGTGTTAGTGTAAAACAAGTGCCAGAGTTAGTTTAACAAAGTGTCAGTGTTAGTGTAACCAAGTGCCAGTATTAGTTTATAAACAGACACTTAATATACATGCACTGACACTTTTTTACACTGGCACTTTGTTAAACTGGCACTGACACTTTTTACACTGACACTTTGTTACACATGCACTGGCACTTTGTTTACACTGGCACTTTGTTACACATGTTGTTGGGTCAAAATATATGTGGACTCAGAATTGCTTAATCCCAATCACATAGCTAGTTAGAGACCCCTAATTTAATTAGATTTTATTTTTGGATCTCTTACTGATGCCCTCCCAGTTAATTCAGCATGTTATGCAGATTACTATCCTGCTGGTGGGATCTGCCTGGTAATCAGCAGGAGTTAACACTTTTCAGCAACATACTTCAGCAGATAGGTGACTTAAATTTGGATGACTCCTTTCGTTTGAAATAAAATCTCAGTCACAACGGTCACATCTCTATCTCTTTCATCGTACTTGTTTGCTAAAAGTAGTTATATTTTCCTGCCAACACCATTCTGCCGGTTCTGACACAAGAGCTACTTTTAGCTCTACTTTGTCCTTTGTCTGCTGCTGCAGGTAACCGGTTGGGACAAAGGGGTTATTACCCGCTGAACAAAAGCAGAAATGTCTTATTCAAATCTCCCGCATTAATTGCAAAGATATGGCATTAAATGATCCTCACCTACCAACCATATTCCGATTCTACCCTTCAACGGCATCTTTAGTTCTTCTCTCTCTTTCTCTTCAAAGTATATATAGAAGACTTTGCTGCATTGAAGATGGTTGGTGATTGCATTGAAGAAGAGTGTGCTTGAAGCATTGAATGAACTCAAGCCTTCAAGTCCAGAAAATCATTAGACATTATTAGGGATATACACTCGTGCACTTCTCAATCCTACTTGTAAGCATTCTCCAACAAGACAATCATTAGAATGCATTGATTGAGATTCACACACACACACACAGTGAGATAAGTCTAACTTGCCACTCAAAAACACACAGTCGATTCTTCATTTAAAGATCCATCAGTAGATCCTTGTATTCAGTCCTTGTAACCGGCAAGGCCGCACTTGTAATAGACTAGGACATACTGATAGTAAACTTTTCTCAAAATCCAAGATCTGACCAATCTTGGTAGAGGACGTAGCAGCATTCACGTTGTGAACCTCTCCAAATACTGTGTCCTTGTCTTTACTTTACTTTAATCTTGCCAAGTCGTTTAACGCAGCAAATCAGAACAGTTCATCCTGCTGAATCATAAGTATTTCCCTAAACCAAACAAGTTGCTCTGCATATATGATTCATATAAATACTTTGTGTTTAAAATCAAGCTCTAAACACTTTCTTGCTGATTTTGTGTGAGTTCAAACTTAGTCACTAATATTCCGCTGTGCTTACTGATTATCTTACAACTTTCTGATCAGTGACTATGACCATTAAGGTATTTTAATTAAAATTGTAAGAAGGCTATTCACCCCCCCCCCTCTAGCCTATTTCCTCGCCTATTGGGCCTAACAATTGGTATCAGAGCTTGACATTTTTGAAAGAAATTTCCAAGCCTCACAGCTTGATTGCCGATACCATGGCGGGAAAAATTATGCAGACGTTTAACATCACTACCATACCGATGTTGAACATCAACGAGTTTGGTGTTTGGAAATCCCGAATGATAAAGTACATGAACTCCATAGATGAACGATTAATGAAAGTAGTGGAAGGTGGACCGATTACTCCCTTGAAAGTTCAAACCACCTACAAACCAATACCTTCCACTCCCCTAACTGCGCTTGCTGACGCTGACGATGAACAACAAACAGATGTTCAAGTTACGGAAACTCTGGTTGAAAAACCAAGAGATGAATGGACTGACGAAGACAAGTTAACCTATGCTCTTGATGGGAAAGCCAGCCACATTATCTCTTGTGGTTTAGACGACAAACAGTACAAGCTCATTGACTTGTGTTACACGGCACAAGAATGCCGGAACAAGCTCCTTGAATACTTCGAAGGAGATGCACGCACCAAGGACAACAGCTTTATGATGCTATTGCCGAGTTCGAATCCTTCAAAAATCGATGGCGAATCACTCGTAACGAGATATGATCGATTCTCGCGAGGTAAGTAATCTTTGTGCTTCTCTTGGTAAAGTATATACTATGAAAGACCCGAATATACGATTTCTAAGTGCTTTAGGAAGTATATATCATACTAAGGTTACCGTTCTTAGAGAAGCTAGAGATTTAAATACCACTTCTATTCAAAATATTGTGTCTAGTCTATTTTTGTATGAGAGAGAACTACAAAAACTTAATATTCTCGACAAAAACTTCAAATGCATGTCTCTCTCAAGACAGACTCGTATATCTCAAATGCCTACTCCTTATCCTCCTATCGATCAATGCCAAAGCCCTTGCAGTAGCAAAACCCTTGAAAGTCCTCCCGAGCCTCTTATGGAAGAAGAGGAATTTGCCGCATTTGCCGTAAAACTACCGAAAGTTCAAAAACTTCAAGAAAATGCAAAAAGACAAAGAAACCGAATCAAAATAAACCATTTACTACTCCCTTCCATAGAACCACCAAGAACCATAAGCCTTCTACCAAAGACTGCGATGGAAAGAAACGAGAAAGGAGACTTGGTATGCTTTAATGCCGAAAACCTGGACATTTTGCATCTAAATGTCCCCAACCAAAATATGAATATGTCGTGAAATCGGTAAACCAAAGACATCCAAAGTCCGTAAGCTATGTTGCATGACAAAGACCGAGAAAGCTATGCCACCTGGTGTGAAACCGACTCGAGAAGGTGAAGGCCGCCGATGACAATGAAGATGCGATATAAGCTTTGTTGCCCTGGATGCCGATGATGAAATAGCACTAGATTTACCTACTCCTATTCATCTAATGCTTCTCCTCCAAGAACACCATCAAGGAGAGAAAGACCAGCAAGACATTCATTCCAAGAAGTCAAAGTCAATGCAGTCAATCCTTATGGTTACAAGGTCATTCAAGTTGGAACCTCACTTTATGGACAGTGTGGACCCATTGCCTCCCATGCAACCGAACCAAGTCTTCCACAATCCTCTGAAAAGAAGCTATCCTTTACCAAACTTCCAAGTATTTCAAGAAATCTTGCCAAACCCATTTCATCCCTACCCAACTTCACTCCTGAGCCAAAAGATCACTCAGCCAAAAGAAACATCACTGACCCTCTTCCTGAGATATCTAAGGCTGAGATGATAGAGACCATGGATGAACTTTTTGTTGATTATGAAAAGTTGAGTAGTGTTCATGAAATATTGACCGTTGATTTCAGTTTAGTTTCGCCGAAAGAGAATCACTCAAAGCCGAACTTGATTCTTTGAAAACAAAACCGAGTGAATTCGATCGCCTTCAAACCGAAAACCCGGGATCTCAAAAGCAGAAAGCAAAAGTACACATAGCACGTATTAAAGATTTAGCTCAAAGAAATGATTCTCTTATGAAAACCATTGAAATCTTTTCAAAACCTAACGCCGCTAAAATGGCAATTAATGCAAGCCAAGCTTCTCCTAAAAATGATCAACATGGGATAGGATTTGAAACTAGAAGCAAAGAAGTGTACTAATGTCTCTCAGAATCGAGAAAAAGGATAAGAAGGCTGAGAACAACTCGATTAACCCATTGCATAAGGATACTAAGCTAAAATATAATGTTGTATCAATGAAGTATCTTCACTACAAGGAAATGGAGAAAGCCAGGTACGTACAAAAGGGAATTAAGATCGCTGATAATGATTCTGCGGATGAAGATATTAAAAATAAATACATCAAGAAAGCCGGTATTGCCAATCTTGATTCAGCCGCCAATGATCGCCTCCCCAAAGGTGACCGGCAAAGGCAAGCGTAAAGGCAAGAAGGGCAAAACCAACACTTATAAAGACCCTAAGTTCGTGCCTCCGATTCTTCTAAGCCTAATGATGCAATGACTAAATCTAGTGGTGTCTTGCCGACTACTCGCAATCAAGAAAGTGAAATGTGAAAATTGTTTGGATTATGGTCATCATGCTCATGAATGCCTCTTGAAAAGCCTTTCAGACCCACAAAGGGCAAATGCCTCTAGTGGCGGCCAGATATGGCCGCCCAAGAGGAACTAACCTCTTGGACCCAAAGAATAAGGGGGACCATAAGCATGTTTTACTTGCAGTATGCTTTATGGCCTCGACCGATGCCAAAGCAAAGATGTATGGATTTTGGATAGTGGCCGTTCGAGACACATGACCGGCCGCGCGATCTCCTCCGATATTGCCGATGCATCAGTCCTCCCGTAGTTTTTGGTGACAATGGTAGAGGTAAAATAATTGGATGTGGTACCATCATTAGAGGTGCGCTATCGTACGTAAGGTCTCTTTGGTGGATGGACTCAAACATAACCTTTCTCTCCATATCACAATTCTCGTGATGAGGAATCCAATGTATCTTCACTACTTCAAGTTGCTACATAAAAGATACCGCCTCGAATGAAACTCTTCTCACCGCCAAAAGAAAAGGTAACATTTATGCAAGAGACTTAGGTGCTATTATCGGTGTTACTAATATTTGTTTTGTAGCTAAGAACATTAGTGAGAACTCGTGGCTATGGCACAAGAGACTCGCCACTTAAACTTCAAATCAATATCCAAGCTTGCCGCTTGGATTGGCAATGTGTCTTCCAAAAGTGTCTCGCCGATCATGGAAAGAAGTGCAGAGCTTGCCAGTTAGGAAAACAACACAAATCCTCTTTCGAGATCAAGCCCTGCATGTCAACGTCTAGGTGACTTCAAATGTTACATATGGATCTATTTGGCCCCACAACCACAGCCAGCCTTGGGGGAAGTAGATATACCCTGGTTGTAGTAGATGATTATTCCCGATACACTTGGGTGGAAGCTTTCAGCAACAAAGATGACACATATGCTGTTGCCACCAAGTTATTCGCATCGCTGCTGCACTCGAGAAGGAGAGCGATATCGTCGCATGAGATCGTACAATGGAACCGAATTTACAAACAACGGTATTGCTCGATATTGTGATGATCATGGTATAGACCATAATTTCTCTCACATCGGTACACCTCAACAAAATGGTGTAGTTGAGAGAAAGAATAGGACGCTTATTGAAGCCGGTAAGACCATGATTTCGGCCAGCCGCCGAAATATTTCTCGGCGTAAGCCATTCATACCGCCTCGCTTCACTGTAATGTATCTCTCATCAACAAATTCCATAATAAGACTCCTTATGAACTCGAGAGGCCGAGTACCAAATATTGGATTCTTCAAAATCTTCGGGTGCAAATGTTATGTGCTTTACAACGGAAGAGAGCACCGAGGTAAATTTGATGAAAAAGCTGATGAAGGCATTTTTGTCGGCTACTCAAAGCACAGTAAGGCCTTTCGAGTTTTCAATAAGAAACTTTTGAAAATTGTTGAATCTGTTCATGTAACTTTTGATGAATTTGATTTGTTAGAGTCTGACCAGACTCCAAATAGTGCTAACCAATCTAGTGGTTTTGAGACAGGTGAATCTAGTAATACTAATCAATCTGCAGATAATGTGCAAGATCCTTTTGTTGTTGCAGAAGATCCAGCAGACATCTTTCCTTCCTCAGCAAGAAATCGTCCTGCTGATAATTCTCCCGACGTCTCTGGCTCTCTGCTGATAGCCATTCTGCCAATCCTTCTCATCCTGTACCAATGAATCCTAGCCCAAATCCAATCTCTGTAATTCATCCTCCTATACCAAATATTCCTCGATCAAATTCTAAATCCACTCAAAGTCCAAACCCTACTATGTCTCCTATTCCTTTAAATTTATCATCTTCCAAATCTGCTGCTGATTCTGAACCTCCTCTAGAATCCTTAAGACAAGAATCAGTAAGACAAGACCTTCCGAGAGAAGTTAGACCTCATCGTGACCATCCTCTTGAAAATGTCATTGGTGATATTTTTGGACCCAGAGTGACCCGTAAATCCGAACAAGGACTTTGATGAGAATCTTTCTCTTCGGCTATGGTGTCTCGATATTGAGCCTCGTAAGACTCGAAGAAGCCCTTGCTGATCCAAGCCGGGTGGAAGCTATGCAAGAAGAGTTGAATCGCTTTGAAAGATGTAAAGTCTCGGGAACCGGTACCGAGACCTTCCTCTCAAAGCAAGTCATTGGAACGAAATGGGTATTCAGAAATAAGTTGGATGAATCAGGAAAGATTACAAGAAACAAAGCAAGATTAGTGGCCAAAGGATACCGTCAAGAGGAAGGGATTGATTATGACCAAACTTTCGCACCAGTAGCAAGATTAGAAGCGATAAGATCAAGTTTCTTGCCTACGCCGCCTTCAAAGAATTCAAGCTATATCAAATGGACGTGAAAAGCGCATTCCTAAATGGTGAACTTCAAGAGCTGGTCTACGTTGAACAACCGCCAGGCTTTGAAGATCCTAAGAAACCCAATCATGTCTACCGATTGAAGAAAGCTCTCTATGGCTTGAAGCAAGCTCCTAGAGCCTGGTACGAAACCCTGTCCAAATTCCTACTCAGTGACGGTGTGGGATTTACAAGAGGAAAGATCGATACAACTCTATTTGTTACCAAGCACAAGGGCCACTCATTGTTTGTTCAAATATATGTGGACGACATCATCTTCGGTTCCACAAATGAAGCCCTATGCAAAAGATTTGAGAAGCTCATGCAAAGTAAGTTCGAAATGAGTATGATGGGTGAGCTTACCTATTTCCTTGGTCTACAAGTAAAGCAAACCAATGAAGGAATTTTTATACATCAAGCCAAATACACCAAGGAACTAATCAAGAAATTTGGTTTCGATAATGCTCATCCTCAAAGCACTCCAATGGAGACAAATGTGCATCTTGACAAAGACGAATCCGGCAAGAAAGTGGACATGACTCTTTACAGAGGAATGATCGTTCATCAGTTCTATCTAACAATGTACCAAACAGACCGGATATTATGTTTGTCAAGCTTGTGTTCGCGCGATTTCAAGCCGATCCTAGAGAATCCCATCTCGCAAGCCGTAAAAGAATTATCAAATATCTAAGTGGCACCGCTAACCTTGGTCTATGGTATGCCGTAGATTCTTCTTTCAATCTTATCTGCTACTCGGATGCCGACTATGCGGCTTGCCGAGTAACAAGGAAGAGCACCAAATGAACTTGCCGCTTCTTGGTGAGAGGCTAGTTTCTTGGTCATGCAAAAAGCAAACAAAGAACCTCAACTTCCACAACCGAGGCCGAATACATTGCGCCGCCGTAGCCGCCGCTCTCGATTCTATGGATGAAGCAACAATTAGTAGACTATGAGATTCCTCCTCAAGTCTCGCCCAATCTACCGTGACAATCGGGCCCGCCATCTCTCGTCTCAAATAATCCAAGCAATGCACTCCAAAACAAAGCACATTGACATAAAAATACCATTTCTTGAAAGATCATGTTGAGAAAGGCAACGTTATCTTGCCGAAAGTTCATACCGACTTTCGTAGAGCCGATATCTTGACAAAGCCTCTTGATCGAAGAGATTTGAATTTCTTAGGAGTGAGCCGGGTGTTATTGGTTATTCTCGGTTGATGCTTACATCTTGATGAGATCGCTATGCCTCGCCGATCCGTCCCGTCGCCGATTGATATTTCGCCGATTGCTTGCCGATGCCCTTTTCTCGCCGATATTCTAAGTAGTGGTTGCCGCCTATCTATGTCTCCCATCGCAAGCTTCCTATTAAATTTAAAGCCGAGTTCCCCGTCGACCTATCAAATCAAGGACAGCTGGTCACACCCCTCTCTCGACACGTGTGTGTACCGCCATTTCGAAAATCGTGTCAAATGATTTATTCCAATTAATTTTGTGATAAATCTCGTGTAAATCAGATTATTTGAAAATCTTAAACAGTTATTCGTAATCATTTTTAACTGCTCAAAATTCGGCTCTTTAAATGCAACTGCTGCCGCACGTATTCCAATGAAAATGAACAGTTTCGTCTTTTGAAAACCCTTTTCAAATAAACCGTTCCCTCCAAACTCCATAACATATTTAAGCAAAGCTACTCTTTCAAAAACCTTTTCACATTCTCATCAAAATCCTATCTTGCTATCTCAAGTCTCCATATCTCAAACTTCCTCTTTGAATCTGGTACGTATATCCTAATATTTCAAGTTATCTGATTCTAACCTTGATTTACTGTGTTTGAGTTTGCTTGATTGTTGAGTTTTGCAGAAATCATGAGTAATGAAAAGGATATCTATGGAGGTTACATAGACTCAAGCTTCTTCGATGATGGAGCTGATGGACAATTTCTCAGGGATCTCTTATCAGATACTTCCGTTCTTCCCTTTCTGGCTCCTACTGACAATTTCGGAGTCTTCATTGATTCTGTCTGAGAGTTCTTCGAAAATGCCGTCGTTGAATATTCCAATGAAGATGACCCAGAATCCTTCTCTGCCATTTCTTCTACTGTTTCTGGTGTTCCAATCTCAGTTACCCATAATAGCATATCATCTATTTTTCCAACCCTAGGAAATTCCGGTCCCAATTTCATTGATGCTTCTGGTCTGGATGAAGCCTGGATTCTTACTAGAGGTGATGATGCCGGACCTAGACTCAGTGGAGACAAGCATTTCAAGGTTCATTACATTAGGAGATATTTTGCCTTAATAGAGATCATTGACAGATGCCTGATTTGCCGATCTGGTTCACATAGTCATGTTACCGATCTTCAGTTTGAAGCTTTTGCTGCCATTGTACTTAGGAGAAATTTCAACTGGTGTGGTTTCATTTTTAGAGTAATTGCTCAAGCAGCCAGGAAGTATGCTGCTGATAGGCAAAAAGGTAAGGATTTCCCCGGCAAAGGATGTCACTATTGGTTGCCGAAAGCAGATAATCGAGGTAACCCCGCCGTAGTTCTTGCCGACCCCAATGCTACCAAAGCATTTCCAAACTCAAGTTGAAGCACCACAGTTGATGGTGATTGGAAAAGGATTAGCAATCGGGCCCGTGGTGGAGCCCCTGTTGCCGCGATAGAGTTCTTTGCCCCTCGCCGAGAAAGTTAAGAAGAAGAAATTGAAGAAACCATCCCCGGCACCTCGCTAGTTCAAAGCCTTCAATTATTCCACCCTCGCTTCCTCATCCAACGTTGCCGGCCCCCGTAACAAGAGCCAAGAAATCTGCTTCCCTTCCCGCCGCCCAATCCTCTCGTTGAACCAAAGAAGAGAACCCCGCCCGCACTTCGCCAAACCATCCAAGAAATCAAAATCGTCATTGCAAAAGCTCCCGAATCCTTCCCTATTCCTTCTTCGATCCTAGAGTCGAAAGTCGTTGTTCTTGAACCCATTCTTGATGATGCATCTCTGCTCCCCAAACCATCTTTCGTAAAGGTTACTAAGACATCTCAAGAAATTAATCAAGAAATTTCGAAAGAAGAAGAATGATTGAGCAAGATTTGAGGAGGAGGATTCCATTACAACCCCTTTTATTATCTTATCCTAACCTTCCGGATATTCAAAGACACTCGCCTCATCCGGAGTAGCCATTGAAGCAAGGACCGTAAAATGTGCTCCTATCAAGAACCCCACCTTCCACATCTATTTCAATAACCCTTGGTCCATGATCAACAAGATTGCCCCAAGCAACCGGGTATTTCCTATTGACCATCTCCGGCTCATCGAAGGCTTCTTCGGTTCATGAAGAACGAAAGATATCGTACTCGCTTGGAATCTTGGACTGACTATGTTGATAGGGCAAGACTGGACATGAATGAGACCTTTGCTGAGAAGTTTCCTCCACTCTCCAAATATCAAAATTTCAGCAAGAATGTGTTGATGCTAAATTTCAATCGATATTTTGATCTTCTGCCTCTCCTCTGGAATCAAGTCTATCTTTTTCAGGATCGGATTAGGCAAGATCTGATGGTCATCTCTGTTTGGATTGCATATGCCTCCGTCTACAAAACTCAGTTTGATTTTGAAGAAAATGATCCCTATCAGCTAGGAAGAGCTGAAAACGATGAAGATTGGGGATTCAAGTATTACGATGCCGAGACTCGACCGAGAGGTGCTCTTGCCACTCAGTTTATTGACAATGTTTTGAAGATGACTCAGGAGCTCATTACTTATTCTGAAGAAGCATTGAAAAGAAAAGTTGATAGTGCTTCTGATTTGAATGCTGATTCTAGCAATGCTGATAAAGTTCCTTATGCTGATTCCTCAAGTGACACTATTGAATCCAGCAGAACTGTCTCTGATGATGACCAACAGTTTATCAAAGACCGTGCTTCGAAAAATACTCCTACATCGATGCTCACTCCCGGCCCATCTCGCTAACCTTGCTCAATCTCGCACCTATAGTGGTTACAGGAGGAGTCTTTCTTAATTCGATCAAGCTCCCATCTTCTTTAATGTTCCTCTTTGAACCATTTCAAGAGGTTGTTGAGTTGGGAGGAGGAGCTACCTCAGACACTGACATTGCTGCTGATCTTCAAACTCAAGAAGTTGATAATGCCTTCTCTGCAATCGTTGTCTACGACCCTGTTCAGGCACTCATTCATCAGGCTGCTGCTGATTTCTTGACTAATGATGACTCTCTCCCTGTTGCTGATGAAGACAAATTCCGGATGAAATAGACCCAGAAGATTATGATGAGATCCCAGATGATGCTGAAGAAGATACCTCACCTCCATCTTGGTACAACTCTCTTTCTGATCACTGTAGGTTGATGATGTGCTCAAATTGGTATACCACCATCAAGTCCATTCCAAAGGACTCTACTGGTAATCCCCTATTCCCTCCTCATCAGAAACTCAAATGGAGATCTGGTACAAGGTTAGTGAAGAATTCCTTCAAAAATTCTGTTCCTACTGAGGGTTCTACCAGCATGCCTCCTATTCTGCTTAAATGGAACAAGGATATCAAGCATGGCAAGAAGAAAACTCCTGTTGTTTCTCATGCCAAAGTCAAATCTCTCCCTCCAGCTACCAACCAACCTGGCCCCTTAAGAATTCGTGGTAAAATTTGTCCTGCTGGTGAATCCCCAATTGAAGTTTGCGTTTATTCTGGTGGAATGATGAGCAAGCGTTTAGTGATTAATGATCTTGTGGTTGAAACTCTTGACTATTCTCCTTATTCTGCTGTTGGTGTTTGGAAGATGGTATATCAGCATGCCCTAGCCATAACATTACCATTATATGCTTCCAGACCATTTCAGCAAGATCATTCTGTGGACACTGGCAGAATTCTAAGCCTTGGCATTATGCGGGATCTACTAAATGGAAGAGCATTCCTGAATTTTATGCTTGCCTGCAAGTTGTCCTTGGAGAATAATGGTCAAATGTTTGCTGATCTTCCCATTATAATTCATCCAGATTTCCCTCTCCTTCTTGATCCCCCTGTTCCAAGATCTGGCGATGTTCCATTGATTGTCGGCCACGCCATTCCTTCTACCTTCCTGGTACCCTATGATCCTCCACCTGTTTACACCCTGTTTGGCTACTTTGCTAATGAGCATGGTCATCTTTCTGAAGCCTATAAACCCGTGCTTAGAGGTGACATTGGTGATTTGGGGATGTTTTTCCGAAGTGAGATTGAAGAGGTTAGGGACTTGGTGCTTAAGTCCACTCAGGAGGAGGAGTTAGCAAACAGAATCGCATCCAAAGTCTCAGCCAAAGTTTTTGCATCTATTTCAAATGCCCTCAGCAGACCTCAGACCTCATCCCTCAGTAATCAAAAACCAAACACGAGATGTATAAGTTAGCCACCGGCAGTTATCTGTACTTGAAAATTGATAATCTTGCAACCAGAAACCATGTTAAAGAAAATAACCTTAAGGAAAAGGAATATCACATATGTTCATATCCTTCTCATATTTGATGTGGATTGGTGAGTAGTTACTACAAGTTGGTTAATTTCTTAAGCTACAGCTTCACTGTTATTTTCTATAGCCATATTACCACATCAAATTTCTTGTAAATCACTGACAAAGCATTTGGCTTCTTCGATAAATAGAACTCCCTCCGTCCCGAAAAAATATTGCATTTTAGTTTACAAGCCTTCGAAGCTTCCTTAGTATTAGGAATTTTGCCCTGCGTTGTTGTTACCTACTATCAGGTCTCGGCTCCTTTATTCTGCCTGCTGATTTGCACTCTACTTTTGCATTATACAGGTGAAAGTGATGAGTGTAGTCGACGACCGTGGAAGACATGCTACGTAAGGATTTCACGTCATCCTTGAGAGACTTGGGAGCTAAATTACATTGTATGGAGCCTTTCTATGGAAAATGTGAGATGCTGCTTGACGAGGAGGCAGAAAGTAGAGTTATCACGCCATCCTCAAGGCGTTTTAGAAATTATGATATAAAGCACACTTCAGCTATGGGACGTTGGATCCTTGAGAAAACTAGCTACTCATCTAGAGGTTTGTCATTGAAGTGCTTGTTTATTCTTAAAAGTTCTGAAGGGTTTTATTCTCTCTGAAAATGATGAATTTTTTTCCTCCATTCCACCATATTTTCATCCAATCCAATCAATCATCCTTAATCCTTATCCATGTTTTCTTTTTATTCTGATATTTCTCCTTTATATGTCTCATAATATAGATTGCCTCCATAGTTGATCTTCTGCGATAAATCCAAATTGTTTCTCCGAGATCTTCACACTTCTCATTAGACTTTGTTCATTAACTCGTTCCCAAAGTTTCATAATATCGCTCGTTAGTTTGATCTCCTAATAGTTGATATACAAAGTTTCATTATATGCTTCCAGACCATTTCAGCAAGATCATTCTGTGGACACTGGCAGAATTCTAAGCCTTGGCATTATGCGGGATCTACTAAATGGAAGAGCATTCCTGAATTTTATGCTTGCCTGCAAGTTGTCCTTGGAGAATAATGGTCAAATGTTTGCTGATCTTCCCATTATAATTCATCCAGATTTCCCTCTCCTTCTTGATCCCCCTGTTCCAAGATCTGCTGATGTTCCATTGATTGTCAGCACAGTCATTCCTTCTACCTTCCTGGTACCCTATGATCCTCCACCTGTTTACACCTTGTTTGGCTACTTTGCTAATGAGCATGGTCATCTTTCTGAAGCCTATAAACCCGTGCTTAGAGGTGACATTGGTGATTTGGGGATGTTTTTCCGAAGTGAGATTGAAGAGGTTAGGGACTTGGTGCTTAAGTCCACTCAGGAGGAGGAGTTAGCAAACAGAATCGCATCCAAAGTCTCAGCCAAAGTTTTTGCATCTATTTCAAATGCCCTCAGCAGACCTCAGACCTCAGCCAATGAAATAGATATCCTCGTGAAGCCCCAAAAACAAACTTTCTTTTACTGTCAATTTGGTTTTTGATTTTATGGTTTTTGCTTAATATCTATCTAACTCTTCTGCAGGAACTTTATTAGTTTATCTTTTCAGTTATCACTTATCTTTTATCTTAATATCTATTTATATCCTTTTAAGTGATTCTGTTTAAAGGTGATTGGCCTTAAGCAATTAGGAGGAGATTGTTGGGTCAAAATATATGTGGACTCAGAATTGCTTAATCCCAATCACATAGCTAGTTAGAGACCCCTAATTTAATTAGATTTTATTTTTGGATCTCTTACTGATGCCCTCCCAGTTAATTCAGCATGTTATGCAGATTACTATCTATTTGGTGGGATGCTTTGTAATCAGCGAGGAGTTAACACTTTTCGGAACATACTTGACGAGATAGGTGACTTAAATTTGGATGACTCCTTTCGTTTGAAATAAAATCTCGATCCACAACGGTCACATCTCTATCTCTTTCATCGTACTTGTTTGCTAAAAGTAGTTATATTTTCCTGCCAACACCATTCTGGCTTCGACACAAGAGCTACTTTTAGCTCTACTTTGTCCTTTGTCTGCTGCCGCAGTAACCGGTTGGGACAAAGGGGTTATTACCGAACAAAACGAAATGTCTTATTCAAATCTCCCGCATTAATTGCAAAGATATGGCATTAAATGATCCTCACCTACCAACCATATTCCGATTCTACCCTTCAACGGCATCTTTAGTTCTTCTCTCTCTTTCTCTTCAAAGTATATATAGAAGACTTTCTTTGCATTGAAGATGGTTGGTGATTGCATTGAAGAAGAGTGTGCTTGAAGCATTGAATGAACTCAAGCCTTCAAGTCCAGAAAATCATTAGACATTATTAGGGATATACACTCGTGCACTTCTCAATCCTACTTGTAAGCATTCTCCAACAAGACAATCATTAGAATGCATTGATTGAGATTCACACACACCTGAGTGAGATAAGTCTAACTTGCCACTCAAAAACACACAGTCGAGTTCTTCATTTAAAGATCCATCAGTAGATCCTTGTATTCAGTCCTTGTAACCGGCAAGGCCGCACTTGTAATAGACTAGGACATACTGATAGTAAACTTTTCTCAAAATCCAAGATCTGACCAATCTTGGTAGAGGACGTAGCAGCATTCACGCTGTGAACCTCTCCAAATACTGTGTCCTTGTCTTTACTTTACTTTAATCTTGCCAAGTCGTTTAACGCAAAGAAATCGTAATCAGCTCATCCCGTGAATCATAAGTATTTCCCTAAACCAAACAAGTTGCTCTGCATATATGATTCATATAAATACTTTGTGTTTAAAATCAAGCTCTAAACACTTTCTTGCTGATTTTGTGTGAGTTCAAACTTAGTCACTAATATTCCGCTGTGCTTACTAATTATCTTACAACTTTCTGATCAGTGACTATGACCATTAAGGTATTTTAATTAAAATTGTAAGAAGGCTATTCACCCCCCCCCCCCTCTAGCCTATTTCCTCGCCTATTGGGCCTAACACATGCACTGACACTTTTTTACACTGGCACTTTGTTACATATGCACTGGCACTTTGTCACACTGACATTTTGTTAAACTGGCACTGGCACAAACGGAAAAAACAAAACACGTTTTTTCTAAGTAACGAAAAAAACTAGTTTTTTATAAGACCAACTCATAAAATTGGATTAGAAATTATAAGTTTGGTAAAAACCGTGAGTGAAATAATTATTGAGCGCGACAAGTAATCCCAATTAAATTAAATGAGAAATAATAAAAACCTTTTATTTTTAGGCCACATCCAAAATTCAAGTGTAAATCTCATTAAAAAAAAAAAAAAGAAGTATAAAATGGAGGGAGAATATAATTCCTATGGGACCAAGGGGAGTGGATTTAACAAAGAATTGGTGGCCTTGACTTGATTAGTAAGGAATTGGCAGACAAAACAAAGTCGTTTAGCGCCCAAAAAGGCAATCCGATTTTGGTGCTCATGTATGACTAGTCTTTGGAGACGTTGAAAGCTCAAATTCTAAAGAAAATTTGATTATTCAAACTAAAAATTTTAAATTATTTTTGAAAGTATTTTTAATGGTGAATTCATAATATTTTTTGAATTTTTATTTATATAATCAATTTTTTATAAATTTTTGATCATATTGCAAAAAAAATCATAATTTTTTTTTTTTTACTTTAAACTTACGAGTGATACGAACAGAGTATACTGTATTCATTCGTCGACTATAATCACATGTCTCCACAATTTTTGTTTAGTAGCCTTTTGGATCCTGTTTGTTCAGATTTTCTTTTGTCAATATTGAGACTATTGACCCATGTTCGCTAGGAAAAAAAATATAAAATTGATTATAAAATTACAAGGATGAATATAATTATAATTGATATTTTTTACAATTCCATCATGGTTCAAACAGTTTACATAAAAATGGAGCACAATTTTTTAAAAAGATATTGACAAATCAAATATGATAATTTATTACTCCCTCCGTCCCTAAATGTTTGTCCCATTTGACTTTTCAAACATTTTAATTTAGTGATTTTGAAGCTTTAATTTTGGTTATTTTTACGAACGTTTTGAAAATTATTGATAATATACACCGCCGTTATGTAATACTCCGTCTCTAAATGTTACAAGTTTTGAAAATTTAGTGATTTTGAAGCTTTAATTTTGGAAATGAGACTAACTTTTTGGGACAAAGGAAAAGGGGAAATGGGACAAACATTTAGGGACGGAGGGAGTACTTGAAATATTTAAATTATTAATAAAAGAATTGTTAGATTGAGTGAGTAAATCTTATGAAACATGCAAAACATGTTTTTCAAACACTTGGAAAAAACTTCGTGACATATTTGTAAACAAGTAAAACTTCTTTTAAATGCAGTGACTAATGTAGAAATAACATAAATTTATTAACAAAGGATACTGATTAACACCAACACTAGCACTTAAAAACAATAACAGTAGTGATAATAAAAAACACTACAATTGGCGTTCAATAATTACTCTCACTCACTCTCACAAGTGTTGTGTTAGAGTTGGTCTTATAAAAAACTAGTTTTTTCTTAAGATATGAAAAGACGTGTTTTCAAATTAAGCGGTGACAATTTTGTAAATACTGGCAACCATGTTAAAAATAAACGGTGGCATTTTTGTAATTACTGGTTTCCCCGTTTATGCCAGTGTCTGTTTAACAAACTGCCAGTGTGATAAAGTGTCAGTTCATGTATCACAAATTGCAAGTGAAAAAAGTGCCAGTACCAATTTAACAAAGTGCCAGTGTAAACTGACACTGGCACTTTGTTAAACTGACACTGACACTTTTACACGGGCACTTTTATATACATGAACTGGCACTCTTCACACTGGCACTCTGTTCAACTAACACTGGCACTTTGTTACACTAATATTTTTGCTGGCTCTCAAAAACACAAGCACTGGCATTCAAAAAAACATGAACTGGCATTCAAAATCACGTACACTAGCACTCAAATACACAGACACTGGCACTCAAAAAACACTGATAACGGGCACTCTGTTATATACCAACTGGCATTCAAAAATATGGACTGGCACTCTATTTTACACAGACTGGCACTTGATTATACACTAACGGGCACTCTGTTATATACCAACTGGCACTCTATTTTACACAGACTGGCACTTGATTTTGGTACTCCTTATCTCTTTCTCACCCACACAGACCCACACATTTCTTCATATCTTCACAATCCAATCATTCACACCCAGAAATCAAAACAAAACAATGGCCCGCCGGCAAATTGCGTTCCATGATCAGTTCAGAAAATGCATCAACGCCATAGCCAGAAACACCCCGCCGGCAAATTGCGTTCCCAGCACCAAAAACCCCTCGTTCAATTTCCGATCTCAGGTTGGGTTTCTCATCGGTATCTGCGTCGGAGTCGGTGTCGTGGTCGGCGCCGCCGTGGGCGTAAGCGGTGGAGAGGATAATTAGGAGGAGAGAGAGGAAGAGGATAGATCGAGCCATTGTTGGAGAAGAAGAAGACGCAGGGAGAGGCTCTTTGCGTATTGCGTATAGAGAGAGAGAGCGGATAGAGAGAGAAAGAGAGAGAGCCGTGTGTTGTTTTGTGTTAACGGTAAAACACGTTTTTTGTTAAGTTAACAAAAAACGCGTTTTTTATAAGTTTTTGGCGTTGTGTTATTAAAGTTTTATTAGTACGAGTTTTAAATAAAAGATTCAATAATTACTCTCACTCACTCTCAAAAGTGTTGTGTTATTAAAGTTTTATTAGTACGAGTTTTAAATAAAAGAGTGTCAGTAATAGTGTGAAATAGTGACAACATATTTATTTTGTTAGTGTGAGTGCGTGTGTTATTGGGTGAGTACATGTCTAAATAGTGTAAATGCATGTGTTAAAGAGTGTGCGAGCATTAATTGTGTCAGTGGCAGTTTTAATGGATGTCAGTGGTAGTGTTAAACAATGTCATGGTGTATTAATAAGTTTCAATTATTTATAAAAATATCACTAAAAATAAGACTTGAAATGTATTTGTGTGTTTGTGTGATAGGGCAGAAAATGTGACTTACCTTGCCTAAAAGGACAAGTGAGGGTATTTATAGTAGGAGAGAGATATCAGTTGTATGTATCTCAGCCCTTGTAGATATTTGTCTTTACCTAGAACACGTGTCCGCGACTGATTGGATAGTACAATAAAGGGGAGAGTATTGTAGAGAATGTCTATGATAGGACGATGATAAGGGGGGAAGGCGACAGTTGGTGCGGCGCCTCAATGCACGTTATGGGCGCCTAAGCCTCCATTTAATGCGACAGTGACATGTCTGCCAGCTGGTGTAAGAGCTTGTACGAAATCGTATACAACAAGCTTGATAGAAACCGGGAGTCTCGTATGAGACTGAGGTTAACGCGGACTGGAGATGCCTCGGTCTAGAAATGTCACGTCATTCAGTTCGATCTTGACCAGAGCGATCTTGGGCCCGGTCTAGAATGTACGGGCTCATCAGTGGCCCCTTGCTTCGAGCACTGGATCATTCATGGTCAGAGCGAGAAGCCATATACGGATCTCGGTCTACGAGCTGAAGCAATTTTGCGGGCACAAGTGTTGTAAAATATTTGCCACCTCTTCGTATAGACTCCCTGATTTGAGGCACGTGACGGGCACGTGCATGTTATTGGTGGAAATTGATGGAAGGTCGTGGAAGACTCCCTAATAAGGTTTGAGTGGGCCCCATGGGCTGTCAAACCGTCAGCGTGTGTCAGGTACGGAGGAGACATTTCGCGAATTTTAAAAGGTGCCATAAATGCTAACTGCCATAAATTTAAAATTTAAAACTTCGTCGGTTCAGCGCACAAGGGAATTTGATCGGGTGGCTCATTAATACGGGTTAACCCGAACCACCTCTTGCCTATAAATAGGCCCTTCCTCCTTCACAATCTTTTATCACCCCTTGCTATCAGTTTGCGCCTTAGAGAGAGAAAATATTTTCCAGCTTCCTTAAGCTTTCCTTGTTCTAAATCCTCCTTCGTAAGTGCTCTTGTCAATTGTTTTTGCATTTCTTTCCTTATCTTCTACTGATCATCATGACTTAACGTCTTAAGCGTCATTTAGAACTAGGTTCTGGGATTACCCCAGACACCTTCACCGCAGATAGGAGGTCCGGTGGGTTTTACTGCTTGGTAGCCGGAGGTATGTGGGCGAAACTCACCCTAGATTCCTTTAAATATTTTTCTGTGAAATACGATTAGGGAAATTGGGTCCTACCCCGGTTGTGGTAAGCAAAGATGAGAGTTTATGTGAATGGGGATATGCTGGTTCTAAGGGATCACACCCGGCTAAGAAATTTTGTTATGGGGGTGTTGTGCAGATTCCCCCGAGATCGTGATCAAGTTTTGAACGCCCAAGAACTTGTAAGGAGAGCTCGTGTTCATCCCATGGCTCGGTTTGAAACTGATTTGGAGAGGGTGGAGCTAAATGATGAGAACGAGCTGGCTGAGGCTCGTGATGCCCCAGCTGAGCCTACGACCCCCCTTGCTATTGCCGAGCCCGCGGCCCCTCTGGCTGTGGTTGAACCAGTTACACAACTTGAAGCCCAGTCTAGGGAAGTAATTGACTTTGGTAGTAGCGGGGACGAGTCTACTTAGCGAGATGAGTTGGACATGGGGGAAGCTCAATCCTTTTCCTCGGACTCCTCTCTAGACCAATTCGGGTCTGATAGAGAGATCGGAGACCGCATAGCGGTGGATACTGCTCAGAGGGCCGTAGAGATCGTGAATGGTTTTCCCGAGGGTCATGTGGGGACCACTGCTGCTCGTGAACGGAGTCAACATGGTGCTTCCACCTCTGGCCGCGATCTCTCTAAGAAAAAAACTGTAGCTCGCAAGACTTTAGATGACGATGTGGCCTTAACTTTCAACATAGATTTACATATCTTTTATGTTCGCGAGCTGCAGGAGGTTGAGCACAATGGGAACCTGCGTCCTGAGACTATTTTTGATGTTCGGGATAGCAATAGGGAGTATGTCTTCTTTGGAGCCCAATTTTGAGAACGGACTTAGGCTTCCACTTGACCCTTTTATCGTCCAATTCTTAACCTTCAATAATTGCCTGCCCATGCACCTTACTCCTGATGAGCCCGGACCAGCTGGACCGGGCCCACGCTCGGTCTGGTCCAAGGAGCCAGTGACGTGGCACTCCCTAGACCACTGGAGTCAAGACCGCAGACAGATAGACCCCTAAGGTTAAGACCACGCTCCTCTCCAAATCATCCTACTCCAGACCGGAGGGATCCTGACCGCTGGCTTGGTGACCGCAGGAGATATGACCGCTCCATCCGTGCCCGCGTCAAATACCTTTGACCGCGCTTGAGATGTTGACCGCGGGCTCATACCTGCCTCCCGGTTATCTCACCTGCCTTCCGGTTAATGGCAAACCTTATTGAGCAAGTTAGCTTACTGGCTCTGACATGCAAGTTGCCGGCTCACTCCCATCATATTCAATGTGGCTCAGACAGGCGCCTACTATTGCCATTAATGTGCCGCGCCGGATACACGGCTCATATCTACATCAGCAACATCCCCTCTGACAGAGGATCCTTCTTCCCTGACAGACCCAATCAAATGTGGACACGTGTATGCGGTCAAATACCAAAGTGCCCCTTAGGGCTGACCTCATGGCTTACGTCAGCGGGCAGCTCCTCATTGCCTATAAATAGAAGATCTTTGTCCCCTTGGACAAGGTAAGTTCCAAATATACATTGTAAGCCATATTGCTCTAAACCCTAAACACACACACACACTCTAAGACATTCAAACGTCTTATATAAATCTCAGTATTCTTACTCTCACACCCGAGGGCCTGAGTTGGAGTAACATCCAACTTTGACCTTAACGGTGCTTATTTGTGTTGTGTTCTAGGTACCACTTCCATCACTAAATATATCCTGCCAGATATCCTTGAACCGCTCTGACCCTGAAAAGCTTGGCGTCATCAGTGGTTCCATTGCCGGGAATCGCCATCTTTTCCGGTTTGACGCCGCCGGAGAATATGCCCACGGAGAGAGAGAGCTCATTGGTTCATTTCATGGCTTCCACCAACTCCCAAAAGTGGCAGCCACCAGCTTCCCCACCACCTCAGGTGAACCTTTTTGAAAAACAAATTTTATGTTCCGGCCCCCTAGCCGGAATATTCGCCGGAGTAGCTATCAAGGCTTCGTATGTTCAAGCTTAATAGCAGCTGAGACTCCACGAAAGTGGATAGCTGCCACCTAGCTTGAACAACCAGGGAGAAGTCGCCGGAAAAAATGGAGGTGGAGAGAAAGAGAGAGACAAGAGGCACCCCAAGAAACTATTCAAGCACTGGAAGGATTTTTTAAGGGGCAGCCATCTTCTTTCCCCTCTCATAAATATACACTACTTCATATAAAGCCCCTTTGAAAATATATGAAATTTTGACCAACTGGCCAGAATTATTCGCCGGAACAAGTCACCGGAATCCGCCACCGACGGTTCGTTCTCCGGCGACCTATCAGTCGTGACGTCTTCAATGTTCATGTGTGTAAGGAGAGAAAAGGGAATAGGCTGACAAAAGAGTTAATATTTTTGGTGCAAAGGTCAACAAAAGGGGCTGTCGACATGTTTTGATAGGCTGAGAAAAGAGACGTGAAGAAGTGGGCAAAAGCAAAAGAGCAGCCCACGTTATGTCTGTTTGGGTAACAGTTTGGGGCCCACTGTGTCAGAGCAAAACCGGGAGGCAAAAATTTTGAACGGGAGCCAGGCATCCAGTTTCAAAAAAAAAAAAAAAGGGAGGCAGAGCCTCAGTCCGCAACCCGCGGTCTCCCCTCCCCTCCGGCCATCTCTCAGTCCGCTATTGGCAAGGTTCAGGCCGCAGCCTGCACCACGGATCGTTAAGAGCGGTAGAAGAGCTTCCCAAGATCAGAAAGCAGAGACAGAGGAAGATGCAACAGAAAATTCACAAATCAAACATGCCCGCTTATCTACCAAAATTGTTGGGTCTATAAACTCACCTGAGATTTTGAGGTCGGAAGTCAACTCCCTTGCCCGCAGCTTCTTGCCCGCAGTCCGCTACCTCTACATCAGAACCAAAAAGGGTGACCAAGATAAAAGCAGAACCATGGCTGCCACCTTCTCTACCCTCACCGGCGACCTCCTTGCCGTGACCGCAATCCGTGACCGCACCGGTGAAATCCATGACCGCAGGTCAACATGCCTTGACCGCAAATCACTGACGCAGCAAGAAATCCTCCCCGTGCTCAAGGTCCATGTCTCCTTGACCGCTATCTCCGGGCAAATCACCGTTAAATCCGACTCTCCACTCTCCGGCGAGCACGAGCTGGTGGCCGCTGTCCATGACCGCAGACCTCTTGACCGCTGTCCATAACCACAGCCCGCATCGGCGACCTCCATGCCTCTTGACCGCCGGCCAAAGGGACCAGCCCGCTGCTCGCAGAGATATGCCCGCATCTATCACTCCGGCGAAATCAAGCCCGCTCATCGTCAACCTCCTTGACCGCAGAATCCTCTCCCCGTTGCTCCTCCTGCCCGCTAACAAGAATCAATCCCTAAACCCTAAATCCTAAATCTCAAATCTCATATACTTATACCCTAGACGTGTCCAAAATCTAATCGGAACCGGCTAACCGACAATTTTTAACCCATCAACTAACGGGTCAAACCCGTTAACCGGTTTAACCGTAACTGGATTAACCGAAATCGGCGGTTAACCGATTTGGTTAAGGTTACAGATTTTTCAAACCGACTAACCGGCGGTTATAACAGTCGGTTATTTAACCGGTTATAATTGTTTGAAATTTCAGTCAGTTTTTTAATGTTTTCAGTTAGTTTTTTAGAATTTCAGTCAATTTTTTAACGTTTTCATTTAGTTTTTTAGAATTTTAGTCAGTTTTTTAACGTTTTCAGTTAGTTTTTCAATATTTCAGTTAGTTTTTTGAAATTTCAGTCAATTTTCTAACATTTCCAGTTAATTTTTTAACGTTTCCAGTTAGTTATTTCGTTAATTAGTTCTAAAAATAATTAAAAATTAAATGTTATAATCACCGACGAAATAATTCCGTCCCTGTTTAATTAAAAATAATTAAAAATTAAATGTTATAACTACCGACGAAATAATTCCATCGCTGATAAATTTAAAAAAAAAATAAAAAAACAAAATTAATTTATCAGCGACGGAATTATTCCGTCGCTGGTTTATTTAAAAAAACTTAAAACATATTTAATTTCCACCAACGAAATTATCCCGTCGCTGATTAATTAAAAATAATTAAAAATTAAATGTTTAAATATCCGACGGAATAATTTCGTCGATGATAAATTAAAAAAAATAAAAAACAAAATTAATTTATCACTGACGGAATTACTCCGTCGCTGGTTTATTTAAAAAAATTAAAAAATATTTAATTTCCACCAATGGATTAATTTCGCCGCTGAGAAAGCATTAGCGACGGAATATTCCGTCGGTAATCTAGGCACCAATTTAGTGGCGGTAATGAAACGAATATTCGACGAATATTCATTTTTAGCGACGGAACCAACGACGGAATTTAATTCCGTCGGTAATATCGACGCCAAATTTATTCCGTCGCTATAGCATAATTTTCGCCGCTATATAGCGACGGAATCATTCCGTCGCTGATAATTCCGTCGCTAAAGACACAGTTTCTAGTAGAGTTCTTTCTTTTCTGTCAGCTTACTTTTATTGTTTTTTTTTTTTGAACTCATTCTGATCCTTTTTTTCCTTATACAGACCCCGAAGATATTACGATGGCCCCCAAGGTTTCAGCTGCAGAGCACAAGGCTACAAGAGCGTGCCAGCTTGTTGTTCAAAATAAAGTAAGGTGAGAAAAGCTTCAAGGGGCAGCTGCTTCTGGTGTGGTGTTGCCCGTAACTGATCGGGTATCCGGGAGCTTTTGGCCACAGGCCGAGGTATTCCCCGAAACAAGGACCTTCCTCCACGGTCTCAATATGGTCGAGGCGCGGGGGCGCTTGATCGAGCTCTATCTATGGAACTGCCTATCCTTTTGCCAACATTTACAGTAGGGAGCGGGCTTGGGAGCTAAGTGATAATCTAGGGAATGTTCCTCCTTCCAGGGAGTGGACTTATATTCCTAAAGGGGTAACAATTTGGTGGTAGGGTTTGGCCTTTTAAATAGGCTCTACTGCCTGGATGTTTATAAGAGCGTGGGCCCAAAGCTCAAAACCTTCGCTCTAACAGGAAACATTGGTCTGCTAGCTACAGAGGTAACTCCATTTTCCTTTACTACTTTTCATTTATTTTTTCTTTCTTCTGCATTTTTTGTACTCTCATTTTTTCTGGCTCAGATGGCCAATGATGCTATGTGGTTAAGAGAAATCACCGATGAGCAGGTCGCGACCATCACTGATAAAAACAAGGATTCGGGGAAGGCCTTAAAGGATGTCCAAGCTCTGAATTTGACTCTGACTCAGAAATAGTATAATCTCAAACAGGTATACGATCTGCTCGGACATCTTCCTGAACCAAGTGATGTATGATTTGGTGGTCTCTCCCGGCCCTTGCTTGATTCTGACCAGATCGGTCCTCGGTCTCGCGGGCTTCCCAGCCCCAGCAAAATATTTCAAGAAGGCATTCCAGAAATGCTCAAAACTACGGATGGATTTTGGTTTGTGAGCTAACATCCTTGATAGTGCCTTGCTAGTGATTATGGCAGCTAAATCTTTGCACATCATGGTTTCATCTTTAGAAAATAGGGTCATCTTCCCTTCAAACCTCCCCAAATGACACTTGGCATTTATTGAGCCATTATAGGGTACTATCTACGGGGGTTTTCCTTTCTGGATAGGGGCATTTGCAATCTTGTCTGTGAATGCATCCATGGTACGTGAGCATGTCGCACTGCCTTGTTGGTGGGTTCCCACATCTGATGCATGAATTTTAAGAACTCCAGATTCATGTCATCCGTTTTGTTCTCTTGTAAGGAGAAATCGCGGCCTTTCCCTTGTCATTTGCCTTGGGTTTTGCTTTGGATTTCTTGGGGAGAGGAATAGATTCAGCCTACTCACCCTCGTCTTCCTCCTCTTTCTAATCGTCATTAAGCTCAACGATGGGCACTTCCTGCCTCTTGGTTCCCTATCCTAATTAGGATAGGGGAGACCACCATTAGCCTCCAACTCCACCAGCTCGAGCTGGGCATCATTTATAGCAATGACCTCAGCCATAAGTCTAGCTCTCTCAGGAAGAGCTTGGTTCCTCTTTTATATCAACTCAAGAGTTCGAGGAGAGGTAGAGTTTTTTGGACCGGTGGGTTGGGGGGGCTTTTTCATTTCGGGCAGCCTCAAGTTTCTCCCTAAAGTCTCTTTTAGTAGGAGTAATAGAACCTTGACTGTTAGTACGGCCCCCTAACCTATTGAAGGCTAAGATGATTGGTCTAACAAGAATAACATTAGAAGGAGAAGGTCGGTTGTTTCCAGGTGGTATAAGATACCAACATTTTGTAAAGGTGTTCCAGTCATTGTTTAGAATGAGAAAATGAAAACTTGTTTTGTTGATGAGTGTTTAGAAATGGTGTTTTAACAAGACACAAGATTACACGAGAAAACAAAAGTGTTCCTGGCAATTGAACCACTAATGACGCCACAAATTTTGGGGTCTCACTAAAGATGAAGTAACTGGCTTTGTATGAACTGTTTTCCTAGATCACAACACAAACAATGAGCACCATTAGAGAACAAGCCGAGGTTGATACCGGCTCAGGCCCTCAAGTGTGAGAATAAGATATCTGAGTTATATTAAATGAGAATAAAACTTGGAATGTCTTAGTGTGTTTGCGTGCTAGGGTTTAGATAATGTGACTTACCTTTCCCAAGAGGACAAGTGAGGGTATTTATAGTAGGAGAGAGAGATAAGTTGGATGGATCACATCCATTGGAGATATTTGTATTGACCTAAAACACGTGTACGCGCCGAGTTGGATAGTACAATAAAGGGAAGAGTAATATAGAGGATGTCTCTGATTGGAGGGGGCATGCGATAGTTGGTCGACGCCTCAACGAGTGTGATGGGCGCATGAGCTTATATTTAATGCCACAGTGACATGGCTATCGGCTGGTGTTATAGTTTGTACGTAATCATGCCCAACAAGCTTGATAGGAACCGTGAGTCTGTTATGAGACCGCGGTCAACACAGATTGGAGATGTCTCGGTATAGAAAAGACACGTCATTCAATTCAATCTTGAACATAGCGATCTTAGACCCGGTTATAGGGTCCAGACTCATCAGTATAATTTATATTTGGATTAATTCCTTCTTACCCACACAGTCCAAATCAAATCCCATCAAAACCCAACTGAGATCAAAATTCCCTTAAACCTCGGAAGTCGAGATTAAAATTCCTCAAAAACCCGTTGACAGTCCTATACCACATGGTATAGGACCTTTTTTCTGTCTTATACCATATGATATAGGACTTTATTCCTTAGTAATGATTTTTATTTATTTTTTTTTAAAAAGTGACAAAAGTGCAAAAAAAAAAAAAAAAGGGTCTTATACCACATGGTATAAGACCTGACGGGATGCTATAGGAGTGACGCGGGTTTTGATGAAATTTTAATTTCAAATGGATTTTGGTGGGATATTGATATGAGTCATCGGTCTTAGAGTCCTTGGCCCTTTATATTTCTTTTAGCTATAGACATTTGTAATCTTGCATAAACAATGCAGTTTAAATTAAGAGTAAGTTTAGGAGAAACCTGTTTTTCATAAGTTATAAAAAACCCACTTTTCATCCTTAAAAATATCGAGTTTAGACCTTAAAACATTGAGTTTAGGCCTTAAAATATCTAAAAAATAAAATAATGAGTTTAAGCGTTAAAATAGTGAGTTTAGCTAGAAATTAAAATATCGAGTTTAGGCCTTAAAACAGTGAGCTTAGGCTTTAAAACACCAAGTCGATATATTTAAAAACATAACTTTTTATAACTAATGAAAAAATAGGATTCCCCCAAAATTTCTGTTAAATTATAGACAATTAATAACAAGTTTCAAAATATCAAGATAAAAAACAAATGATGAGATATGGCTGTAAGCTGAATACCGACAATCCAACTATTTCCCCCAACATTGTTTAAAGAGTATTATCATTCACACCCTTTTAATTTCAAAGTGTACCTACCTTTGGGTTAAAAAAAACGTAAAATCTACGGAGAAACGCGTTTCTCCATAAGTTATGGAGAAACGGGTTACGGGTATCCAGAACCTTTTGACGCCCCGAGCCCGAAGACCGGGTCGGAACGCTATCAGATTTGACGGACTATCCCCACAAACCACCACAAGTCTTTCCAGCACGCGTTGTCCTCACTTACGTGCTCACTGAGAAACTTCCCAGTGGGTCACCCATCCTAGAATTTCCCCAGGTCAAGCACGCTTAACCTTGGAGTCCTTATAGGATGAGCTTCCGAAAAGAAGATGCATCTTGGTGATATGAGTAGCACTAATCAAATCATATCAAACATATCAGGCACACACATTTTTGGGGGCGCCACAATCTCCCCCACTTAGGATCCTTGCCGTCCCCGGCAAGGCCTACTTGGAAACCCCGGGCAGTGTGGATCCAAGAGGGGCTCATACGGATCCAAGAGGTGACTCCCACCGACCCTAGCACGCAAACACACTAAGACATTAACGACCCTAACCCTAGGCACTATTTTGGTATAACATTATACGCTTTTATTATTAATGTTAACTTTATCCGTTTACTTTATATCTTTAAATCCTTATATTAGGATAAAATGATAAGGAAATAAATAATGTTTTAAGGAAAAATAATAATTAGAAATAAATAAAGTCATAGAATGGAGTGGTAATAAAATGGACAAATAAAATGTTATGAGTGGGAGAAATATTTTAAATTGTGAAAGAAGTGTGTAGGGAGTTTGTGAGTGGGGGACAAACTCCCCTAAAACCCTCCCCAAATCTCCTCCTTGATCCGGCCCCCCTCCCCTTTTACCATCTTCATACTCCACCTCCCCTCCCTCTTCATCTTCTACCTCTTCACTTTCTCTCTCTCTATTTGCCATGGAAGACCTTTGTTGAAGCTTCACATTCCAAGCCTCCCCAAGAGCAATCCCTCACCATTTTTAGATCCGAGAGCACTTTTGGAATCGGGAGACCAAGAGGAGTTCATCAAGCTAAGAAAGTCTTAAATCCATCTCCTATTTTTAAGGTGAGTTATTATGACCCTTCTCTTCTCTAATTGTTCATGAGATAACTATTGTTGTTATTGTTGTTATTGTTGTTAAAATGCTCATAGGATGCTTTGGTAACTCTCTTGGAGGGAAGGAATTGATTTAGATCATAAGGAAATGTGGGTGTTCTTGGAAGTGCTAAATAATGAAAGAAATGGAAGGAACTAGTTTAGAATGGTTGGAATCCTCTTTGAAGTTAAGAAATGGGTAAATAACATAGTATGATATTATTGTTAATGGAAGTAAATTTGGAAGTATAAGAAATGGGTGGAGTTAGATTTAGAATGTTAAATCTTGAAATGTGTTAGTAAAATGGGTTGGAAATCATGTGATAAATGATCTAGGTTATATCATTTTGGGTTTAAATGATTTAGGATGAGGTTGTGAAGTATGATATTGTCTATGAAAGTTGATAAAAGGGTAAGAAGATGGATTGATTAGATTAAAAAGGGATTTCATGGAAATCTTGAAAATTGGTAGTAAATTGGGTGGAAAATCAAGTGGAAATGATCTAGGTGTGGGACTTGATACCTTGGAGATTTAATGAGTTAGAAGTAAGTAACCAAGTTAGAAAGTTCCTTTAGGTTGATAACTTAGAAGGCACTTGGTGGAAAATTTGGATTCTTGGAGAATTGTGATTGTTCTTTCTTGTTGTTACATTGCGGGCCGAGGCACGAGTCGTGCCCCTTGGCTCGAGTCGTGCCCTTGGCCCAAATCGTGACCACGAGTCGTTCTTTGGAGTTCCAATCGTTCTGAGTGACTTAAGGGAGTGAGCACGAGTCGTGCCCAGAGGCACGAGTCGTGCCCTGGCCTGGTTTTTCACATCAAGTTTAGAGCTATTCAAACCTAATCAAACTCGAACCAAAAAGAAATCTCTTTGACCTAGATTAAAGTAGAATACTTTGGCTACACATTGACATCCTAAGCGATTAAAATGGAATTGGGGAAGTACTTTAAATGTTGCTTGGAAAGCGCTAGTTAACCTAGTTTGGTAACTTAACAGAAATGATTCTAAATTGGTAAATGGAACTTGGATCCTTATAGAGATCATATATTGTCATATAATGACTAAGTAAGATAGGTTGATGATATCTCATTATCTTACTTGAGTACCTATTTATGGATTGGATTATGCTTAGTGTATTATATAAATCTTTGCTCGATTATTGTTGTACATGAGTATATTTTACCATGTGGCTATATTGCTTATTTATGCATAGTGTGTTAAAGAAATGTTACACTATGATGTTGATTGAGCATGAGTATATTTTACCATGTTGCTATGTTGTTTATCCCCTTTGTGGATTTATTCAAGTATCTATTATGTGCTTGATTATGTGTGAGTCGGTGACATTTGGGGGTATAACATAATACGATCAATTATGGAAGTGTGACCTAATGTGATCGGATTATGATATACTCGTGACCGTCCCCTTCGTGGCCACGGTTTGGGGTATAGCATCTGTAGTGAGCCAAAAGCCTTACGAGTTGCTCTTGTCTTATTTGGTTCCCTGAAAAACGGGTCTTATAAGACGTGAGTATTGCTTAAGCGGCTCTGTAAGATTGGAGTATTATTATACCCAATGTTGTACGACTCTTTGTTCAGACGGGAAAAGGTAAACCAAGGTAATGTAAGGTGTTTACAGCTTTTCCAACGTGTTATGTGCAACTTGTTATGTGTTGCATCTTATATGGCATATTGCTGCATTCATAATAGCTTGCTGAGATTTATTCTCACCCCTCTCCCTTTACTGTTTTAGATTCCGAGACAGGTGGACCGGCCAAGTAAGGGCGGTAAGGAGTTTGGAGGTTATATTTTGGGGGTTGTCGGGTTGATTTGATTGGTATAGAAAATGTACTTTAGTATAAATCATTTATGGGAATTGTATTATTTAATCTTCATTCATTGTTATAACCGATGTCTTTTTGTAACTAACAGTTTCGTACTTTCTAAGTTAGTCAACTATTTCTCCGTTGTGAAAAGGTGTAGACTTATTTTGAAAATGGTTATAATACTTATATTTATTTTGAAAGTTTTAAATAAAGATTTTAAAAGTTTTTGATATTTGGGTTAGTTTGAGGACGCTCCAGCTTGGGACACGTGTAGGTTCCGGGTCGGGGTCCTCACAGTTGGTATCAGAGCTCGGTTAGAGTTCTCGGGTAGAGTCTAGCTGAGTGAGAGTGTGCGATAACTTACGTCGAGAGTTTAATGCAGGAATTTGTTCAAAGGCAGAAAATGATATTAATCAACTAAGGAATCAAGGAAGGTGAGTTAAGGAAAGATAGATTTCCCCACCATCATTTGAGGTATTTTACCTGTCTCAGGAATTAGGGTTCATACTTTTATAAATCCTCGTACATTAGTTCTCATGTGGCATTACATTCATCTTTATTTGCATAACTGGTCTAAGAGTTACCTTATGTGCTGGAGGTTCTACTCCTATGGGGTCGTACCTCGAATCATCCTTAATTATATTGGTAGTTGTGATTTAGTGGGCAAGTATTGCCGGTAGATTTGGTCGAGTTACCAATCCGTGAATCATCGTTATATTAACCTGAATTATTTGAGTAGTTGTCGTGTTCGAGGAGGACTGTCGCAAGAAGCGAGTCTCCTTACCTACGTTTGATTTACCTCCATGTGTAGTTGAGGCGGATAAGTCATTAATTGCTATTATGTCACATATGCGTAAATGTCGAAAGTATGGCCTAATTAAGAGTGGTTTATGGTTGTATAATTTGCGTGAGTATTTATACATTGGTGTCTCGTAAGGGAGACTAGATATATGAGACTAGTATTGGAAGTGATAGTCTAAATGAGATTATATGAGTTATAAATTATCGCGAGTAAGAGATCTTATGGAACTAATATATCTTTGCTTTAGGAGCTATAAGTATTCTCTAAGGAGAGATTGATTGAATTCTTGTTACTAAATTAAATAGGAAATCAGATATTTTTGTAAGTAATATCACCCTATAAGTTTACTAAGTGGTGTTTTTTCAAGTGAGTTTCAAAAATGGGTTTTCATCATGTATCATACCAGGATATTGAAGCTGAGTAGATATAAGTCACTATTTCGGAATTCGGATCCCTAGATAGAGTATACAAATTGGGATGATGGAATTGATGATTCAACTTGAGAAATTAATTGATAAAGAAGATAACTAGCTTAGCGATTCTCCGTAAGGATAAATTGTTCTTGTATTTAGAAAAGATGATACTTGGTGGTTAATTATAAGGTTATAGAGATCTCAAATTAGTAACTGTAAGCAATAAGTATTCGTTATCACTTGTTGATAATTTGCATGACTGATTTTAGAATTTGTAGGATACTCAATGGTTATTAGTTGAATTTCGGGTGTTACGATTGCAGTGAATAATTGTTGTAAGGATGTACTTAAGACAACATTTGTATCTAGTATGAACGTTTTGGTTTATGAGTGTGTATTAGTTATGGAGAGGTAAATAGGGTGAATGCGAAGAAGTATAATAGATACAGTTATTGGTGACTTAAAGGATCAACTTTAGAAATTGGTAATATATGTATATGGTTCATTTTGAGAATTGATTATCATTAGTTGAGAAAATGAGGATGAATCTTATGGGAAGAAAGGATACCTTAGGATGACCATACCCTATAGGTCGATTTAGTTGCGTAACTCATATGAGGGATTAGTGTGATGTTTGAAAGATATTGACGTTATACGGATTTTGAGTTTGTTGATGGTTATTGAGAGATAAGTTAGATTATACCGTAAGGTTTAATTGAAATTCGGAAATGATTGATCTATGTGAGTTCCAATTTTATTTTTACGAGTTAGAAATTTTGGTATTTGATTGGGAACTAGATGTTTACCATATGTTGTTGCTAGGTGCGATACCAATATCAAAGGTAGGGGATAGATTACTCAAATTAAGTAAAAGTGTTGAATATACAACTTGAGACATTATTGGATTGAGGATGATTTACCTAGTTTATAATCTTAATGGTTGTCTTAGTGTTATTTATCGGAGATAGTAATAGTATTGCGAGATTGTGTTTTCTTATAGAGAAATTAACTAAGTAAAAATATTATGAGTGGTGGCTACACTATAATGAGAAGTCAAACAAAAATATTATGTTAGAATTGTTTTAATTGTGCTTTAAAACTTTGGGTTATATATCGAACTTCGGTATGAGCAATTGTGCCCTTCGGGGATAGTTGAATTAATAAGGTAAGTAAACCATTCTCGTGTAAATTAAAATCTGTGAGTAATTTGACTATCTACCACTGGTATGGGACGGTTGTAGATAATTAAATCACTCGAGTTATTTTGTTAGCTTGTCAATCCTTTGAAATTTACGAGTGGTTTAGTTAATTAAAGCTGGTATGGGCCGGTTTTAAATAAGTAAACCATTCGGGTCTCTTTGGATCTCTTCTTATATTATCATTGGAAATTTTGGAAAATGTTGTAAATTTTCGAAAGACATGTTACTTTAAAGTTATAGTTCGTACAGAAGCAAGTAGAAAAGCAACCTAGTTTCCCTATAGTGATTAATTGTATTAAAAGTTTTGATCCGAGAAATAATTGATAAATTGTGGAGTTATTAATGTGGAAGTCGCGAGTGGACTCGGTTTTGTTTTGGTGTTGGATCGGCTCCGTTGTGGGCGGCCAACCCTTCAATTTGAATATTGATTTGCCACTAGTCCTGAACATATTGGAATATTGAATGGTAATAATAGAATGTTGATGTTAGAAGATTTATTAAAATATTTAGAGTTCTAGGTTGAACTTGAGAGTTTATCACTATAAATTTTGTGATTAAGTTGCATTGGAAGGAAAGGAGGGTATGTTATTTTGTTATAGAAGGTTGAATTATATTTTCTACCCGTTATTTATATAGCTTGACGAGATGTTAGTTATGAGAAAGGCGATGGGCGTGGTTATACCGAGGTTTATACCGAAGAGAGGGTTCGAGATGTTATTAATAAAGTCCTCACTTATGTTAGGGGATAGTTCGATTGTATAAAACTCATAGTGTTAAATGGATCGGATAGACATCGTTCGGGAAAGTCCTTTTGGGAAGGTAGGAATGCTATTAAGTTTAACCTTGTGAAAAGTTGAGGAATCATTACTTGTTGTTGATGATATGCTACGGGCATGTACAATGGATTTTAGTAGTCGATAGGTCCTACGATTACCGGTGGTTGGGTGCGTATAATAGCAATTATCATTCTAGCATTGAGATAAAACCGTATGAGGCATAGTTGGGAAGAAAACATCGATCTCTAATTTGTTGGGGTGAGTTTGGAGAAGCTTATAGGGTAATATCATATTATTATTGGAATTAGAAAATTTTGGGGAAGAATTACAACATTGAAGAGATTAGTTGGGAATTGAAGTCTGAGGTATACATGTAACCGAGGCGGGTTGATCTGTTAGGTAAGTGACGGTCAAATTCGGGACGAATTTTCTTTAAGGGGAAGTGAATGTAACGACCCTAACCCTAGGCACTATTTTGGTATAACATTATACGCTTTTATTATTAATGTTAACTTTATCCGTTTACTTTATATCTTTAAATCCTTATATTAGGATAAAATGATAAGGAAATAAATAATGTTTTAAGGAAAAATAATAATTAGAAATAAATAAAGTCATAGAATGGAGTGGTAATAAAATGGACAAATAAAATGTTATGAGTGGGAGAAATATTTTAAATTGTGAAAGAAGTGTGTAGGGAGTTTGTGAGTGGGGGACAAACTCCCCTAAAACCCTCCCCAAATCTCCTCCTTGATCCGGCCCCCCTCCCCTTTTACCATCTTCATACTCCACCTCCCCTCCCTCTTCATCTTCTACCTCTTCACTTTCTCTCTCTCTATTTGCCATGGAAGACCTTTGTTGAAGCTTCACATTCCAAGCCTCCCCAAGAGCAATCCCTCACCATTTTTAGATCCGAGAGCACTTTTGGAATCGGGAGACCAAGAGGAGTTCATCAAGCTAAGAAAGTCTTAAATCCATCTCCTATTTTTAAGGTGAGTTATTATGACCCTTCTCTTCTCTAATTGTTCATGAGATAACTATTGTTGTTATTGTTGTTATTGTTGTTAAAATGCTCATAGGATGCTTTGGTAACTCTCTTGGAGGGAAGGAATTGATTTAGATCATAAGGAAATGTGGGTGTTCTTGGAAGTGCTAAATAATGAAAGAAATGGAAGGAACTAGTTTAGAATGGTTGGAATCCTCTTTGAAGTTAAGAAATGGGTAAATAACATAGTATGATATTATTGTTAATGGAAGTAAATTTGGAAGTATAAGAAATGGGTGGAGTTAGATTTAGAATGTTAAATCTTGAAATGTGTTAGTAAAATGGGTTGGAAATCATGTGATAAATGATCTAGGTTATATCATTTTGGGTTTAAATGATTTAGGATGAGGTTGTGAAGTATGATATTGTCTATGAAAGTTGATAAAAGGGTAAGAAGATGGATTGATTAGATTAAAAAGGGATTTCATGGAAATCTTGAAAATTGGTAGTAAATTGGGTGGAAAATCAAGTGGAAATGATCTAGGTGTGGGACTTGATACCTTGGAGATTTAATGAGTTAGAAGTAAGTAACCAAGTTAGAAAGTTCCTTTAGGTTGATAACTTAGAAGGCACTTGGTGGAAAATTTGGATTCTTGGAGAATTGTGATTGTTGCTGCTGTTGTTACCTGTTCTGGGCCGAGGCACGAGTCGTGCCCCTTGGCTCGAGTCGTGCCCTTGGCCCAAATCGTGACCACGAGTCGTTCTTTGGAGTTCCAATCGTTCTGAGTGACTTAAGGGAGTGAGCACGAGTCGTGCCCAGAGGCACGAGTCGTGCCCTGGCCTGGTTTTTCACATCAAGTTTAGAGCTATTCAAACCTAATCAAACTCGAACCAAAAAGAAATCTCTTTGACCTAGATTAAAGTAGAATACTTTGGCTACACATTGACATCCTAAGCGATTAAAATGGAATTGGGGAAGTACTTTAAATGTTGCTTGGAAAGCGCTAGTTAACCTAGTTTGGTAACTTAACAGAAATGATTCTAAATTGGTAAATGGAACTTGGATCCTTATAGAGATCATATATTGTCATATAATGACTAAGTAAGATAGGTTGATGATATCTCATTATCTTACTTGAGTACCTATTTATGGATTGGATTATGCTTAGTGTATTATATAAATGCTGCACTCTGATTATTGTTGTACATGAGTATATTTTACCATGTGGCTATATTGCTTATTTATGCATAGTGTGTTAAAGAAATGTTACACTATGATGTTGATTGAGCATGAGTATATTTTACCATGTTGCTATGTTGTTTATCCCCTTTGTGGATTTATTCAAGTATCTATTATGTGCTTGATTATGTGTGAGTCAGCTGACATTTGGGGGTATAACATAATACGATCAATTATGGAAGTGTGACCTAATGTGATCGGATTATGATATACCTGTGACCGTCCCCTTCTGTGGCCACAGTTTGGGGTATAGCATCTGTAGTGAGCCAAAAGCCTTACAGAGTTGCTACTGTCTTATTTGGTTCCCTGAAAAACGGGTCTTATAAGACGTGAGTATTGCTTAAGCAGCTCACTGTAAGATTGGAGTATTATTATACCCAATGTTGTACGACTACTGTTCAGACGGGAAAAGGTAAACCAAGGTAATGTAAGGTGTTTACAGCTTTTCCAACGTGTTATGTGCAACTTGAAATTGTCTATGGCTAAGAACTTATGAGACGAAACTCACAAGGTGAGATAAAACTCACAGGTGTTGTTCTTAGTGTTGATGACACTAACAACAACACATTCACCAATTCTAGAAAAAGCACAAATCAATAGAAATAAATATAATTTGCAGCGGAAGAATTAAAGCAATACACAAGAATATAATTTTTATCAAGTTATATAAATATATAACTTGATGGGTGCCTAAAAGGCAAGACCTTTCTATTAATAATATGAATTCAATACAAGGTCGAGGTTGTTCCTTAATGATAAACGAACCCTGATATAAGGAACAACATACACGAATTCTCTCAGTAAATAAACACTCAAAAACCTCACAAAAAATATAAAAATCTATATGAAATATTTGAGTGTTGGACAAAGTGTTGCCGACACTGAATGGCAACACTTGAGAGCAGAATTCTACTTTTCTTGTGCAGATTTGCGTTTTCTGAATTGGATGATCTTCAATGAAGATCCACTGCACTATTTATAGGCCACAAAGTCTTGGAGCCTACTCAAATGATCAGCTAACGGCCTTGGGTTTGTTTCCTCCAAAATAGCCTTCTCGCCTTCATTGTAGGAGACCTAGTCTTCTCTTGCTTCTCATGCTTGTACCTCTTAGCTTTGATTGCCTTGTACTCTGACTTGTTCTCCCCCAGAATAGCTGAATAAAATATCTCCTGGCTTGGTCATCAATTAAACAAATAAACACATGTTTATTTGTTAATTTCTTCTCCTCTTCGTGATTAACGCCCGGGTCGTTTACATTGCCTGATTTTAAGCTCATTTTAAGGTGACTAACTACTGTTATATAAACATTAATTTACCCATTAATATTTGTGAAAAATACAGTAACTAACTCAGTGTCGCCAATTCCAAATGGCAACACTTTTGGCAACACCAGTGGCAACACTGGTTTGCAACACTTGGGATGACATTCATGACAACACATGATCTAACATTAACAATCTCCCCCATAGTTACTGATTTCTTCACAAAATACCAATGTGATGATCTTTTCAAAAACAGTTAGTCAAACTTAACTAAAACCACAAAAAAATGCCACGAGATTTTGATAGAGGCAACATAAACCTTCAGGCAATGTTTTGAAATATTTTTCAATCCAAAACATCAACCATTAAGCAAATGAAGTATCAAAATCTTTACAAAAATCTCCCCCTTAATACGAAATTAATAACTAACCAAAATAATTATTAAAATCTTAAACCAACCATTCCATCATTCAACAAAAAACATCCATCCAAGTTTGAAGAAAATTCCAGCCGAAACAAAGAAAAAAATAAACAGAAATAAAATTTGTTTAAGCATTACAAACCAAAATAAAAACAAAAGAAATTGTTTTTGTTACCAAACCACCAAAATCAAATGCCATTCGAACCAACCACCTTCATCCTGCATTTTCAGCTCCTTCACCTCCCTCTGCTGTCCCACTTGGCCCAGCACCATTTCCAGCTCCATCATCATCATCACGCCTTGGTGGCTTATCTCCCCCTATTTTGGAAGAAATTAAATCCACCATTTTCATCATGTCAAGCGCATGTCCAACCACCCCGAATTACCGAGTCAATGTGCTTGACCCGACTATTGAAAAATTAAGTACCATAGCAGCATCAACCATTACAGAGCAAGTGTTGCCGTAAGTGTTGCCGGCCAGGAGCGACACTTGGGGCGACACCGGTAGCAAGGCGCAACAGGAGGAGCATTTGTAACCAAAACCCAAGGTAAATCCCTGTGCCTATCACCTTCAAGCAAAGTGTTTGGTAATTCTGTAATAAAATGTGCTTTTCAGAGATATTATCACCATTCCAAGGCTTAAGGTTTTGGAACATGAGGACTTGGAAAATAAGGGAAGGAAATATGAAGGAGGAAGTCTTTTTCTTCTTAGCCCATGCAGCAAGGTGAGCAAATACAAGTCTCCCAAAGTTAACTCTTTGTTTCTTGCCTAGTTTGTACAACAAATTAGCTTGCTCAAAAGTGACCGTGTTCTCGTTTGCCGTAGGAAGCCAATTTGTTAGACAAATCTTGTGGAGCACGCTAAACAAAGAAGTGAGATGGGTAGACCTAAAGTGATCGACCAAATGGTGATTCTCCCTCCGCTTAAAAAGGTGGCTAAGGCATTAGGATCATATTCCAAACTCTCATCTTCGACATTAGGGAGGCCGAATGCCTTGTTGATGATCAAGGGATTAAAATCATAGATACCGCCCCTAACAAAAATCTTTCCATAATGAGGGGTATTCCTATCATCAATATTATCCCTAAGATGAGCATAGAAATTCCTAACCACACTTTCAATGTACGATGACACTTTAGTCACCGTAGGCAAAAACATCCTATCCTCCAAAACCGATACACACCTAACTCCTTGAATTGAGTCACATACATATTCTTTTCATTCAGAATTTTCTTCTCGTAATCTTCAACAAACTTATCTAAATTTGTTTCACCGTAAAATTCATCCGAAAGAAAAGGACGTTCATAAAATCCAAAGGACTCATAATCTGACTTTGTATCCCGAGAGGGATTAGGAGAGTGTACCTCGTGCCAGAAATAGGAGAATACGAAGGAGAACTCGATTGTGCTTTGGTCTTGGCAAACAGGTGTTGCTTCAGGTGTTGCCATTTCATCGGCAACACTTGGGGCGACACTTGATGAAATTTTCTGTTTCTTCTTCATTTTGACTGGCTTCAAAGAAGAGTTTCCTCATCTTCCAACCAAGCTTCTTCATCCTCATCAGAAGATGATGAGGGCTCCTTTGTCTCTTTAAAAGCTGGGTCCGAACCTTCCTCGGACGAAATGTTGAGAGAAGAACTCGAGCTATCCTCCACATTTACTGGATCATCAGCCGTGTTGGAAGGAATCTTGGACCTGAACAAGGTTTTGATCCTCTCAGATTGTCTACGCACTCCACCCCTAAAAGACGAAGAGGCATCAACCGCCTTTCTCTTCTTGGTCTTCTTTTGAGGGGCGAAGGTGAGCTCTATGGAGGGGGTAGCTTCTGGAAGATTAATAGGAATGGGAATTTTGGAAGGATCATAGACAACAATGTCTAATGAGGGTGAGGTTGAGGGTGTGGCCGAAAGTGTCGCAGGGGATATCTCCATTGGAACGGCGACATTTGAGGCAACACTAGAGGGAGCTAGAGGCGAAATTTCCATGGGTGATGAAATTTGGGGTGAATTTTTGGTGCTTGCCATGGAGGATTGAAGAACGACGAAGAAGGAGCGGAAGGGTTTCTTCTTTCCGCCTAGAGAGAGAGAGAGAGCACGGTGAGAGAGAGGGTTTAGGAGTGGGTTTTAATGAGTGAATAGTGGAGGGAGTTAATTGATTTGACAAGGTCAAATTAATTAATCCTCCAATTATCTCTAAAAATCCCAACAAACTCAAATGTTATCCGACATTTTTAAAAAAAAAATCCCCTTTTTTTTTTTTTTTTTAAATTTTTTTTTTTAATTTTTATAATTTTTAATAATAACTAAACATAATTTTAGTAATATCCATAAAATTGTGTTTTTCAAAATTCAAAGAGATGAATTTTAAAAAATAGATATTACAAAATTACACTTAGATTGACAAAAATAAAAATTTTTGCTAAAAACCTTTTAAATTTCACAAACTCTAAATATAAGCAAATAGACTTTTGGAGATTTAAAATTTAATTAACAAAAACAAAAATAAGAAAATAAAAAATTAATGTAGCATCTACTAATGTGTTACTAGCAATGTTGCGTGACACACAAGGCAACATTTTTAAATAAAATCCCCTTGATATTTTTTAACATATATAACTATACTTTCTTAGGCAATTTTTAAGCACACTTTACACTTTATTTATTTACAAGGAAGCATCGTAGTAGCGAGCTCCGTGCCCCGAGTTTTTTATTAAAGTGTAAAGCTACAATTAGTAAGTTTTATACCTTTCAAGTAGGGTACACCTTTGTAGTAGCGAGCTCCATGTCCCTAATACTTAGTATAAAACACTACATTATATTCCCTTTGGGAATTTTCACAAGCTTTGCCCTTTTTTTTTTTTTTTTTTTTTAAAATATCAACAACAATATGAGTGACTTTGTCACTTTTTAGCACAAAGGGGTATTTTATAAAAAATGTTAACCTTAAGAATGTACACATACTAGAACAAAAAGGTCGATAAATGCCCCCATTTGGGATTAAACTAGCTATAATTTTTTTTTTTTTTAAAGATAATATACAACTCATACAAAGTGTTGCGACGGTGTTGGTAACAGACGGCAACACTAACAGATTTATAGAAAACATAGACCAAGAGATTTTCAAACTTGAAAATCTCTCATGGTCCAAGGCTTTGGTCAAAATATCGGCAAGTTGATGTTTTGTATCAATATGCTCTATTTGGATCAATTCCTTTTCTACTAAATCTCTTAAAAAATGATGGCGGATATCAATGTGCTTAGTGCGTGAGTGTTGTACGGGGTTTTGGAGATATTTATAGCACTCAGATTGTCACAATACATGGTCAAGATATTACTATCAAGACCATAGTCATCAAGCATGTGTTTTAACCATATTAGTTGTGAACAACAACTCCCTGTTGCCACATATTCGGATTCGGCGGTCGAGAGAGAAACACGGTTTGCTTGCGGCGTACCATGACACTAGATTATTACCCAAGAAAAAACAACCCCCACTAGTACTCTTTCTGTCATCTATATCCCACCTTGTCGAGTCACTAAAACCAACTAAGTTGGTATTAGTGTCTTTGGTGAACCGCATTCCCAATTCACTTGTCCCAGGACACATACTTGATGATTTTCTTGACGGCATTTAGGTGAGAAATTTTAGGAGCCATTGATATCTAGCACAAACACCTACGGGAACATTATATCGGGACGGCGCGGTAAGATAAAGAAGACTACCTATCATGGATCTATACGAGTTGGGTCAACATCCTCCCTGCTGATCTTTGGTTACCTTAAGAGATGATCCCATAGGTATTTTAGAGCTCTTGGCACTCTCCAATCCAAATCTTTTCACCGAGACTCTTAGCATACTTGCTCGAGTGATGAAGATTCCATCATTCGATTGTTTCACCTGCAATCCTAGGAAATAATTAAGTTCTCCTATCATGCTCATCTCAAATGTAGATGTCATAGCTTCCACAAAATTTTGTAAACATGTTTTAGATGTGGAACCATAAACTATGTCATCAACATAGATTTGAGCAATGACAAGCTCTTTATTTTCCCTAAGAATAAATAATGTCCTATCGGCTTCTCCTCTAACAAATCCCTATTCAAGAAGGAAGCTTGTTAGACGCCCATACCATGCACGAGGAGCTTGTTTTAAGCCATATAAGGCCTTATCAAGTACTGTATACATGGTGCAGGTGGAATGGGTCTTCAAACCCTTTGGGTTGCTCAACATAGATCTCTTTATCTAAGTACCCATTCAAGAAAGCCGCTTTGACATCCATTTGGTGCAATGTGATTTTGAGATAACGAGGCTATAGCAAGAAGAAGTCTTATTGACTCAATTCTAGCCACGGGTGCAAAGGTCTCGTCAAAGTCGATTCCTTCCACTTGTGTATAGCCTTGAGCCACAAGACGAGCTTTATTACGAACAATATTACCCAATTCATCGGATTTGTTTTTGTAAATCCATTTAGTTCCAATAATGTTAGTATTTAAAGGACGTGGAACTAAACACCAAACCTTGTTACGGGTAAATTGTTCAAGCTCTTCTTGCATAGCTTGAATCCGAATTTATCATTTAAGGCCTCAATCACATTTTTTGGTTCAACGGAGGAAACGAAACGGGAGTGTTTTACACGAGAGTATGTGGAGGACATACACACATATCTAACCATATCTCTGTAATCAAGCGGCTCCTTGTTCCTTGTTCTAACCCCTTCATTAACATCACCAATTACTTGAGTAATGGGATGATAATTTCTAATTCGAGTGGGGGATCTCTCACTGCCTTGATGGTACACCAATCCATCTTCTCCTTAAGTCACTTTGCTCTCGGAATTTCCGGCCATTGTTCTGTTCTCTGTGTTGCCTCGGGTGTTGCCATTTCGGGCGACACTTGGAGCAACACTTGAATGCGTGGCTGCAATGGCTGAATCGGTTACATTCCGGCCCTTTGTTCGACTTCTTCTAGTAAAGTCGAGGTATATCATCATTTGGTTCTCTGTGGCACTCAAGTAATCGTTAAATTCAATATTTACCGATTCTTGAATCACTTTTAACCTCAAATTATAGACACGATAAGCATGATTTGTTTTGAGAGTAGCCAAGAAAGATGGCTTTGTCACTCTTAGAATCAAGTTTTCCTAAGTATTCCCGGTCATTTAAAATGTAACACAAACACCCAAACACATGAAAATAGTGAACCGTAGGTTTCTTTCCATTTAAAATCTCATAGGGTGTCATAGCTGTACCGGGTCTTAAGAAAACTCTATTTGTAGTGTGACAAGGCTGTGTTTAATGCTTCGGCCCAAAAACCTTTAGAAATATTTCTAGCAATTAGCATAACACGAGCCATTTCCATTAAAGTCCTATTTTTCCTTTCGTGACACCATTTTGTTGTGGTGTTTTGGAGTCTTGAAAACTCATGGTGTATCCCCTTTTTACTACAAAAAGTAGAAAAGGAGATGTTTTCAAATTCTCTACCATGATCTGATCTTATTCGAAAAATAGGAGAACAAAACATGTTTTTGATTTTAGAGGCTAAGTGAGTAAATTTATCAAAAGTTTGATTTTTCTCTTAAGAAATACACCCATGTAAACCTAGAAAAATCATCAACTATTACATAAACATACTTCTTACCTCCCAAGCTTTCTACCTCAATAGGACCCATCAAGTCCATATGTAGAAGTGAAAACAATGTGTTGTTCTGAGTGTTGCTCATTGTGTTGTTCAACACTGTGAGCAACACGAGTTTGCTTACCCTTTTGACAGTCACCACACATCACGGTGTTTTTGAGGTCTAGTTTAGGAACACCTTTGACGGCATTATGTTTGATAATCTTCTCAAGATTCCTATAATGAGAATGACCTAACTTTTGATGCCATAACCTAATATCATCAAGTTTTGTCAAATTGCACAACGATTTATTACCAACCGGATAGCAATTATCACTTGATCTTATTCCAGTCATGACACAAAAGTTAGTGTTATCAAACACTTCACGGTATTTTTATTGAATTTTACCTCCAAATTGTCATCACATAGTTGGCTAATGCTAATTAAATTAGCAAGTAAACCATCTACGTGCAAGACATTTTTCAAAGGAGGAAAACCAACAATATCCGGTGTTCCTTTACCAACTATTTCACTCTTGCCTCCACCACCATAAGTCTTGAGCCTCCTTGAATAGGTTGGTACTCTGTTAGGAATGATTTTGTACCGGTCATATGACGTGAACAACCACTATCAAAGTACCAAGTTCTGCAATGTTAGTCCTTAAAAATTTGTATAAACAACATAGCATTTCGGTTTTCCTTGGGTAACCAACCCTTTTTGAAAATGCGGATTTACGTTCACCGGTGTTGCCATAAGTGTTGCCACTGAGAAGCTGGCGACACTTGAGGCGACACTTGAAGGCTGGACATTTTCTTTTGTAGGAAAATGCAATGCAGTTTTAAATGTCCGGCTTTGTGACGGTATCCACACTCATTGGATTGATCGGAGGAATCACTAGAAGTGCTACCCTTTTCCTTGACACGCTCTTTTACAAAACAATTTTTAGTTTCAACATCAAACAAGGAAGAGGTAATACTTTCAAGTGATTCTTGGAACCCAAGACCGGCTTTCGAGGCTTACTCAATTTGAGTATTTCATCCAATTTGGATGAACTCGTGTTGAGTTTTTGAAGGTGGATTCGGCTAGGTTGAGTTTGGCCTTGATTTTATCAAGATCCAATTCTCTCCTGCGAGTTGAGCTTCTAGCCGAGTCAAGGAGTTCTTAAGATCCTGATTTTCCTTTTTCAAGAAAACCACCATCTTATTCTCCTTTTTCCATTCCACGAGGAGAGATTTATAGAGGTTTTTAATTCACAAATAAGTTCATCTTTATCAAGATCATCCTCTATAATCTCTTACGAATTTAAATCGGTTGAACCATGCAAATTAAGATCATTTAAAGAATCATACCTGTGAGTGTTGTGCCAAGTGTTGCCAATTCTGGACGACACTTGGGGCAACACTTTACGAAGAAGTCACCAATGTTGTGTCAAGTGTTGTCAAATGCGTAATGACACTTGAAGTAACACTCTCAGTCGAAGGTAGCTCCTCTACCGTGGCCATCATGACTACTTGCTCCGTCTGTTCTTCTTTCTCCGTTCCTTCCTCCTCTCCATCACTAAGAGATACCCACAAGTTTTTGCCCGCCTTTCTCAAGGTGTTAGCACATTCATTGGCATAGTGACCCCAACCGGAACAAGCATGACATTGAATAGATTCAATGTACTTAGGATCGGACCGGATCTTTTCCGAGGATGCACGCCTTGGTGGGATATCCTTTTGATTTGGAGGAGGACTTCTCCTTGGCACAAAACTAGAGGTTTTGGCCATTTGGTCCTTAGCCTTTACCTGCACTTTGTTAAATTTTCTAACCATAGAATTATATCTCTTTGCAAGTAAAGCTACACTAGTATTTTCATCTAACTCCTCGAAGACTTCATCTTCATCGTCCACACATGTGTCCAGAAGATTCGACTTTTAAGGCAATATTCTTGCCTTTAGAAGCCTCCGTTTGTTCATTGAGATTCAACTCAAAGTTTTCAAAATACTCATTAAGGAGTTGATGTCCATTGTTGAAAGATTATGGGCCTCTTCAATATTTGAAACTTTAATATTAAAACGTTCGGGAAGAGTACGAATAGCTTTTGAAACAAGTTGTTTATTTGTAAAAGGCTCCCCTAATACTTGACAAGCATTTGAAATATCAATCAACTTTTCAAAATAAGACGAGATGTCTTCGTTTTCACCCATTCTTAATCTTTCAAATCTACTAGTGAGACCTCTAAGCTTTGTTTCTCGGACCTTTGCCATCTCCTTCACAAAATCTTTGTAAAGTATCCCAAGCATCTTTTGCGAGAGGGACTATTTTGAATGAGTTTGAACATATGCATGTCAACCCATTCATAGATGGCATTCGGTGCCTTTTCATTGAAACTAGCAAGATTATTCTCTTCAATTGTCCACTCGAATTCGGGTTTGACTTGTACGTCACCATCGTCATCCGGAGGAAGCATTGGAACAGAATAACCATTTAAAATAGATCGCCAAGCCCGAAGATCAATTGATTTGATATGCGAGCGTAGGCGAATCTTCCAATAAGCATAATTAGATCCGTCTAAAACCGGTAATCTCTTTTGATTAGGGTTTGCGGGATCATAAGCCATGACAAAAGGATCTAAACACTTAGTATATCAAGTGCTAGGCTCGATACCAATTGAAATTGTCTATGGCTAAGAACTTATGAGACGAAACTCACAAGGTGAGATAAAACTCACAGTGTTGTTCTTAGTGTTGATGACACTAACAACAACACATTCACCAATTCTAGAAAAAGCACAAATCAATAGAAATAAATATAATTTGCGGCGGAAGAATTAAAGCAATACACAAGAATATAATTTTTATCAAGTTATATAAATATATAACTTGATGGGTGCCTAAAAGGCAAGACCTTTCTATTAATAATATGAATTCAATACAAGGTCGAGGTTGTTCCTTAATGATAAACGAACCACGATATAAGGAACAACATACACGAATTCTCTCGATAAATAAACACTCAAAAACCTCACAAAAATATAAAAATCTATATGAAATATTCGAGTGTTGGACAAAGTGTTGCCGACCTTGAATGGCAACACTTGAGAGCGAGAATTCTACTTTTCTTGTGCGGATTTGCGTTTTACGAATTGGATGATCTTCAATGAAGATCCTTTGCACTATTTATAGGCCACAAAGTCTTGGAGCCTACTCAAATGATCAGCTAACAGCCTTGGGTTTGTTTCCTCCAAAATAGCCTTCTCGCCTTCATTGTAGGAGACCTAGTCTTCTCTTGCTTCTCATGCTTGTACCTCTTAGCTTTGGTTGCCTTGTACTCTGACTTGTTCTCCCCCAGAATAGCTGAATAAAATATCTCCTGGCTTGGTCATCAATTAAACAAATAAACACATGTTTATTTGTTAATTTCTTCTCCTCTTCGTGATTAACGCACAGTACATTTACATTCTTTGATTTTAAGCTCATTTTAAGGTGACTAACTACTGTTATATAAACATTAATTTACCCATTAATATTTGTGAAAAATACAGTAACTAACTCAGTGTCGCCAATTCCAAATGGCAACACTTTTGGCAACACCAGTGGCAACACTGGTTTGCAACACTTGGGATGACATTCATGACAACACATGATCTAACATTAACACAACTTGTTATGTGTTGCATCTTATATGGCATATTGCTGCATTCATAATAGCTTGCTGAGATTTATTCTCACCCCTCTCCCTTTACTGTTTTAGATTCCGAGACAGGTGGACCGGCCAAGTAAGGACGGTAAGGAGTTTGGAGGTTATATTTTGGGGGTTGTCGGGTTGATTTGATTGGTATAGAAAATGTACTTTAGTATAAATCATTTATGGGAATTGTATTATTTAATCTTTATTCATTGTTATAACCGATGTCTTTTTGTAACTAACAGTTTCGTACTTTCTAAGTTAGTCAACTATTTCTCCGTTGTGAAAAGGTGTAGACTTATTTTGAAAATGGTTATAATACTTATATTTATTTTGAAAGTTTTAAATAAAGATTTTAAAAGTTTTTGATATTTGGGTTAGTTTGAGGACGCTCCAGCTTGGGACACGTGTAGGTTCCGGGTCGGGGTCCTCACAGTTTTCCTAGATCACAACACAAACAATGAGCACCATTAGAGAACAAGCCGAGGTTGATACCGGCTCAGGCCCTCAAGTGTGAGAATAAGATATCTGAGTTATATTAAATGAGAATAAAACTTGGAATGTCTTAGTGTGTTTGCGTGCTAGGGTTTAGATAATGTGACTTACCTTTCCCAAGAGGACAAGTGAGGGTATTTATAGTAGGAGAGAGAGATAAGTTGGATGGATCACATCCATTGGAGATATTTGTATTGACCTAAAACACGTGTACGCGCCGAGTTGGATAGTACAATAAAGGGAAGAGTAATATAGAGGATGTCTCTGATTGGAGGGCATGCGATAGTTGGTCGGCATACTCAACGAGTGTGATGGGCGCATGAGCTTATATTTAATGCCACAGTGACATGGCTATCGGCTGGTGTTATAGTTTGTACGTAATCATGCCCAACAAGCTTGATAGGAACCGTGAGTCTGTTATGAGACCGCGGTCAACACAGATTGGAGATGTCTCGGTATAGAAAAGACACGTCATTCAATTCAATCTTGAACATAGCGATCTTAGACCCGGTTATAGGGTCCAGACTCATCAGTATAATTTATATTTGGATTAATTCCTTCTTACCCACACAGTCCAAATCAAATCCCATCAAAACCCAACTGAGATCAAAATTCCCTTAAACCTCGGAAGTCGAGATTAAAATTCCTCAAAAACCCGTTGACAGTCCTATACCACATGGTATAGGACCTTTTTTCTGTCTTATACCATATGATATAGGACTTTATTCCTTAGTAATGATTTTTATTTATTTTTTTTTTTAAAAAGTGAAAAAAGTGCAAAAAAAAAAAAAAAAGGTCCTATACCACATGGTATAAGACCTGACGGGATGCTATAGGAGTGACGCGGGTTTTGATGAAATTTTAATTTCAAATGGATTTTGGTGGGATATTGATATGAGTCATCGGTCTTAGAGTCCTTGGCCCTTTATATTTCTTTTAGCTATAGACATTTGTAATCTTGCATAAACAATGCAGTTTAAATTAAGAGTAAGTTTAGGAGAAACCTGTTTTTCATAAGTTATAAAAAACCCACTTTTCATCCTTAAAAATATCGAGTTTAGACCTTAAAACATTGAGTTTAGGCCTTAAAATATCTAAAAAATAAAATAATGAGTTTAAGCGTTAAAATAGTGAGTTTAGCTAGAAATTAAAATATCGAGTTTAGGCCTTAAAACAGTGAGCTTAGGCTTTAAAACACCAAGTCGATATATTTAAAAACATAACTTTTTATAACTAATGAAAAAATAGGATTCCCCCAAAATTTCTGTTAAATTATAGACAATTAATAACACGTTTCAAAATATCAAGATAAAAAACAAATGATGAGATATGGCTGTAAGCTGAATACCGACAATCCAACTATTTCCCCCAACATTGTTTAAAGAGTATTATCATTCACACCCTTTTAATTTCAAAGTGTACCTACCTTTGGGTTAAAAAAAACGTAAAATTTACGGAGAAACGCGTTTCTCCATAAGTTATGGAGAAACGGGTTACGGGTATCCAGAACCTTTTGAAAGGATATCCAAAAACTTTTTGTATTGGCCATGACCTTGTTCCATGGTTACTTCTGGATATCACTCTCAAAGGTTCTGGATATCCAGAACCCTTTGAAAGGATATCCAGAAGCTTATGAAAGTGATATCCAGAAACCTTCAAAATGATATCTAGAAACTTTCAAAATGTTTCTGGATATTCATTTGATGGTTTCTGGATATACATTTGAAGGTTTCTGGATATCCAGAAACCTTCAATAAGCAATTTCTGGTCTTGGCCTTGGATTTGGCTTCAAATCTATTTTTTCTGGATATCCTCCCAAAGGCTTCTGGATATCCGTTCCAAAGCTTCTGGATATCCAGAACCCTTTGAGACTGATATCTAGAAATTTTCTTCTGATTATCAAACGTATAGCTTCTGGCTATTAAAAACGCGTTTCTCTATAGTTATGGAGAAACGCGTTTCTCAGCAGACCTACTCTAAAAAAAAAGTGTTACATTTATGTTTAAAATGTTGTATAATACTTATCCCTTCGAGTTAGAGGTGGCCGGTTCGGTTCAACCGCCGGTTCACGGTTGAAAATCGGCGATTTGAACCTTGAACAAACCTCAACCGGAACCGAACCGTCAAACCGGCTCAACCGGTTACGATTTTGACGGTTTACGGTTTTAACGGTTTTTCGGTTAACCTCCGGTTTTGACGGTTTGGATCTGCTCGGCCGAGTCTTTGGTGTTGCTCGGCCGAGCATACCCTTTTTTTAATATCTAGTGTTCTGCTCGGCCGAGCAACTCATATGACTCGATCGAGCATGAGGCATGACCGGTTTAATACACTGGAAAATGACCCCCTCGGCTGAGCAACTCATATGACTCGACCGAGCATGACCATTAAATGGTAAATACTTACTGGAAAAAATGTCTTGCTCGGCCGAGCAACCCTCATGACTCGCCCGAGCATAAAACCGGCAGTTGAAAACCGACGGTTCACGGTTTTTGAAAATACAAACCGAAACCGAACCTTGTAAATATCGGTTACGGTTAAACCGGTTACGGTTAAACCGGTTGACCGGTTTTGACCGATTTTGACCGGTTTAAAACCGGCCGGTTTGCGGTTCCGGTTAACCAAATGGACACGTCTACTTCGAGTGTGTCTTATGAAAAACGCATTTTTCCTGGCATTAGGAAAAACGTGTTTTGTGTTTTTCCGTTTATGCCAGTTCCAGTTAAACAAAGTGCCAGTGTGATAAAGTGCCAGTGCATGTGTAACAAAGTGCCAGTGAAAAAAGTGTCAGTCCCAGTTTAACAAAGTGCCAGTATAAACTGGCACTGTCACTTTGTTAAACTGGCACTGACACTTTTTTCACTGGCACTTTGTTACACATGCACTGGCACTCTTCACATTGGCACTCTGTTACACTAACACTGGCATTTTGTTACACTAACATTTTTGCTGGCTCTCAAAAACACAAGCACTGGCATTCAAAAACACATGAACTGGCATTCAAAAACACATGAACTGGCACTCAAAAATACATACACTGGCACTCAAAAATACTGGTAATAATTTTTGTTGGCTCTAAAAAACACAAGCACTGGCACTCATAAACACATGGACTGACACTTCAAAACACATGGACTGGCACTCCAAAACACATACACTGGTATCTAATTACCCAGTCCCCTACACACCATTCTACACCTTGCTGGCACTCACCATTAACCTTGCTGGCACTCTACCAATTGATATCTGGCACTCTACCAATTGATATTCAAAGAAACACCCAATTGAAATTTAAATTGGGATAATAATTCCCTTGAATATTCACACATAGCTTCTTTGTTTTCTTTATTATCACTTGCTGGAAGCACATCTTCCTCTCTAGAAGCCATGTCGCATCCAACAGTGCAGAGATAGACATCATTACTCTCCAGTGCAAGTGCATGAGTGTAATGAACTTCATATGTCAGAGCTGTACTACGAACATATATCTTCTTAATCTTATGTCTTCGCATAAAACTTATTTTGATATTGCATGGGCTGGAATTGTGCGAGGGGGAAGATTTGAGAATAAGAGGTGTTCGTCTCCCTGTCGTCGTGTTAACTGACTCGTCGGAGACGGTCTGACTATCCGGTGATGATCGGCAACTTAAACAAGGGCGAAATAATGGCCATTCCGATCGACAATTCATGGAGTTTCTCGACAAATTGGATGATCTCTGGCGCCTCTCGGCCCACTGTCGAGAGTTTGCGGGTAGAGAGAGAGAGAGAGGATGGGTCGTCTGTGTGTGTGTGTGTGTTCGTTCTAAAAACACGTTTTTTGTTAAGCTTATAAAAAACGCGTTTTTTACAAGTTTTTGGCTATCCCTTCCCGTAAAATAGTCTCAATTTATTTTTGCTGATTAATTTATTTCATATTTGAATAAAATTTTATAAAAATTGATTATTCTTAAGAAATCTTACAAATTACTATTGATTATACTGAAAATAGTAATATTATTAAAAAAATTAAATTTATAAGGATAATTAAATTTTTATAATATTTTAAAATTAAATTTTAGAATTTCATAAGAATAGTTAAATTTTATAAAGTTTTGATCAAAGAGAAATTAAATTGATAAAAAAAGATGGTACAATCTTTTTTTTTTTTTTTTTTTTTTAAGGAAAAAGGGAACATAACATTTGCAAAAAAAATAAATAAAAATACAACCTAAATAATTAGAAATTTTGGGGTGCCACAATAGGTGCACTCACATTTAAAGGATCACAAGCAATTGGGGGTGGGGTGGGAGATGGAGGATGGGGGAAGGGTAGAAAGCTGAATGAGTGCGTGGGGAAGTAAATGATGATGCTCCTTTGTAAAAAAAAAATAAAAATTGTTCCACTTTTTTTTTATTGTTACCTTAAATTAATTTTAATAATAATTTAGATTAGTTTTAGCTATTTTAATGAAATTTTTAAACAACAATTGTTGTTGATATATCATTATAATTACTATCAATAACAACTATAAATTTTATATTTCCATTAAAACAATTAAAAATAACCCAAATTATTGATCAAATTTGACTCAAGTAAATAGACGATTAAAAGAATATTGTGTCGGTTCAAATATAGACAGTGCTGAATTTATCTCGATCTTTTGATTAATAATTTATAATTAAAAATTAAAAATATAATTAATTGTTTTGTTTCTTAAGCCAAAATATGAATAAATGTTGTAAAACAAGGATTTGGGCAGGGCAACGCATTTGCATTTTCATCCTGTTTTAGTTTGAGCCACTGAGGTCATCCATTTGTAAAAAAAAAATAAAAAAAAATCTGATCCATTCACATCCATTTGTTATGCGCCCCAAATCCGGTAAAACAATGGGAGCAGTTCTAAATTTGGGGACTTCCCGGTATTGAAGGACCCGCAATGGTTTTAGTCATGTTTTTTCCGGCGTTGTTGTTGTTGCAGTTGAAGCACACATTAGTTTTAGTCATGATGACGCCACAGCTTTTCGGGGTCAGGAGCGGTTCAAGGATATCTGGCTAGGATATATTTGGTGGTTTTGTGTACCTAGATCACAACACAAACAAGCACCGTTAAGGCCAAAGTTGGATGTTACTCCAACTCAGGCCCTCGGGTGTGAGAGTAAGAATACTGAGTAATAAGGCTTTGAATACCTTTGGAGTGTGTGTGTGTTTAGGTTTAGAGAGTAAAAGAGCTTACTCAATTGTATATGGAACTTACCTTGCCCAAGGGGGTAAAGGCCTTCTATTTATAGGCAATGCCATGGTGCTTGTTGAGGTAAGCAATGAGATCAGCCCTAGGGGGCACTTTGGTATTTGACCGCCTACACGTGTCCGCAGCCTAATTGGTCCTGTCGGGGAGGGAACATTGATCGTCCAGGGGACATGGCCGAAAGGGACATGAGCCGTGTAGCCGGCTTATTGCATTAAATGGAATAGTAGGCGCCGGATCGAGCCGTATTAAATGCGTGATGGGGAGCCGGCAGTGGCCCGTCGAGCGCAAGCTAACTTGCTCGGCAAGGCTTGACATTAACCGGGAAGCATGTGCCGCGGTCAACGTTGTGCCCGCAGTCAAAGATATATGACGCGAGCACGGTTGATGCGGGCATGACTCATGCGGGCACGATCCAATGAGCGGGGTTCCAAGGGTCCTCGACGGGGACGAACCGAGGAGGGACACGGTCTTGACCACAGGGCCTATTTGTCCGCGGTCTTCCCTCCAGCGGTCTAGGAACCGCTACGTCACCGGTTCCTTGGACTAGGACCAGCGCGGGCCCGGTCCGGTAGATCCGGGCTCATCAATGGCCCCTAGCTCCAAGTGTGATTATTTATGGTCTGAGTGAGGAGCTACTAGAAGCTCGGTCTGCCTCAATTGCTCCTCGCGCGAGCACCAGTGTTAGCGTTTTTCCTTGCTTGTTGCTTGGCCCCATGGGCCAAAGGGAACGTTCGGGAGGCACCAGTGAGTGACACGTAGTCCCTTGCATGGCGTGCCTCCCGGTTAACAGGTGGGCCCCTTGGCAGATGAAAAGACGGGTTAGTGGTACGTCAGGGGTACGTGTCAGCCATCCAAGGGGGGTAATAAATGCAAAAGGTATTTAATTTTTCGAATTTTCAAACGTTGGAAACGGTTCATGGTCCGAGGTTGGATTTGTGGGCTAATTAATACGGGTTAACGGGTTAACCCGTATAGGTAGGCCTTATAAATACCAAACCCTTAAACCTCAAACCCTTTTTACCGTTTCCAAATCTTCAGAGAGCTTTTGAGAGAGAAATCTTGCTGCGAATTCCAAGCTAGTGCTTTCCGAATCCCTTTCTCAATCCTTCTCTCGTAAGTATTGGGTGCTTTTCTTCTTCATCTCCTTCTATTTTTTCTTTTCTGAGTTTTGAACGAGATGACCACTCGTGAATTTGGACCCCGCCGTCCCATAGAATTAGGAGATGGGAGCACTCCAGATCTGTTTGCTGTTTGTAAACGGACAGGGGGGATATTTAGGAAGGTAGGCCATGGGTGGCTTAGATTATCCCTTGAGTGCTTCCAGTATTTCTGCGAAAAATCCCAATGGGGGCCTTTTGTCCCACCCCGGTTGTGGGAGGCCAAGGATAGGAGGATAAAAAGGAACGGTGATGTTTTGGTGTTGGGGAATACCAGTAGGCTGAGAAATTTTGTGATGGGGGTTTTATGCAGGTTTCCCCGCGAGAGAGGCTCGGCTCTGAACGCCATTGAACTAGTGAGGAGAGCGATTCGCGTCCCCGAAGTAGTTTGTGACTGGGAAAAGTGTGAACTAATGGACCCCCATCAAACCAATGCTGCGCGGGCACCGGCATGCACTGAATGACCCCATGGATGTCCTGCCCCTGAGGACTGTATTTCCCAACGTGGTGCCCGCGGCCCCTGGGGATGTTAACCCAATTGATCTGAGCAGTAGCGAGGAGCTGGAGCCTCTGAACTTTGAGACTACTGGATCCGGTGAGGTTGAATCGGAGATGGCCCCTGCCCGTGGTGACCCCACCGGTCTCTTTGGCTCCTCGAGCTCGGAGACCGAAGAAGATGACCAAGGAGAGGGGGATAGGAGGGTAGCGGGGACCTCCAAGAAGGCCGCTGAGACCACCAATATAGTGGATGCCTTCGAGAGCTCTGACTCCGAGGAGGAGGAGGAAGTGATTGTGGCCCCTGCCCGAAACAAAGGCAAGAGGCCAGCTAGGGAGGTGAATCCTGGCCGTGGCCGTAAGAAGGCCAAGGAGGTGGCCACCATTGATTGGGAGGAGGACATATACGAAGTGTATAATGTGGACCGCAACGCCTACCGTGTCCGCACCTTAGGACATATTCATCTGAAGGACAAGGACAAACTGCGGCCAGAGACAAGAGCCGATGTCCGCGAGGACAATAGGGCCTGCATTTTTTATGGAGCCCAGTTTGAGAACGGATTGAGGCTGCCCCTGGACCCCTTCTTCTATTTCTTTCTGGAGTTTAATTCCTGCCTGCCCATGCACCTGACTCCCAATGCCATCCGGGCTATTGTCTCCTTTATCGCGGTCTGCAGATTCCAAGGCTATGAACCTACCCTGGCCGGGCTTTATGCTTACTACCAGAACCAGATCAGCCGCAATATTTTGAGTTTGAAGGCTAGGAATTATTCTACCCGAACCTTCTCTCCTCCCTCAAATAAATTTGACCAATGGAACCAGAGGGACATCTTGGTCATTGAGTCTAGGTTTGGATGGCCCTTCTCAAAACCCTCAAATCCGATCCCGATGAAGGTGGCCGCGAGTAGCTATCCGCACTTTCCTCTGCCGATGCTCTGCGCTGCGCCCTAGAGAAATACCTGGCCCAGTATTTGGAGAGCGGGGATGAGCCCGTATATGACGTGGGCGCCATAGTGGAGGATGAGCCCCTACTGATCTACTCGGGGGTGGCTCCTCGCAGGGAGGGCGCCCCACATGCCCCCAGAGTAGTAATAGAGCCTCTGCCCCGCGACCCTGATTGGCGGGTGCACGAACATTACCAGTTCGAGGCGGTCGTAAGACACAGTATGCCGGGCGCCGAGTGCGATCCCCCGAAATAATTGGTCTCGATTCCTCTATGAAACTGTTTGCCAATTTACTTTGCTTTTGATTTTTGAACCGCTTTGCTAACCATTTTTCTTTCCCTCCAGAGTAGATCCAGGACTGTACAACTTCGATGGCTCCTCCACTAAGCGCCGCTCAACCGAAGGCCAAGAACATGAAGGCCAACAAAGAAGCCGCCCGAAGAGGCGTAATGAGATGGGAGGGGTTCCCACAAAGGACAAGACCGTGCCTGTTGCGAGCAGGAAAACTGGGGACACTCTACCTGTTCCCCGAATTATTCTGAAAACCGGGAATCTGCCTCCACCTCCCCGGGGTCCTCCTCCACCCAATGCTGTCCGGGCATCTTCTCCCTGGCCTGTACTATTGCCTCCGGGCATAACCAGGAGCAGTCAAAGAAGAGGGTTGACAGAGATGCGGATCTTTCGCATAGGGAGAGGGCCTCCAAGACCCAGAAAGTGGGGGATACCTCTACTCGCAGCCCCCCTGCTGCTGACACCGCCTCTACCACCGCTCCCCCCATCGCGGGGACAATTTGCTCGGTTGCCTATCCGATTTCTTCCCTGGCCACCCGCGAGGAGGCATGGGAGAAAAGGAAGCAGGTGGGGGACGTGCCCGCCATTACTGGGGTGGATCTGTATGCCCGCCTCGCCCAAAATTCTGCTGTGGGCATTGGGCTGATCAACCGGCTCTTTGCCCCTGACTTCTACCACCAGGTGGCGGAGAAGGAGAACCCGTCAGCCTTGATGGGGGATATTGGGGTTGCCCTTACTGAGGTAGGGACCTTTCTTCCGGCTTCCTCACCTAGCCTTTGATTTTCCACCTAATTCTGACTTTCTTCCTCGCAGGTGGGCAACAAGGCAATAAGGCTCCGGAGACTTGTGACGATCCGTCCGCCGAGATTGCCAACAATACCAAGGACCTGGCGGGCAAACTCCGCGAACTGGAGCAGGCCCAGGAGAAGGTGGGTACTCTGAGCTCCCTCCTGGATGCCAAGGAGAAGGAATTCGCGACCATGGAGTCCGATCTGAAGGGCTTCCAGGAGCGGGTTACCGAGCTGGAGCAGAGCCTAGAAAAGGCAAAGGGTCAGCGGAATGAGCTCCGCGGGCACAAGACCAAGCTGGAGCAAAGAAATGAAGAGCTCGCAACAAACGGGAGCCGCGGAGGAGTCGGTCAAACTCCCGGGAGGCTAAGGCCGATGAGCTCTCCGAGAAACTGCTACCCCTTACGCAGTTTGAGCCGGGAGAGGGAGAGGATGCCGGCCGAGGCTCGCGAAGAAGCTGTAGAGGAGTATAAGAACTCGACTCGCTCACCGCGGAGTGCTTGGCCCAGTATGAGGCAGGTGTCCGGACACAGATCCGGAACTTCGCGGCCACGGGCATGTTCTCCGTGCAGCAGTTGGCCGTAATTGGCTCACTGGTTGCTACTGATGCGGAGTGTGTGCCCGGGCATGCGCTAGTTCCCTTTTCCGAGGAAGAGGTCAAGGGTTTGGATCTCTCTGCAGCGGCCTCTCTGCCCCCGGTGGCCGAAGTGACTGCCCTCGGACTGATCTCCGAACTGGATGCTCTGCGCTTCGGGGACAACCCTTTATCCATGGGGGATGCCCTGGCTCAGGTTCTTCCAGGGGGGCCAGCCCTTGGAGATCTATTCCCCGGGCGGGCAGCTCCCGCACCAGCCTCCGCCGAGCGACAAGCTGCTCCTACTACTGAGGTGACTCCGGAGACCAGCCTGCCTTCCCCAACTCCGGACTCCGAAGCGGGCACAGGGGGTGCGGCCACCGAGGAGCCAGGAGTGGGCACTGATGGAGCGGCCGTCGAGGAGCCCAAGGAGAATGCTCCCTCAGTATAGGATTTTTGTTTTTTCTTTTTGTAATAGTTTAGGACCCTTTGTAATAGTGTAGGAATTTTGTAGATACTTTCTTAATATAAATAGAAGCATTTTTCCCAACTTGGCTCCTTTATTTTTATCTTAATTGCTCGTCTCGTAGGCTATTTTGAGTAGTTTGGCAATCTTCGAGCATCTTAACACTTGCATTCTTGCCTTATCACTTTTTCCAGCGTTTTTGACTTGCAATTAACTTTATACTCTCCTTCTGCGGTCAGCAGCTTAATAGGCCCTTTGCCCGCATTTTTTGAGTTTTCCTAACTCTTTATTCAAAACCCTTAGGTTTTTTGTGAGAGTCAGCCTTATTCTTCTATGATCGCGTTTGTTTAGCCTTGTGGCAAAGTTAGGGGTCTTGACCCCAGTTTGTCTATTTGGCTTTGTTAAACTAGTTTGATCACTCTCATCCATTTACACTTATTCCCAGCCTTGCGAGCCGTGGTGTAAGTCAAAAGTAGCCAAGGCAAGCATACTTTCATAGGGCATGCGTAAGGTGGCCGTGAGGCTAATGTCCGCGCAATGTAAAGGTAGGAGCATATTTTAGCATAGAGGCCCTTTAACCCCGGCATCTCGTATCCCCTTATTGGAGGTTCTCACTTATTTGACCCTTTATTCAAAACTCCCTAGGGTTTTTCGTGAGGGTCTCGTGGCGATCTCGGTGAACGGGCTTATATGTAGGCCTTTGTCACATACAAAGCATGCGAGTAACGGCCCTAACGAGGTCCTTCGCGCAATTAGTGGGTCCGGACTTCAGGTCATTGTCCCCACTAGAGTCCGTAGGCACGGGCATCATGGCCTTTGTACCTACGTTCATCTATATCCACTTATTTTTGGTGGTGTCACGCGAGCAGGAGAGTCCTCCCCGCGATCATAGTACGGATCGTAATGGATCTTTGTACATATATAGGCATGCGGATCCTTAGATCTTTGCGCATCAGTAGGTACGGATCGTAATGGATCTTTGTACGCATACTGGCATCCGTACGCGGGCATCCACCTTAGCTTTTGAGGCTGGTGGGAATTGATTTTTGCATCAAAATATGATGATAACTTCTCCCTTATATATATATAGTCTATCATGCGAGTAACGGCCCTAACGAGGTCCTTCGCGCAATTAGTGGGTCCGGACTTCAGGTCATTGTCCCCACTAGAGTCCGTAGGCACGGGCATCATGGCCTTTGTACCTACGTTCATCTATATCCACTTATTTTTGGTGGTGTCACGCGAGCAGGAGAGTCCTCCCCGCGATCATAGTACGGATCGTAATGGATCTTTGTACATATATAGGCATGCGGATCCTTAGATCTTTGCGCATCAGTAGGTACGGATCGTAATGGATCTGTGTACGCATACTGGCATCCGTACGCGGGCATCCACCTTAGCTTTTGAGGCTGGTGGGAATTGATTTTTGCATCAAAATATGATGATAACTTCTCCCTTATATATATATAGTCTATACTCCTTTCAAAAAATTACAAAGACTTTTAAAAGAAGTATCTCTTAAGGTGGTCGCTATTCCAGGAGTGCTTAAGCTCTTCTCCCTCTTTTGGTCGCAACATATAGGTGCCCTCTTTGACTATCTTTGTGACCTCATATGGACCTTCCCATTTCTGGGACAAACTTGTTGAAACCGGGTTGGGTCCCTTGGACCTCTACGCTTCGAGCACCCGCCTCCAACCGAAAAACTCCTCTTATTTACTCTTTTATCATGGTGCTTCTTCGCTTTCTGTTTGTAGTTCACCATTTTTTCATGTGCCCGCATTCTCTTTCCTTCGAGATCGTCCAGGTCACATCTTCTGTTTGCCTCGTTTTGAGACTCATCGAAGTATGTGACTCTGTACGAGGGTAGGGCTACCTCAACTGGAGCCATTGCCTCTGACCCATACGTAAGCGAGAAGGGAGTTTCTCCTGTTGAATTTCTTATCGTGGTGCGGACAACCCATAAAGCGATCTGGAGCTCGTCCAACCAACGTCCTCCTCGTCCCTCCAGGAGTGGGCACTGATGGAGCGGCCGTCGAGGAGCCCAAGGAGAATGCTCCCTCAGTATAGGATTTTTGTTTTTTCTTTTTGTAATAGTTTAGGACCCTTTGTAATAGTGTAGGAATTTTGTAGATACTTTCTTAATATAAATAGAAGCATTTTTCCCAACTTGGCTCCTTTATTTTTATCTTAATTGCTCGTCTCGTAGGCTATTTTGAGTAGTTTGGCAATCTTCGAGCATCTTAACACTTGCATTCTTGCCTTATCACTTTTTCCAGCGTTTTTGACTTGCAATTAACTTTATACTCTCCTTCTGCGGTCAGCAGCTTAATAGGCCCTTTGCCCGCATTTTTTGAGTTTTCCTAACTCTTTATTCAAAACCCTTAGGTTTTTTGTGAGAGTCAGCCTTATTCTTCTATGATCGCGTTTGTTTAGCCTTGTGGCAAAGTTAGGGGTCTTGACCCCAGTTTGTCTATTTGGCTTTGTTAAACTAGTTTGATCACTCTCATCCATTTACACTTATTCCCAGCCTTGCGAGCTGTGGTGTAAGTCAAAAGTAGCCAAGGCAAGCATACTTTCATAGGGCATGCAGAAGGTGGCCGTGAGGCTATTGTCCGCGCAACAGAAAGGTAGGAGCATATTTTAGCATAGAGGCCCTTTAACCCCCTGGCATCTGTATCCCCTTATTGGAGGTTCTCACTTATTTGACCCTTTATTCAAAACTCCCTAGGGTTTTTCGTGAGGGTCTCGTGGCGATCTGGTGAACGGGCTTATATGTAGGCCTTTGTCACATACAGGCATGCGAGTAACGGCCCTAACGAGGTCCTTCGCGCAATTAGTGGGTCCGGACTTCAGGTCATTGTCCCCACTAGAGTCCGTAGGCACGGGCATCATGGCCTTTGTACCTACGTTCATCTATATCCACTTATTTTTGGTGGTGTCACGCGAGCAGGAGAGTCCTCCCCGCGATCATAGTACGGATCGTAATGGATCTTTGTACATATATAGGCATGCGGATCCTTAGATCTTTGCGCATCAGTAGGTACGGATCGTAATGGATCTTTGTACGCATACTGGCATCCGTACGCGGGCATCCACCTTAGCTTTTGAGGCTGGTGGGAATTGATTTTTGCATCAAAATATGATGATAACTTCTCCCTTATATATATATAGTCTATCATGCGAGTAACGGCCCTAACGAGGTCCTTCGCGCAATTAGTGGGTCCGGACTTCAGGTCATTGTCCCCACTAGAGTCCGTAGGCACGGGCATCATGGCCTTTGTACCTACGTTCATCTATATCCACTTATTTTTGGTGGTGTCACGCGAGCAGGAGAGTCCTCCCCGCGATCATAGTACGGATCGTAATGGATCTTTGTACATATATAGGCATGCGGATCCTTAGATCTTTGCGCATCAGTAGGTACGGATCGTAATGGATCTTTGTACGCATACTGGCATCCGTACGCGGGCATCCACCTTAGCTTTTGAGGCTGGTGGGAATTGATTTTTGCATCAAAATATGATGATAACTTCTCCCTTATATATATATAGTCTATACTCCTTTCAAAAAATTACAAAGACTTTTAAAAGAAGTATCTCTTAAGGTGGTCGCTATTCCAGGAGTGCTTAAGCTCTTCTCCCTCTTTTGGTCGCAACATATAGGTGCCCTCTTTGACTATCTTTGTGACCTCATATGGACCTTCCCATTTCGGGGACAAATTGTTGAAACTGTGTTGGGTCCCTTGGACCTCTACGCTTCGAGCACCCGGTCTCCAACCGAAAAACTCCTCTTATTTACTCTTTTATCATGGTGCTTCTTCGCTTCTCGTTTGTAGTTCACCATTTTTTCATGTGCCCGCATTCTCTTTCCTTCGAGATCGTCCAGGTCACATCTTCTGTTTGCCTCGTTTTGAGACTCATCGAAGTATGTGACTCTGTACGAGGGTAGGGCTACCTCACTGGGAGCCATTGCTCTGACCCATACGTAAGCGAGAAGGGAGTTTCTCCTGTTGAATTTCTTATCGTGGTGCGGACAACCCATAAAGCGATCTGGAGCTCGTCCAACCAACGTCCTCCTCGTCCCTCCAAATTTTTCTTTAAGGCAGTTAGGACTAGCTTGTTCGCAGCCTCAGCTTGACCATTTCCCTGAGGATAGGCAACTGCGGACTTACGGTGTTGCACCTTCATTCTCACACATTCAGCAGTGAATTTTGCGGAGAATTGGGTGCCATTATCTGAAATTATTGCTCGGGGAACCCCAAATCGACAATAGATGTGGTCGTGGACAAAACTGATAGTGTTATCCTCGGAAATAGTGGCCAAGCCCTTTGCTTCCGTCCACTTGGTAAAATAATCCACGGCCACCACGGCATACTTGATGCTTCCTCTAGCAGTTGGAAATGGTCCAATAAGATCTATCCCCCACGTATCAAACGGCCACGATGGTACTACCAAAGTCTGCTCTGTTGATGGTAGTCTAGGGATGTCCGCAAATCTCTGGCACTTATCACACTTTCTGACATACTCCTGTGCATCCCTTCTCATTGTGGGCCAAAAGAATCCTTGGAATTTGATCTTGTCTGAGAGGGTGCGAGCACCTGGATGTCCGCCACAAACTCCTTCATGAACCTCATAGAGCAAGTTGGTGACCATGTGAGTCTTAACACATCTTAGTAAAGGCTTGGTGAATGATCGCCGAAAAAGCACCCCATCGAGGACGAGGTATTTCGCGGACACCGTTCTGATGGCTCTAGCCTTTACTGGATCCTCGGGGAGGGTTTGCTTCTCGATGTAATCCTTCATTTCATCCACCCAAATTCCTTACTTGATCCTCAATATTGTTTATCTCGTATTCGATCTATAGCAGTCTCTCCGTGAATTCAATCTCGGCAATTTGTCTCCAACTCACCAATTTCTTGCTCGGTTATTCTTGAGAGGAGGTCACTTCCACATTGTCCTCTCTCATGACTTGGTTCAAATTTCATAGTAAGTGAAATTTTTGATGAGGGTTTTTGCGAGGTCACAAGATCGAGTTAGTACTGGGTTGATAGTATCATACTCCCCCTAATTTGATTAACTATGAGCCGAGAGTCACTATTGATCTCAATATTCGAACTCCCAAGTCTCTTGCCACTCCATGCCCGCTATGATCGCTTCATATTCACTGATTGTTTGATGCTTCGAACTTGAACCTCAAGGCCCTCATGAATTTCTCCCCGCGAGTGCAATCGAAGTATGCCCGCTCCACCGATTAACTTGCTCGCGGAGCCGTCCACATATAAAGTCCACACCTCTTACGGACGCTCCCTTGGTTGAACAATTTCGTGCTCGGGCTTTTGGGTTATCTTCGATTACGCTCGCTTTCTTTTTCCGAGGTCGCCGTCCGCTAATTTGAATGATGATTCTACTACAAAATCAACTAAGGCACTGCGCTTTGATTGTCTTTCTCGGGGAGTAGGTGATGCGGAACTCGGTGAGCTCTATAGACCAAGCTAGCATTCTCCCCAGAGGACTCGGTTTATGTAAAACCTTTCTAAGCGGGGCCTCGGTTAGTACGGTTATAGGATGTGCGTAAAAGTAGGCTCTTAATTTTCGAGCGTATACAAGCAAGGCGTAAGCTAACTTTTCTATATTAAGATAACGCCCTTCTACGGCGGACGGTGCCTTACTTACATAATAAACTGGTTTTGGGAGTTATTCTCCTCCCTTACAAGAACATTTGCTCTTGCCCGGATCGATGTGACTAAATACGTAAAAGCTCTTCTCCGGCACCGGCCGCCGAGTAGAGGTGGTGTCCGAGGTATGTCTTGACTTCTTCAAAAGCCCGATGGCACTCGGTGCTCCATGTAAATTCATCGGCTCTCTTCCCCCTTTGAGAGTTTTGAAGAAGGGGAGGCATCTCTCTGCCGACCGCGAGATGAAGCGGCCAAGTGCGGTGATGCGACCATTGAGTTTTTGTACATCCTTCACGCGGGCGGGAGGTTTCATGTCTAATAGGGCTGGATTTTCTCTGGATTAGCCTCTATCCCTCTTTGGTTGACCATGAATCCGAGGAACTTGCCCGCCTTGACCCCGAAAGCGCACTTAAGGGGTTTAGCTTCATGCTTTGTTATGGCGCAAGTTTTTGAAGGTTTCCTCCACATCGAGCTCGTGGGAGTTTTCCTTAGTTTTTATGACCATGTCGTCAATGTAGGCCTCAGTTTCTCGCCTAGTTGGTTTTAAAGACCAGATTGACCATGCGCCGATATGTGGCTCCTGCATTTTTAGCCCAAAGGGCATCATAGTGTAGCGGTATGTCTTGCCGCGGCAATGAAGGCTACGGAGCGGACATCTTCGGGAGCCATCTGGATGCGGTGGTAGCCGGAGTAGGCATCAATGAAGCTTAGAACTACGTGTCCGGCTATAGAATCCACCAATCTGTCTATGCGAGGAAGAGGGAAGCAATCTTTGGGGCATGCTTTGTTGAGATCGGTGAAATCAACGCACATCCTCCATTTGCCATTGGATTTCTTAACCATGACCACATTGGCCAGCCACTTGGGGTAGGAGATCTCCTTTATTATCCCCGCTTTTAGCAACTTTTCCACCTCTTCCTTGATGGCAATCTCTTTCTCAGGGAGAAATATACGGATTTCTCGGTGAATGTTTTTGAAGGAGGGGTCATCGTTGATTTTATGGAGGATCACGTCCTCGGCGATGCCTTGCATATCTTCCACCCTCCAAGCGAACACATCGCAATTTGCTCTAAGGAACTCAATAAGTATCCTTCTTTCCTCGTGAATTTCATTGACCTTAACTTGTTTGCTCGGGGAAGTGGGGATTGATTACCACCTCCTCGAGCTCGTCGTTAGGTTGAAGGTCGCTGATTTCACGATTGTGCAGGGAGTCAATGACAATAGTTGGGGGGTTGACCTGAGCTTCGGTCAGTGTTGCCATTGAATATATGATATCACGGTCAATTTCCCCCTCTATTCCTCGATCAATATAACCTCCCTCAACAGGGGCAGCCAACTGCTTTGATTTTCTGCTCATCTTGAGCTCCACCTTTGTGGAATGGAAAGAAAGCATGCCAATTGGTACGGGTGGCGGCGGGAGTGCAAGGGCTTTCCCCTTTGTTGACTTGTCCTCGCCTTTTCCCTCTATTATTTTGTCCTTGCCCTCTATCTGCGGGCAGGATGTCTGGCCTTTCTGTTCTTTCCTTTTTTCCTCCAAAGGTTCTGGAGGAATCTCCCTGGCCGGTTCTTGATGGTAGCAACCCCGCAGGTGTTAAATTTCACCCTTTGGTGGGGACGGACGCAACTATTCCCAATTCGGCTGAGCAGATTCTGCCGAGAATGGCATTGTATTGGGAAGGAAGATCGACCACCATGAAAGTTATCTTGGCCGTCTTCTGCATGGGTTTTTCTCCAATAGCTACGTCAAACACAATCGTCCCCTTTACCCTTACAGCGTGGTTTGTGAAGCCTTCGAGCATACCCGCATATGGAGTGAGATGTGCTTCCGTCATTCTCATTCCGATCAAAGTATGGTAATAGAGTATGTCGCGGCAAACTCCAAAAGATCTACCAACACACGGCCTATGTTTGCCCGGTTGATTCTCATTACGAGGGTGAGTGGGCGTGTGGAATGAAAAAAGGGTGGAGGCAAGTTCACTCCTTTTGAACCCAATTTCTGTTCTTCCTCCGGGGCCGGGCGGGGATGGAGAAAACCTTCTCTAATGTCCGAATTTGGAGAGACAATCGCCTACTAGTGGGAGGTTCCTCCCAATGAAGTTAATGTCATAGTCCCCAAAATCGTCATCATTATTATCTCTTTCATTCCTGTCGGGTCCCCGCGTGTGTCGTGCCGCTTGATCATTGTTATTGGGGGCGTATTGTTTCCCTTAACCCACTTGGTTAGCTCCCGTTATTAATTTTCTGTTTGGATTACTCGCCACTGGAAACAATCCTCGGTTCCGTGCCCGTGGTCGTTGTGAAACTCACGAATTTAAGTCTACTCCTCTCATTTGGCTTTCGAAGCATGGGGGAGGAGGAGGAAAGTCCGAGGCTCTCATGATCACCACCCTTGGGTCGGTGAGCTCTGTGTAAGCTTGTTTCGGCCACGGCCTTTTGAGCCTTTCGATCCCCGGCCTCTGTTTTTGCCCCGATTATTGGTATGAGCGAGGCTCAGGGTGGTCTCTGGACTTGGCTTATCCTTTCCTTCGCGAAACTCGCGGAGCGGCACACTAGGCTCTTCGGCGGAGGCAATGGCCGATGCCCTTTCATACATTTCCTCCTGATTTAGGTTTGCTTTGGAGGCAAAATTCATTTTGAGGAAGGAGTTACCGAGGCCGCCTTCAAAACATAGTCCTGATATCACTCTCGTCCAGGTCCACAATCTCCTCGCTCACCTTCTGAACCGGGATATATAATCTTTTGTAGGCTCATTTGGTGCACGCTTGACACGGACAAGATCTGTCTTTGGTCTAGCGGGCACACACTGCTCCAGAAGGCATTGAGGAAGAGGACTACGGGCGGCGAATGACTGGATACACGGGCTTGAGGGCTAGCATCCAAGATAGGGCCTTGCCGGTGAAGGTCGCAGCCAAGGCTTTGCACATCACCGACTCATCCGCGGAGAATAAAGCCATCTCGGCCCTCAAATCTTCCCATATGACTCTTGGCATTTTTGGATCCGTCATAGGTGTCCATGCAGGGGGTTTGCCCTTACGGATCGGTGCCCGCGCAATTTTATCGGCGAAGGCGTCCATAGTGCGGCCACACTTGGCGGCCTTCGATGGGTTTCCCACATCTTCTGCATGAATTCCACAAACTCGGGGTTCGATCATCAACCTTTTGCTTTTTAGCTCGTGGAGCCACGGCCTTCTCCTTGGCCGGAGCCAAGGGTCGGCTTTGGACTTCGCACGGCGATTTGGCTGTGCCTCTTCCCCCTTTCCTCGCTATCATCTACATGCACCACGCTCCGTCGGCCGGTGTCCGCGCTCAAGGGTCGGCCCGGTTTGCCCAGCGGCTTGACTAGCAAGCGAGTGTGCGGGAGCTCGTTGGGAGAACCTTTGTGACCCTTGAGGGAACCGTAGCCCTCCATTGGCCTCTATTTCAAATATTTCCATCTCCGCGTCGTTGATGGCCATGGCCTCCGCGACCGGTTTGGATTTGGAGGCTAGGATCTCCTTCCTTCTCGGGATCATTGCAGGGAAAGTGGGGTGGTCGGATTGGTGTTTTTTATGCGAGCTTGGGGAGTTTTGGGCTAGTGTTTAGTAGGGCTTGGGCTTTCTCGGCACGGGCTTCCTCGGTTAAGGTGGAGAACTCGTTGAGTGGGGATTTTTGAGGCCGAGAATGGGCCCCCATTACATTGAAGACAGAGTTGGTTTGCCTTTCCCTATTGTTATTGGAGGGTTCGGCTTGGTTTTCCTCCTCTATAGTTAAATGACCGACATTTTTAGAATTTGAGACATGTCACGTAAAGGTGAAAATAAGCGAAAAGAAGTGTCTTTTGACGGTCGGTTGTTTAGACTACAAGGTGTGTGTCTGAAAACAAAAGTTTTAAATGGGAAAAACTTAGTGACGTAAAATAGAAGAGCCTTTCGGCACTGAATTTGTTTAGGACACGTGAGGTGCCTTGAAAACAAAAGATTTTTAACGAGAAACGAAAGAAAGTCGAGTTTCCCGGCAATGGAACCACTGATGACGCCACAGCTTTTCGGGGTCAGGAGCGGTTCAAGGATATCTGGCTAGGATATATTTGGTGGTTTTGTGTACCTAGATCACAACACAAACAAGCACCGTTAAGGCCAAAGTTGGATGTTACTCCAACTCAGGCCCTCGGGTGTGAGAGTAAGAATACTGAGTAATAAGGCTTTGAATACCTTTGGAGTGTGTGTGTGTTTAGGTTTAGAGAGTAAAAGAGCTTACTCAATTGTATATGGAACTTACCTTGCCCAAGGGGGTAAAGGCCTTCTATTTATAGGCAATGCCATGGTGCTTGTTGAGGTAAGCAATGAGATCGGCCCTGGGGGCACTTTGGTATTTGACCGCTACACGTGTCCGCAGCCTAATTGGTCCCGTCGGGGAGGGAACATTGGTCCAGGGGACATGGTGAAAGGGACATGAGCCGTGTAGCCAGGCTTATTGCATTAAATGGAATAGTAGGCGCCGGGCGAGCCGTATTAAATGCGTGATGGGGAGCGGCGAGTGGCTGTCGAGCCGGTAAGCTAACTTGCTTGCTCAGTAAGGCTTGACATTAACCGGGAAGCAGCATGTGCCCGCGGTCAACGTTGTGCCCGCAGTCAAAGATATATGACGCGAGCACGGTTGATGCGGGCATGACTCATGCGGGCACAGATCCAGCGAGCAGGGTTCCAAGGGTCCTCGACGGGGACGAACCGAGGAGGGACACGGTCTTGACCACAAGGGCCTATTTGTCCGCGGTCTTCCCTCCAGCGGTCTAGGAACTGCTACGTCACTGGTTCCTTGGACTAGACCGAGCGCGGGCCCGGTCCAGTAGATCCGGGCTCATCAAGTCATGTTTTCTCCGACGTTGTTGTTGTTGTTGCAGTTGCAGCCGATGATGTTAAAACGTTGACAACATTTCCCTTTTTCTTTTCTAATCCGGACCTATTCAATTCAACTACAAATAAATCAAATTTTTGTTATAATGAGACTTAAATAATATAGTAAAATGAGTTACATTTCACACAGTAATGTGTTATAGTTTATGTGTTATAATTTAATGGGAAAGAGTTAAAATGAGTTGTATTTTGTACTCCATATAGATTAAATGTTTTATTAATATTAGTTATATTTTAGATGGATTACATCGTAATCGTGAGTAATTCGATCGATGTATTATCACTGAGTCACTCCTTAAAAAAAAAAAAAAAAAAAAAATTGTACAAGTCTGATTTGAGATTGCAGATTGAGAGGAAGGGGGCAGAATCCCTTGACGGAAGGAGTTTAAAATGAAAAGAAAGAGGGAGTTGGTCAAAACTGTCACTTTTAATCAACAACGGTATCTCCGTGACCAATGCGTCCAATATACTGTATACTTTCCTTCCTTCCGTAGTCTGCCAAATTAAAAAGAAAAAAAGCGCACCAAACTTCCTAACCCCACCCATGATAAAAGCCCAACACACATCGCGCAATCAAAGGGGCTTGGATTTTTCTCTCTCTTTCTCACACACACACACACACACACACACACTCTTTTCTCTACATTCTTTCCTTGCCTTCACTCTTACCCTCAACTCTCGCCATCGTTGAAAGCCATACCCATCTCTCTTCTCTCCACTTTCCACTTCCTGGTATGAACTCTTCTTTTCTTACTTTTGTCTACGTTTTCTTGCTTGATCTCCGTGTTTTACTTTTAATTCTTGATTGCAATTTTTACAATTGAACTGCATTGTGAATTTCGTTTCGTTTTATTTGAGGATTTATAGTGAACATATGGTGTGCGATTAAAGAATGCCTCATTTCCCTTTTGATTTTTTCGAATTGGAAGATTCAGACTTAGGGTGTTGTTCATTGATGTTTGGAATTGGGAAGAGTTCTTGAATTTTCTCTGTTTTTATTTTTTGTTTGAATTATTGGCTGGAAATTGAGTTCATTGGATCACTTGTTGGTGCTAAGTAACAAATAGTGACTGATATTTTGGGATATTTGCATTTATAGTTTTAGTTATTATTATTTTGGATGTTTCTTTGTTTTTTGGGAGATTGTGGTGGACATTCAAAGAGTGATTTATCTTCTATTTTCTATACTTTTTTCTCTATTGTTTTATTTTTACGATTGAAAATTGTTTAGAATTATTGGATCGCTTGTTGGCGCTAAGAAAAAATATATTCTCATTGTAGGAATGTAATTATACAGTAGATTTTTTATGAATATGAGAACAAAATACACTTTGAAAGAAAATAAGTGTATTAATAACTTGTTTTCCTTTGTCAGTATATTATTTCTGGTTCATCAACATTGGTGAATTCTAGTGACCTGAAGCAAAGTGGAATCAATAGGAATTACGATGGATAAAAAACAATTAGATTTCAATGCCCCTCTTCTCTCTGTTCGTCGTTTATCCACAGCTTCAGTCGATAAGGATACTAAAGACAATGAAAAATCGAGATTAAACAAACAGCAATCTCTTCCCGTAAAGAAATCAGACTGGGAGTTAGAAGAGGTGACCAAACCAGCTGCAGTCCCTTTTCAGTGGGAACATATTCCAGGAAGAGCAAAGGATGAAAAGGGTTCTACCCCTCATACCCCTAAGGGACCCTTTTCAAATTCTCCAAAGAATCCTCCAGGAAAGAAAATGGATTTGGCGCAAACCATTTTAGAAGAAGATCTTGAAAGGTTATATGGTTCAGGTTCTCGAGTCAGAACGGACTTTTACTTGGAAAACGGGGAGGAGGATACATATTCTGATGCACATGTAACATTGTCACCATCACAGTCCTTCTCATGGAGATGTAGTGAAAGCGGTCTAAGTGGCATTGATGATTACGACAGAAAATCTTCCAGAACATTCTCTACTGATCCGCAAACTCGAGATTACATGATGAGTCGGTTCTTACCTGCAGCTAAGGCTATGGTTTTGGAAACTCCTCAGCATGTTACAAAGAAGTCTGCGCCGGTAATGGAACCCCCCAAATATGTAAAGAAAGTGTATAGTGGGGAATTAAGGCCTTTACTTGAAAAATACAGATCAAATCCTGTATCACCTTATAATCAAACTAGACAGGATGGAGGAAATGAAGATGAAGCAGATGGGAGTAAGAAGAAATCCGGAAAAGCTTTTGGATTTCTTCCTCGATTGTGCATCAAGAAATCGTTGTGCCTCTTCAACCCAACGCCGAGTTTGAAATCAAAGCCTCAAACTCAGCCTCCCACACCGTCTCGCGAGCTCAAAAGAATGGCTAGAACTTCTTATAGTGGACCTTTAACTCCAACATTTGAGAAGGTAGCTTCACCAAATTTACTAAACTTATTACACATCTAAACACACACACACAGACCTATATGATTATTTTTTTATCTGATCTCATTGGGCTTTTTGAATTTTTTACGTTGCAGCACACTTCAGACGTATACAGGAAAAGACCCGTTTTTCGATCACGGGAGTTTCATGGAATTGAGAATAACCATACTGGGAAATCAAATCAATTCAATAACTCCAGTGAAACCTTGTTGACTAATGGGTCCCCTGCCACCAGGGGTTCCAGGGGGGGTGGCCGAAGTATATCTCCCTACCGTAACGAGATTCCTCGGTCTCCGTTTCATGATGGGGCGACGTTTCTTGGTGTACCTAAGGTTATTCCGAATGTTGAGGCTAAGAGAACTTCTTCAGTTGACAAAATGGGAAATTTTTCTTTCTTTCAGTCAGATGACCAATGGTCTGGCTCAGTGAGTCCAGTAGCTGAAAAGACGGTCTATGTAGATTCCGTCACCAAAGTAAAATCTCCAAGGAATTTGGTATCGTCAAAAACTTTTGGCCCCTTGAAACCCTCTGGAGAGACCCTGGTGAAATCTAGAGTAATGGAATCTTCTGCCAAGAATATAAGAAACACCAATAGTTTGATAGCTGGGAAGATGGAAAGACCTAAAGCCTTCGGTTCATTTGATGTTGTGCCACCTTCTGATTATAAGAGCGGAGGATATAGAAATCAGGACTTGAAAGTGGACCAACAGTATGAAGATGAGGTCAGATCTTTGGAACGGGCAATAGTAGCTTTAAATGATGTTGATGACACAGTGAAGGAAGATAATGCTGAAAGACGAATTATTGTTTCTGGGAATCTGCAATCTCCTCTACTGGCGCCGCCTTTACCGAAATCGCCGTCTGAATCTTGGCTGTGGCGTACAGTTACCTTGAAGAATCCATTTCCGAAGAAACAAGTTCAAAGGACATCAACAGCTGATGCCAAGTGGGAGATCATTGTCAAAGCTTCTAATGTGCATCATGACCATATTCGCTATTCTGAGGTAAAAAAATTTACTTCCTCTATCCCTAAATGAATTTCGATTTTCAAGAAATTTTTGTCCCAAAATTAATCATTTTTGTGAAAAACTGTCCCTAAATGTTTATTTACCGAATTTTTTTCACAATTATTTTATACTTGCAATACTAAATATTTACCAAATGGATAACAAGATTATTTATGCATCTTTGTCATTTAATTATATAAAGAGTGAATATTGTTAGAATGTCCCTCAAAATAAAATTTAGATATTCATTTAAGGGACTGAGGAGGGAGTTATTTTTTTACACTCTGACTCCAATCAAGCATGCTAGAGTTGGAAGAGTTGATAACATCTGCCATTAATCTCTAAGAAAATGATTTTGTCTTGCCCTTTTTAAGTAATTCTTGTCTTCTTCCAACTTTCAGGAACTACTTCCTCATGTTTCTCATTACTCAAAAAGCTAAGAGGAGGTGGGCAGAGAGGAGTTCTGCAAATTTGCTCATAAACCATTAATTTTCTTGAGGGTGTGCCTAGTTTTTTTTTTGTATATGGTTAACAATACTTGAGGAAGTGCCTCACTTCATTTACAAACAGCAGTTTTTCGGCTCCTAATGTCTCTTCTCATGATCTACGTGACGAGTGGATTTTTGTAAGCTCAGTTTCACGCCAATAGTATAGTCCATTTTTGTCGCGATTGTGTGATAAATATAACAGCTTTGATCTTTTGTGTTTCAACACAAAGTTTATCTCCCCCAGCTTTGATTGTGTTTGTATTGTAGTACTACCTCTGCTCCAAAATGAATTCCAAAATGAATGTACAAAAAATAATTAAAAATTTGAATTTTTTGTTTGACATTCATTTTGGGACGGAGGGATTATATGAAACAAGAGATTTCCAACCACAGTCCCCCTTTTATTGAAGACGATATGGTTTGTAATTACTTTTATGATATGGGTTATATTTCATTTCATGAAGAGATTTTCTTCTGGGAATTGCTCCTATTAGGCAATCTTTTAGCGCAAATGTTCAAGAAAACACAAATAGACCAAATAAAATGATGGAAACCAATATTAATCACGTCGATATTCCTCAATACAGATGAAAAGAAAAAGAAAAAGAAAATACATCGGTTATGTTACAAATCACCATATGTAACAACTCGAGTTGAGTTCAATTAAATAAGGGCATTGCTCGATAGCAATGCCCTTATTTGATATGAAGGTTGCAATAACCTCTGAAAACCCATTAAAGTATAAAAAAAGAGCATATATAAACGTACCCTGATAAGACTTGAGAGGGAAAAAATGGCTTCAAGCTAATTCTTGAATTTTATTAAGTTTCTCCGAAGAATCACTGATTTTATTCTGTTGCATTAAATCTTCAATTCGCTGCTTTGCAATAATCATAGAATTAGCCTCCAGGGACCTGACTAGCATTTTGTACCTATCCTGAAGAACAAATCCCTTCAAAAACGCTTCCTCAAAGAACAAGCAAGCATGTTCAAGCTTCCCACTCTTGCATAACCCAGAAACCAAAACGGAGTATATGTTTATATCCACGCTCACATCGTTTTTCGACATATGGCTTAACAAAAAATATATCAGCTTCATTCTTTTCAATCTGCAACACATCTTCAACAATGGGACATAAGTTTCACAACTGGGCCCCACATGATTCTTTTCCATTCGCTGAAGCAGCTTGAGAGACTCCTCTTCATTCAAATGCTGGCAAGAACAAGCAATCATGGTATTGTACATAGTCCTGTCTTGACTAATTCCCTGCTTTGGCATATCATCAAACACTTGGCAGGCATCTTTTAACCTACCCGACTTATTAAGGATGAATATTAAAGAAGAACAGAATGCCCCATCAGGAGCACAACCGTTAGCTTTCATTGTTTCGTAAATCATTAATGCTTTATCTATTTCCTTCGCCTTTCCATGAGCATGCATTATAATAGTGTAAGTCACAACATTTGGAAGGCACCCCGTCTTTTTCATTTCCTCAAGAACTTCATAAACTTTACGAAAATCTTTCTCGTGGCAGTAGTATTCAATGAAAGAAGTATAAGAAACCACATCAGGAAAAAACCCGTAACTTTTCATTTCATCCATAATATGCCGAGCTTTTTCAAAATCCCTAGCTTTGGACCAACCATGTATAAGTATATTAAATGTATGCAAATCTGGAGAAATATTGCTTATCAATTCGAAATAAATATCTTGTGCACGCTCGACACTCCCCTCCTTTACTAATGCATCCATTATCGTATTCAAGGCTAAAATATCTTTTTTAATCCCAAACTTCTCTAAACCCCGAAATGCATCTATGGCTTCGTCATACTTTCCCGCCTTTGCAAGTCTTCTCATGACTAAAGCCATTGTAGACAACGTAATATACCCTTTACCCTGTTGATCCATTTCTTCAACTATATCCCACATAAGATCAAACTTCTTTACCTTACCCAAACATTCAACCATAAAATTATACACGTTGGGCGAGAACTTGGAGCCCCCCATTTTCGATTTCCCCCAATCGAACAACCCACAAACAGATATCCAATTACCACTAAATCTTTTCAACAAATGGCTAATCAAGCTTTCAGATACACAAACATCACAACCACTTAATGCCTGCACCAAAGATTGCGGTGATTCAAATGGGTTCTTTACAATTTTGCTAATCTTGTCAACATCACTCTCCACCTTATTGCTGCTAACTACAGGATTGACATCTTCTCTTTTATCATAATTCTCAACCCAGTAAGACACTGAAGGAAGTATAAAATCATCATTGGGGTCTTTAGGGACCGAGTTAATCCAAGATGGAAGTTGAGGGGACTCGGGCCTGGTTGGTGGGTCAACCATGGTGGTGGCGGTGGTGGTGGTGCAGAGTGACATGCTAAATAAAGAATACATTTCATTTCGGGACCTTAGAAGTAAATTGAAGTTCAAAATTCTTGATTTGGCCAGCATATTTGCTAACACCCTAACATAGCGAGAGCTTAAACAAAAGAAAAAAAAGGAATTCAACAGATAAATGAAGAATGTGAACAATTTATGAATACACAATCATGGGCATTGAAAAGGGGAAGAACATGAATCTGCTTAAAAAATTTCCCAAGTGGATTTCAAAAGCTGATCGAGGGTTTTCGCTTGAGCAAGTGATTTATGCAGAAGCAAAAGAAAGTGGATTTACCGAAGGCAAAAGATTGATGGCGACGGCGGCGATATGCAGCCGGACTAGGCGGCGGAAACTCTCATCATTTAACGTGAATGAGGGTGTTATGTTGACTTAAATCCTCAACTTCTCTCCCTTTTACATCAGCTCCACCTCATCCATCATTAATAATCACAACTTCACACCATTTTACTCACAGTGGTGACTGTGATAACTTAAGTCATCAATTTCTCTCTCATATTTTTTTTACTATATTTTACTATATTTTATCTTTCCTACTCACATCTATAACAATTATTATCATTATTCATATTATTTTATTATTGTTAATTATACATGATAATAATTTATATCTTTTTATTATAATAATTTTAATTATTAAGTAAATAGTTTTATAAATATAATTATTATTTAATACTCCCTCCATCCCAACTCAAAAGTCATAAATTTCCTTTTTGGGCGTCTCATTTAAAAAGGCACTTTCCCAAAAAGGAAACATTAAATCACTATTCTCTCCACTCATTCTCTCTCCTACTTTACTTTTACACTCACAACATTCTCTTTCTTACATCACCTCCCACTCATTCTCTCTCTCCTATTTAATTTTTTATACTCACAACATTTAAAATTTTTCTCTTTCCTACATCACTTTCTTTAATTTGCGTTCCCTCTCCATTTTATGCCTTTTGACCCGAGACGGAGGGAGTAGTTTTTTTGAAACGGATATATATGGATGAATTGAAATGTTAAAAAAAAAAAAAAAAAAAAAACTTTTGTCACATGCATTTGGGGCATGTGTGTTTCACTTGCCAAACTTTAAACCTTTTACTTGCTGCGTGTTTAATAAATTGAGAGTGGAATAGGGCCCACATTTTTGCAAGCCTTGGAAGTCTTCTGTCAGCCCAAAATGAGGTTAAGTCATGAAAGCCCTTTTATTTTGTTACCACTGCGGACAGGCTCCAATGTCAAATCAGCACAAGCCTCATTGAAAAGGCACCACTGTGGGTGCTCTTAAAGGAATGTTGGGGGGGGGGGGTGTGTGTGCAATTCCGGTGTCACTCCTATAGTTTTGCTAGATCTCATAGCCCACCCTTGAGAAATAGTAATATGCATTTACACCCATAGAAAATACTCTGTGAGTCAAACTTGAATTTATTTACTTCTCGTTTTTTCATTTTCAATGATGAGCTATCCTTAACCTGACCAAATGAATTGGCTGAGAGCATAACACAACAGAGATTTATTTGGCTTGGGTACAATTTAACAACATAACAGTCGGATGCACCAACGGCTCAAATTATATCATATTCAAATGAATGATACATGTTGATAGAAAGCGTGAGTGTCAAAAGACATTAATACCCTTAATAGATAATCAAAGCGCAAAGTTGCAAGTAAAAGAGTAATTCGGAAAGGCCCCATATCCATGATGACATTTAGGCATGACAGTTTTTCAACATCTCGTTAACCCACCCAACCCAATTCAACCCAATTAATATAACAGGTTGTAACAAGTTACCTGAATAACTCGTTAAATTTCGCAAATTGAGCCGAGTTTAACTCGTGAACCCGTTATAATCCGCTAGAAAAAAAATGCATTACGTCAAAAGCCGAAGAAGATGGTAGAGATATGTTTGGGTTGGACACTCTACATGGTGTTCGTTGGCCTGAATATACTGCTCAAGTCTTCTTAATCATCCATCACAGAGATTTGTACTTACTATTAGGCAGAAATACCATTATGGTCCCTGACCTTAAAAACCTTTTCCGAAATAGTCATTAACCTATTTTGTTTTTCATTTTCGTCCCTAACCTACTATTTTTAAGTCACTTTTAGTCCTTCGCGCTAACTCTGTCAAAGTCACTGTTAAAAATTGCAGATGTGGATGTTTGACTTTCACTTGAAAGTCAATACATTCGACATGAAAGGTTTTCAATGCCAAATTCATCACTGAAATTCAAAAAAAAAAAAAAAAAAATCAAATTTGTCCCTAAACTATATTTATTCCAATATTTTTTGATTTTATAACTTACTCGAGAAAAAATTAAAGTGGGCCTATTTTTGGTACTGTTGAAGTTTAGTATTACTATTATTTTTGAACTCAAGTTTGCAACTAGTTAATGCTGATTTTGATTTGGATATTCACTTTGACATATTTGCATTTGGATTCACCTTTTATATTTATATTGATTATGTTTCTTTATGTTTTTTTGCTTAACATTTTGCTTTTTTTTTTTTTTAACAAGTACGAGTAGTGTAGTAGTTTTATGTTTATGATTAAAAGTCAACAGTGCTTTAAATGATTGGTATGAATTGATACCACTGAAAGTACTACATCTCTACGTTTCAAAATAAATGATAAAAACTGTTCAAATTTGTTTGGATTAAAAGCAAATTTGAAACTTTTTTGCTATTCATTTGGGACGAAACGAGTACTTTATAGTTAAAAAATAGGCCCACTTTAATTTTTCCTCGTGTAAGTTATAAAATCAAAAAATATTGGAATAAATATAGTTTAGGGCAAGGTTCTAAAAAGCGCTAAGCGGATGCTAGGCGGTGGAGCCGGGCCTAGCGCTTAGGCGGGGACTAGTCGGGATTATTCGGAATTAGTCGGAACCTAGGCGGGACTTAGAACTAGGCGTTGGAGAGGGGCCTAGTGCCTAGGCGCCCTTAGGCGGGGTCTTTTAGAACACAGGGACTAATTTTAAAAAACAAGTGAAGTTCAGTGATGAAATTGACATTGAAAACCTTCCATGTCGAATGTATTGACTTCCGCGTGAAAGTCAGACATCCACATCAGCAATTTTTAACAGTGACTTTGATGGAGTTAGCGCGAAGGACTAAAAGTGGCTTAAAAATAGTAGGCTAGGGACGAAAACGAAAAACAAAATAGGTTAAGGACTATTTCGAAAAAGGTTTTAAAGGTCAAGGACCATAATGGTATTTCTGTCCATATTATTATGTACCCAAGTTATTTGTATTTTCGACTTTTATTTTACATGTATACTTCGTGTCAAAAACTTGTAAAAAACGCGTTTTTTATGAGCTTACAAAAAAACGTGTTTTACACTCTCACACATACACATACACACAGAGGCCTCCCTCTCTCTCTCTCTCTCTCTCTCTCTCAACGCAGCAACGCAGGAGCTTCTCTCTCTCACAAGACGGAAACTCTCTCTCTCTACTCGCAAACTCTCCCTCTCCGGCCAAACTCAACACCGATCGTCTTCCTCACCAATTTGTTCTCCCCAAATCAACATTCCCCTTCTCTCCCAGCCACGACAGCGATCCAATTCCCCTCAACCTCCATCACCGATCTCTCTCTCCACCCAAACAATCGCCCTCCTAACCAGCTCCGTCTAATCGGCCGGAGCTAACCGTTCCTTCACCGGCGTCCCTCCTCAGCAAAGCTCTTTCTCTCTCAATCCCTTTCCTCACCGAACACCATCTCTGCTCTCCCCAATACAACGCACCCTCTCCCCTGTTCTTGACCTTCGACGAAATTGTATTTTCCGTTTTTCAATCAGAAGCTCCGATTGATATTCACAATTAACATTCTTTGGGAATTTGCTGTTGGTTGGTGTGGGAATTTGATGTGCCAGTTTTCCATATAAAATGTACCAGATTATATGTCGTTGAATACCAGTTTATAAGTATTTGAGTACCAGTTTGAGAATTTGATGCATTGGTGGACTGGATAATTAGATGCCAGTGTATGTGTTTTGGAGTGCCAGTCCATGTATTTTGGAGTGCCAGTTAGTGTATAATAGAGTGCCAGTAAGTGTGTAACTGAGTGTCAATGTATTTTTTGAATGTCAGTTCTTGTAATTTTGAATGTCAGTCCATGTTTTTGAATGCCGAGTTCATGTTTTTGAATATCGGCAAAAATAATTATCGGTGTTTTTGAGTGCCGGTATATGCATTTTGAGTGCCGGTAAATGTGTTTTCAAATGCCAGTCCATGTATTTTTGAATGCCAGTGCTTGTATTTTTGAGAGCCAGCAAAAATATTAGTGTAACAAAGTGCCAGTGTTAGTGTAACAGAGTGCCAGTGTGAAGAGTGTCAGTTCATGTATTTAAAAGTGCCCGTGTAAAAAGTGCCAGTTTCATGTTTATAAAATGCCAGTATGAAATCACTGGTCATTTGTAATATTAACACTGGCATTTATCATGGTTGCCAGTAATTACAAAAATGCCACCGTTTATTTTGAACATGGTTTCCAGTAATTACAAAATTGCCACCGTTTATTTTGAACAGCGCTTTGGAAAACACGTTTTTCCTTTTTTTAAGAAAAAACTAGTTTTTTATAAGACCAACTCATACTTCGTATATAATAACTCCATCAAATACTGTAAACTCTATTTTAGTTGCCTCCTCTTACTTTATTATTCCCTCCAGTATTACATTATTATTTTGATCGGTTAAAAAATGGGGCAATTATCAAATAGTCCCTCATCCTAATGAAAATAACCATCAAGGACACATTTTAAAGAAATTTCACCAGGTCCACGCTTTATAATGACACCCCGTTTTTGATAAAGGCACCCTATGCGACATAAGTTCACTGTTGTTTTTAGTCTTTTAGGGCCTCTATTTTTGCAATTTTATAAGATTATTTGACATATTTGTAAAGTTCACAGTTATTTTTAGTTAAGTTTACAGTTGTTTTTAGTCTTTTATGACCTCTATTTTTGAATTTTATGAGATTATTTGACATATTTGTTAAGTTCACAGTTGTTTTTAGTTAAGTTCACAGTTATTTTTTAGTTAAGTTTACGGTTGTTTTTAGTTAACTTCACAAATCTGAAAATTTGTACTAATAGACCTAGTCGGAATGAGAAGAATCAAAAGGGCAAAAAAATCGACTACTCGAAAAAGAGTTAATGTTTCTAAATACAACAACGTAAACAACGTAGAAGACACACATATGTGTAAATACCTATAATGTCCACATGATAACATTGCAAATACGAGATAGGAGATGATGTTTCACAACTATGAATTTAGTAATCTTCATTACAGAATACTCCGCATGTGCAAAATTTTATGCTCTTGGTTTTCCCACTATAGAATTGTTTAAGTGCTCACTTGGACATGGTAGAGTGTAGATGTGAATTAGTAATTCAGTGCCCCTTCTAATATTTTGCAATTTATCATTTTATTTTTTCTTCTCTACCCTTTCTATGAATAATAAGAGAACATAAATGATATGTATAACTATAAGGATCTATTAATTGGTTTATGTATTATTCTGTATATATTATACATAAAAGGGAATTTGACCCAGAAGTTCCCAATGAAATAAATCACTCCCCCTCAAGTTCCTCATTAAATCGAAATTACCGAAAAGTTCTTATGCAGTAATATATAATACTGCATGCAATATTATTATATTCACTCATATGTGAATATAATACTGCATCTATAATACAACATGGTGAAGAAACTTCTCGGACATTATGATACTGTTTTAGAACTTCCCGATCACTCTCCCTACATAAAAGGTCAGTTACTGGATGCTTCCGACTATCTCAAATCTGGAGTTGGACTGGGATATATCTTTAGTTATATGAATATCTCCTACTACTGTCTTTTTGCAGCTACCGGCTGAAGGTGGTAAAAAGGAGATTGTTAAATCGTGTGGCTCTGAACCTGCTAGAACTCCTAATATACACGAAGACATTTGTTTTAATCCCAACGTTTTTACTGAATTTAAATTAGCGGAAAGTGAAGAGGTAACTATGGTGACCTTGTGATTGAGGTCTCTTTTAATCATCAGATGTCAATGCATTGAAAACTTTTCAACTCGTCAGAGAATGATTCAAATTTTCAGGCCGGAGAATAGATAGAGGGAAAGGAAGCGGACATGAGGCGAAGGAGGCAGCCGGAGTTGGACAAAAAAAGGGGAGAAATTCGCCGGAGGAGGAAGAGGAGATGGGTCGCCGGATATAGGGTGCGTAACTTCTGGAGATTTGCAGCAGATTCGTGGCCGAAATCTGAGGAAATTCGCCTGAATTTATGGAGTTTGGGCGAAAATCCACTTCCTTGGCATGGAGGGTGATTCAGGTGGCGGGTTATGGTGCTTTTTCAGGGAAGAAGGTGGAGGGAGAGAATACGGGGAGGGTCGCCGAAGGGGAAGGGGAAGGGTCGCCGGAAGGATGGTATAGAGAGAAAGTGAGAGAAGAGAGAGGGGGTTAGTTTTATATTTTTGGATAGGAAGGACTAGGTGAAATTTTGATTATGAAGTCAGATTAGTTGGTTAAATTACTATTTTTTTGAGAATTTTGGGCCTTAGCCCGTGGACAATAAAATTGGCCCGCAGCCCGCAGCTCGTTAGCCCGAAGCCTGCAGCCCGTGGACCAAGCCCGTGTCCGGCCCGCCTTGTTTAACGGTACAGGCCCGGCCGAGATTATTGGGCGACGGACGGGCCAAGCCCGCGGTCTTCTGTGGCCCGTTTACCCTTTGTCCGTTTGGCCCGTTTTCCTTTTTTTTTTTTTTTTGAAATGACGTTAATGCCCCTATATATATCCGTTAATATAAACGTTATAGGGTCATTTTGGTCAAAAAAAATTCTGAAAAACTATAAATAACACTTCTTACTTCTATTTTTTTTTCAAAAAAAATTCATACTACCTCAATATTTTCTCTAATCCATCCCAATTTCCATATTCCCATAATTCCATGAAGAAAGAAGGTGGAGGTAATTTTATTGTTTTAAGTATTTCATTTTGTATTAAATTTCATGCTTTAGTATTGTGTTAATAGTAATTTGTTATTTATTATTTAATTCCGAAAATTCTCAAAAAAAATAGTATTTACTAGTTAAATATTGTGTTAAGTAGTTAATTTTTTTTCTTTAATTATTTATTTAAATATTTCGGACAAAAATATAAGTCCTTTGATTAAAAAAAAAAGTAGTTAAAAAATTCTGAAAAAAACGAAAATAAAAAAAACAGTCCATTAATTAAAAAAACAGTTAAAAAATCGAAAAAAATCTGGAAAAAAATTCGAAAACTTTAAAAAAAATCTGAAAAAAAAAAAAGTGGTTTAAAAAATAAAAAAACTTTCAAATAAAAAATGTTTTAAATTTCTAGTTAATTCATTGTTTTTGTTAATTGTTTTTCTTTAATTTTTCTTTCAAAATTTCGAAAAAAAAAAACAATCCTTTCAAAAACAGTACTTAAAAAATTCTGGAAAAAAAAATCGAAAATATAACTCAAAAAAAAAAAAGTCCTTTTTAATTCATTCCTTATTGTTTTTGTTTATTGTTTTCATTTAAGTATTTCTTTTAAATTGCTAGTTAATTGTTTTTTGTTAAATATTTTAAATTTCTAGTTATCAATCATGGATGATATAGTTAATGATATATTTGCATATTCCCCCCCCCACCACCGGTTCAAAATCAAAATCAAAATCAAAATCAAAATCAAAATCAAAATCAAAATGTACCCATTCCAAACCGCCACTCAATAGATAATTCCTTTTTGCACCGTAATGTACCTCATCAAAATTTAGGACGAATAGATAATTCTCTTATGGACCGTAATGATCAAATTATCTTTGATCTAATTAATCAATCCTCAAATCCAATCAACACCACTCAATTTCGCGGCTATACTCCGAATTCGACCTCGGACCCGAATTGGATGAATGAGCCTAACTCAAACTATAATACAGCTAGAACATATCATCACATAGAAGACATAGATGAGGGTGGGGAGGGGGATGAGGATGACGATGAAGATGTACAAGTCACCCACGTAACTCGCACAATTTCAAATATACAACCTACTATCGAAGTTACCTCGGGTAGTGCACCTAGCGGTGCGAGGGGAAAAGGAAAGGGAAAGGGTAAGGGTAAGGCTCCCAAATTGTCTAAGTATGCCCACTTATATGATTTGGTTATTCTTAATGGTGTAGAAAAAGCCCAATGCAAACGATGCAAGAAATATTTAACCCCTCCGGGTGCTTCAGGTACCTCTCATATAAAGAGGCACATGGATAACCATGACCTTGAAGCTGCGATAATGGATCCTAGAATTAAGTTCACATTATTAGGTGAATTGTTTGATCAATTTTATGAAAACATGAATCCCGAACTTGAACCTAATAGTGTAATCACTTTGTCTAGGTAACAACTTAGGGAAATTCACACCATCCTATTTCGTTTGTATGACCACTATTGTAGAACACTCAAAGGGCCAAACACTACATCCGAAAAATTAGGAAAAGAGAAAACTAAGTTGCTTAAAAAAGGTTGGGGTTTCCTGAAGAAAGCAAAAGAGTCATCTACATCCTCTTCTAGTACTACTATTGAAAGTGGGGGGAATGAATTACTCCAATACCTTGATAGTCCCTTCTACCCCTTAGATGGTGAAAGTTTCGAGGACTTAAATGTTCTCCAATGGTGGAAATCTCATGCTAATATTTATCCTATTCTTTCTATGATGGCACGTGATCTACTTACCACTCCGGTGTCCACGGTAGCATCGGAGGCTGCTTTTAGTGCTGCAGGAAGAGTCGTGACGAAAAAGAGGAATAGACTAAAGCCCGCTCTAATTGAGAGGTTGATTTTCCTTTCGGATTGGGATGATGCGGAATTGAGGAAACAAGGCACATTTCGAGATCTTGAAGATGACGAATGCGATAGCCCCGATGAAGACGACCTCAACGAAGAGTTTTTGAGAGATGGATACTAGAAGATTTGAAGAATTCAACAATTTCAAAGAATTTGAAGCTACAACGATATTGAAGATTTAAAGCTTTTTTTAAGACAATGTTTAATTTGAAGATTTGAAGACTATGTTATTTGAAGATTTGAAGACGTTTTTTAATTATTTCCAAGATTATGTTTTAAGACTATGTTATTTCAAGACTTTGTTATTTAAAAAATATGTAATTTAAATTTTCATCATTTCAAGAGTATGTAATTTAAATTTCCATCATTTGAAGACAATGAAAATCCAAAAAAATATGTTGTGTTCTATTAGTAAATTGACTACGTTAGTACGTTATTTCATAATTTTACTTCATTTATTTACAACATTCACAAATGTATACTTCATTTATTAAAAAATAAATGTACATTGTTTTTACTAAATTATTTTCTAAAAGGTATATTTCATTTATTAAAAAAAATATGTTCATTAAAAAAAATAAACTTAGCCCCAAATGCCAAATCCCAATAATGTTAATTATATTTTCTAAATTCTAATATGTATAATTAAACTTTTATTTATATTTAACATTTGAATAAAAAAACAACAAGAACTTAGTGTCCAAGTGGTTAAGTAACAGCAAAACCCTCCATTCAACCCGGTTTCGAATCCCCCCTACCCCAACTCATATTTTGTAAAAAAAAAAAAGGGTTAAATCCGTTTGGCCCGTGGATCCTTGGATCCGGGCCAAACGGGCGGGCCTCACATAGGATTCAATCACGGGCCGGGCTTAAGCCCGTTTATACACACGGACAGAACGGGCTTCGCCCGTATCACTGTTAAACCCGTCATTGCCGGGCCGGGCCGGGTAGCCCGTGTGGCCTTCATCAATCGTGTGGCTCTGAACCTGCTGGAACTCCTAATATACACGAAGACATTTGTTTTAATCCCAGCGTTTTTACTGAATTTAAATTAGCGGAAAGTGAAGAGGTAACTATGGTGACCTTGTGATTGAGGTCTCTTTTAATCATCAGATGTCAATGCATTGAAAACTTTTCAACTCGTCAGAGAATGATTCAAATTTTCAGGCCGGAGAATAGATAGAGGGAAAGGAAGCGGACATGAGGCGAAGGAGGCAGCCGAAGTTGGACAAAAAAAGGGGAGAAATTCGCCGGAGGAGGAAGAGGAGATGGGTCGCCGGATATAGGGTGCGTAACTTCTGGAGATTTGCAGCAGATTCGTGGCCGAAATCTGAGGAAATTCGCCCGGATTTATGGAGTTTGGGCGGAAATCCACTTTCTTGGCATGGAGGGTGATTCAGGTGGCGGGTTATGGTGCTTTTTCACGGAAGAAAGTGGAGGGAGAGAATACGGGGAGGGTCGCCGAAGGGGAAGAGGAAGGGGAAGGGTCGCCGGAAGGATGGTATAGAGATAAAGTGAGAGAAGAGAGAGGGGTTAGTTTTATATTTTTGGGTAGGAAGGACTAGGTGGAATTTTGATTATGAAGTCAGATTAATTGGTTAAATTTCAAACTTCATTTCTTAATTGATCGTTTGACTTGGAATGGAGGATCCACCTGTTGTACTTTCAAATAAAAAGAAATCTAGTACAATTTTAATGTGATACAAAGTGTTCCCTTCCTCCCACTCAAATCAAATTATGATATTTTGTTATTTTGAGTGTTTCACTTAGGGAACGAAGAGAATATAGATTATGTACAAATAAATAAAACATATTTAATAAAAAACTTGACATGTCAATTGCAACCGTTATTTAGTTATTTAATAAGATGAAAAATATTATAATTACATATTTTATTATTTTCTTTCGGTCATTATATATAAATTGCACATATACAATGTATTATCAAAAATTAATTTCATTTTAGGTGGGTTGACATTACATTATACTCCATCTATCCATCTATCCCAAAATGAATGTATAATAGATTTTTAAATTTGTTTTTGTTTAATAGCTAATTTGAATATTTTTTCTACATTAATTTAGAAAAGAGGGAGTATATTACGTACGGGGATAAGGAAGTGTGGATAAATAATTTCAACACTTATTAGTATAGTTTATGTGCTTGCAGTGATCCAAATTTATTTTTTTAACATAACACAATGTTTTGCTGAAAACAAACATCACAGGCGCACGCGCACAAACAACAAGGGAAGAAATAAAACCGATTTAACAAGTTGACCCATTTTAACCCGAACCGCCTCGATTAATCCATATGTTAAATGGGTTGAGATGAATTGTTCTCGTGTCAATTCGTTACTCACTTCAATCCGTGACTCGTTTTAATTTAAATTGCCTCAACCGAACCCAATTGTGAGGCCTAGTGACATTAAGTTCGAAAAAGATGCATGGCATGACAACCTGATCTATGCAAATCTGCATAAGGCCAAGTGGCTCTAATCTTCTATTCCTTCTACTCAACTCATTCCTTGTTTCTCCTTTAATTACAGAAAGATACCGTGAAAAGTAGGGCTGTTACGTGAACTGAACCCGTTCGAGTTCGGTTTGGGCTTGGCTCATAAAAGCTCGAGCTCGAGAAGGCTCGAGTCTAATTTGAACTCGAGCTCGAGCTCGACCCGATTTTCAGGCTTGAATTTTTTTTGACCTGGCTCGAGCTCGGCTCGTTTGTTCAGCGAGCTTTGATCGGGATCGACTCGTTTAAGCTCGGATCGGGATCAGCTCGTTAAAAGCTCGAATAAAAATTTTCGAGCTCGAGCTCGAGACCGAGCTCGGCTCGATAAGCTCGACTTTGATTTCTTTATTATACTTTCATTTGTTTAGTTTTTTCTAACATTTTTATATAACTTTTTGAAAAAAAAACTTCAATACTAAAAAAAATCCAAAATATTTATTTCTATTCATAAAAAATAAAAAAAAAACTATACATTTATACATAAAAATTAAAGAATTTTACCCATCCCTGATTTCTTTATTATACATTCATTTGTTTAGTTTTTTTCTAACTTTTTTATATAACTTTTGAAAAAAACTTCAATACTAAAAAAAATCCAAAATGTTTATTTCTATTCATAAAAAATAAAAAAATTATACATTTATACATAAAAATTAATGGATTTTATCCGTCCCTGATTTCTTTATTATATTTTCATTTGTTTAGTTTTTTTCTAACTTTTTTTATATAACTTTTTGAAAAAAAACTTCAATACTAAAAAAAAAATCCAAAACGTTTATTTTTATTCATAAAAAATAAAAAAATAATACATTTATACATAAAATTAAAGGGTTTTACCCGTTCCTAATTTCTTTATTATACTTTCGTTTATTTATTTTATTTTCCAAATTTCATAGTGGTAGTAGTAGTAGTTGTGGTAGTAGTGGTAGTAGTAGTGGTAGTATTGGTAGTAGTAGTGATAGTGATAGTAGTGGTGGTAGTAGTAGTGGTGGTAGTAGTAGTAGTAGTGGTAGTAATGGTGGTACACTACCATAAAAATGTGTTTTAGCGGCGGAATATTCAGCCGCTAGAGTAACAATTCCGTCGCTAAAGCTCATTCATCGGCGGAATTATTCCGTCAGTGTTCCGCCGCTGGCATCCCGCCGCAGCGGTCTGACGGACCAATATTCGCCGGTGTACATCGACGGAAATGGTATTCCACCGCTGTTCACCGGCGGAAATTTCCGTCGTTGCTGACATTTATTTTAATTAAATTATAATTTCAGCGACGGAAATAAAAATTAAATTAAATTAACTCAGCGACGGAAATTTTCGTCGCTGAATTAATTTATTTTAATTATATTTTTATTCAGCGGCGGAATATTCCGTCGGTGAATTAAAAATTAAATTAAATTAAATTAACTCAGCGACGGAAATTTTCGTCGCTGAATTAATTTATTTTAATTAAATTTTTATTCAGCGGCGGAATATTCCGCCGGTGAATTAAATATTTATTTAAATTAAATTAAAATACACCGACGGAAATTTTCGTCACTGAAATAGTTTTATTTAATTAAAATTCAAAATACACCGATGGAATTTTCCGCCGCTGATAATGCAATAAATAAAAAAAATAAAAAATGTCAATTATAATATTTTAAAAAACTAATAAATTAAAAAAAAATACATCTATAGAAAAATATCAAAATACATCAATTACAAATATCAAATTACGTCAATTAATAATGTCAAAATACATCTATAACAATCTTTTTAAAATTAATTACAAATCTTTCAAAGAAAAAAATACATATCAAATATTTGCAAATGACCATTACCACCATCCAAATTTGAAAAAAAAATCAAAAATCAAAAATGTCAAAACCCACTTTTAACTCCAATTCTCCAACTTCAAAACTCATCTTCTGTCAAAACCCACTTTCAATTCGAAAGTAAAGGGGGGCGGATCGAGGGGACGGCGGGTTTGGGGTAATTTTTTGAGTAGAGGGGCGAGGAAGAGGCGGAGATGGAGATGGAGGCAGGGTGGAGGAAGAGGCAGAGATGGAGATGGAGGCGGAGACAGAGATGAAGAGAAGGCGGAGATGGAGGTGGAGGCGAAAAAGATGGTGAAGACGCTGGGAAGATGAATGGGAGGTGGAGGGTTGCTGGGAAAATGGCGGAGTGGGTGGGGATGTCGTCGGGAAGGAAGGAAGGGGCGGAGATGGAGATGGAGGCGAAGATGGAGGTGGAGGCGGAGACAGAGATGGAGAGAAGGCAGAGATGGGGGTGGAGGCAAAAAAGATGGTGAAGACGCTGGGAAGATGAATGGGAGGTGGAGGGTTGCTGGGAAAATGGCGGAGTGGTCGGGGATGTCGTGGGGAAGGAAGGAAGGGGATGGGGAGCGCTGTCTGGAGGCGTCTGAAGTGGGGAGGAGAGATAGAGTGAAATGGGGAGGTGGAGATTAAATTATAGGGTTGGAGATATTGTTTGGTTGGTTTAATTGTGAGCCATTGATGAGTATTGTAATAAATGGTTGGATGGAGAAGAAGTGTTTTTGTGATGATCCATGTGAACATTTAAGTAGCCAATGAATGATTGACATCTCATAATAAATAAACCAAGTAAATTATGAACCATTGGATTCAATATATGTGATGTATTTAATGGTGAGGATGTTGTTTGATTTAGTGATCCATGTGAATACAAGAGGTCCAATAAAGTAATGCCACCTCTTATGATTTATTTGTTTTACATCAAAATTCAATTGATAATTATAATAAGTAGTAATAATACTTATTAAAAATAATAATAATTTGACTTAAAAAAATACTATTTCATAATAATAATTAGGGATGGCAAAAAACTCGAACCCGCCCCGAACCCAAAAAGACCCGCCCCTAATAGCTCGGGTTTGGGACGCAATTTTAAAAACCCGCCGGGTTTTTATAGGGTTCGGGTTTACCCCCGCCCCGCCCCGAACCCGCCCCGATTAGTTATGAAATTACTTAAATACCCAAATCTCTAGTACGCTTAGGGTTTCCCGTTCTTTACTTCCTTTCCTCTTCTCTCCCAAATCCCAATTCCTTTCCTCTTCTCTCCCAGTTCCAGTTAGCGCCGCACCCCACCGCAGCAGCAAGTTGCCATCGAAGTACACACACACACATCGATTATCGCAACAGGAAAACATCAGGAGAGATGGGGGTTACGAAGGAGCAGGTTGAATCCTCTCCCCAATCGAAGAAGAAGCTGAATCCTCCTCACACAGTTAGCTCTCACATTCACGTTGGGAAAGATAAGAGAGCTCTGAAGGTTGCCAAGCGAAAGTTGGGCACCCACAAGAGGGCAAAGAGGAAGAGTGAGGAGATGTCTAATGTTCTCCGAAAGATGAGGTAATTGCTTTGAAGTTAAATCATTCAAAGTCTAGTTTAATATGATTTCAGATAATAATTTTTCATCTTCCTTGAAATTTTGAAGTCTTTCAGCATTTTTCAAGTGTTTTGAATTATTTTTTTCTTTCACAAGTGTACATGCCTTCTTACCCTGTTTGTGTTCTGAAACAGGTCAGGAGGAGGTGCAGAGAAGAAGAAGTGAATCATTTTTACTTGCAGTTTTTCTTGTGAACTTTAAATATGGAATTTTGTTTGAAAATGTTGGTATATCTGTTGTTTAGATACTTATATTTTTCTTGTTAGAATCCTGTTTCTGTTTTAATGGAAGAATTGAGACCCAGTAAAGTAATGTGTGAAACTACTTTTTTTCTACTTTGGCAGCAGGAAAAAGGTTCGAAATTGGTGTTTGTTCAGTGTTTCAAAACTAGGGTTCTAAGTTTGAAATTCACCTTTGTTGATTAGTAGTTCAGACTGGAGATGTAATTATCGGGGCAGGGCGGGTTCGGGCAAGGGTAGATCACTATAGGGGCGTGTAATAACCCTAATATATTTTCTTTTTATTTTATTTAATTGTTAAATGTTATTTTGTTAAGGGTGTTATTTGATTAAATATGAATCTATTCCTATATGGACTGGGATAGTGTGGATTAGGTTTGGAAAAACCTATAAGGCAACTAGGTGTCATAAAGTCGTGAGGCTCTTGGAGTTCGTAACGGCTAAAGTCTCTTGGCCTTCATAACCGACTCCATGCCAAGGATAAAAGAGGGAGGCGGCCAGGTGAGAAGAGGTTTAGAGAGAGAGGAAGACCTTAGAAAGAGAGAGAGGGCGGACATAAGAAGAAGGCGGCAGCAGAAAGAAAGAAAGAGAGAAGAGAAAGAAGGAATAAGAGTCTATGTAACGACCCTAAACCTAGGCACTAATTTTAGTATAATATGATATGCTTTTAATATTTATGTTAACTTTATGTGCTTATGTTATGCCTTTAATGTTATGATAAGTTGAGATGGTTAGGAGATAATTTTAAAGCCTTGGGATAAAATGAAAGTAAGTTAAAGTCTTTGGGTTGAATTAAAATAATTGAAAGTAAAATAAAGTAATAGGGTGTAGTGATAATGAAATGAGCAAATAAAATATTTTGGGGTTGGGAAGGTTAATTTAAAAAGAAAGAAAGAAAGAAATTAGGAAGTATGGGGGGCCATACTTCCTCCCCTTATTCCCTCACCCTTCCTCCTTCTAAGTCAAACCTCCCCATACTCCCTTTACACTTTTCATTCACCTCCTCCATCATCCTCCTTCATTTCTCTCTTACAATTTTCATGGAAACCTCATTATGAAACCACCTCTTCTTAAGCTCCTACCAAGTTCAATCCTTCTCCATTTTTCAATCCAAGAGTACTTTTGTGATTGGTGCATCTAGGAGAGTTGATTAAGCCAAGAAAATCCTTAATCCACCTCTTATTTCCTAAGGTGAGTTATTATGACCCTTCCCTTCATTAAATACTCATGAACTCTTTATTGTGGTTCTTGTTATGAGGATAGTTGTTTAAATGCTTTGGAACCCTCTTGAAGTTGGAGAATTGATAAATGATATGGAATGATGCTCTTATTCTTAGAAGTTGATTTAGAGTGTAAGAAATGGGTGGAGATAATTTTAGAAAATTAAACTTGAAATGTGTTGGTGAAATGGGTTGAAAATCTTGTGGAAAATAATCTAGGTTTATGTTATTTTGGGTTTAAAGGATTTAGGATGAGGTTTGTAAAGTTAGGAAATTCTTTTGGTGATCATGAAAATTAGGAAGATTTAAAAAGGGAAAAGAACCTAGGTAAACAAGGGTTTGAAATCTGATCTTGCTGGACAGGGGTCTTGGGCGGTCGCCCAAGTGGTGATGAGCGGCCGCCCATGTAGACAGAAACTGGGATACTTGGAAACTCCTCTTGGGCGGTCGCCCAAGAGGTTGTGTGTGGTCGCCCATGAGGGCAGCAACTTGGGTTCCTTTTGAAAACCACTTGGGCGGTCGCCCAAGTGGCATGGGCGGTCGCCCATGGTGTCAGAACTTCCTTAGTCTCCTTTCTTGCTGATTGTTACCCACAACCTAGCAACATGACTTCTAACCATTATAAATTAATAGAACCTAATCCAATTCGGATAGGAATCAATCCTTTTCAACCTAGATTCAAGTAGAGCTTTTGGGCCACTTAAGTAATGTGACTTCAACTTGATAAATTTAGCTTGAATCTATAGAGACCTTGTAATATGGAATATTGTCCGGAAAATGGTTGTTAAGCTTGATTCGTACTTCACCAATGTGGTTCGAACTTGGGAAGTAGATCATGAACTTTTATTAAGGTTATCCGAGGTGGTGTAATGACTTCGTATGAATGATTTATGGTACATGGTGACATTGTTATCCCAAGTGTGATTATGTGGCATATTATTACATTGTTATCCCAAGTGTGGATTATTCGGTTATATTGTTATCTTATTTGATTTCATATTCATTGATTGTACTATGTATAGTGTATTACTTAAATGTTGCACTATGATATTGGTTGAACATGAGTATATTTTACCATGTGGCTATATTGCTTATCCCCTTTGTGGATTAGATTTCAAGTAACTATTATGTGCTTGATAATGTGTTAATCAGCTGATGTTGGGGGTATAGCATAATACGATCAATTAGGGAAGTGTGACCTAATGTGATCGAATTATGTTATATCTGTGACCATCCCCTCATGTGGCCACAGGTCGGGGTTATAGCATCTGTATTGAGCCAAAAGCCTTACAGAGTTGCTACTATCTTATATGGTTCCCTGAAAAATGGGTCTTATAAGATGTGAGTATTGCTTAAGCAGCTCACCTAAGATTGGAATTTTATATCCAATGTTGTACGACTATTGTTCAGACGGGAAAAGGTAAACCGAGGTAATGTAAAGTGTTTACGGCTTTTCCAATGTGTTATATGCAACTTGTTATGTGTTGCATCTTATATGGCATATTGCTGCATTCATAATAGCTTGCTGAGATTTATTCTCACCCCTCTCCCTTTAATGTTTTTAGATTTCGAGACAGGCGGACCGGCCAAGTAAGGGCGGTGAGGAGTTTGGAAGTGATATTTTGGGAATTGTCGGGGTATGTATATGTTGGGGTAGAAAGTGTATTTTGGTATAATTCATTTAGGGAGTTTGCATTTATAAACCTTAACTTTATGTTATAACCGATACCTTTTGTAACTAAAACAGCTTATTACTTTCAAAGTTGGTCAACTCTTTCTCCATCGTGGAAAGGTGTAGAGTTATTTTGAAATGGTTATGATAATTGTGTTTATGTTTGAAAGTTAAATCAAAGTTTTAAAAGTTTAGGAAATTTGGGTTAGTTTGAGGACGCTCCAGCTCGGGACACGTGTAGGTTCCGGGACGGGGTCCTCACAGTTGGTATCAGAGCTCGATTAGAGTTCTCGGGTAGAGTCTAGCTGAGTGAGAGTGTGTGATAACTGACGTCGAGAGTTTAATGCAGGAATTTGTTCAATGACAGAAAATGATAATGACCAACCATAGAATCAAGGAAATGTGAGCAATATGGAGAGATAGATTCCTCCACAATCATTTGAGGTATATTACCTGTCTCCGGAGTTAGGGGTCATACTTTCTAAATTCCCGTTCATTTCATTCTCATGTGGCATTACATTTCGCTTTTATTTGCATAAATGGCTTAAGAGTTGCCTTATGTGTTGGAGGTTCTACTCTTATGGGAGAGTACCTCGAATCATTCTTGATTATCATGGTAATTGTGATTAAGTGGGCATGGATTGCTGGTGGATGTGGTAGAGATACCAATCCGTGAATTATTGTAATATTGATCTGAAATATTTGAGTAGTTGTTGTGTTTGGGGAGGACTGTCGCAAGAAGCGAGTCTCCTTATCTATGTTTGATTTGCCTCCGTGTGTAGTCGAGGCGGATAAGTCATTAATTGATATTATGTCATATATGCGTAAATGTCAAAAGTAGGGCCTAAGGAATGTGAAGGTTATCTGGGTTATGTGTTATATTTGAGTAAAAGTCACTTGAATTATCTCATGTACCGGTGGTGAATAAATTAGTGAACTCCTAGTTGAGGTTAGGTATATGGCCTAATTAAGAGTGGTTTATGGTTGTATAACTTGCGTGAGTATTTATACATTGGTGTCTCGTGGTGGAGACTAGATATATGAAACTAGTATTGAAAGTGATAGTCTAAGTGGGATTATATGGTTTATAAGATATCGCGAGTACGAGTTCTTATAGAACTGACATATATTTGCCTTATGTGCTATAAGTATATTCTCTAATGAGAGATGGATCGTATTCTTGCTACTAATTTGAATAGGAAATCAGATATTCTTGTAGGTGATATCACCCTATAAGTTGACTAAGTGGTGTTTTCCATGTGAGTTTCGGGTTCCCATCAGGTATCATGCTAGGATATTGAGGCTTTGAGTTGATACAAGGTACTATTTTGGTAGTCGGATCCCTAGATAGAGGACACTAATTGGGATGATGGAATTGATGATTCAACTTGGGAAATTATTTGATAAAGAAGATAATGAGCTTAGCGAATCTCCGTAAGGATAAATTATTACTATATTTAGAAAAGATGATACTTGGTGGTTATTTGTAGATTATGGAGATCTCAAATTGATAACTGTGAAGAATAAGTATTCGTTATCACTTGATGATTTGTATGACTGATTTTAGAAACTAGTAGAATACTCAATGGTTATTAGTTGAATTTTCGGGGTGTTACAATTACAGTGAATATTTGTTTTAAGGATATACTTAAGACAACATTTGTATCTAGTATGACCGTTTTGATTTGTTGTTGTGTATTAGTTATGGAGAGGTAAATAGGGTAAATGTGAAGAAGTATAATAGATGTAGTTATTGGTGACTTATAGGATCAACTTCAGGAATTGGTAATATATGTATATGGTTGTTTTGAGAAACGATTATCATTAGTTGAGAATATAAAATGAGGATAAATCTTATTGGAAGGCAGGATACTTTAGGATGATTACACCCTATAGGTCGACTTAGTGGCGTGACTCATATGAGGGATTGGTGTGATGCTTGGAAGATATTGACGTTATACGGATTTTGAGTTTGTTGATGGTTATTGAGAGGTAAGTTAGTTTATACTGTTAATGTTTAATTGCAATTTGGGGATGATTGATATATGTGAGTTCCAATTATATTTTCTTATTTAGAAATCATGGTATTTGATCAGAAACTTAATGTATGCAATATGTTGTTACTAAGTACAATACCAATATCAAAAGTAGTGAAGGGATGACTCAAATTAAATAAAAGTTTTGAATATTCAACTTGAGGAATTATTGAATTGAGGATGATTTACCAAGTTTATTATCTTAATGAATGTTTTAGTGTTATTTATAGAAGATAGTATTAGTATTACGAGATTGTGTTTTCTTATAGAGAATTTAACTAAGTATAAATATTATGAGTGGTTTAGTTAATTAAAACTGGTATGGGCCGATTTTAAATAAATAAACCATTCGAGTCTCACTGGATCTCTTTTTATCTATCCCTTGGAATTCTGAAAGATGTTGTAAATTTTAGAAAGACTTGATATTCTAAAGATATAATTTGTACAGAAGCAAGTAGAAAGGCAACGTAGTTCCCCTATAGTGATTAATTATATTAAAGTTTTGATCCGAGAAATGATTTGATAAATTGTGGGGTTATTAATGTGACGGTCGCAGTAGACTCGGTTTTTGTATTGGAGTTAGATCGGCTCCGTTGTGGGCGGCCAACCATTTGATTCGGATATTGATCTGTCACTGGGCCTGAACATAATTGTGTCACTGGGCCTGAACATAATTGGAGCATTGAATTGTGAAATTTGGTCAATTAATATTCCGTTTATGGAATCAGAGTCTTATTAGCATGTCCATATTTATTATTCCATGGGCAGTTGTTTAATGTTTGTATTATGAGAATTGCGGACGAGATAATTGAAATAACTCGTTTCAAGTGAGTCAAGACATAAGGCGGTTTGGTCACAAATGTGAAAATAGAATATTGGCGTTAGAAGATTTATTAAAATAATTAGAGTTCTAGATTGAACTTGAGAGTATTATCAAGATGGATTTTTTTGATTGGGTTACCTTGGAAGTAAAAAAAAAAAAAAGGGAAGTATGTTGTTTTGTTTATAAAAAGTTGATTGTATTTTCTACTCATTATATATGTATATAGTGATGAGATTCTTTGATCAAGTCCTCATATATGTTAGGGGATAGTTTGATTGTATAAACCCCATAGTATTAAATGGATTGGATAGACATCCTTTGGGAAGGTCCTTTTGGAATATATGAATGCTATTAAGTTTAACCTTGTGAAAATTTAAGGAATCATTACTTATTGTTGAGGATATGCTACGGGCATGTACAATGGATGTTAGTAGTCGATAGGACGTATGGTTACCAGTGGTTGGGTGCGTATAATAGCAGTTATCATTCTAGCATTGAGATAAAACCGTATGAGGCGTGGTTCGGGAAGAAAATATCGATCTCCAATTGGTTGGGGTGAGGTTGGTGAAGCAAGGCCTAAGGTAAATTGGCACCAAAGTTTGTTAATCCATTTGAAGCTTTAGAAAAGGTTGGTGATTTGACTTATAGACTGGCTTGGAGCAGCTTATAGAGTATTTGAAGTTCTTAATGTAATATTGTAATGTATTTGGTGACATAAGTTGTAATACTTTTATTTATTTATATTTTTATTGAGGTCGTGAAAATTCGGGTTAGTGATATTTGTATGGTATTCTTGGAACATTAAGTTGTAATATCGTATTATTAATGGAATTAGAAATCTTGGGGAAGAATCACAACATTGAAGAGACTATTTGGGAATTGGAGTCTGAGGTATATATAAGTAACCGAGGCGGGTTGAACATTTAGGTAAGTCTTTTTAAAATTTGGGACGAATTTTCTTTAAGGGGGAGTGAGTGTAACGACCCTAAACCTAGGCACTAATTTTAGTATAATATGATATGCTTTTAATATTTATGTTAACTTTATGTGCTTATGTTATGCCTTTAATGTTATGATAAGTTGAGATGGTTAGGAGATAATTTTAAAGCCTTGGGATAAAATGAAAGTAAGTTAAAGTCTTTGGGTTGAATTAAAATAATTGAAAGTAAAATAAAGTAATAGGGTGTAGTGATAATGAAATGAGCAAATAAAATATTTTGGGGTTGGGAAGGTTAATTTAAAAAGAAAGAAAGAAAGAAATTAGGAAGTATGGGGGGCCATACTTCCTCTCCTTATTCCCTCACCCTTCCTCCTTCTAAGTCAAACCTCCCCATACTCCCTTTACACTTTTCATTCACCTCCTCCATCATCCTCCTTCATTTCTCTCTTACAATTTCCATGGAAACCTCATTATGAAACCACCTCTTCTCAAGCTCCTACCAAGTTCAATCCTTCTCCATTTTTCAATCCAAGAGTACTTTTGTGATTGGTGCATCTAGGAGAGTAGATTAAGCCAAGAAAATCCTTAATCCACCTCTTATTTTCTAAGGTGAGTTATTATGACCCTTACCTTCATTAAATGCTCATGAACTCTTTATTGTGGTTCTTGTTATGAGGATAGTTGTTTAAATGCTTTGGAACCCTCTTGAAGTTGGAGAATTGATAAATGATATGGAATGATGCTCTTGTTCTTAGAAGTTGATTTAGAGTGTAAGAAATGGGTGGAGATAATTTTAGAAAATTAAACTTAAAATGTGTTGGTGAAATGGGTTGAAAATCTTGTGGAAAATAATCTAGATTTATGTTATTTTGGGTTTAAAGGATTTAGGATGAGGTTTGTAAAGTTAGGAAATTCTTTTGGTGATCATGAAAATTAGGAAGATTTAAAAAGGGAAAAGAACCTAGGCAAACAAGGGTTTGAAATCTGATCTTGCTGGACAGGGGTCTTGGGCGGTTGCCCAAGTGGTGATGAGCGGCCGCCCATGTAGACAGAAATTGGGATACTTGGAAACTCCTCTTGGGCGGTCGCCCAAGAGGTTGTGTGCGGTCGCCCATGAGGGCAGCAACTTGGGTTCCTTTTGAAAACCACTTGGGCGGTCGCCCAAGTGGCATGGGCGGTCGCCCATGGTGTCAGAACTTTCTTAGTCTCCTTTCTTGCTGATTGTTACCCACAACCTAGTAACATGACTTCTAACCATTATAAATTAATAGAACCTAATCCAATTCGGATAGGAATCAATCCTTTTCAACCAAGATTCAAGTAGAGCTTTTGGGCCACTTAAGTAATGTGACTTCAACTTGATAAATTTAGCTTGAATCTATAGAGACCTTGTAATATGGAATATTGTCCGAAAAATGGTTGTTAAGCTTGATTCGTACTTCACCAATGTGGTTCGAACTTGGGAAGTAGATCATGAACTTTTATTAAGGTTATCCGAGGTGGTGTAATGACTTTGTATGAATGATTTATGGTACATGGTGACATTGTTATCCCAAGTGTGGATTATGTGGCATATTATTACATTGTTATCCCAAGTGTGGATTATTCGGTTATATTGTTATCTTATTTGATTTCATATTCATTGATTGTACTATGTATAGTGTATTACTTAAATGTTGCACTATGATATTGGTTGAACATGAGTATATTTTACCATGTGGCTATATTGCTTATCCCCTTTGTGGATTATATTTCAAGTAACTATTATGTGCTTGATAATGTGTTAATCAGCTGATGTTGGGGGTATAGCATAATACGATCAATTAGGGAAGTGTGACCTAATGTGATCGAATTATGTTATATCTGTGACCGTCCCCTCCTGTGGCCACAGGTCGGGGTTATATCATCTGTATTGAGCCAAAAGCCTTACAGAGTTGCTACTATCTTATATGGTTCCCTGAAAAATGGGTCTTATAAGATGTGAGTATTTCTTAAGCAGCTCACCTAAGATTGGAATTTTATATCCAATGTTGTACGACTATTGTTCAGACGGGAAAAGGTAAACCGAGGTAATGTAAAGTGTTTACGGCTTTTCCAATGTGTTATATGCAACTTGTTATGTGTTGCATCTTATATGGCATATTGCTGCATTCATAATAGCTTGCTGAGATTTATTCTCATCCCTCTCCCTTTAATGTTTTTAGATTCCGAGACAGGCGGACCGGCCAAGTAAGGGCGGTGAGGAGTTTGGAAGTGATATTTTGGGAATTTTCGGGGTATATATAGGTTGGCGTAGAAAGTGTATTTTGGTATAATTCATTTAGGGAGTTTGCATTTATAAACCTTAGCTTTATGTTATAACCGATATCTTTTGTAACTAAAACAGCTTATTACTTTCAAAGTTGGTCAACTCTTTCTCCATCGTGGAAAGGTGTAGAGTTATTTTGAAATGGTTATGATAATTGTGTTTATGTTTGAAAGTTAAATCAAAGTTTTAAAAGTTTAGGAAATTTGGGTTAATTTGAGGACGCTCCAGCTCGGGACACGTGTAGGTTCCGGGACGGGGTCCTCACAGTCTAGGTTGAATCAAAAAGGTAAATCATTCAACACTTCCTAGTTATTGTTTTCTATATAGATGATTCTAGAAAACATAGAACCCTAGATTCAAGATCTATGATTATGGTTTGATCAAATATGATTATTGATAATGAATGAGTATTGATATTAGATCTAATCTTTGACGAACATTGAATTGGATTGGGCATGATAAATCTTAAAGATGAACTAGGATTTTTATGCTAGAAGGAAAGAAAGAGGAGTAGGTTTTATGTGTGTGTATGTGTGTCGTGTGTGTGAGTTTTAGGGTTAGTGGGTGTAGTGTGTGTTTATGGGTGCTGTGAATAGTAATCTGTGTGTGTAGTGTGTGTGCTGTGAATAGTAATCTATGTGTGTTGTGTGTGCTGTGAACAGTAACTATGTGTGCTGTAAATAGTGTAATTAGTGTGAGAAAAGTCACAAAAAGAAATTGAATAAGGTTTGTAAGCCTAGAAACCCTAAGGGTAATTTGTGAAACCAAAAAGAGGGACACTAGTTAACCTTAAAAGGAGTTAAAAGAGGAATAACTCATATGTTAACAAGATGATTTAGAATGGGTAATTAAAGTAAATAGGAATTACTTTTACCCTAAGAAGTATTTATTTGCATAATTGTAGATTTGTGCAAGGATCCGTTGCAAGGAAACGCAAGCGATAAAGGTAAGAGATTACGTTCTTTAGACTTTTAGTTTCAATCCTTGAGTTAGGATTCCATGTTTTTAAAAGTATATATGCTACCAAGTGGCAGGTAGTATTTTTAAAATGATCCCTCGTATGATCGTTCTTTGTTGAATCTTACCCTTGATATGTTTTGTTCAATGGGCATCTAAAGTAATTGAAATTGTTTAATGTGTTCTTGTACCTATGAACACCATATGTGGAAATTCCTATACCTGATTGAAAAGGGTATAGTTGGCTATATCTGATTGAAAAGGATATAGTAGCTTTGTCTGATTGAAAAAGACTTAGCAAGAATTAGTCTGATTAAAAAGGACTTTATGAGAATTAGTCTAATCCCTGAAAAGGACTTAGACGCTTATACACTACTTGATGAAGTAGTTGACTATCATGATATGTCGGGATAAGGGAGCGCCCTGAACAGGCTTGGAGTCTCTTATTCAAGGATCACCCTGAAAAAGGTGTATCAAGGTCACCCTGAAAAGGTGTAATGTTACTTTGGAATTGACGGACTTGTGTGAATACAATCTTCATTACCTATATTTTTGTGATAGTGCCACCACTTGTTACTTGAAAAGTATCTTTCGTTATTGTACTCGTACCTGTACTTTAATTGATATAACTATCATGTCGTTGAATAATTCGATTGGTTCGTTATTTCGGTCATCTTTCCTTAGTACCCGGAGAGATTCCGTATGAACTTACTGAGCATTGTTCGCTCACCCCTTTTTCTTATTTTTCCCTCCCAGGTAAGCGATAGGAGAAGTTGATCGGTCGCAGGGATAGCGGCTTGAATTGGGGGTAGGGTTTGGTATTAATAATTATGTACTTATCGAGCTAGTGGGTTGTACTAGCCGTTAAGATTGAAAGACCGTTATTTTCCGCATTTAAATTATGGTTAGGGTGTACTAGCCGTTACTTTTGAAAACATTTATGATGGTTGTATTACTTTAGGGTTAGGGTGTCGGTTGAGATGCCATTTTGATGATTATTAATAAATGTTGGGAATTGTTTTTATTATGGAAACTTGGGGTTGTTACAGTTGGTATCAGAGCTATGGCTTTAGGTCACATGGGAGAACTTAGATTGTTAAGGATTATTAGAAGAAAGTAGTGCTTAGCTATTATTGGGTCTACCCAAGAGTCATCTTGGGATATAAAGTTTCGGGGATAAGATTACTCTAGGAGCAGGAGTATGAACTTACTTGGGAATTTAGAGTATTTATTTTGAATTATATAATTTTGGGTTATGATTACTATTCTGGTATTTGAGGTTTATGAGATACTGATGAGTGATTCATTTAATTGTAGGAAATGAATGTTGCTAGTGGAGTATGGAGTAAGTTTATTAAGGTTCAAACGGCTAGGGGAGGGTTGGTACCGATCAATAAATACCTGTGGAAGATTCGGAAGTATAGAGAGCTAGCTAGAAACGAGCGAGAACTAAGAATCAAGGCTGAAGTGGAAGCGGCCCATATGAATGAAGAGTTAGAGGAGGTGAAGTTAGAGCTAATGACAATAAAAGGGGAATTGATCATGACGGAAGAATGGGCTGATAAGATTATGGAGCAGAGTTCTGTATGGTATTATGAGTTGAAAGACCTGAAAGAAGCCAATGAGGCAGTAGCAGTTGAGAACCAAGTGGGAGACTTAGAAGGAACCGAAGCCTATCCGATAGTAATCGAGGACGATGAAGTTGAGATGGTGACACTTGTGCGTAGGTCTCGAGGAAGACCTAAGGGATCAAAGAAAGTGGTCAAGACACCGAGTGGAAGACCTAGGGGAAGACCTAGGAAGAATGCAGTTCCATAAATAAAGTTGAAGATTTACTTTGTTTCCTAGAATAATGAATGGTATCTAGTTGGAAGTTTGCATTTGAGGATTTATTTGTTTTGACTCAGACAATGTTTTTATGAAATTAAAGTTAGTTGTGTTTTGTTGAATTACGTTTTGATTGAACTTATCCATTAGTGTTAATTTAATATGTTAACCGGAAAAGAGAAAGGTTGATCTATTGAAACAACCAACGTGAATAGAAATCGGCCTATTGAAACGGCCAAGTGTGATTAATAGTTGGTCTATTGAAATGACCAATGTGAAAAGAAATTTAGGTCTATTGAAATGACCTCTGAATGTATTTTGGGTCTATTGAAGTGACCTGTAAAAGAAGTGTTGGTCTATTGAAACGGCCAAGTATGATTAATTTGAGTATATTGAAACGACCTGTAAAATTAATTTGGTCTAGTGAAATGACCTATGAATGTGTTAATCGATCTATTGAAACGATCGATGGTCTAGTGAATGGACCAATTGTATAATGGAAGTCTATTGAAACAACCTAATTTAAGTGAATTCTATAGGAGTAGCAGGTGTAAGTAATATTAGTGTTGGTCTATTGAAACGACCAATAGGCCTATTGAAACGACTTATGAGAGAAATGCCGGTCTATTGAAAAGACCAAGGGTCTAGTGAATTGACCTATGACTTAAATGTTTAGTCTGTTGAGACGGCCTATGTTTATAGTATAAAAGTATTAAGCATTGAGTATTTCTAGTGTAGGCATGGGTAATAGTGCCTTGTATTCGTAATACTGATAAGTATTGTGAGAAAGATGGTGCTGAAAGTAAGTACCCAAGTAAGAATTTTAACAATCGAAGGTTGAGAACAAAGGTGAGGTCCTTAGGCGAGGATCTGATGAAAAGTGTAATATGTGCGAGTGAAGGCACAAGACTGATGAAGGTTGGTACAGAGAGAAGAAATGTTCCATTGTGATAAAGTAGGTCATGCACGACGATGATATCCGGAACCTAAGAAAAATGCAGCTGCTCAAGGAGCCAGCACTGATAAGAACAATGGAGGAGGTCGTGGAAGAGTGTTCACCATGACTGCCAGGGATGCGAGGGCCACCAATGATCTTGTGGCAGGTACATTTCAACTTTATTCTCGTAGCGTTTATGCTTTGATAGACACTGGTGCTACACATTCTGTCATTACCACTCGTCTAGCTAAGAAATTGAACTTGAAACCCGAGGCATTAGAAATAGCTTTGGTGATAGATACTCCGACTAGAGAGTCAATCCCTATCTCATCTAGTTATAAGATGTGTCCTCTGGGAATAGGAGATAGAGAACTTGAGGTTGATCTTATTGAGTTAGAAATAAACAAATTTGACATTATCCTGGGGATGGATTGGTTAGCTGCTTAACATGCTAAAGTAGATTGCTTTAAGAAGGAGGTGCAATTCAAGTTACCATCTGGAGAAGAGTTTAGCTTCCAAGGATCGAAGCTGAGAAGTCAATCGGGTCTTATTTCGGTAATGAAGGCTCGAAAAATGTTAAGGAAGGGGTGTGAAGGGTTTTTGGCCTATATTGGCGAGACGGACAAGAAAGAAGTGCGTATAGAAGCTCTTTCGATGGTCAGAGATTTCAAGGATGTTTTCCAGAAGATTTGTCGGGAATACCACCAGAGAGGGAGGTGGAATTTTCCATAGATTTAGTACCAGAAACCGTACCGATATCCAAAGCACCGTACAGAATGGCGCCGGCTGAACTTAAATAATTGAAGGAACAATTGCAGGAATCATTGGATAAAGATTTGATTAGGCCAAGTGTTTCACCATGGGGTGCGCCAGTGTTATTTGTGAAGAAAAAGGATGGATCGATGAGGATGTGTATCGAATATCGAGAACTGAATAAAGTGGCGATGAGAAATCAGTATCAATTACCGAGGATTGACGACTTGTTTGACCAACATCGGGGAGCGTGTTACTTTTTGAAAATAGATTTGAGATCGGGATATCATCAATTGAGAGTGAAAAAGGAGGATGTTTCGAAGACGGCCTTTAGGACAAGGTACGGTCACTATGAGTTTTTGGTTATGCCGTTTGGACTGACGAACGCACCAGTAGTATTTATGGAGCTGATGAACAGGGTATTTCAGAAATTTTTGGATAAGTGTGTAATTGTATCTATAGATGATATTCTGGTTTATTCTAAGACCAAGGAAGAACATGAAGAGCATTTAAGGTTGTTACTGCAAATCTTAAGGGAACAAAAGTTGTATGCGAAATTTAAGAAGTGTGAATTTTGGTTGGAGGAAGTAGCATTCTTAGGGCATATGGTATCTAAGGATGAGATTGCTGTAGATCCGGCAAAGATAGAAGCTATAGTGAATTGGGAGAGACCAACTACTGTCAGTGAGATTAGAAGTTTCTTGGGGTTGGCAGGATACTATAGGAGATTTGTGGAAGGATTTTTGAAGTTATCAGGACCATTAACGAAGTTAACGCAGAAAGGAGCAAAGTTCGTTTGGTCGGAAGAATGTGAAAAGAATTTTCAAGAGCTGAATAGGCGATTGGTCTCCGCACCAGTTCTTACAGTACCATCAGGATCCGACGAATTTGTGATTTATAGTGATGCTTCGTTGAAGGGATTGGGTTGTGTATTAATGCAGAATGATAAGGTTATAGCCTATGCGTCAAGACAACTAAAGAACCATGAGAAGAATTATCCCACCCATGATTTGGAGTTAGCAGCCGTAGTTTTTGCATTGAAAATTTGGAGACATTATTTGTATGGGGTAAATTGTTAGATTTATATGGATCATAAGAGTCTTAAGTATATCTTCACTCAGAAAGAGTTGAATGTGAGGCAAAGGAGATGGCTAGAATTACTTAAGGATTATGATTGTACGATTTTGTATCACCCCGAAAAGGCTAATAAGGTGGCAGATGCTTTGAGTAGGAAGAACCGTGGAACCCTAGCGGTGTTGATTTCTAAAGGGGTAAGTACGTGGAATAATATTGAAATTTTTGGGTTGGAGGTAAAAGTTAGGGGATACTTGGCTTAAATGAGTGTTCAGCCGACACTTTTGGACCGAATCAAGGAAGCACAAGGGAATGATGGTGAGGCTATAAAGATACGTGAAAATATGACTAAAGGGAAGGTAACAAATTTTCGTATGGGAGATGATGGAATTTTGAGGTACCAATCAAGAATTTGGGTGCCAGGTAATGAAGATATAAAAAGGGAGATTTTGAAGGAAGCTCATTATGCGAGGTTTTCTGTACATCCCGGAAGTACAAAGATGTATAGGAATTTAAGAAAATCATTTTGGTGGAACAACATGAAGGGAGATGTGGCAGAATTTGTTTCAAGGTGTTTGGTATGTCAGCAAGTAAAGAGTGAACACCAGAAACCGGCAGGGTTACTGCAGTCGTTACCAATACCGAAATGGAAATGGGAGAATATAGCTATGGATTTGGTAGTAGGGTTACCGAGGACGTTGAATGGTCACAACGCAATTTGGGTTATAGTGGGCAAACTTACGAAGTCGACTCACGCTATTAAGTTGATAGATTCATTGGGGAAGTTGGCTAAGTTATATGTTGATGAGATTGTGAAGTTGCATAGGATACCAGTTTTGATAGTGTCCGATCGAGATGTGAGGTTCATGTCAAAATTGTGGAAGAGTCTACAACAAGCTTTGGGTACCAAGTTGACGATGAGTACAGCTTTTCACCCGCAGACAGACGGACAGTCAGAAAAGACCATCTAGGCTAGCATCGGTATGACACTATAAGAAACGTTATATGGACGGAAATGTAGATTGCCTGCTTGTTAGAATGAAGTTGAAGAAAGGATGTTGATGGGACCGTAAATTGTCCAAGTGGCCACAGATAAGGTACAACAGATTCAGAAATGATTATTAACCGCTCAGAGTAGGCAGAAGTCGTATGCAGAACGCCGATGACGAGATTTGGAATTTCAATTGGGGGATCGCGTATCCTTGAAGATTTCGTCACCCAAGGGAGTCATGAAGTTAATACTCGTGGGAAGTTAAGCCCGAGGTATGTGGGACCATTCGAAATTTTGGAGCGAGTTGGACTGGTAGCCTATAAGTTGGCCCTACCACCTGTACTTGCAAGAGTACACAATGTGTTTCATGTCTAGATGTTGAGGAAGTACATCCCCGACTCGAGCCATGTGATTGAGTATAGACACCTCAGATTCCGTGCCGATCTGAGTTATGATGAGTAACCTGTGAAAATTGTGGATCGAAAAGATCAGAATTTGAGAAGGCGGATAATTCCGTACGTGAAAGTGCAATGGAGCAACCACACAGAAAGAGAAGCGACGTGGGAGCTCGAGAGCGAGATGGGAGAGTTGTATCCCACCCTGTTTTCGGAATGAGTGTGTTTGGTTTGGTGGACCAAACCCTTTTAAGGGGGTAAGAATGTAATAACCCTAATATATTTTCTTTTCATTTTATTTAATTGTTAAATGTTATTTTGTTAAGGGTGTTATTTGATTAAATATGAATCTATTCCTATATGAACCAGGATAGTGTGGGTTAGGTTTGGGAAAAAAACCCATAAGGCAACTAGGTGTCATAAAGTCTTGAGGCTCTTGGAGTTCGTAACGGCTAAAGTCTCTTGGCCTTCATAACCGACTCCATGCCAATGATAAAAGAGGGAGGCGGCCAGGTGAGAAGAGGTTTACAGAGAGAGGAAGGCCTTAGAGAGAGAGGGCGGACATAAGAAGAAGGCGGCAGCAGAAAGAAAGAAAGAGAGAAGAGAAAGAAGGAAGAAGAGTCTAGGTTGAATCGAAAAGGTAAATCATTCAACACTTCCTAGTTATTGTTTTCTATATAGATGATTCTAGAAAACATAGAACCCTAGATTCAAGATCTATGATTATGGTTTGATCAAATATGATTATTGATAATGAATGAGTATTGATATTAGATCTAATCTTTGACGAACATTGAATTGGATTGGGCATGATAAATCTTAAAGATGAACTAGGATTTTTATGCTAGAAGGAAAGAAAGAGGAGTAGGTTTTATGTGTGTGTATGTGTGTATGCCGTGTGTGTGTTTTAGGGTTAGTGGGTGTAGTGTGTGTTTGTGGGTGCTGTGAATAGTAATCTGTGTGTGTAGTGTGTGTGCTGTGAATAGTAATCTGTGTGTGTTGTGTGTGCTATGAACAGTAACTATGTGTGCTGTAAATAGTGTAATTAGTGTGAGAAAAGTCACAAAAAGGAATTGAATAAGGTTTGTAAGCCTAGAAACCCTAAGGGTAATTTGTGAAACCAAAAAGGGGACACTAGTTAACCTTAAAAGGAGTTAAAAGAGGAATAACTCATAGGTTAACAAGATGATTTAGAATGGGTAATTAAAGTAAATAGGAATTACTTTTACCCTAAGAAGTATTTATTTGCATGATTGTAGATTTGTGCAAGGATCCGTTGCAAGGAAACGCAAGCGATAAAGGTAAGGGATTACGTTCTTTAGACTTTTAGTTTCAATCCTTGAGTTAGGATTCCATGTTTTTAAAAGTATATATGCTACCAAGTGGCAGGTAGTGTTTTTAAAATGATCCCTCGTATGATCGTTCTTTGTTGAATCTTACCCTTGATATGTTTTGTTCAATGGGTATCTAAACTAATTGAAATTGTTTAATGTGTTCTTGTACCTATGAACACCATATGTGAAAATTCCTATACCTGATTGAAAAGGGTATAGTTGGCTATATCTGATTGAAAAGGATATAGTAGCTTTGTCTGATTGAAAAAGACTTAGCAAGAATTAGTCTGATTAAAAAGGACTTTATGAGAATTAGTCTAATCCCTGAAAAGGACTTAGACGCATATACACTACTTGATGAAGTAGTTGACTATCATGATATGTCAGGATAAGGGAGCGCCCTGAACAGGCTTGGAGTCTCTTATTCAAGGATCACCCTGAAAAAGGTGTATCAAGGTCACCTTGAAAAGGTGTAACGTTACTTTGGAATTGACGGACTTGTGTGAATACAGTCTTCATTACCTATATTTTTGTGATAGTGCCACCACTTGTTACTTGAAAAGTATCTTTTGTTATTGTACTCGTACCTGTACTTTAATTGATATAGCTATCATGTCGTTGAATAATTCGATTGGTTCGTTCTTTCGGTCATCTTTCCTTAGTACCCGGAAAGATTCCGTATGAACTTATTGAGCATTGTTCGCTCACCCCTTTTTCTTATTATCCCTCCCAGGTAAGCGATAGGAGAAGTTGATCGGCCGCAGGGATAGCGGCTTGAATCGGGGGTAGGGTTTGGTATTAATAATTATGTACTTATCGAGCTAGTGGGTTGTACTAGCCGTTAAGATTGAAAGACCGTTATTTTCCACATTTAAATTATGGTTAGGGTGTACTAGCCGTTACTTTTGAAAACATTTATGATGGTTGTATTACTTTAGGGTTAGGGCGTCGGTTGAGATGCCATTTTGATGATTAAGAAGTATTTATTTGCATGATTGTAGATTTGTGTTAGGATTCGTTGCAAGGAAACGCAAGTGATAAAGGTAAGGGATTACATTCTTTAGACTTTTAGTTTCAATCCTTGAGTTAGGATTCCATGTTTTTAAAAGTATATATGCTACCAAGTGGCAGGTAGTGTTTTTAAAATGATACCTCGTATGATCGTTCTTTGTTGAATCTTACCTTTGATATGTATTGTTCAATGGGTATCTAAAGTAATTGAAATTGTTTAATGTGTTCTTGTACCTATGAACACCATATGTGAAAATTCCTATACCTGATTGAAAAGGGTATAGTTGGCTATATCTGATTGAAAAGGATATAGTAGCTTTGTCTGATTGAAAAAGACTTATCAAGAATTAGTCTGATTAAAAAGGACTTTATGAGAATTAGTCTAATCCCTGAAAAGGACTTAGACGCTTATACACTACTTGATGAAGTAGTTGACTATCATGATATGTCGGGATAAGGGAGCGCCCTGAACAGGCTTGGAGTCTCTTATTCAAGGATCACCCTGAAAAAGGTGTATCAAGGTCACCTTGAAAAGGTGTAACGTTACTTTGGAATTGACGGACTTGTGTGAATACAGTCTTCATTACCTATATTTTTGTGATAGTGCCACCACTTGTTACTTGAAAAGTATCTTTCGTTATTGTACTCGTACCTGTACTTTAATTGATATAGCTATCATGTCGTTGAATAATTCGATTGGTTCGTTTTTTCTGTCATCTTTCCTTAGTACCCGAAAAAAATTCCGTATGAACTTACTGAGCATTGTTCGCTCACCTCTTTTTCTTATTTTCCCTCCCAGGTAAGCAATAGGAGAAGTTGATCGGTCGCAGGGATAGCGGCTTGAATCGGGGGTAGGGTTTGGTATTAATAATTATGTACTTATCGAGCTAGCGGGTTGTACTAGCCGTTAAGATTGAAAGACCGTTATTTTCCGCATTTGAATTATGGTTAGGGTGTACTAGCCGTTACTTTTGAAAACATTTATGATGGTTGTATTACTTTAGGGTTAGGGCGTCGGTTGAGATGCCATTTTGATGATTATTAATAAATGTTGGGAATTGTTTTTATTATGGAAAATTGGGGTCGTTACAGGGCGGGTTTGGGAAATGAAATACCCGCCCCGAACCCGCCCTGTTGCCATCCATAATAATAATTGAATAATACATGTTAAAAATAAAAATACTAGTAATAAATTAGAAAAAAATCTTAAAAGCAATAAAAGTAATTTTATATTTTAAAAGAAATATTAATAATATTTATACCCTAAATCATATACTCCGTATCGTATACACATACCATTTTACTAATATTATTGAGAGATAATAAATAATAATTGAATAATATATAATAAATAAAAATTATGATAATAATATAGAAAAAATACTTAAAACAACAAAATAAATTAAAATTCTAAGAAATTAAACATATATAAAAAAGAAATGAAAGTATATAAAAGAAAAAAGGGACAGTACCCTTAAATTTTATTAATCTAAAGTATGAGTGGTATGTTTATATGATACGGAGTATATTATTTAGGGTATAAAGTATGGTTGTTTGGTGTATTGGGTATATATATGGTATATGATATGAGATATGGTTTAGGGTATAGGGTATGAGTTATGTTTTAGGGTATAGGTTAAGGTTTAGGGTATATGTATATGGGTTATGATTTAGAGTATATGATATGTGTATATGATACGGAGTATATGATTCAGGGTATAAAGTATGGATATTTGCTGTACTGGGTATATATATGGTATAGAATATGAGTTATAGTTTAGGGTATATGGTATGTGTTATGTTTTAGTGTAAATAAGTTAAGTTTTATTTCTTTCAAAATTCATAATTTTTTTATATAACTTTTTGCAAAAAATGTATGTAGTAAACAAAAGTCTAAAATAGTTTTCTTTAACCCAATAGAAAAATTTTTTAAAAAAAGTTAACTTTCTTATAGAACTTAACAGAAACTGTTGAAAAGTTAACCCCTTATACCCCTAAATCCTAAACCCTAACCCCTAACTAAACCCTTATACCCCTAAACCCTAACCCCTAACCCCTAACCCTAAACCCTAACCCCTAAACCCTAAACCCTAAACCCTTACCCCTAACTAAACCCTTATACCCCTAAATCCTAAACCATAACCCTAAATTCTAAGCCCTAACCCCTAACCCTAAATCTTAACTCCTTATACCCCTAAACCCTAACCCTGAACCCTAACCCCTAAACACTTATACTCCTAAACCCTAAATCATAACCCTAAACCCTAATCCCTAACCCTAAACCCCTAAACCCTTATTTATTTATTTTTAATTTTTTATTTACTAGGAAATAATATTTTAGACTTTGTTAATTAGTGATTTTTTTTTTTAAAAAAAGGTATATAAAAAAAGATAGAAAAAAACTAAATAAATGAGAGTATATAGAAGAAAAGAGGGACGGACTACCCTATATTTATTTATTTATTTATTTATTATTTTTTATTCACTAGGAAATAATATTTTAGACTTTGTTAATTAGTGTTTTTTTTTTAAAAAAAAAATTATATAAAAAAAGATTAAAAAAAACTAAATAAATGAAAGTATATAAAAAAAAACTAAATAAATGAAAGTATATAGAAGAAAAGAGGGACGGACTACCCTATATTTATTTATTTATTTATTTTTAATTTTTTATTCACTAGGAAATAATATTTTTAGACTTTGTTAATTAGTGATTTTTTTTAAAAAAAGGTATATAAAAAAAGATAGAAAAAAACTAAATAAATGAAAGTATATAAAAGAAAAGAGGGACGGACTACCCTATATTTATTCATTTTATTTTATTATTTACTAGGAAATAATATTTTAGACTTTGTTAATTAGTTATTTTTTTTAAAAAAAAAGGTATATAAAAAAATATAGAAAAAAACTAAATAAATGAAAGTATATAGAAGAAAAGAGGGACGGACTACCCTATATTTATTTATTTATTTTTTATTTTTTTATTCACTAGGAAATAATATTTTAGACTTTGTTAATTAGTGATTTTTTTAAAAAAAAGGTATATAAAAAAATATAGAAAAAAACTAAATAAATGAAAGTATATAAAAGAAAAGAGGGACGGACTACCCTATATTTATTTATTTATTTATTTTTAATTTTTTATTCACTAGGAAATAATGTTTTAGACTTTTATAATTAGTGATTTTTTTTTAAAAAAAAGGTATATAATAAAGATAGAAAAAAACTAAATAAATGAAAGTATATAGAAGAAAAGAGGGACTGACTACCCTATATTTATTTATTTATTTATTTTTAATTTTTTATTCACTAGGAAATAATATTTTATACTTTGTTAATTAGTGATTTTTTTTAAAAAAAAGTATATAAAAAACATAGAAAAAAACTAAATAAATGAAAGTATATATAAGAAAAGAGGGACAGACTAACCTATATTTATTAATTTTATTTTTTTATTCACTAAGAAATAATATTTTAGAATTTTTTTAATTAGTGATTTTTAAAAAAAATAAAAGGTACATAAAAAAGATAGAAAAAAACTAAATAAATGAAAGTACATAGAAGAAAAGAGAGACGGACTATCCTCTATTTATTTATTTTATTTTATTAATTTTTTATTCACTAGGAAATAATATTTTATACTAGAAAATAATATTTTAGACTTTTTTAATTAGTAATTTTTTATTAAAAAGGTATATAAAAAAGATAGAAAAAAACTAAATAAATGAAAGCATATATAAGAAAAGAGGGACGGACTACCCTATATTTATTTATTTTTATTATTATTCACTAGAAAATAAAATTTTAGACTTTGTTAATTAGTGATTTTTTTAATAAAAGGTATATAAAAAAAGATAGAAAAAACTAAATAAATGAAAGTATATAGAAGAAAAGAGGTACGGACTACCTTATATTTATTTATTTATAATTTTTTATTCACTAGGAAATAATATTTCTGACTTTGTTAATTAGTGGTTTTTTAAAAAAAATTAAAAACAAAATTATATTATCACCGACGGAATTATTTCGTCGCTGAAAAATTAAAAAAAAAGTTAAAAACAAAATTATATTATCACCGACGAAATTATTTCGTCGCTGAAAAAATTAAAAAATTTAAAAACAAAATTATATTATCCGTCGCTGAAAAATTAAAAAAAATTAAAAACAAAATTATATTATCACCGACGGAATTATTTCGTCGCTGATTAATTTAAAAACATTAAAAATTAAATGCTATAATCACTGGCGGAATAATTCCGTCGCTGATTAAATAAAAAGAATTAAAAATTAAATGCTATAATCACAGACGGAATAATTCCGTCGCTGATAAATTAAAAAAAATAAAAAATAAAGTTAATTTATCACCGACAAAATTATTCCGTCGCTGGGTAAATTAAAAAAATTAAAAAAAAATTAATTACCACCGACGGATTAATTCCGCTGCTGATAAAGCAATACCGACGGAAAATTCCATTGGTAATCTAGGCGGCAATTTAGTGGCAGTAATGAAGCGAATATTCGACGAGTATTCGTTTTTAGCGACGGAACCCAGTGACGGAATTTAATTTCGTCGGTAATATCGACGTCAAATTTATTCCGTCGCTATAGCATAATTTCCGCCTCTATATAGTGACGGAATGATCCGCCGCTGGTAATTTCTTCGCTAAAGACACAGTTTCTAGTAGTGGTAGTAGTAGTGGTGATAGTGGTGGTAGTAGTGGTAGTAGTGGCGGTGGTGGTGATAGTGGTAGTGGTAGTGGTGGTAGTGGTAGTAGTAGTGGTGGTGGTAGTAGTGGTAGTAGTGGTGGTAGTGGTAGTGGTAGTAGTAGTAGTGGTGGTAGTAGTGGTAGTAGTAGTAGAGGTAGTGGTGGTGGTAGTAGTAGTAGTGGTGGTAGTAGTGGTAGTGATAGTAGTGATAGTAGTAGTAGTGGTAGTGGTAGTAGTGGTAGTGGTAGTGGTAGTGGTAGTAGTGGTGGTAGTGATAGTAGTGGTAGTGGTAGTAGTGATGGTAGTGGTAGTGGTAGTGGTAGTAGTGGTGGTGGTGGTGGTAGTAGTGGTGGTGGTGGTGGTGGTGGTGGTGGTGGTAGTGGTGGTAGTGGTGGTCGTAGTAATTAGGAAAATTATATTTCATGACTCTATCCATCCATCCCTAACATAAATTGAACATTTTAAAATTATTACTCTATTCGTTTCAAAATAAATTTAAAAATTTGTCTCAAAATATATTACATTTTAAAATGTCATTCGAAAAGTATAAGTAAATAATAAATATTTTTCTTAGTTATTTTTTAAAAAAAAAATTATGTTTTTTGTAAGAATATAAAGAATTATGAAAAATCAAAATTGAAAAAAAATATGTATAGACAAAGACAAAGCTCGAGCTCGGCCCGGCTCGGCTCGTTTAGGCTTGATGGGTGATTTTTCATTACCCACTCATAATAAATCTTACAAGCGCACAAGGGTCGTGTGTAGCGTGTGTGCAAGTAAGGGTCGATCCACGAGGACTATGTGTATGACCAAGTTAATTCAAATTGTATACAAAGGTAACCAAAAGGGGGGTTTGATTTTTTTGATATAACAAATAACTACAAAGATCTGTTGGAAAAAATAGTGGGTGTGAAGGAAATTTGAGATTATTTCCTAAATGGGTTATTTGTTAAATGATCAAATTGATTATGGATTTGTATTCTACTCCATGAGAACATTAAAATCGAATATTTATTTGTCCAAGATGGTTGATGGATGAATGAAATATTAAGGCTCAAAGATGATGGGTTGGAAGTAGGAAAAGAAGTTATCCCACATTGAATGGGAATGTGAAAGTTAGATAGTTTAAATACTACTACACTTTATGTAAGGAGTAATTGTGTGTGGCATAGAGGCTCTCTCTCGCGCACGAGTGCGCAGGGGGAGTGCAAATCATGGTCCAAAATAGGCTTGGGGCTACCGAACTCATGTGCGTACGCGTCCTGCGGACACGAATGTAGCTCCGAAATGGCCTATCCGCGCAAGCCCACCTTTTGAAATTTTTGATTCAAAATTGAGTTAATGACGATTTTGATTTCTTCCTTGTAACAGCCATATCAGAAACTAATGCGAAATTGAGTTAATGACGATTTAATCCCATTTACCCATTGTAACTGAAACTGAGTTAATGACGATTTTGATTTATTCCTTGTAACAGCCATATCAGAAACTAATGCGAAATTATGACTGTAATAATTTCGTAATTATGTTGGATTGGCAGTTTTGGATTCAAGGCAGCTATAATGACGATTTTGATTTCAAAATTTAATCCCATTTACCCATTGTAACTGAAACTGAGTTAATGACGATTTTGATTTCTTCCTTGTAACAGCCATATCAGACACTAATGCGAAATTATGACTGTAATAATTTCGTAATTATGTTGGATTGGCAATTTTGGATTCAAGGCAGCTATAAAATGGAGTCTTCACAAACCATTTGAGACACCACTTTTTCCTGCAACTTCTTTTGAATTTTTGATTTCAAAATTTAATCCCATTTACCCATTGTAACTGAAACTGAGTTAATGACGATTTTGATTTCTTCCTTGTAACAGCCATATCAGAAACTAATGCTAAATTATGACTGTAATAATTTCGTAATTATGTTGGATTGGCAGTTTTGGATTCAAGGAAGCTATAAAATGGAGTCTTCACAAACCATTTGAGAGACCACTTTTTCCTGCAACTTCTCTCACTCTTTCTTTGATGCATATTGTTCAATCTTCATTTGGCCTCCTTGCATACTGCATCGTGGTGATACTGTCTAGGCACACTGCCAATTTGCCGGGAACTTTAGGTGCAAAGTGCCCCCGGTCCGCACGTTCTATCCTGGGAGACTCGCGTCCAAGGCAGCCTCAAGCACTATTGGTGAGGGGACAAATAAGTCTTAAGGAGACTGATTCATCAGGGCTCGTGCACAACCGATTTGTTGCTGCCATCTTATTTCTTTATTTCCAGTTTATAGTTCTATTCCAGTTTATAATTTCTGTTCTGTAATTTTATTTGTAATTTATTTTCTTCTGTAATTGCAAGTTTGCTAACAATCTTAAGACTTATTCCTTACAGAAGGGAACGAGTTACAGAAAACATTCAGACTAATAATCTGCTTCTGTTTCAGAAATGGCAACTGAGACTAACAAAGCTGGAATTGAAACTGTGAATGTGACCCAAACTGGAATTGGAAATGGCTCTGGTTCTCAAGGCACTTCTATTGTGACTAATCCTCAAACAGTGCACATCTCAACCCCCCATGCTGAAAAGCCTGAAAAGTTTGTTGGCCACGACTTTAAGAGGTGGCAACAGAAAATGTTTTTCTACTTGACATCTCTGAATTTGGCTAAATATCTGAAAGAAGATTTGCCAGTTGTGGCTGAGAATGAGACGGATGTGACAGCCTTGGCTGCGGTTGATGCTTGGAAACATGGGGAATTCCTTTGCAAGAACTATGTTCTTAATGGCTTGTCTGATTCTCTCTATAATGTGTATAGGGGGAAGAAGAATGCTAAGGAACTATGGGAGTCCTTGGACCACAAGTATAAAATTGAGGATGCGGGAACAAAGAAGTTTATTGTTGCCCGTTTCCTTGATTTTCAGATGGTGGACTCTAAGACCGTGAAAACTCAAGTTGACGAATTGCAAACGATTTATCATGAGATTGATGCCGAGGGAATGGTTCTTAGTGAGAGTTTTCAAGTGGCTACAATGATTGAAAAGTTGCCTCCAGCTTGGAATGATTTTATGAACTACTTGAAGCATAAGCGAAAGGAGATGAATCTTGAAGGGCTCATTCTTCGGCTTAGCATTGAGGAAGGCAATAGAGTTGCCGAGAAAAAGTTTAACCCAAGTGTGGCCAGAGCTAATGTGGTGGAGCATGGCCAAAGCTCCAAAGGCAAAGGCAAAGGCAAGGGTAAAGCTAAGGTTGAAACAACTAGAAGGTCGTTCAACTTGAAGCCTCAAGGTGGGGTTTCCAAGAAGAGGTTCACAGGAACTTGTTACAGTTGTGGTGGTGAAGGCCACAAGGCGTCAACATGTAAGGCTCCTAAGAAGGCTCGTGAAGTGACCATGGTGGAAGACATTGCTAGAGATGTGTCCGATATGCACCTTGCGGCAGTAGTTTTCGAGGTGAATATGGTGGGTTCGAATCCAAATCAGTGGTGGATTGACACCGGTGCTACTAAATATGTGTGCTCCAACAAAGACATGTTTAGTACGTTTGAAGCTATGGAAAATGGCGAAAAGTTGTTTATGGGGAATTCGGCCACTTCCGACATCAAAGGTCAAGGGAAGGTGGTTTTGAAGATGACATCCGACAAGGAATTGACTCTCAACAATGTACTTTATGTGCCTGATATCCGGAAGAACTTGGTGTCCGGCTCGCTTTTAATTAAGCATAGTTTTCGTATTGTGTTCGAGTCCGATGTTGTCACTTTGTCCAAGAATGGAATGTTTGTAGGAAAAGGTTATGTGAATGATGGGATGTTTAAGCTTAGTGTTTTGGTAGTGAAACCGAATGTAATGGCTACTAAGCCCAAAGTTAATGAAATGAATAATTCTTCCGTTTACTTGCTTGAGTCTTCCCATTTGTGGCATGGTAGATTAGGACATGTTAATTATGATGCTATTCGTAGATTAATTAACTTGAAATACATACCAAAATTTAAAGTTGATTGCAAACACAAATGTGAACCTTGTGTTGAAGCAAAATTTACAAAACTTCATTCCATTCAATAACAAGAAATAGTGAACCACTCGAGTTAGTTCACACGGACTTATGTGACTTTAAATCAACACAATCACGTGGTGGAAATAAGTACTTTATAACCTTTGTTGATGATAGCACAAAATATTGTTATGTGTATCTTATCAAAAGTAAAGATGAAGCTATAGAGAAGTCTATTCTCTATAAAAATGAAGTTGAGAATCAATTAAACCGGAACATTAAGGTGCTAAGAAGTGATCGTGGTGGGGAATATGAGTCTCCATTTGAGGCAATTTGTGCTCAATACGGAATTAAACATGTAACCACGGCACCTTATACACCCCAACAAAACGGTGTTGCCAAACGAAAAAATCAAACATTGGAAGAAGCAATGAATGCCATGTTGATAAGTTCGGGATTACCTTCTAACATGTGGGGAGAAGCCGTGTTGTCGGCAAATTATGTGTTAAATAAGGTACCTCGAAAGAAACTAAACAAAATCCCATATGAATTATGGCATGGAAGAGCACCATGTTATAAATACTTGCGAGTGTGGGGGTGTCTTGCGAAGGTAGCTGTACCTCCACCCAAAAGGGTGAAAGTTGGTCCTAAGACTGTTGATTGCATATTTATTGGATATGCACAAAACAGTTGTGCTTATAGATTTCTTGTTCATGAATCAAAAATTCAAGATATACACAAGAATACTATAATGGAATCAATAAATGCTTCTTTTTTTTGAGAATGTGTTTCCGTGTAAAAGAGATGAGGCAAGCTCATCTAAACGGACGTATGATTCAATAGAAGAAGAAGTAGGAGAAGAAAATCATCATGAAAATGATGAAGCGGAGGTAGAACCTCGACGTAGCAAATGAGGTAGGATAGAAAAATCCTATGGATCGGATTTTCTAACCTACATGCTTGAAAGTGAACCACAAAGTTATAAAGAGGCCGTGAGCTCTTCGGAAGGACCTTTGTGGAAAGAGGCCATCAAAAGTGAGATTGATTCCATTTTACAAAATCACACTTGGGAACTAGTGGATCTTCCTCCGGGAAGTAAAACACTAGGATATAGGTGGATTTTTAAAAGGAAAATGAAGGCTGATGGAACCATTGATAAGTATAAGGCCAGACTTGTAATAAAAGGTTACAGACAAAAGGAAGGTCTTGATTAATTTGACACGTATTCTCCTGTTACGAGAATTACGTCTATTAGGATTGTACTTGCAATTGCCGCTTTGCGAAATCTTGAAGTACATCAAATGGATGTAAAAACCGCCTTTCTAAATGGAGATTTAGAAGAAGAGATTTACATGGAACAACCAGAGGGATTCTCTGCTCCAGGGCAATAAAATAAAGTGTGCAAGTTAGTGAAGTCATTGTATGGCCTCAAACAAGCACCAAAACAATGGCATCAAAAGTTTGATCAAGCCATGATTGAAAGTGGATTTAAAATTAATGAATGTGACAAATGTGTCTATGTTAAAAACACTGAAAATGGCTATGTTATTTTTGTGTCTTTACGTAGATGACATGCTTATCATAGGAAGCTGTGATAAAATGATTAAATCCACAAAGAATATGTTGAACTCGAAGTTTGACATGAAGGATATGGGTGTAGCGGATGTGATCCTTGGTGTGAAAATTTCTAGAATATCCGATGGACTTGTACTAAGTCAATCACATTATGTGGATAAAATTCTTGAGAAATTTAACAAGGATGATGATAGAACGGCAAATACTCCAATTGACACAAGCCTACATTTAACGAAAAATTGAGGCGAACCTGTGTCTCAATTAGAGTATTCGAGGGTCATTGGAAGTCTAATGTACTTAATGAGTTGTACAAGACCAGATATTGCATATGTTGTAAGCAAACTGAATCGGTATACAAGTAATCCTGGGAAGGACCATTGGAAGGGTATAGTGAGATTGCTAAGGTACTTAAGATATACTCGTAATTATGGATTACACTATACTAGACATCCAGCTGTAATTGAAGGATATAGCGATGCTAATTGGATATCAGATATCAAAGACTCTAAGTCTACGAGCGGATATATATTCACATTAGCCGGTGCTGCTATATTATGGAAGTCTTCTAAGCAGACTGTTATATCCAGATCCACCATGGAATCTGAGTTTATAGCATTAGACAAGTGTGGTGAAGAAGTCGAATGGCTACGCCAATTTTTAGAAGATATTCCAAAGTGGACAAAGCCTGTGCCAGCAATTTGTATACATTGCGATAGCCAATCTGCAATTGGTAGGGCACAAAGTCATATGTATCATGGTAAGTCTAGACATATACGTCGTCGACATAATACCATAAGACAACTACTCTCAACTGGTACCATATCTATTGACTATGTGAAGTCAAAGAATAATTTAGCGGATCCGTTAACGAAAGGGTTAACAAAAGAGGTAGTTGAACGTTTGACATTAGGAATGGGACTAAAGCCTCTTTAGAAGTTAAACACAGCGGAAAACCCCACCTAGTTGACTGGAGATCCCAAGATCTAGGTTTTCAAAGAGACAACCTAACTGTTAAAAGACTTGTAGTGTCACTGTGGGGGAATCATCCCCAAACCCATTCCTTAAGTGACATCCCAAAAGGAAAAGGTTAAGCATCTAGATTTTAATGATTCTTTTGCTTCGAAAATGTCGAGCGGGATAATACGGGTTAATTATAAGAATCACCTATGTGAGAGAGAAGTGTGGCCGCTTCGAGGAGAATTGCGTGAGGCTCAATTCTTAGACCCTCTCACAGAACCAGGCATTATGTTCAGGGCCGTGAATGAACATAGTCATGAGAATTGAAGTGTGTTAGGGAGATACCTGTGTAAAGTATATGATCGGCTACACAAAAAGCTGAACAGTTCAAGGACATCGTGTCTACTGATTAGCGAGTAGAGTAAATATATTTTACAAGGGAAGGTTCAAAGGGCAAACCCCTACATATCCTATGCAAGTATCAACTGTCGGACTTTATCACCATTTCCTCATTATTTCCTTCATGTGGGGGATTGTTGGAAAAAATAGTGGGTGTGAAGGAAATTTGAGATTATTTCCTAAATGGGTTATTTGTTAAATGACCAAATTGATTATGGATTTGTATTCTACTCCATGAGAACATTAAAATAGAATATTTATTTGTCCAAGATGGTTGATGGATGAATGAAATATTAAGGCTCAAAGATGATGGGTTGGAAGTGGGAAAAGAAGTTATCCCACATTGAATGGGAATGTGAAAGTTAGATAGTTTAAATACTACTACACTTTATGTAAGGAGTAATTGTGTGTGGCATAGAGGCTCTCTCTCGCACACGGGTGCGCAGGGGGGGTGCAAATCATGGTCCAAAATAGGCTTGGGGCTACCGAACTCATGTGCGTACGCGTCCTGCGGACACGAATGTAGCTCCGAAATGGCCTATCCGCGCAAGCCCACCTTTTGCTAAAATTTTGAATTTTTGATTTCAAAATTTAATCCCATTTACCCATTGTAACTGAAACTGAGTTAATGACGATTTTGATTTCTTCCTTGTAAAAGCCATATCAGAAACTAATGCGAAATTATGACTGTAATAATTTCGTAATTATGTTGGATTGGCAGTTTTGGATTCAAGGCAGCTATAAAATGGAGTCTTCACAAACCATTTGAGACACCACTTTTTCCTGCAACTTCTCTCACTCTTTCTTTGTTGGATATTGTTCAATCTTCATTTGGCCTCCTTGCATACTGCATCGTGGTGATACTGTCTAGGCACACTGCCAATTCGCCGAAAACTTTAGGTGCAAAGTGCCTCCGGTCCGCACGTTCTATCCTGGGAACTCGCGTCCAAGGCAGCCTCAAGCACTATTGGTGAGGGGACGAATAAGTCTTAAGGAGACTGATTCATCAGGGCTCGTGCACAACCGATTTGTTGCTGCCATCTTATTTCTTTATTTCCAGTTTATAGTTCTGTTCCAGTTTATAATTTCTGTTTTGTAATTTTATTTGTAATTTATTTTCTTCTGTAATTGCAAGTTTGCTAACAAGATCAAGATTTAAAATTAAAGCTAGGAGTAACAAGTAAATAAAGATAGCAATTTCAAATAGAGATTAAAACAATAATGAGAAATAATTTCATGGATTGGATTTCATTTAATCACAAAATACTATGCCATTAATTTAGAAAAATATATTAATTTATATCTTGGGTTCAATCACCAAAGTCAAAATTGGTACGGTAATGCCACCGGATTTCAATCTATTAAATTCTATTCAATCACTTTTCGCAAATCAAGTCCAAGTGATTAAAAAAAGAAAGCTTTAAGATTTAAAGATTTTATGAACTAAAACCCATGTAGTATCAATCAAGAAAACCAATGGATTTCATCATCTAGCAAAAGTCTAAGTCAAAATCCTCAAATCAATATAAGAAATTGACACCCATAAAGTTAAAAGAAAGAAATTAGAAATCAACCACAATTTAATCCAAGAAACTTTCATGAAAAGAGCAAAGATGAAAAAGACATCAATTAATGAGATAAAATAATCAATGACATAACATAAATGACTAAATTACTATCCAATCCATGAAATTAAGAACTTAGCTACACATATTAAACATTAAATAAACAAAACTAATTACGAAAATCATATTAAGCTCTGTCTAAGCGGCGAGCTGGTCGGGTTCTCCAGAGTTATAACCTCAGGGGATAGAATCCTGGGTTGCTTATCCTTGCTTGGACCCTCCACTTCGGAGTAGGGCCTCTTCCTCCTCGTTTCACTACCTGAAGTTTGAGCATTGGGAGCAGTGCGGTCACTTTCTGCACCGCGACCTCTACTAACAGGAGCGCGCTGGGTAAGATCCCTTGTCCGGGGAATACCGCGCCGCGCGCCCTGTGGCCAAGATTTCTCCAGTAGCCCGGTTAGCCACGGGTAGCACCACATTTGGGGATAGCCACCCCCTGAAGGTTTCCCTGTCTTTCCTTGTTTTAAACTGCAAGTTGGCGCGTTTTGGTAGCCTTAAGCTCTGTAGCTTATGTCTTTGGCGCCATCATATGATCTTAGAGATCTGAGCAAAAGAAGAGAAAGGAGGTCAAAATTAATTCCAAAATGGAAAGTAATAGTTATATGAGGTCAGAAAATAAGGAAAGCAAAAAAGATACCGATCCACTCCAGCTCTTCGCATATCGCTCCCATTCTGCAGGTGCCGCAGTTAGATTCAAATTGAAAGATGCAATTTTGAGTCCAGGTCGCGAAGGATAAGCTCAATCGCTACCTGGGGCACCACGTTCAGGCCCTCTCTTGGGGGAGCTACCCCAGCATATATGAGCATAAGCTCATCTTCTACTATAGTCGCAACGTCAAAAATCGCGATCACCCCCTCCTTGGAATGCTTGCCTAAATATGCCGCCACCGCGGTCTGGAATGCTAAAGCTTTAGAGGGATCAGGATATCTACTCGTTGAAACCCTAAAGGGCACAACACCTTTCGGCCTGGGAAAGTTGATAATCTAGTTTGTGTAAAAAGTGTATAACCCATAAAGGATAGGCTCATATTCTAGCACTCTACTCACAACTATGAAGGACAATAAAGCTCGGACAGTGTTTGGAGTTAGATGCATAGGCATGCAATTGTTAAAGGTTAAGAATCGGACAATGAAGGGGTCTAGAGGAAGCCTAAGTCCATTCTCAAATTGGGACCCAAAGAAAATGCACTCCTTATTTCTATCCAGGACATCACAAACAGTCTCTGGGCGAAGGTGGTCATTCTGAAGAATCTTCTACAGCCCACGAACTAAAAAAATATTGAGGTCTATGTTGAAAGTAGAGGTCAGGCCTTGCGTGCTGCAATTTTATTTTTAACTGTGTGAACTGCAGGCATGGTCCCAGAGTTGGAGGCACCATGATGACTCTGCTCGCGAGCAGAGGTGGTCCCCGCGTGGCCCTTAGGAAAGGCATTCACGATCTCAACAGCCTTCTGGGCAGTATCTATAGTTATTCAGTCAGGAATGTCCTATCTTCCTCTTTCGTCTCAGAGCTACTCCAGGATCCAAATTGTTCCAACGAAGAGTCCAAGGAAAAGGATTGAGCCTCCCCCATATCCAACTCATCACGGTAAATAGCCTCATTGCCGCTGCTACCTAAGTTAATACTGCTCTGGGATGGGCATCGAGTTGGGCTATTGGTTCAACCATGGCCAAAGGGGTTGCGGGCTCAACAAGAACCAAGGGGGCCGCGGGTTCAGTAGAGGCATCAAGGGCCTCAAACGACTCATTGTCATCCATAAGCTCCACCCTCTCCCAATCAGTTCCACGAGCCATGGGGTCTACACGAGCCTGTCCTCACGAGTTCTTTGGCACAGTCTACCTGGTCACAATCGTGTGGGAACCTGCACAACACCACCATCACGAATTTCCTTAATCAGGTATGGTCTCCTAGGGTTTGCTATCTCCATTCATAAATGCCCTCGTCCTGGCCTCCCACAACCGGGGCGGGCCCCAATTTCTCCAATCATATTTAATAGCAAAATACTGAAAGGAGTTTAGGGTTAGCTTCACCCACATCCCGCCGGCAACCATCCTGTAGATTCCACCGGAGGTCCTATCCATGTCAAAGTGTTAGGACTAATCCCGTTACCCAACTCTAAAGGGCGTTCAAGGTTGTAAGTCATAGACGATAGAAAAAAGAGGAAAAAAAGAAGCAATTGACAAATATTTACTACCTTAGAAGGACTAAAACATAGAAAGCTTGAGGAAGTTGGGAAATTTTCTATCTCTAAGGTGCAGACTGATAGCAAAGGGTGATAAAAGATTGTGAAGGAGGAAGGGTTTCCTATTTATAGGACATGGGCAGTTCGGGTTAACCCGTATTAATGAGCCACCCGACCAAATTCCCTCGTGCGTTGAAACGGTGGATTTTTAAATTTTGAATTTATGGTGGTTGACATTTATGGTGCCCATTAAAATTCGCGAAATGTCCTGTTCGTATACGCGTTGACGGTTCGACAGCCATGGGGCCCACTCAAACCTTATCAGGGAAGCTTCCCTATGGTTCCACCAACTTCCACCAACAGCATACACGTGCCACGCCACGTGCCTAAAGCAGGGAGACTGGGCATAAAAAGTGACAAAACTTTACAACACTTTTGCCCGCGACATTGCTGCAGTTCGCAGATCAAGCTCCATTTATGGCTTCTTGCCCTGACCATAAATGATCCAGCGCTCGAAGCAAGGATCCACTGATGAGCCCGGACCCTCCAGACCAGACCCATGATCGCTCTAGTCTAAACCTAACTAAATGACGTGGCACTTCTAGATCGAGTCACCCTCGGTCCGCGTTAACCGCGGTCTCATCCAGACTCCCATTTCCTAGCAAGCTTGTAGGCCATGATTCAGTATGTTCTCTGACACCAGCTGGCAGGCGTGTCCCTGTCACATTAAATGTAGGCTCAGGTGCACATGACGCGTATTGAGGCACCGCACCAAATGTTGCTTGCCCCTCTTTCCCTCGTCCAATCAGCGATATCTTCTACAGTGAAGTGCCATTTATTGTACTTCCCATCCAGGGCTTGACAGGTGTCCTAGGCTAAGACAAATATCCCCAAAGGCTGAGATCTTATCCAGCTAATCTCTCTCTACTAAAAATATCCTCACTTTTCCTATTAGGCAAGGTAAGTCACATTATTTAAACTCTATCACACAAACACACTAAAACATTCCAAGTTTTATTATCAGTTAATATTACTCGAATATATTACTCTTACACCCGAGGGCCTGAGCTGAAATCAACCCCGACTTGGTCTTTTACGCTGCTTCTTAATTGGTTCATCATACAAAGCCAGTTCTCCATAGTTAATGAGACCCCAAAATATTTGGTGTCATCAGGTTCATTTCTTAGTGTATAAACTAGATCTTCTTTTAAACCAATATAACATAACCGTACGCTTACCAATAAATCAAAATCTATAACTATATAAAGGTTGAAGTGCAAAGCACTTCAGCACACCTCTCATTTTTCCGCTCAAACTAGAACCAAGACTAAATAGAGGCTATATTCATTACTCATTTACTAAACACACCCCCTTTAATAACCCGAAATAAAATTTGAAAAATCTGAGGGATATTAATCCCACATCGTCTAGAAATTGAAATGCTAGGAAATGGAGTAGTATATATTGAGAGGCCTTAGCATTTGAAAACCAATTGAGATATTAATCTCACATCGTCTAGAAATTAAAATGCTAGAAAATGGAGTAGTATAAATTTTGGGGCCTTTGGCTCCTTAGTGAACACCAGCTTTCTTGATGTATAAATTTTTGGGATCTTTGGCTTCTTAGTGAACACCAACTTTCTTGGTGTTGGGCGAGCCTAGGTCATGCCTAGGGCACCTAATCACCGCCAAATGCTCCTTAACTAAGATTTTTCATAGCTTCTTAATTTCTCAAGAAATCCTTAATTTCTCAAGAAAGCTTTCCATTTAGTATATCTTGAGAGGTCTTAGTATTTGAAAACCAAATAGGATATTAATCTCACATCGTCTAGGAATTGAAATATTAGGAAACGGGGTAGTATATATTGAGAGACCTTAGTATTTGAAAACCAAATGGGATATTAATCCCACATCGTCTAGGAATTGAAATGCTAGAAAATGGAGTAGTATAAATTTTGGGGCCTTTCACTTCTAGAAACAGCTTATTTACCCACGAAATATTCCGTGGGTAATCTTCATTTACCCACGAAAATTGTCCGTAGGACGTCAGTGGGTAAATTTTTGTGTTGGGCGCGCCTAGGTCACGCCTAGGGCGCCTAATCACCGCCAAATGGATCCTTAACTAAGACTTTTCATAGCTCATTAATTTCTCAAGAAAGCTTTCCATTTATTGAGAGGTCTTAGCATTTGAAAATCAAATGAGATATTAATCTTACATCGTCTAAGAAATGAATAGTATATATTATAAGGCCTTAGCATTTGAAAACCAAATGAGATATTAATCTCACATTGTCTAGGAATTGAAATGCTAGAAAATGGAGTAGTATATATTGAGAGGCCTTATCATTTGAAAACCAAATGGGATATTAATCCCACATCGTCTAGAAATTGAAATGCTAGAAAATGGAGTAGTATATATTGAGAGGCCTTAGAATTTGAAAACCAAATGGTATATTAATCCCACATCGTCTAGGAATCGAAGTGCTAGAAAATGGAATAGTATAAATTTTGGGGCTCCTTAGTTAACACTATCTTTCTCGGTGTTGGGCGCGCCTAAGCCAAGCCTAGGGCGCCTAATCACCGCCAAATGACTCCTTAACTAAGACTTTTCATAGCTTCTTAATTTTTCAAGAAAGCTTTCCATTTAGTATATATTGAGAGACCTTAGCATTTGAAAACCAAATGGGATATTAATCCCACATCGTCTAGAAATTGAAATGCTAGAAAATGGAGTATTATATATTGAGAGGCCTTAGCATTTGAAAACCAAATTGGACATTAATCTCACATCGCCTATGAATTGAAATGCTAGAAAATGGAGTAGTAAATATTGAGAGGCCTTAGCATTTGAAAATCAAATCCACATCGTCTAGGAATTGAAATGCTAGAAAATGGAGTAGTATATATTGAGAGGCCTTAGCATAGTTCTAGGAAATGAAATAGTATAAATTTTGGGGCATTTGGCTCATTTGTGAACACCAGCTTTTTTGGCGTTTGGCGCACCTAGGTCACGCCTAAGGCGCCAAGCTCACGCCTAGGGCGCCTAATCACCGTCAAATGACTCATTAACTAATACTTTTCATAGCTCCTTAATTTCTCAAGAAAGCTTTCAATTTTCGTTTCCCGCTCACATGCAGTTTTGAAATTGAAAACTTGATCGATTTTGTCATTTCACATTTTTAAGATAGTGACTTGCTATAAAGAAAAATGGAAAAAAAAAAGGGATAGATGTGTAGCGTGCTCTATGGAGAGCAACTTCTCCTATTATTTTTAACTTTCTTTGAAATAATTTTTTATTCGTGCGTTTAACGCACGGGTGTAGCATTAGTTATCTTTAATTTTAATAATGAAATGATCTAAAAGTCCAAATTTCAATTTTGTGAGGCTCAACTTCACATCACGCCCTAAATCAAACTAATACTCCCTCCGTCCCGGGTTCACTTGGCATCAAAGAGGTGGGCACGATAACTAAGAAAAAGTAAGAGAGATAATTAATTAAAGAAAATGTTGTGAGTAGAAAAGGTAAAGTAGGAGAGAGAATGAGTGGAGAGAATAGTGATTTGATTGGTGTTGTGAGTGTAAAAACTTTCTATTTTGAGCAGTGTCAAGTGAGGTGGGACGGACCAAAATGAAAATTAGTGTCAAGTGAAGTGGGACGGATGGAGTATCTTCTAGGCCCATATTCAATTTTAATTTGGTTGGTTGCCACTACTTCCATCACACATCAATATTTATCTTCTAGATTACAAGATTTCTCTTTCACTGCTCCACACCAACTACTTGAAAAAACTGAGAATAAGAACCTACTCACTCTAGAAACCCCAGCATTGACATTTTCTTATATCCAATTGATACGGAAAAATCAGAAGATATATTTAGATGTTTCCAAACTTGCTCTTTTCAGAATTCTAGCTACCGATATTTGGTATATATTTAAAACTGTTATCTCTTACTATTCATTTGTTGTGTTTTGTTCTTCATCAGTTGAATATATGTTGAGTTCAAGTCTCACACTGAGGCTTGAGCACCATGTAATTCATTGCCGTACTACATTTTGTATAAATCAATTTAATTCTGATCAAAGTGGGACATTTTTTATCTCTCTCTCTCTCTCTGTCTCTCTCCCTCTCCCTCTCAGAGAGGGAGAGAGAGAGAGAGAGAGAGAGAGAATGAGGGGGAAGAGAGAGATCCATGACTTGAAATGCTTTTGCAATATCTCTCCTTGAAATGAAACTCCATGGTAACAAGTAGTGTTAGGCATTGAATAAGCCCACACTGATGCTTATACAAACATAGTAGTGCCATTTTCCATACAAAAACATTCATCAACATACAATCTTACATACACACATACACAGGTAGATCCCCTTGTGATCTGCTAATTGCATAGGTAACCTACAATAACTAAGTACCGAAAGGCGCCAAACTTATATTGCCGCAATAAAAAACAGTAGCAAGAAACGGGATAAATTCCACCATACACCCCTGATCGAGGTTTAGATTTGTCTCAGTGCCCACCCTTCCGTATAATTATAGTAAAAAAATTGGAAAATGAGAATAAAAAGGTGGGCACAGAGACAATTCAAACCTTAGGGGTGGGCTCCAGGTTAACCCGCAAGAATACACTGCTTAGATCCTATAACTTTATTGGCTTGTAATGCAAGTACTTAGAAGATCTGACTAGCTCCTAAACGCCCTTTAGCTACACGGACAGATCCATCTCAAGTGCTTGGCTCCATTTTGCCTGGAAAATGCTCTATGTATAAATCTAAGTCTATGCAGGATATGTATATATTTGCTAGATTGATCTCATTTGCCTTGATGAATAAGGGGACAAAGAAAGAGAAAGCATGGAACTTGGTTCTGGAGCACTTGTCTTTTGAGCCTTCTCGTTGTGAAAATTTGTGCTTTGGCTCAATCTAAGCTGCAAATCAGGAAGCCATTTTTTGTTCTTCCACCCTTTCTCCTCATTCAGCTGAAAAAAATGATAATAATTGTACGTGAGGAGCAAATTTTGGAGCTCATATATGGCCTGTAACTTTCCTTTAACATGAGAGTATAAGATAGTTCCTTCATCTGATTAAAAAAAAAAAAAGTGGCCATACTTTTAGTTCTTTAATTTTGATGAACTTTATTAATACCACGGGAAAAATTACTCTTTAATTATATCTCTAAATGAATCTCCACCTTTATTTTTATTTTTACTAAAATTAAGGAAATTGATGACTTTAAATTCTTTTAGTGGCATATGTAGGAAATGAAAACCCTAAATTATATATGATTGCAAGTGTAAATACATTACCTCAAGTCGAAATGAGGGCTCATACTCTGGACTAAAGGTATTTGAACTGAACTTGGAATCATAAGCAATGGACTGAAAATTCCTTAAACTCGTACTTTCTCTACAGTTCCATTGATTTTCATTTACCGAGTAGGTTTTTCCGACAGAACCAGCAGTGTTTTGAGCTTGAGAAAACAAATGGTAAGATTCAGTGCCGGCCGTCAAAATATTTGTAGCAGATACCCTTTTCTCTTTCCATAGGTTTCTACTGAACTCTTTAGGAGGCCATTTCTTTTCCTCAAGAAAATGGCTAGGTTTCATTGGCTCCCTTTGATTAGAGGTAGATAGCAAGCCTAGATTCTGGTACATAATTGCTTTCAACGTATTTTCTTGCCCAAAACCTTTTCGCACTGGAGAATTTAGCCTGAGAGAGTGAGAATGGATGAGTTAGGAATAGGATACAAGCATTCCTAGGTACTTATACAAAGAATTAGTTCATCAATTTAATAAAGAAAATCTCGCTTTCCATTCTAGTTTGATCCGTAAAAATAATCATATATATATATATATATATATATATTAATATATATATATTTTTTTTTTTAAATATGGAAAAGTTATAACGCAATTTCAAGGAGGTACAAGTTGATAAAACATCATCCATAAAAGGTTTGGCTTGTCAACATAGACTATTGTTTTGAGACTGAATTCAAAGGAGTAAAGCTAATGGAAATCCTTTTTATGAAACCATTTTAACCAAACTCGGCTTACTTTCACTCTAAACTACTTGGAAGACTACATGAACTCAAGATTCTTTACATGTTTATGCTGTGCAAAAATGCCAGTCTGACACTGTGAAGAACAATTAGCGACAAATTTCAGAATAAATTGATAGGTGTGAATAGAAAAGAAAACATTATCGACTGGAATGGTTGTCGAGAAAAACGAAGCCAAATAATTAGGTAAGTGATACTGATGTATGTAGGAGGATATTTGACTCAGTCAAATATATTAATTATCTTTGTATTTTAATTAGTATTTTAGGATTTAATTTGTTTTAGTTTTTATTTTATTTCTTATTTTCGTCATTATTTTTAATAGGTTGATTAGAGATGGTTTTAGAGTAGATTTTGAGTTCATTTACTAGTTTTTGAGTCAAATTAAGTTATCATATAGGTTAGGAGTAATTCTAGAAGGTTTAGGAGTGTTTTTCAAGTTTTATGGGTACTATAAAATAGGCCTAAAGTTGTAATCCGAATTTAGACTTTGTTTTTAATTAATGAGAATATTTGCCGTTGAGCAATTATCTAGGGTTTCAATCCCATCTTGTTTCAATTCCGTTCGGTCAATTCTCATATAACCCTTATTCTACATCATTTGGTATTAGCTTCCTGATTGATTATCAATGGCCGAACGAGGACGAGGAAGTGGTGGTTGTGGTGATCGTGGTAGGGGCCGCAAATTAGAACCCCAAGAAAACGAATCTCATCGACATCGCAACCTGCGTAACATCGAGAAGGACGAATTGCGAAGACAGATTCAAGACCTCCAACTTCGCTTTGCGCGTTTTGAGGTTCAAGAACTCCATAGGTGCCTTGATGGTTTGTAGATTCAGCGAATCCAGCGTCGCCCTGCGCGTTTGGAGACTCCCGCCGACGTGGGCTCGGATTCAGATTTGTGGTCTGATGATGAGAATATCTATCCCTTTGATCGGGATCAAGAATTCGGCGACAGGAATGGGGCAGATCCTTCTATGGATATCAGTATGGAGATCGAGAGTCCAAAACTTGGAGGTAAGGCACATCCCGACGACATTTTTGACCCGTTCAATATTGTTATCGTAAAATCAAAAGTTCAAGACCTTGTCATTGATTGGTCGAAACCACCAATCTATGACAAGTGTAATTGTGAAAGACGTCAATGTGAAGTTGCAAAAAGCGAAGTAATTCAGGTTTTTGATGACATTATTATTGTCAATATCATGTCACATGATTATGACTTAGTCCAGTCTAAGAAAGAAGAGAGTATTATTTTGGATTTTGTGAGGAAGTCTAAGGAAGTGGGTAATATGGGAAAGATTTGTCTGTTCCATATAAAATTATTCAAGATGATGATTCGACAGATCTGACGGAGCAAGAGGGAATAATTTTATATCCGAAAGAGATCATCTTACGTCAATTTGTGATTAAAACGAAGACTTATTCAAAATATATTTTTAAGTGGGACGACACTTTTCAAACATCGAATGAGAACTCGGGGACACGTTCTTTTGAAGAGATGGTGAATGATGTAGGACGGATATTTGACCCAGTCAAATATATTAATTATTATTTTAATTAGTATTTTAGGATTTAATTTGTTTTAGTTTTTATTTTATTTCTTATTTTCGTCATTATTTTTAATAGGTTGATTAGAGATGGTTTTAGAGTAGATTTTGAGTTGATTTACTAGTTTTTTAGTCATATTAAATTACCATATAGGTTAGGAGTAATCCTAGAAGGTTTAGGAGTGTTTTTCAAGTTTTATGGGTACTATAAAATAGGCCTAAAGTTGTAATCCGAATTTAGACTTTGTTTTTTATTAATGAGAATATTTGTCATTGAGCAATTATCTAGGGTTTCAATCACATCTTGTTTCAATTCCGTTCGGTCAATTCTCATATAACCCTCCATTTACATAATATGCTCCCTCTGTCCCTAAACAGATGTCCATTTAAAAAAAAAAAAAAAATAGTCCCAAAATGAATGCCATTTTTGGTAATAACTTTGACCCTAAATGTTTTTTACCAATTTTTTTAACTAGTCACTTTATATTTGAAAAATTAAATGTTTGAAAAATGTAAAATGAGAATATTGTGCATTTTTGCTATTTAATTGTACAAAAAGTAAACATTTTTAGAATGTCCCCTAAATGAAATATAAACATTCATTTAGGGGCGGAGGGAGTACTATGATTAAATGAATTCACCTTGGTTGAAAGAGGGCATGATGCTGCATATGGCTCTCACGACGATCAACCATATCTGTATTAGTTTCAAGAACAATCCCACCACTGGCCATTCTCAAGTGCTGAAGAGGACTTGTTCTTTGGCTCAAAATGCTGCCAGCTGATGTACCTATTTTACATAAAACTGTCCATACAAAATAAGCCAAATTAATTCAAGAAAAAATTTATGATTTTACCTTCATAAATTGCATTAGTGGATTTGCAATCTCAATAAGTGAGATATAATTACAGCCTAGGGTAGATTTGACTTTTCAGAAATCTTGAAGGTATAGTGGCAGAAAATGACCAGCTTAAAGAGAGATATAATTCTAGACTCTAGTTGTATATAGATGTATTCATCAGCAAAATATATATTACTACTCATGCTAATCATAAAGTGTCAGAACAATATACATTAATACTTAATCTGGTATATAGTTTGACAACAGTCCATTAACATAGTCATGCAAAAAAATAAAAAAAAAATGGCCAGCACTTAATTACTTAATTAATTTTTAACAAAATATTATATTTCTGTCAGCCACCCCTTTCTTTTTTTTTGTTTATATATGTTTTTTAAATCCATCATACCTAAATCAACAAGGTCACTTCTTGATTTTTTTCGTAGCAATAAAACTAATAAAATCCTAAGATTTATGATCCTACCTTGCCCGGAATCATCAAGCTTCTTACTTCGATACATCTGGCAATGAAAATAATATGAGAAGTGAAAATGATTATGAGAAAATCAGAACATAGTCATGTTTTAAGATAAAAAGTTTTAATTAAGTACCTGCAAGTGGCTTTTTACATGGGCAATGCTTAGTCCTCTTACATTCATTACCTGAAGAACTAATTTAGGCGTCGCTCCTGCATACGAAGACAAATTCTCATTGTGTTAGCAAAAAACTGCATCAGTCGAATGGGGTGCGGAAACTAACAAAGATTGAATTATAAAGCTTACTTATTTACAACAATAGATAATCTTGGTGTGCTTCTTAGGAAGCATCTGAGCTTTTTCTAAGCTAAATTTTGACTTATAGAGAACTACCAACCGGCACACTTAATTTTCATTTTTTAAAAACAATTATATTCCCTCGTCCACGAAGATAGAGATAAAAGCATAATGTCATTAAAATGGATCATAGCTGATATATGTCACTAATCATGACCCACATATTACTAAGCCCATGCTAATATAGAACCTTTTATATATCAAGTATGATTTATTTTTGCGACACTAAAGCTAGATAGATCTGATACTCCCTCCGTCCCAAAAATGATCTTTCCACTTTTTTCGTTGTAAATACGAAGGTTCTTTGAGCAACAAATTGAGACTAATTTAATAATCCTAATGAAAATTTAAAACTTGTTATTGATACACCATTATAAATACTATCAATAACATCTTTTAGATGTTCATTAGGATAACTAAATTAACCTAAAACTGTTGCTAAAAATATCTTGATGTGGACAACAAAAAAAAGTAGGAAGATCATTTCGGGACGGAGTGAGTATTACTCTTTGGAAAAAATAAACATACTCTCTTGTCCACCAAGCCTTTCAATGGCATGAACAAAAGACCGGTGCAGCTCCGGTGTCCAACGTAGGCGAGGCATTTTTGATCGAACATATTGGCGAACTGTACCCTTCTTCTCATTACTTCCCTCTCCAGATGTGCTGTTATCAGCTGAATTTTCTTCCGCTATTTTTTCATCATCTTCTCCACTTAGTTCAACAACCTCTATTGCATCATCATCAATATCTTCCTCGTTGGTAACCGCTTCTTCATTCAAATCAAATGATGAAATCTTTTGAGTGGAAACCGATGATGTACTTTCCCCTAATTGTTCCTCAGTAGTTCCGTCTTGATCTTTAACTTCGTGGATCTCTACATTTTCTGGCATGGCTGTAAGAATCTTTATTATAGCACATCAAACAGCAGAACTTCTTCTTGAAGAACTACTTCCCTATTACAAGTAGGAATATAATAGGAGCAAAGGGAGGTTGTCAGAAATTCTTTTAATATCAGAAAGTAGTTCACCAAAACAAATTAATTTCAAAACAAAAAGCTTACAAATGGAATTATCTTTCTTAGATTCATCTCTAGCTATCTACCACACAATTGTATATATATACCATCCATCTTGAACCCTTTTTTATTTGGTTCAACTCAATGATTTCACTTATTTATCAATGTATAAAGAAATGGGCAATTCTGGCATTATGCATGGAAAAACAGATTTCAAATTTCATTTATTATGTTAGTTCAAGTATTCTATTTTCAAAGTCTTCACTCTTTCATTAGTATATTACACCAACTAGTACTAGCTATGATTAGTATAATTTTTATGACAATTTAATACGAAAACTATACGTTCATTCATCTGCTTGGTTGTGGTATTTTATAGGTGAATTTCATAATGTAAATTTATTGTAGACTACCAAAGAATTTCTTATGACATTCATGAGTGAAACCTCACCTAAATCGCAAGCTGTATCATCTAACTATTTGAATACGTTGGTTAGGATTTATGAACCTCTTACGGTTTTTGATCAAGAGCATATAAAGTCGTCGAACTTTCTGTCCATTAACAAGTAGAAATATTACACAGTACTATATGGAGCAAAGGGTGGTAATTTTAGCTAGTGTGAAAAACTAAGATAGGAGACTACTAGGTTAAACTTACACTCTAACTTTTGTTTTCCTATTCTGGTGTACTTTATTCTACTCTTGTATTTAGAAATTTCTTGATCACTTCTTCCAGATACCGATGAATTCGAATGTCTTTTCAAACCCTAAATGGAAACAGACTTAAAAGTATGAGTTGAAGAGCACAAGAATAATTTATCAACATATGTCAACACAAATTAACTAAATAGGTACTTTGATGCTTATGAAGTACCTGTAGATGGGTGGAAAACCCTTCTTAGTGTGCGCTTATAATTATGCCAAAAATGGAAAGGGAAGAAGACTGATTAAATTACCAGATAGGTCAAAGATAAGAACTCAGTTTCTTATGCTTATTAGAATTGAATAAATTGGGATAAAGCTTAAATGAACACATGTAAGCGTTAAAAGATTATAAACAATCTCATGATAGTCATACTTAAATGAAAAATTAACTGTTTATATTTCTTGATCAACAGAAACGAATGACTAATGAAGCAACCCTTTTATTTTTATTTTCCTTTTCCCACTTGTTTCATTTTCAAAGTTGATGTTAAGGATTAACCGAGAGGGTTCTTTTCTTTTTTCTTTTTTTGTTGAGATGAAATCAAGTAAATTGCACAAAAGTGGATCAAGAGATTTTCTTGATAGATCTTGAAAGTTGGAAGTTTGCTTAATAAACTTAATCAATTACTTACTAAAGAAGAAGAAGAAGAAGAAGAAGAAGAAGACACTTAGCATAAAGAAATAAAAAGGAGGAAGAAGGAGAAGATAGATTTATGTTAGCACAAACCGTGGCGGGTAAGAAACTGATCATCAATCCTCTTTCTTTCGGATTTCTTCAAAAGAAAGACCGATCCATGTAATCATAACGAAGAATATTATCAAAAGGAAGATATTAAATTCTTACCTTAGTGTATACATAGAAGAACTAGCTAGCTAGTCCATGAATATGTGATCTATAAACAAGCTGAGAGAGAGAGAGAGAGAAAGAGAGAGATGAGAGAGGGACAGTAGAAATTAAATTAATTAAGAAGGCTGGAATTTTTATTTTACTCTAAGCGTTGGGAGGTTTTTGTTTGGATTCAACAATGGAATTAATTGTCTCAATGTGGAAATAAAAATAATAAGGTTGAGAGACTCTTACATTAGGAAGCAACCCAAGTATTCAATTCCTAAGACTTGTGTTTGTTTTTGAAAAAATCAACAGTCGGCGGTTGGGTCGGACACTCCACTCAATTAAATCTATATTTATGTTGTAATAATTCCTTTAAACCATTTTAGAGATACATAAGGGTGAGAGACTTTTTTGCTGTTGAGTATTATCTGAGTTCAAGAAAACCCTTTTCTTTGTTCTCTCGGTTTCCTTTTAATCCTTTTTTTCAGCTTGTCCACCCTCTCTCTAGCTACCTCTCTCCATCAATTAAAGCACTAGAACATTTGACTTTTCATCAAAATGAGCACCGGCCCATTTCCTAAAATCAACTTTTGAGAAGTGATCATGTGTCTCTGAGTCTGTCAAGGTCAAAGGGTTCACTAGCATCTGTAATCCATTTTCTTCGACTTGGGTTTGTTAGAGATATTATCTCACATTCAGAATTGGCAAACCTTGTCTATGACATATAAAAATCCTGGCCACTTCCCTTGACACCAATTGGTTTTAAGGTGGAACCTCAGACTTTAAGATGGTATCAGAGCAGGTCCTTACACGTGCAGGCCCAACGGCTCACGATGTTACTTCGCGCCACTCGATTAATAAGTCCACGTTGTAAGCCTTTAACAAAGCCCGACTACACATGAGGATTGGGATTTTAAGGTGAAACCTCATACTTTGACTTTAAGAGGGTTCACTTAACACATAAGAGATAAACATTCAGATCAAACCATTTGTCCTAGGAAATGACTGTGTGTTTATCTCAATACTAATAGATGAAAAAACAAAACTAACAAATTTATTAATGAGAAATAAATATATACTTTCTCTGTCCCATTACAAACTACACACTTACTTATTTGCACTTATGTACACGAAATTAAGAAAATGTGTTGTGGGTATGAAAAGTGGGGTAACAGAGAGAAAGTGGGGTAGAGAATAATAATTGAATTGTTGTTGTGAGTACGACACGTGGGTCTTATTAATATAAAAGTAATAAACATTTCAATTTTAGCACGTTTTTATTTTTTAGTGGGACGCACTATGGAGAAAGTGTGTAGTTTTTAGTGGGACGAATGGAGTGCCCGAAAATGCTATCTCTTGGAGTGCCCGAAAACAGAGGACGCTAACCCGATCATCCACAGAAGCAGAATATAGGGCTGTGGCTGCCACCACTGCTAAACTTCTTTGGCTCCAAAATCTTCTTCATGAGCTCGCTTATCCACAAGTGTCATTTCCGGTGATTTATTGTGACAACTTAGGTGCTACTTATGTTGCAGCCAATCCACGGTTTCATTTTCGTATGAAACACCTTGGTTTTGATTATCATTTTGTGCGTGAGCTTGTTCAAAACAACAAACTACGTGTTTCCTTCATCTCTAGTAATGATCAACTAGCAGACATCCTCACAAAGCCACTTCTTCGGGCACGGTTTCAAGCATTAATGGTCAAGATTGGTCTCACTCAACTATCGTCCATCTTGCGGGGGCCTGTTAAGGAAATAGATATTTCCTCTGTGTTCTAAAAGACCCCGCTTAAGGGCGCCTAGGCCCCGCCTAGGCGCTAGACCCCTCTCCAACGCCTATTTCTAAGCCCTGCCTAGGTCCCGACTAATTTCGACTAATCCCGACTAGTCCCCGCCTAGGCGCTAGGCCCGGCTCCGCCGCCTAGCATCCGCCTAGCGCTTTTTAGATTTCCTAATTCCTTTGTAATATCTAGTTTCTTTATTCTCTTGTATATCTAGTTTCCTAATTGTGTTTAGAGTATTTAGTTTTCTAATAGTGCTTAATACAATATGAGTAGGAATAGGATTCATGTATTCTTATATATATATATATACTCTATTATCAATACAAAGAAGTTAAGGCTTCTATGCCCCAAAATATTTGTCTTCTATTCTCTAACATACTTCCTCCGTCCCCAACCTAGGTGTCTAGTTTGACTTTGGCATGACATTTGACCATACAACTACGAGAAATTAGAACATTTTGATGAAATTTTAAAAGTTGTTATTGATTTATTACTAACAACACTAACAATTAAAAATTTTAAAATTTAATTGTAATATATCAATTTCTTGTAGTTGTATGGTCAAATGTCATGACAAAGTCAAACTAGGCACCTAGGTTGGGGGGAGTATAAAACAAGCACTCACGGACAACAAGATGGTTTATCGTGGTTTGAATTCGCTCATCCTTATGTACTGAATAATCGGATCACTGATTTCACGTCCAACTCAACCAGCGCCCCAACGTCAATTCCATTTCTTCTCCATGCTTGCCTCTATATGTCAACCTCACAAATATTGGCCAAAAGATAAAATATGACGGATGGAACATTAGGGTTAAAAAACGGATTCCATTTCCTTAAGTACAAAATAATCTCCAATAATTAGGACCCCTAAAAAAAAAGTTTGTATGCGGCGGTTGGAGATCATTGGACCAGCAAACTCCTACAATTTCACATCTAGTTTTCAGATTAGTTGCATCCAGCATCTGCACGCTTGATTTTGGGCTATTTGAAATGCAATCAATGGTCGAGATTAAGTACTTAGCAACGAACTGCTCAGATGGGGGGTGGGGGAGCAAAAAGTCAGAAATAAATGTTGACCTTCGACAACAAAAGCAACAGGAGAGACTGGGCAGAGTTCAGACTACTATGCAGCCAGAATTATTAGGTGCGCACCAACTGTGTTGGAGACTTGGTCTACTTTTGTTTGCTTGAATGGATCAAATCCCATTGTCAAGAAGGTATAAAACTTTGTTAAAGAATTTGAACATAAATTCCTACTAGATATAATGCTGGATTTACTAGCACGCAAGCATATATGAGGCACAAAATCTGGGGAGAAACGCGTTTCTCCGTCGCTTATGGAGAAACGGGGCTTGTTATGTCGTGCGACATACCTAGCCACAAAAACTGGATATCACTTCATCAGCTTCTGGATATCCAGAAGCTTTGGAAAGAATATCAGGAAGGCTTTGAAAGGATAATGAAGCTTTGGAAAGGATATCCAGAAACCAAATATTTTTTCTGGATATCCTTTACAAAGCTTCTGGATATCCATATTCAATGTTCTGGATATCCAGAAGCTTTGTAAAGGATATCCAGAAAAAATACTTGGTTTCTGGATATCCTTTACAAAGCTTCTGGATATCCATTTCAAAGCTTCTGGATATCCAGAAGCTTTGTAAAGGATATCCAGAAACTGGCTACTTACGTCGCGCGACATAATAAGCCCCGTTTCTCCATACGCGACGGAGAAACGCGTTTCTCCCCAGACGCACTCTATATGAGGACTGACAAAAAAACAGTATTAATGTAAATGATTGATTAATTAGCGAGTAAAGGATACTCGCCGACCATTCTAGATTGCTATATCTCACCTAAATGATTATCTTAATCCTTTGACCTCTGCTAGAGACTCATCTGATCATTCATGTAATTAACAATAATTATTCTTCATAATTTAATTATATTTTGATGTGTTTCAACTCAAAATATTTGTAAAAGAAAAAAAAAAAAGGCAAGTTGGGACCATTCCATTCATTATCAAGAATCAGTATATCAATTTCTCTCCTACCTAAACAAAGACTTTCTTTCCATATCATAACCCTAATTTCTGTCTCCTTGTTTTTATTCTTATTCTCCCATTGTTCCTTAGTTTAATATGCACATGCGATTACTTATGACTACGAATACAAGGTGTCATGGTTGCGTATGTCTTGTAAATGAGTCCGAATTTTCTGTATCACTTTTTGTACTATACATGACATAATGTTTTAGAATTTGAATAATTTACTGTTTAATTGCTTGCAATATAGAATATGGTACACAAAATAATATAGAAAACCGGTACTCCTTCCAAGTGGGAGATAGATGCATGGCATCAAGAAGTTAGTCAATTTTGGTGGGGTTCTTTTTCAACCCATTATTTATTTTTCTATGTGTTGAAATGGATGGAAGGAATATTACTTGATGCATGCAATTTTTTCTTAGGTTTTTGGATATTAAACAAATCATTGAGAGCATCATTATGGTGTGATTGGTACCTTGACTTCAACATAATCCCAAATAAATAGTTACAAAAGGAAGAATAATGTTTAAAAATAATATGTGCAATGAAAATTTTTCTTCAAAGTCAAATTTATGATAATTTGCCAGCCATAGGCATAAGGGTGTGTATACTTGGTGGCAAGTCATTGTCAGTAATATCTTGCCATAATAATTGGTATTTCACCCTATTTAATTCTAACCATTACTACATGCTATGTTTTAGAAATGACTCTTAGATCTGGCAAAAGGAATAAACTTGCCAGATCTAAGTTAATTAGATTTCACAAGTTCGAATCTAACCCTCATGTATTTCATGTTACTTTATTAAAATAAAAAAGTTCCCTCCATCTGGACACAGTCCATTTTTTTGAAAAGTCTAGTAAGCTTTGGAGAAAACATTTTGATTTCTTTAGAATTAACAGATTTCATTTTTCAAATAATGTTATTGAAGTGAATGTCCAATTTTTTTAAGGAAGTTACAAAATTCACATTTAGAAAATATAAACAAAATAGGGGTGGTTACCAAATCGTCCTCCATCCTAATGGAAACTACCACCAAGGAAGCGCATTTTGGAAATTTACCACCGGGTCCTGTACTCTTAGATGGACGCAGGTGCCCTTGACAATTTAGCTGAAATTACACGCATGCCACTCAGTTAAGCACGCTTTCCTCCATCCCCTTCTGCTTTCTCTCTCCTCTTTCTCTTTCTTTCTTTTTTTACCCCAAAAAACTTTAAAATTAAAAATTTTAAGTTTCAGAAGTCAAAAAAAAAAATTGAGAGCACCATTGTATTCGTATCGTCAAAACGGATCAAAACTAGTATCATCAATATATAAACTGAATCAAATTTGAGAAGTTGACATTTGTTTCAAGTTCACAGTTGTTTTTTAGAAGTTCACTATTTTTTTCACATTTGTTCCAAGAATAACAACTAATAGAAGTTCACAGTTGATTTAGTTAATTTCATAATTTTTGCATGAAAACGTCTTCAATTTTTCTTAATTTGCAGTTGTTTTAGCTAAGTTTACAATTATTTTTAGTCTTTTTATTGCCTTTATTTTTGTTTTTTTATGAGATTATTTAACATGTTTGTTAAGTTCACAGTTGTTTTAGTTAACTTAATAGTTGTTTTTTTTATCTTTATTACCTCTATTTTTACAATTTTATGAAATTATTTGACATATTTGTTAAGTTCACAGTTGTTTTAGTCTTTTATGTTCTCTATTTTTGCAATTTTATAAGATTATTTGACATATTTGTTGAGTTCACAGTTGTTTTTAGTTAAGTTAATGATTGTTTTTGTTAAGTTCATAATTGTTTTTAAGCTTTTATGAAATTATTTGACATAATTATTAAGTTAATTATTGTTCTTCACAGTTCAAGCACTTCGAGAATCACTCTTTACATCACTGGCTCCGGTATCCACCACAACCAATCAACTGTAGTTGAAAGCATATGTAAAATCAACAAAGGAAAAAGTCCTAACTCCTGCTCTATCTCCTCCACCTCTTTAACACTGCCCATTATCTTCTTCATCTACTATTTTGTGGTTGCAAAATTCACTCTTAATCCCAAAAACCAACAATCTATTAACTCAAAATGATATATAATTTCATATGGATATAAATTCACTATCAACGAGCTCCAGGTCGACATAGAAGTGTCGGCCCCTTCTTGTTCCAGGTCGACACGGGACCTTTTTCTAAGCCTAGTGAGAGGAAGGGCATCATCAGCATCTTCTTGCTCGCCATCAACGAGCTCCAGGTCAGCAAAATTTAGGGGGTCTGCCCCAATTGACTTATGTCGGGGGTCCGAGCCCGATTCCATCTCGGTCGACGCATCGACCTCCCCCTCTCCCCCTATGACTTGTACTTGGGAGGCATGTTCAATGGGCTCCATCGGCCCAGACCCATCAATGGGGACCATCCCCACACCCTCCTTGGGGAGTAAAGTGTTCCTATCTTCAGTCTCTTTCTCCCGGCTGGCTCATGGCCCTTCTTGTTCTTCCTTGTATCGACCTGATTGACAATGCGGATCATGTTGGTCTCCTGTTCAGTGGTTAAAACTGCACGATCAAAGGGAAAATAGTCATCATATAGATATACGAACAAAAATATGTGAATTAAGAAGAAAGCAAGTTAAATACTTAACCGCCATAGTTAAACAGATTTCTGCAATGGACGGGCTTCTTCTTGCAGAAATGGCAATGAGACTCAAACCTTTCTCGCTCATAGATAACCCAAGGCTACGAATTATGGGAACTAAAGGGGCTACCTCACCATCTCCTCCTAGCATCATCCCATCCTGGATGAAGAAGTCCTTATCCGACCCAAGTGCAGCCCAACTGATGCTGCTCCTCCGAGCCATCAATGTCAACCTACGAGTGAGTTCGTCACTCCACTCTGGAACCAGTAATCTTCCACCATCATGGGAGGTGTATCAGCCTTAGGCAAGGGGAACTCCCGTCCCTTTCTACTCTCCACAAGGATCATATGGGTGTTGCACCCAGAGACTTTATCAGGCAAGTTGGTAATAATTTGGGGGTTTTAGCTTTGACCGGAGTACTGATTCCAAAGGTTTTATCGTTCTGCACGACCTTAAAGAATCTTCTAAAGACGTGCATACATGGCTCGTACCCAACGAACCTGCACAACATGGCAAAGCAAACCAACACCCTTACAGTATTGGCGCCCAACTGCATGGGGACAGCGATCATGCACTCCAAAAACTCACAGATGAACGGATCAAGGGAAAGTTGTAGCCCGGCCTCAAACTGGTCATAATAGAAGGCTACCCTAGAGGAGCTCAGACCCCAATGCATCCAAGACTGAGCTTTCCTTTGCCTCTCCATGAAATGGGTGAGGTGGAAGTCATCTTTGGGAACCTTGAAAAAAGTCATGAAGGATTTTGATGCGGGATTCAGCATTCTTCCTCCCTATGACTGTCTTGGGGGGCCACATATCCCCCCTCATTGCGACCTTAAATCACGGTCGAGTAAAATTTGTCCACGATGTTGCCTGAGGAGGAGCTCGGTGAAGTAGAAACGGGAGATTGTTGAGCTGTCGTATCTAGAAGACACAGAAACAGGGGAATCAAACCTAGTTGAAGTATATTTCGAACTACCTAATGGCGATCTAGATTCTCTTGGAAATGCTAATCTCTCTCTAGGAAAGGGAGGTTTGTTGGACTTGATGTAAAAAAATTATGAGGTGGTCTATCAGTTTGTTGAAGAGACAGAAACGAACAATCCGTGAATCATCCGCCTCCAAATCCCCAATACTCTCTTCGCCTGGGAACCCTACCTAATCATAAAATAAACCCCACCTATCTAAGATGGTAATACACTCCTCATTCGTCAATTCCACCCATGGACCTTCTAACCTTTTATAAACCCTAAGGTTTATGGAGTTATAATCATACCTAACACCTAGCTCGAATCCAAAGGTACTATCCATGGCGGAATAAACGAAGAAACTTGAAATTAAGCCTAAAACAGAGCAAATGAGGGGTACCTTGATGATTTGGGGAAAGGTGGAGCTTAACGATGAAGCGGAATGCTTTATTACACCGAAAATCGAAGTCCTTGCTATTTGCTTTTGCTGGGTATTTGAGTATTGGGAGATTGTAAAGTTATAAAAGGAAAGGGAATCTTCCTTTTATACTCCTCCTTTTCCTTACCTGAATGGGAAAGGGCGGGGGACACAGCCGTTCCTTTTGTCAGTTAATGCCCAGCAGCGGTTTCCAATACAATTGTCCAATCGCCAGAACCGTACCATCATTACGAAAATTACGGCGCATTAAATAACGTATCCAACCGTCAAAAGTCAATGGTCGAGTGTGACCTACATCTACTCAGTCGACCATCCAACAGCGAGCTGTGTAAGCTTGCACAAAAAAATTTGTAACTTCCTGGTCGACAAAGTCAACACAGAAAGTTGGGGGCCACTGAACGGAATAAAAGTGACGGGACAGGCCCAACGAATGAAGCGCAACATTTCAGACGTTACAAAGACAATTCCATGTAATGGGCCAATCCAATTGCTACAATATCAAAAGCCCAACGACAAAGATCAGTCGACCTAGCTCATCGTCCGACCATCCTTGTTCCCGACCTAGCTTCGTCCGGCTTACGATCATCTAGTTGTACAATTTTTATCAAGCAAAGGCACAAAGTCAGGTCGACTTTGAATACTCAAGCGACCTCGACCTACCAACACGTATGTCCGTCTACGTAGTTATTTGTAACTGTCTCTTACATTCTCGCACACAATTACGCCCACAACATCTACTTGATTATAGGGATTCACAGTGATCCCATAATACCACTATATATAACAGATAACATATAACGTTAATAGGTAATGTCTTTTTGGTTATTTTGAGATTACGTCGTTCAATACAGTTTTATATAAGCTTATAACACTATATCTCATTATTACGTCGGAGGGTTTTAGCCAAATACCAATTCGATTAATCGTTTGTTCGTAGTTTCAGGTCACATTTGATAGGGATCAACCTATTGCTGCATTAAGCTTGATCTGGATCGTTTCCTTCGTTATCAATAATAATTAATAGTGTATCATAATTATGCACATTTACTACATTTCGAGTCAAAAACAAAAATCTAAAACATATTATCAAAGTCAATTGGCAATAAGTTGTTGGTCAAGTAAGTGTTGGACAATAAAAGTGACTGAGAGCAAAATTACATTCCTGATTCTACTGTTTTGCAGACGACCTTGATGATCTATAGTATAAATGGGAACCCTCTTTGCTATACAAATGAACAGTTTCATCTGTCAAATTTTTTATTTTGCCCTCACTAAATTGTCCTTTTCTCATTTTGCCCAAAAAAAAAAAAAAAAAAAAACCAAACAAACAAAACAAAACAAAACGTGTTCTCGGACACGGACTTTTACTAGTCTGTTCATATAAAGAAGCAGTATTCTAGATTTCATTCTCTTTTAGCATTATCATCCTCTACCACAGAATTTAAGCAAAGATATCTTGAATACCCTTACCGCTTCATAATAAATAAATATTACAGTTAATTTTTCAAATTATTTTGAAATGTGTATTTTACTTATTCATTATTTGTAGAAATGTAAGGTTACATCAATATTCTTTTTTACTTTAGAAACACTATGCTTATTTTTAAACTAACCAAAAAGTAAAACACAATACTCCATCCATCACTCGAAAAAAATATAAAATTTCATTTTTGGTGTCCCATTTAAAAAGGCATACTTTTAAAATGGAAAGTTTTTAATACTTCTTTATTTATGAGACCCACTTACCATACTCAAAATAACTATCCACTTAATATTTCATACCCCACATTCTCTCTTCTACCTAACTTCTCATACTCACAACATTTACTCTACTATACACTTTACTTAATTCCCATACAAATAACATGAGAACTCCTATGATTTCTCTCTAGGGCGGATCTAGGGTTCATCCAGTTTTGGCCGTTGGGTCATTGACCGGCAAGCGCGGCTGCCTCAGGCAGCTTCTTCCCTTCGCCATGGGGGATTCTATGGCACACTCTGCATTTTATTTCGATGTTTTTCCACCAGGACAAGGTTTTGCGGCGCCGACAACACAAGTTCAAAACCCTAGCGCCGTGCAACAGGGTCCTCCCAAGATCGTTGGTGACGCTGAATCATTGAAGGAGGCGGCGGCTGCTCCTAACCCTAATCTTGGTTCGTCTTCATGTCCCCCTCCACTAACTAAATCTTTTGCTGGTCTTTTCTCGAAGGCTCCATCTCCGGCGTCTCCTCTTGGTTCTGCTCCATTATCAGCACTTCCTCCCATTCTATCTTCGCTTCATAAGGGCACTCCTTCCATCAAACTCTCTAAAGAACATATTGATGCATTCTCTAAGCCTTTTATGTGGACTCTTGTTGGGAAATTCCAGCATGGGCGCCCCTCAATGGAAGAATCACGGCTGGCATTTGCGAAATTCCAACTGAAAGGACAATTCAAACTGGGTAATCTTGATGCTCGGCACATGCTCATTCAATTATCCTCGGCTGAGGATTATCAAAGGTTGTGGATGAAAGAAGTTTGGTATGTATCCCGTTTTCCCATGAGAACTCTTGCTTGGTCTCCGGCATGGTCGGCTGAACATGAATCCCCGATTGCTGCTGTTTGGGTTGGCCTTCCAGGGCTGCCCATTCATTTGTTCAATAAACCGTGTCTCTTTGCTATTGCAAAACTAATTGGATCTCCATTATCAATTGATAAAGCCACTATGAAACTAACCAGACCTAGCATTGCTAAGATCCTTATTCAATTGGATGTCTAACGGAAACTGCCTAATGAAGTGTTTGTAGATTGTGGTGATGTTCTTCCTAGTTTCTATCAAAAAGTGGAGTATGATAATCTTCCCAAGTATTGCAAGCATTGTTCTATGCTTGGACATGACATTATATCTTGCAAGCGGGCTAATGGTTCAAATTTTGGAAAGCATATCCTGGAAGACCGGAAGTTGACTGATGATGGTTCTCAAAAGGAGGGAAAGGCAAGAAAGAATGGCAATATATCTAATGACAGGCCGCTTGCTACTGCAGTGAAGAACTCCTCAGTTCTTCCCAAGAGCACTGTGGGTATCCCTCCTATGCCGCATGGTAAAGTTCAAGGTACTTGGGTTCCTAAAGAACCATCTTTATCCAAAGAGATGACGACGGATTCGCCGGTGGTGGTGGAAGAACTAATTGGTGGCACAGAGAATGGTGATGGCGATCCAAAGGAAATTCAAGAAAGGGTCGACCCGGGTGAGGGTGTCCCTCGGGTTAACCCGGATTCGGTAAACCCTAATTGTGAGCAATTTTCGAATCCCATTTTGGGTATTACCGAAAATTCTAGGGAGGTTTTTACAAATTTGGATTTGATTGAGCAACTTTCGGAGTCCAATTTGGGTAATGCCGAAAATTCTGGGGAGAGATTCTCTAATTCAAGTTTGAATTTGGCTCAAAATATTGAAGATTCTTTGGTATCTCCTCTTCCCGAAAATGAAGCTCCAATCCTTCAAATAGATAATGGAGATGATCTGGCCGAAAATGAAGGATCTGCTGTGGGATCCCTTGATCAAATTCAGGAAAAGGTTCGACAATATCGAGCCTCTTCTTCAGCTCCTAACCTTCGTCCCTCTACTGCTCGTATGCCAAATCCTAAATATTTTAATCCTGAATTTATAAACCCAAAAAATCTAAAAGAAGCTCTTATCATTCGGGAAAAGTGTGATTCGGAACCGGAAGGCGGTCTTTCTGCTATTTCTCCTTCGGCATATCATGATGCTCGCACTTATGGAGGAATTATTGGTGGAGTTCATGTTGACCCGTGGGCTCCAATGGCTGACTGCGATAATTTTGAAGATTATTACGATGAAGATGATGGCTTTCAAAAGGTTAAAGGAAAACGAGGAAAATCTGGATCGAAAGCTAAATCAAAAAATCTTAAGCCTAAAAGGCCTTGGTTTCCTAAAAGGCAATTTTGATTGACCTTTTTATTTTTATTTTTATTTTATGGTTGTCTTTTATTTATTGTAATTTTTATTATTAAATAAAATTTAGGGGCATTGCCCTTTTCGCCAAAAAAAAAAAAAAAAAAAAACCATTTTATTCCTTTTTCAGCTGAGACGGAGGAAGTACTCCCTCCGTCCCAGCGAAAGAGCCACAAAATTTCTCCGGCACGCAAAATAAGAAATGTGATGTAGGAAAGAGAAAAAGTTTAAATGTTGTGAGTATGAAAAATTAAATAGGAGAGAGAATGAGTGGGAGGTGATGTAAGAAAGAGAATGTTGTGAGTGTAAAAGTAAAGTAGGATATAGAATGAGTGGAGAGAATAGTGATTTAAGGTTTCCTTTTTGGGAAAGTGACTTTTTAAATGGGACGCCCAAAAAGGAAATAAATGGCTCTTTCGCTGGGACGGAGGGAGTATTTATTATGGGGCAGCGTAGAATACATTCATCATCACAGTAATCCATATCACTTATCATCAGATTGTCATAATTAAATAAAATAACTACCTCACCTCGACAACGTATTCATTGACAATTTCTTATCTACTACTGTAACTTGTAAATTTTAAATTATTGAAGTCATTCTTTATAGCATACCTGAAGTTCAAAGCATGCATGCATGTACAGTACATATGGAGTCGGCTCCAACACCCTTATTTAAATATGTACTATCTAATATTAAGGATATTAAGAAAACCTTTCCTAAAATTTTTTAAAGTTATTTATTGATTAAGTTTTTTAAAGTTATTTGTTTACTTCTTCTAGATTAGTCTTTACAAATATTCTCATGTATTTAGATTAGGCAACTACATATTTGTATTGTGATTAAAATAGGAAACTCATTTTCCTTATTAGAATAGGACTCCCTCTTGTACTATATATTTGGAGGTTGTGAATAATGAAAACAAGTTTTTCCAATTTTCTTACATGGTATCAGAGCATTAAGATTCAAACCCCCCCTCCCCCTAAAACCCTCTCAATTTCGGCAGCCCCCTCCCCACCCTTGCAATGGCCGGAGCTTCCTCCACCATTCCAAACGCTGCCCAACCCGACCAATCCCTCTACTTAGTCAACCCATCTTATTGCCGTACCCTCAATCCCGTCGTTGAATACCTCAAACTCACACCCACTCTAGCTCAAAACGGCATCACCCATCTTACCACCCCACCTCACACTCCTGAACATAATGGGTATGCCGAACTTCATCACCGTCACATTGTAGAAACGGTTCTCACCCTCCTCTCCCATGCCAACTTACCCCTTACCCTTTGGCCCTATGCTCTCACTATTGTCACCTACCTCATAAACAGATTACCTACCCCCACACTCAACAATGATTCCCCCTACCTTCGCCTATTCCATTCCCCACCAAACTACACAAAATTACGTAGCTTTGGTTGCCTCTGTTATCCTTGGCTTCGCCCATATACCCCCCACAAGCTAGCCCCTAAGTCTATTCCATGTATCTTTGTTGGCTGCTCACCTACGTAAAGTGTGTATTACTGTCTTGACCCCACCTCCCACCGAGTCTACACCTCCCGCCACGTCCGTTTTGTTGAGACAACATTTCCCTACAACTCCCTCACCATCATTCCCCACACTGCTTCCGCTCCTCCTCCCTCTGATTGGCATACACTATTCCTCCCCATCCTAAACACTACACCCTCCGTACAACCACCACCCCATGCCACCACTCCCCCTCTACCCACCCCCTTCACACCTTCCTTCCCCTCCTTCTTGGCTCATCGACAGTGGTGCAACCAATCACATCACAAATAACCTTTCCAACCTTGCCTTACATACACCCTACAATGGCAGTGACGACGTCATTATCAGAGACGGCTCTTCCCTTCCTATATCTCACATAGGTTCTTTCTCTCTCTCCACGCCCTCTTCTCTTCTTCAATTCAATAGTGTCCTACATGTTCCTCTTATTACTCGTAACATTCTATCTGTGTCTCAATTCTGTCGTGACAATAATGCTATCATTGAATTCTCACCCTCTTCCTTCCTTATTAAGGATCAAGCCACGAGTCAAACTCTTATCCATGGAAATCTTGAGGACGGTGCCTACATTTGGCACCCTCCGCCCATTCAAGCTCACTCAAGCTCCCTTTCTTCACATCTGTGGCATCATAGATTAGGACATCCCGCTTTCCCTATTCTTAGTTTGTTACGTAACAAGTTTAGTTTATCTATTTCTTCTAGCCTACCTCCATGTAATTCTTGTTTTATTAATAAAAGCCACAAGCTACCTTTTGCATCTTCTTCTCTTATCTCACATGCTCCCCTTGATCTCATCTTCTCAGATGTATGGACCTCTCCCGTCTATTCTCTTGACAACTTCAAATATATGTCATCTTTATTGATCACTACACCAAATATAATTGGTTCTACCCCCTAAAACACAAATTCGACACTTACAATACCTTTATTTGCTTTAAAACACCCGTACCATTACCACCAGGTTGTCCCATGGAATTACCAAACCCAATCCCAAATATGCCAAGCTATCCTACCTCACCTCACCCACAAGCCTTCCCACCACCACCAAACAAGCTCTCTCTCTCTCTCTCTCTCTCTCTCTCTCTCTCTCTCTCTCTCTCTCTCTCTCTCTCTCTCTCTCTCTCTCTCTCTCTCTCTCTACGTAATGCCATGATTGAGGAATTTCAGGCTCTCACTCGAAATAACACCTGAATTTGGTTCCCCCTGCCACTGCCCACAACATCGTCGGGTGCAAATGGGTCTTTCGCATCAAGTACAGTCCTAACAACACAATTCAGAAATACAAGGCTCGGCTTGTAGCCAAGGGCTTTTACCAGCAACCCGGTGTTGATTACACTGAAACCTTCAGCACTGTTGTTAAACCCGCTACTGTCAGGCTCCTTCTCTCACTTGCCACAACCAACCGCTGGCCTCTTCGCCAGATTGATGTCAACAACACCTTTCTTCAAGGTTCGCTCTCTGAATCTGTGTTTATGACACAACCCCCCGACTTTGAGGACTCCACCAACCCCTCTCATGTATGTCATCTCTCTAAAGACATCTATGGTCTCAAGCAAGCCCCTCGTGCTTGGTTCCAAGAACTCAAAACCTACCTCACCACATATGGCTTTCACCCCTCCTTAGCCGATCCCTCCCTCTTTATACTCAACAAAACACCAACCCCAATTTTCCTTTTGGTTTATGTTGATGACATCATTGTCACCGGACCGTCACCTTCACTCCTTCAGTCATTCATCACAAGCTTGTCAAATCGTTTCTCTCTCAAGGATCTAGTTCCTCTGTCATATTTTTTGGGTGTTGAGGTTATCCCCAACAAAAATGGAATCCTCATCTCCCAAACAAAATACATCCATGATCTTCTCACCCGCCACAACATGATTGATTGTAAACCACTCCCCACCCCTATGGTCACATCACCACCCCTTGTGAGATCCACTACCACTCCCGCTGTTGAAACCACTTCCTATCGTGCTATTGTTGGTGGTCTTCAATACTTGTCCTTCACTCGTCCTGACATTGCCTTCTCCGTAAACAAGCTTGCACAGTTCATGCAGAATCCCCAATCATCTCACTGGGTTGCTCTTAAGCGGCTCCTCCGTTACCTTCATGGCACCATGCACTTGGGTCTCCAGATTTACTCTACGTCTCCTCCCTCTCTTCATGCCTTCTGTGATGCAGATTGGGCTGGTAACAAAGATGACTTTGTATCCACTTATGGTTTCTTTGTTTATCTCGACCGTAACCCGATTACTTGGTCCTCCCGTAAACAACGTGCTCTTGCCCGCTCCACCACTGAGGCCGAGTTTCGTGCCATTACAGACACCGCTGCTGAGATTACTTGGATTCGGAACCTGCTTATTGAGCTCAGTATTTCTCTACCGTCTCCGCCAGTTATATACTGTGACAACCTTGGTGCAACAACTTATTCAGCAAATCCGGTTTTTCACTCTAGGATGAAACATGTAGCTCTCTCGTTTCACTTTGTCCGTGAACAGGTTCAGTCTGGCTCTCTCCGTTTGCAGCACATTTCTGGTAATGACCAACTTGTTGATGTTCTGACAAAATCGCTATCTCGTCTACGCTTCGATCACCTCATTTTCAAGATTGATCTTCTCCAAGGATCGTCCATCTTGCGGGGGCGTATTAAGGATATTAAGGAAACCTCTCCTAAAGTTTTCTAAAATTATTTGTTGACTAAGTTTCCTAAAGTTATTTGTTGACTTTTTCTAGATTAGTCTTTACAAATATTCTCATGTATTTAGATTAGGCAACTAAATGTTTGTATTGTGATTAGAATAGGAAACTCCTTTTCCTTATTAGAATAGAACTCCCTCTTGTACTATATATTTGTACTATATATTTGAAGGTTGTGAATAATGAAAACAAGTTTTTCCCAACTTCTTACTTCTAAGACTGCTGCACCACTACTACAAGTCTTAATTTCTTTTCTATTATTTTATTTATGAAATATGTCTCAAAAAATTCATGCCCGTGGAATCAGTAAATATGTTAGGTTTTGAATTATATCAATGTGAAAAAATTAGTCATTTCTTCGGTGTTATTATTTTTTAAGAAATAAAAATATTTCAATGTACACTTGGAAAAAGATTGATATTGTCAGCATTTTCTGGAATCGTTAATGGTTCTAGAGGCTTTCTTCTTTGAATGCAAAACAAATCGAGACTTTATGGAACAAAGAAAAAACTGTAGAAAAATAATAGCAACAATTCCAATTTTATTAACTTATAACAATGGAAATAATATACTGTATAATTTTATTTACAAATTCTGCCTCCCGGCAACTCAATTAATTAGGGATTTAATGAGGCCATTATTAGCATTTATATGTGTGAAGGAATGTATGGAAATTCATACAAAGTTAGGGATATTAGGTGTGTCCTTATATGTGTTTTAATAAAATAGTTGGGTATAGAATTAGTTGTGTGGGAATGGTGGTTGTCTACTTTAAGATACTCATTATTATTATTTTAATTATTTATTATCTTGGCTAAAAAAATAAAATCTTTATCATCTTTGTTCGTTACTATCTACTCCCTCCGCCCTGAAAGATTGTCTCATTTGCTATTTTGACTTGTCCCAAAAAGTATGTCCTATTTCTAAACTTAAGCATGAATGTTAGTACAAATCTACTAAGGTACAAGAAGGCGAAGCTCTTCCTTAATAATTGCAAAATGTACAATAGGACAATCTTTTAGGGAAGGGACGGAGTATTATCTAGGTACTTTTAGTTATAGCTAGGGAACAAATATTTTTAATGGGGAGTAATTTTTTTTTAGTCCAATTTAAAGATCACAAATTTTGGTTATGTACATTATTAGTTGTGGTGGTTGGGTCTAATATTTGTCACAAATTTTGGTTATGTACAAATTTTGGTTATGTACATTATTAGTTGTGGTGGTTATGTACATTATAAATCATAATCAAGTTCAATAACTATAACAAGGCGGAATAGAAAAAGAAAAAAGGGCCTACTAGCATACAGGTGGATAATCAATTCTACCACAGAAGCCAAGTGAAGACCAAAATAATACACGATTTGACTAAAATAAGACAAGATTTAAGAAAAAAATCACAAAACTTAATGTCACGGATTTCAAAACTTACTCGTCATCATCAATCCTAGACTTCTTCTTTTTCTTCTTACCTTCACTGGCAAGGGAAAGATCATTTGTTTCTTGATCTTTGCTCTTCTTCTTTTTCTTTGCAGTCCCATCTTCTCCATTGATCCCATTCACACCATTTGCCTTCTCTGCAGGTTTATTCTCATCATTCTCCGTCTCCTCTTCCAACTTCCGTTTCTCCTTTTTCTTCTTTTTTTCAGATTTACCATCTCCATTTGTAATGGCAGTTTCCTTCTCTGCCATTGGTTCATCTTCAGCATCATCGCCTTTGGACTTCTTCTTCTTGCTTTTCTTTGCTGAGGGTTGTTCAGTAATTTCATCCACATCCATTCCTGTATCGGCATATGGGATAACAAGGAGAGCAAGGAAAATCGTAAGCTAAACAAAACCCCCACTATAAGCATGAACATGAAATAAAATCACCAATAATAAACGGCAACTCAGATTATTTTCAAAGGTTCATAAAAAACAGAGTCAGAAGAATTGGTAAATGCATGAGAAGCAAACAAATTTACAGTAAGAACTTATCATAGGCTGATAAAGAATAAAAAGTACTGTACTTCCTCCGTCCCTAAATGAATGTCCAAATTTCACTTTGAGGGACAGTTACAAAAATGTTAAAAATGAGAATTTTTTATAACACAAGTACATAAAAACCCTTAAGGGATCTCACCATATCGCATCGCAATTCGAAGTGTGAATTAGAACTTGTTGTATAAGGAGGGAGGATTTAGTAACTTTCCAAAAATTGGACATTCATTTTGGTACAAAAGTTTTAATAATTTGGACATTCATTTAGGGCATCAGAGATACTACAGAAGGTCATAAGGGCATACAATGGAGCAACTGTGATCAGAAAATGATTAGTTGTATCATGTTGCACCCACATTTTCTTTATCAAGATAATTTCATGATTGCAACAAGACACTTAACCTTAACCGCTGTTTGAGCTCAATAATAAGAGTTATAATAAGAGTTACTTAGTTACCTTCATTTCCAACAACTTCTATAGCTGACTTCATCACATCAATGTTTTTCCTAGGTGCAACACCCTTGTCATAAAAGTCCAGACGCTCCTCAACTTGTTCACGGAGTTTTTCTCCAAATGAAGTGGTACTTTTGTCTGCATTCAACAAAGAAAATGTTACTAACTAGTTCAGCATCTGCAAGACTACACATTTCCTCTTCGGGAGCGTCACATACCTAAGAAACAGTCGATGCGCGAAGCAATAGAGCACTTGTTTGCCAGATAACGGGCCATTCGGCCTTTATTTTTTGTAGATGCCCGTCCAATAAAAGACGAGTGGAAAATTAGGCCATACTTTGGTGTATTCCCTTTTGTTTTCAAAGCCCTGAATCCAAAACAATCAAACAGTGCTGCTCAGAATGGTTTAAAAGGAGGCACATTATATTACAGATAAGCTTAAACATTAGCACCTTTAACCCATACAGAATTAGGCTCAAAGTTTACTAAAGGGCTGAAACAAAATCTAGAACATAAAAAGTACTCCCTCCGTCCCGCTGATAACTTCACTTTTTGCCATTTTGGGTGTCCCATTGAAAGCTTCACCTTTCCTTTTTTTGGCAAAGGAATCTTTACTATTCCCTCCACTCATTCTCTCTCCTACATTATTTTAATACTCACAACACCATTATAATTTACTATTCCCTCCACTCATTCTCTCTCCTATTTTCAAATTACACTCACAACATTTTCTCCACCTTAATTTGCGCGCCGGAGCCAAAATGGTGAAGTAATAAGCGGGACGGAGGGAGTATGTTAGAACTTATGAAAACATCAAGAGGATAGGACCTGAAAAGGGCCTTCTCAGCACCAAGAATTTGAAGGGTAGACGATGGGCATTTTGCCAGATTTGTGAGGCTACCAGCATGAGAAATCAAACGAGCTCCAACAACTTCACCGATAAGTGCAGCCAAATTAGGTGCTATGTCATTCATTTTAGCAACAAGATAATCGTAAAGCTTCTTCCTGTACTCGGCAAGGTCCATCACCCTCTGTGCAAACTGCTTAACATTAATCAAGTCAACCGGTGACAAATCCTGTCCTGGAAAACATAAACTCCAGCTAAATACAAGATAGCCTATTATTTCATTAACCAAATAAAAAGAAAATTCTTACCCATGGATGCTTTGGCAGCTTCAACAACTTCCTTTGCTTTATCTTCATCTCCCAGTATGTCAGTTAAAGCAGGAATTTTATCTTCAGACAGCTCTGCTTTGTCCTCTATATACTGAGCAAGTTTGGCATAAAGATAGTTGTCATTGACAATCTTTACCAACTCAGGAAAATGCCAAGAGTACCACTCCCTGCAGAAAACAACAAAATTGTAAACAAGTTTGACAAAACTAGCCGAAGGTACAACTTTATCACTCTGTAATTACAAGACAAGTAAACTCAAATCGATGGTTAGCAAAAACCTGATGCGGACTAATACAACATTAATCAGGGGGGGGGGAGAAGTTAAAGCACAAACCTGACTCTCATTGAAAAGGAATTGACATCTTTGTCGAGAGTATCAAGAAGGAAGATTGCTTGAATAACCATATTGTCAACACGGTTAACATTGAACTTGACCTTTGCCCTGCTATAACTGTGGCCCAGACCAAGCTGGGCTTTCTCTAAATCACCAGGCTGTTATACGTTCAAAAATAAGAGAACATGGTCAGTATTAGAGGATTCTATAAGATAAACACTACTACGTTTGGTAAACATTAGGCTGAGAAAATACATAACAGTTAAACAAAGTCAAGAATCTAAAACAAACCTTGAGGTTCTCAATGAACCTATCGAAATGTAAACGAACACCACGAAGAAGTTCAAGAACAGACTCATTACTTTGGCAGGGAATCTTCGTCTCTTCAAAAATATGTGACCCAAGTTTAGGCTCTGCTAATCCTAAACTGAACTTAGGCTTCTTTCCCTCCTTTACTTTAGGAAGACTAAGCTCCAAAAAGTTCCTCAATTCATCTGTCATTTGCCCTGAAATTCAAATAAATAGAAGAACAATCAGATCACTGTCTATCACTCCTTGGAATTTGATAGCATCTAAACTAAACTAAACTAAATAAGCCAGTAAAAACAAGCAACATGGTTTTATATCAAACGATGCACTCGCAGGCTCGCAGCACTATCATCCAAGAAATAAATAACATCCAACCCCTGTGAATATAATCGTTTTGAAACATAAATCTTTCACCACAAGGGATTGAATTATTTTCTTGCTTCACTAGCAGTTATTATTTAATTACCACCTCCATCCCAAAATGAATGACCAAAAAATTCAAATTAAGAGCAAATTTGAAATTTTTTTGGTCATTTATTTGGGACGGAGGGAGTATTATTTAAGGAGAAGAGGGGTCTACCCATTTTTCATTTGTGTGTCTGAACCAATATTTTTCGGGATTTAAACTTACGTAAAACGAATAATTAAAAACATGGAACTGAACATTAGAACAAACCCCACAACTCATCTGAGTATGCCACATTAGATATTAAAACTTTAAGCATATTTGTATCCACAGACATTGTGGGTGTGAGAGCAATTGCAAGAACAAGCTTCTGTTCGTGTAGATATAACTTCATGCCACTATAGTGATGAAAAGAGGCAAAAATACAAACACAAACAGAGAAACCATCGGAGACAAACAGAGACAAAGAGGAGCTACCTTCGGAGACAGCATTGCACTGATTGAGGGCATCGAGAGCAGAGTCAAAGGGGTTAAAAGCGGCGAGCTTTACCACTTTTCCAAACCTATTGAGATCAGCAATGGAGTTCCTGAGAGCCTCTGTGTTGCCGGCAATTTCATCATAGCCATGTGCTTCAAACAACCCGTAACCTGAAGCCGACTCGTAGAGCAGAAACAGCGTCATTGCACACCAACACTGTGTGCGATACAGAGAAAGAGAGACCAACCCTAGATATCGGAAACGGAGATCAAAGTTTCTCTCTCCGTCTATGATATTTGCCGCGATCGAAATTAGGGTTTAGGGTTTTGGGGACCGGGGATTTTGATTGGTACAACTACAAATAATAAATGTTTGGGCTACGGGTCTAAGAACTATATTGGGCTTCAAATTGGGCCACTTATTCAGTTTTTTTCCTTAATTTTTTTTTTTATGGAATCCACAGATACTATGGCCCATTATCTATAACACTATTTGAGCCCACAAAATTTCTTGTTTTCACCATATAATTTTAATTTTGAAGGCAAAAAATCATATTTTCGTTACTGAACTTGTGCCCAATCGGTATATTGAGCAGGTTTAAAAATATCTGTCGTGTACAGGTATTGGGTTCAATACCCAAACTAGCTAAAATTGATATTAGATGGTTAGGAATTTCAAAAGAAAAAAACTTTAGGTCTTTTTTAAATGTTAATGTTCTACTCAACTGTTTTTTTCTCAAATGTTCTCATTGAACAATATTTTAGTTTTTTTAATGTGGTCATTCCATTTATAATTTTGCTAAAAATTATAATATACTCCCTCCGTCCCATCAAAACTGATACTTATTTCCTTTTTGGTCCGTCCCACCAAAACTGATACTTCCCAAAATGGCAAGGGGGAAGTGCCCAGCAGAACGGGGACCGACAGATAGTTCCTCTTATTCGAACTCACATACCCATTCCCCCTGACGACTTGAGGAGTCACCTCAACACCAATCGGGAGCAGGAGGCTGAGTCAGAGCTGAGACGGAAAAGGGAGGCAGAGAGGAATAGACCTGCCAGGACTGAAAGGTCACAGTCCCACAGAGATGATAGGCGCAGGTCGCCGCTTAGAGATGATAGGCGCAGGTCGCCAATTCAGTCAGTGAGGTCACCTTCTCACAGGGATAGGAGGAGCAGAGAGATAACTCCTCCTAGGGGTGATAGACACAGAGCCAACTCTGGGAGAGAACATCACCGTGAAGAAAGGCAAAGGTCAAACGATATCTCCCATGCTAGGGACGACAGGCCAGATGCTAGAGAGTGGCTACTATGGAAGAAAAAATTTGAGCAATGGGAGGCCGATAAGAAGGAAGGTGCTGGAAAGGGTGAGCATAATGATTTTGCTCTTCGTCCCTTGCCAAGGAGTTGCTCGATCATCGACCTCCTCCAGGTTTCAGGTTACCCGTCCTCGAAAAATATTCAGGTGCAACCAATACCAAAAGCCATATACAATACTTAGAGGCTACCATGTGCTTTGTCTCCAATGAAGACGACATGATGTGTAAGGCACTTACTAGCACTCTAACTGGAGCAACCCTTACTTGGTTTAATGGCTTGGCACCGGGTTGCATCTCGACTTGGTCTTATATGAGGACAAAGTTTCTGGATAGATTCTCGACAGCAGGAGCTCGTAAGAAGATAGTCACCGACTTGAACAACTTGGTGCAGGGAAAGAGTGAAAGCTCAATGAGCTATTACAACAAGTTCACGGAAATGGTCGACAAGATTGAGGAGGACCTCACGGATAGGGAGGTAATCAATTGTTTTAGGAATGGAATTGCTTCTGCAGACCTGGATTACGAGCTGACAGTTCGAACTGTGACTACTCGACAAGCGTTGTTCGAGAAGGCCTACAACGTAGCATTGGCCGAGAAAAGAAAAGAGAAGAAAAATGGGAAAGGCCCCAAGGTTGAGGTCGCTGATGATAAGGACTCAGTCAAGAATGGGGGAAACAACAAGAATGGCAAGAATAAAACCAGGGCGACTGAGAAAGTGCCCGAAGCCTTCACTCCCTTAACGGTGAATCGAACCGAGATTATGAATACGGTCGAGCTAGGCCCACCTGCCCCTATGAACCCAGCAAATAAGTTCAGAAGGGACAACAGCAAATACTACGAGTATCACAAAGATACGGGCCATACTACGGTGGACTGTATGAGCTTGAAGCGTATCATTCAGAGGATGGTCGATCAGGGAAGGCTCGATGCGTATGTAAATGGCCTCAAGCAGGCGGTGGTGAGCGACCTGCGGGTGGACATCCAGAGCCGAGGCAGCCTAGGATGAATTTGGGCGTCATTACGGAGCAAGCTAGTAACACTGCCATCAAACACAAAATATTCCAGCTCAGCAAGGCACCTTATGTCCCCCCAAGAAGCTATATCAGAGACGAGATGATTAGTTTCTATCCGGACGAGCTGGCAACCAATGTGGCAGCTAGAGAGCAAGTTCTCGTTATCCCAGGATTAATAGATGGGTGTACGACGAGCAGACTCTTGATAGACACGGGGGTCTGCAAGGATATTTTGTTCTACAAGACGTTCCAGGAGATGGGGCTTTCAAATGAACAGCTCGAGCGATATGATGGCAGATTGGAAGGCTTTACCAACCACCGGATCGATGCCAAAGGACAGATCGAGTTGGACGTCGACATAGGCCAACATCCTTACAGGGTCATCTCCAAGATAAAATTTATTTTCATTGATGTGAACAGTGATTACGCTGCAATTCTTGGTATTCCTGGCCAGGTCGCACTGGGAATGGTGGCCTCAATTCCCCACCAGCGAGTTAAATTTCCCACGCTAGCTGGAATCGGCTGTGTACAAAGCACAGCTCGAGCATACCTTGATCATGTCCTTCGAGAAAGAAAGAAGAGGGAATTAGAGATTGAAACAGCGGAGGGATACTTGAAGATATCTAAATCTGTCACCAAAACTACTCGACTATCTACAATCACCTGCGTAGAAGAGAAGACCTATCGCTCGCATGACGAAGTCATGACAGAGTCGACACGTCCCTCTACACTCACAACGGTCGATCCAGATACAGTTATGGTCGACCAAGTCTTCATAGGCGAGTTATGCCTCCAAGTTGACAATAACTCGGGGGCCACCACTAGTGAGATCGCAGATGAGCTGTATGACATGATCGCTGAGGAAGCTCCCCACTTGGGGGCCGAGGAAAGACAGAGGGTTAGAGAGATCATCATTGAGACCCTATAATTCAGAGATGGTCCAGAGCTAGAGGTTGTAGACGAGTTGGAAGCAGTGATCACAAACCCTTCCTATCCTGAGCAAAAGATTCAGATTGGAAAGCAGTTGTCGCCTGAGGAAAGATTGGAGATTGTTGGGCTACTCAAAGAAATCAACGACGTTTTTGCCTGGCGAGTAGAGGATATGAAAGGGATTAAGGAAGAGGTCGATGTTCACAGGCTGGAGGTCAACCCGACCATAAAACCCAAACCTCAGAGGCTGAGAAGCTTTGCTCGCGACAAAGAGGAGGTTATAAAACTCGAGGTACAAAAACTTTTGATTGCAGGTATAATCAAAGAGGCCACACATACCACCTGGCTAGCTAATGTGGTCATAGTGAAAAAGGCTAATGATAAGTGGAGAATGTGTGTCGACTTCACCAATCTTAACCTTGCTTGCCCAAAAGACAGCTATCCTCTACCTCGGATCGACAAGCTTGTTGATTCTATTGCTGGACATTCCACCCTCAACTTTCTCGATGCCTATTCAGGCTATCATCAGATCAAGATGCATGAGGATGACATTGTGAAGACGGCATTTCAAGCTGCTGGAGGCATTTACTGCTACAATATGATGCCGTTCGGGTTAAAGAATGTAGGAGCGACCTATCAACGTATGGTCAACAAGGTCTTTAAATTGGCCGAAACATGGAGGCTTACGTCTACGATATGGTCATCAAAACGAAGTCCGGACGTCACGTGGTCGACCTAAAGGAAACGTTCGCCAATTTACGAGCAAACGACATGAAGCTAAACCCGAGCAAATGTGTATTTGGAGTAGCAGCGGGAATGTTTCTTGGCTTTATGGTGTCCCAGCGGGGTATTGAGGCCAATCCAGAAATGATAAAGGCTCTGATCGACATGCAGCAGCCAACAAATATAAAAGAGATGCAGCGACTTAATGGAAAGGTGGCAGCCCTAAGTCGCTTTATAGCCAAGTCGGCAGAAAGGTCTCTCCCCTTCTTCAAATCTTTGAGGGGGACGAAAAATTTTGAATGGACGACCGAATGTCATTCGTCGTTCCAACAACTCAAGGAGTATCTCGCCACTCCACCTCTATTGAGCAGCCCGACTACTGGAGAGACTTTGTTTGTATATCTATCTGTGGGTGATCAATCAGTTGCAGCAGTCTTAGTTCGAGAAGAAGAAGGGCTTCAAAAGCCCGTGTACTATGTTAGCAAGGCTCTATCAGATATTGAAGGTAGATATTACAATGCGGAGAAGGTTGCGTATGCCTTAGTCGTGGCTTCAAGGAAGCTGCGAGCTTATTTCTTAGCTCATCCTATTGTTGTGCTCACAAATGCGCCCTTAAGAAAAATTCTGCATAAGCCAGAAAGTTCAGGTCGTCTACTCAATTGGTCAATTGCTCTCACAGAATTCGACATCGAGTATCGACCTCGAAAGGCGTTGAAGGCTCAAGCCTTGACAGACTTCTTGGTCGAGCTAACGTTCACCAAGGAAGATATCGAGGTGCGAGTTCAAAAGGAGAAAGCTAAGGGAAAGGAGCAAGAGTCCCAGCCCGTCACTTGTCTACCCGACGACTATTGGAAGGTTTACTCAGATGGGTCATCAACGAAGAATGTTAGTGGAGCTGGGATAGTTCTAATCGAACTAGAGTCTGGATGGTCTACAAGGAGGCATTGAGGTTCAAGTTTGAGGCCTCCAACAACAGGCAGAGTACGAAGCTTTGGTTGCAGCCATCGAGTACGCCAAGTGCTTTGGAGCGACCAAAATCATAGCATATTGTGATTCCCAACTGATAGTCAACCAGGTCAAAGGGGAGTATGAGGTGTTGAACTCTACTCTGATCAAATACTGCGACCTGGTAAAGGAGTTGATAAAAGACTTGGAGTTTTGGGAAATTCAGAGGATTGGTCGAGATGACAATGAATTAGCCGACCTACTCTCGAAGCTAGCCACTACAGACGAGCCATACGAAGAGCCCATCTCCTACCTCGAGAATCCAGCATATGAAAGGGTTCAAATTCATTGTGTGGAGGATACCTTGAGAAACTGGGTTTATGACAAGTGTTGGATCGAAGAAATGAAGGCATACTTGGAAAGAGGCGAGCTCCCTGAAGACGAGAAGACAGCCCGAGCCATCAAGAAGAAAGCCCCGAGATACGTTGTTCAAGGAGACATGTTGTTCAGAAGGTCATACACTAGGCCATTATTGAAGTGCATTCACCCTCAAGAGATCACTCAGTTAATGCACGAGGTGCATAGTGGAGTGTGTGGTGGACACCCGGGGGTCAGAACTTTAGTCGACAAATTGATCACTTTAGGCAATTACTGGCCACACATGAGAGCTGACACTCACGACTTTGTTCAGCAATGTGACCAGTGTCAAAGGTTTGCTAACCTGCCTCATCTGCCTACGACTGAGTAAACTCCAGTGATCGCTACTTGGCCATTTGACATGTGGGGCGTCGACTTGATTGGACCCTTCCCACCCGCCCGAGGAAACTGCAAGTATGTGATCGTCGCTATTGATTATTTTACGAAGTGGGTCGAAGCAAAGCCACTAGCTCGTATCACAGAATAAAATGCCATCAATTTCATTCAAGACTTCATCTGGTGTCGATTTGGGATCCCTCGAGCTATAGTGTCGGACAATGGCCTACAATTCTCCGGGCTTTCGAGGAAGAAATGAATCGAATAGAGATCAAGCATTGGCAATCATCTGTCGCCTATCCTCAAGGCAATGGGCAAGCTGAAGCAGCGAATAAGCTCGTCCTCTCCTCACTCAAGACGGGATTAGTTGGTTGACGTAGTAACAGGTTGGACGAACTCCCCCTTGCTCTTTGGGCAGTTCGCACAACCACTCGGGGGCCTACAGGGGAAACCCCATTCGTTCTTACATACGGGTCGGAGGCCATGGCACCAGCCGAGCTGCAATTTCCTACAGCCAGAGTGGTTTTCTTCGATCAAGAGTAGAACGACGCCAACAGATTGATCGACTTGGATTTGATCGACGAGAAGCGAGACACAGCCTACTTACGAATGGTCAACTACAAGCAGAGGACAAAGAGTTACCATGACAAGAAGGTGAAGACGAGATCATTCCAAGTGGGTGACCACGTGCTAAGAAAGATCGAGGCAACGGGAAGGAGAACCCAGCAGAACAAGTTATCTCCCAACTGGGAAGGTCCCTACATTGTTACTCGAATTATCAAGGAGGGGACTTACATGATTGCTCATCCAGATGGTGAGGAGTTGAAGCACCCATGGCACGCTACTCACCTTATCAAATATTACTTCTAGTTCAACTCTCTAGTTCAGTGCAAAGTTAGTGCAGTTTCCAAGTTTGAATTTGTCATAGTTCTAGCTCTCCGTTTGATGTAAGCATGTTCCTGCTTCAATAAAAATCGCAGTTCTATTCGACCAAACATTGTGTTACACTTTCCATTAATTTTAACAAGCTAAGTTCTTAATCAGCTTCGTTCCTTTAACAAGTCCAACTCTTAGTCGACTTCGTTCTAACGAGCTCGACTCTTAGTCAGCTTCGTTCTAACAAGTTTGATTCTTAATCAGCTTTGTTCCTTTAACAAGTCCGACTCTTTGTCGACTTCGTTCTAACAAGCTCGATTCTTAATCAGCTTCGTTCCTTTAACAAGTCCGACTCTTAGTCGACTTCGTTCTAACGAGCTCGACTCTTAGTCAGCTTCGTTCTAACAAGTTTGATTCTTAATCAACTTCGTTCCTTTAATAAGTCCGACTCTTAGTCGACTTCGTTCTAACGAGCTCGACTCTTAGTCAGCTTCGTTCTAGCAAGTTTGATTCTTAATCAGCTTCGTTCCTTTAACAAGTCCGACTCTTAGTCGACTTTGCTCTAACGAGCTCGACTCTTAGTCAGCTTCGTTCTAACAAGTTTGATTCTTAATCAGCTTTGTTCCTTTAACAAGTCCAACTCTTAGTCGACTTCGTTCTAACAAGCTCGACTCTTAGTCAACTTCGTTTTAGCGAGCTCGACTTTTGGTCAGCTTCGCTCCCTTTAAACAGATTCGACTCTTAGTCAGTCTTGTTTGCAAAAACTATTCAAGTCCGAGGTCGATTAAGTTATCAAAAAACCAATCCGGTCAAGGACTTGGAGCGACTTATTTGTCCTATTAAATCTATCTCGACATGTATTTGTGCAATAATCAAAAGCATGGAATTCAAAGTATGAAAGTCAGCTACGATTAAATAAAGGACCAGTCCCCCAAAACAGGCCAGGACAAGAGCAAACCAAAAATGTATAAGTAAGATGCCTCCCAAAAAATTGGGCCAAGGCATCAGCATTTACGAAACATAAACAAAAAGTGTTTGAGACTTGTTCCTTACACAACCATTTAAATTATAATTCAAATTGTGGGATCGCCTTCAACTTGGCCACTTGTGGAGGTTGGATCGATGTCAGTTTGGACGCTTGAAGCAGTCAGCTCACCCAGGACTTTCTCTTGCTGATCCGGGTAGACAATCTTCCTTGAATCGCCAATAGTGTACTTCGGGGTATCCTCATCAAAGGCCGGCTCATCAGGCTCCTCAAGCTCAGCCAAAATGGTATTGAAGTTAATAGGCTCGACGGGAGGAAGGACCCAAGGCTCTGCTTCTGCCTTTGCATCATCCTGAGCAATAAGGTCCAAGTCGTTCTTAGTGAAAGGTACCAGATGGTGACCCTGGCGAGCTGCGGTGTTGTACTGATCCTCTGAGGCCCATTTAGCCAGCTGCTCTATTGGAATGTTGACAGAGGGGTCCACCACAATGCGTCGAGCCATATGGCTCCTACCCACGTCAAAGAATCCCCTCGCCTTCTCAGTGACATAATCATGGAGCTCGTCACTCTTCTTATAAGCTTTCACCGCCTCCTTTCCAGCTGTTTCCTTGGCAGCCTTAACGGCAACAGCCAGCTCCACTTCCCATCAAAGCCGAGCAGCGTCGAGCTCTTCTTGCTTTTTTGCTAAAGTGACGGTGCCTTCCTCCAACTGCTGGGTCTCCAATTCAAGATCTTGCACCGCTTTCTCCTGGCTCAACTTGAGACCACCAAGCTCCTTATTGGCTTCTGCTAACTTGCCCCAAGCCTCTTCTTTGAGCTTCACCTCATTATTCTTAATGAGCTTCAGAGCCTCGTAAGCAGCATCCAAGTCAGAGTGTTCCTCCTTCACTTTGTCAAGTTCTCCCTTCAGCTTCGCATGGGCTTCCTCCAATTTCTTCAACTCCTTGTTCTTACGAGCTAGCATAGACTTGGCCAATTTCTCCTGCTCTTCAGCAGCCTTCCAGTAGCTGGTAGATAAATCTATCATTGCAAGAGACTGAAATAACGAGTGAAGACATGGGATTAGATCGACATGAATTGGGTCGGAAGTTTTAGATATGCGAAAGAAAAGAAAGTGACAAGTGTTACCTCAGAGTGGGCCAGCCCAGACCTGGCGCGGCAGACTTCTGGAGTCAGAGCTCTATTGGTATATTTCTTGACCAAATCTTGGTCAGCTGCTCTCCTCACCACCACCTGATCGTACTCCAGCTCGGGATACTCTCTGGCCAGTTAATTCACCCCAGTGAGAGGGGAAATTGCACTCAACTCATCTACACGAGCCTGAACTAGCTCTGCATAAGAAACTTGGATAGGAGAGGACGTGGGGCCCCTAGCATTAGCTCCCACTTGTTCAGTAGCGTCTACCTGCTCAGGTGCCGAGTCAACCTTGGACTTTCCAATTTTGGTCTTCTTACTAAGAGGAGCGTCATCCTCCTCCTCTTCCTCATCAATGTCTATGATGGGTGACTTGACTTGGGAGTTAACCTTGGATTTGGCCTTAGCCTGAGTTCGAGTTCTGATCCGGACGACCTCCCGGATCGGCTCCACAGCTTGCTCGGCCCCATCGACCTCAGCAGCATCGCCTTCCTCAACCCCTTGGGCGTCTTCTCAGCTCGTTCCTCCCCCAGCTCCTCGAGATTGTCTTCCGCAGGAATGTACTGGGTAGCATCTTGGTCAACCAACTTCAGAAGCTCGTTGCGCTTGGCTCCCTCAGCCTCACGGTTCTCCCGGGCATTAGAAGCTCCACAACTCCTCTTGCTTTTCCTAACATCGACAGCTCGGCCCATAATAGCCTCTTGAGCAGGTGTCAGAACTGCACAAAACCAAAGCAATAAAGTGTTAGCTCGACAGTTCAAGAAAGTTCTATGTACGAGCGACGAGTTCTACATACGAGCAAATAAACTGCGAGCTAAAAATCATAATACCAAGTTCTACGTACGGGCTAAAAGTTCTACGTACGAGCTAAGCATGTGCAAACTACAAGATCTACTTACAAGCAAAGTATTTACGAGTTCAGAGTTACATGCACAGTTCAAGCAAATCCTACGTACGATCTCAAAGGTCCTACGTACGAACAATGAAAGGACGAGTAAATTCTTATCGCCAACGTGCTCCCCATTCTCCTTACAGTAATTGGGCGTCTTTTGGCAAAGTGTGCATTTCTTCTCAAACCTACCCAAGGCATGGGTAACCCAATTCGGATATATCATGCACCTTACAATTGGCACCAGAGGCACTACATCCCCGGTTCCAAGCATCATTCCAGCTTGGATGAAGTTGTTCTTGATAGTGCCTAAAACCTCCCAGCTGATGGGTCTCTTAGCCGCCAGCTCGACCAACTTCTTATACAGATCTCCATGCCAGTAGGGCTCCCAGTGATCCTGATCTCTCATTACTTCTGAGTCAGCATTGGGCAAAGGGAACTCCTATCCTAACCTGCTCTCCACAACCACCACATGAGAGTTCCAACCGCTAGCCTTACCAGGGAGGTTGATAAATAGCTTAGGGGAGTTTGGCTTGGAGGGAGTGCTTATCCCATTCAACTTTATCAAATTTGACACTAAAAAACTCCCTAAAAACCCTCATACAGGGCTCGTATTCCAGAAAACGACACACCATAGCAAAACAAACCAAAACCCTACAAGTGTTAGCTCCTAGCTGGAGAGGTAGGGCATCCATACATTCCAAGAATTCATTTACGAATGGATCCAAGGGCAATCTCAGGCCGGCCTCAAATTGACCATAGAAGAAGGCAACTCTGGTGGGATCCTCCTTGTAAGTATCACCAAACTGGTCCATGAAATCCCTCTTGCTATAAATGGATACGTCGAACTCTTCCTTGTTCACCTCATAGAATTTATAAATCATCTCAAATCGCGATGGAAAGTTCTGCTTCCCTCTCTTTGGCCTAGGAGCCACATACCCCCTTTCATTCCTCCCAGGCACAACGGAGGACCCAAAGGCGTTAACAATGCGAGGACTGGAGGAGGTTGAAGCTGAAGCTCCTCTTTGGGTCGTCATATCTGTATAAGAAGAAGAGGAAATAGGGGAATCAGTCCTATACGCAGTCTCAAGGGACATAGTAGACACACTAAGGGGCGACCTAGATTCTCCCAGAAATCCTATCCTATTCCTAAGAAAAGAGGGTTTGTTGGAACCTTGGATGTAGAACACAGCTATATGGTCGAGGAGTTCATGGAAAAGATTAAAAGATACGATTCTTGGGTCACTCGTCTCTAAGGCACCTAAGTTCTCTCCTACAGGCAGGATTAACTCGGTAAAACGCAAACCCCAACGGGTCAAAATTGAGGAACATTCCTCCACCGTCATCTCTCTCCATATCCCATTCAAGTGTTTATAAACTCTCTGATTGGCATTACAATAGCCATACCAAGCTCCAGGTTCAGTGCTAAAGATCCTAGCCATGGCGAAATCAAAGAATACGAAGAAATTAAGCCCTAATGCTAAGGGGTAAGAGGAATACCTTATCAATTTGAACGAAGAGGGGTTACTGTAGAAGACGAAAGCTCGATTTAAATCAGTTGTCATTTCGTTGCCGTCGCCGGAGTTATGCAAGAGTTTGGAGAGAGTAAAAGTTCGTAAAGGAGAAGAATTGGGGCTTTTATATTTTCAGTAATTGAGAAGGAAAAGGAAAATTCAAAAGTTTATTTTCCTAATTGAATTCGGAAAATGTTTCCCAAGACGGTTCTCAAACGTCTCAACAGTAATGATTGCGAAATACGGCGCTCCTAACGATCCAACCATTCAACAGTCAATGATCAGGATTGAGCCACGTCACCATCAATCGGGTAAACCTCAACTCAAGCATCGACCTGTGAGTTATTGTAAGCTTCATCAAAATTTATTTAACTTCCTGGTCGACAAGGTTAACTCAGAAAGTTGGGGGCCACTGAACATACCAAAAGTGTCGAGTTGGGCCAAGCGAGTAAAGCCCAACCCTCAAGCAATTATTGCCACCACATTCTCAGTGGGCTAGGCCCAATTATTACATGGCTCAAGGCCCACCTTCTTGATCAGTCGACTTAAGTTCATTGTCCGACTTACTGGGTCCCGACCTGACTTAGTCCGACTCTACGATCCAGATTCCATTTCGGGTACGGTCCGACCCTACCCATTAGTTAGGTCGACCTAATCCCAATGGGCGACCTCGACCTACCAAGCAAGCGTCGACCTGCTGGGTCCAGGCACACGTGCTACTATTCTTTCCATAACTGGTTCCCTACAAATCAGGAGCCATTCCAGGACACGTTCTCATGACATGTAACCGTCCCTCAAAATGCGGAGCTCATGTAGTCCTACCAAATATACCACACACATCAAACAGCTATAAATACATAACCACTACAACGGTTCCAAGGTAACTGCAATTTTGTCATTTGAATATCATTGTTCAATTACATTATTTGCTCTCCAAAAAACACATACTCCCTCCGTCCTGCTAATATTAGCACACTTTCCTTTTTGGGCGTCCCGCTAATATCCGCACACTCCCAAAAAGGAAACTTTATATTAATAAAATATTCACCCAACCCCACTCATTCTCTCTCCTACATTATTTTAATACTCACAACACCATTATAATTTATTACACCCTTCACTCATTCTCTCTCCACTCATGCTTTTACACTCACAACATTTTATTAAAATATCATATTCCTTAATTCCCGCGCAAATAGTGTTTGTGCTAATATTAGCGGGACGGAGGGAGTACTTACTCTCACGCCCGAGGGTCTAAGCCGGAGACAAATTCGGCTAGTCGTGGGTTCTGATTTCAGGTCAAGGAGTCAAGTGATTGATCCTGCCACGTGGACGAAGATTGATACACGCATTTCCTGAGGCATCATTATTGTTATAAACTTTAAAAAATTAATTGATGTACAGTAAATAATAATTAATAATTATTTAAATTATTACTAAAGTTATTTAAATAATCATTCCACACCAAATAAAGGCTTTAAAAAATGTCAAAATACATTTAATCCCCCAAAATATTCACCAAATTCTACTTTGTACCTTACGCGAATTTTGTTCCACTTTAATATTCAATGCTAAAATAATCTCACTTTGCCTCCTACCTAGGTCCTCACAAACATTAGAAATTTAACGAAATTAGTTATGTACGTATTATTATGTGATGTGATGGATATTTTGATCATTATTCTCGGTGGAATTTTTAATTCCTCTTTAGTTTATTTCTCTCACTTTATTACATCAAAAAATATAAATAATTAATAATAAAATAGCACACTAGAGAGTAAAAAGAGAGAAGGAAAAGAAAAAAAAAATCTAAATATGTTCTTCCCAATTGAAGTCTCCCTTCACCTTGCCCCTTCTCATGTAACCCCCTCCCTCAATCCATTCTCGTAACCACCCATCCAAGCATGGGCGGAGGTATGAAGGGCCAAGGGGGGGCCACTGCCCCTCCTTGACAAATTTTTTGCTTTTTTTTTTCTTTTTTGGTATTTATTATGTAATACAATTTTTCTTTAAAAAAAAGTATATGTATTGTGACTATATTTTCTTCGTCTCATTAAAATTACATTTTTATTTTAAACAATGAGATTAAATGTAGGTGTACTTTCTCCGTCTCACTAACAATTTTATTTTTATTTTAAACAAAAAGATTAAATGTAATTTGATTGTGAGTATAAAGAGTGAGGTATGAGAGAGATAATTGATAAAAAAGTGTAAATTTGATAAATAATTTAACTTTTAGTGGGATGGAGGAAGTATATTTTGAAAAAAAAAATGTTCTATATTTATAATTTTTCTTTTAATAGATGTGTTTTGTAGACGTTAAATAAATATATATGTTGAACTTTTTGATATGTGAAATTATGTTATATCTGTGTCGAATTGTATTAGATGTCAATGAATGAATTATTGGCACCATTAAAGCAGATACTTTACTATGTCTAAAATTGTATTCGGTATGAGAAAATACACCAATTTTTTTTTTCGGGAGCGCTGCCCCCGAACCCCCATACATCATTCCTTCACTCCAAAATTTCTTGCCCCCCCCCCTTCACTTAATTTCTAGCTCCGCCACTGCATCCAAGCTTCCATTTCTACCACCCTTTCCCCTCCCCCTCTACCCCTTCCACTTATCTTGCTCTTCCACTCCATTAACTCCCATTATTATCACCTAGAACAAAATAGGCAAAAGCTTTAGACCTAGCTTTACCCATTCTCCCTCTCTACTCTTCCCCTCGCCCATTCCCATTTTCAGATTGACGATTTTGATGAAACCCAAATCTGGTTTTTTGCTTCTACGTTTCTCTCTTTCTTTCTTTCGTTTTTAATTTTTTTTTTATCCAGATCTAGCTTTTCTTATTCTCCCTCATCTCGTCGTCTCCCTATCTTCACTCTTCCTGTCGCCTAGTCCCACTCTCATATTTATGGTTATGATCAAATCCAAATCTGAGTTTTTATACTTTTTTTAAATATAAATTTAACCTTTGATTTTGGGATTATATTATCATTCGGTGTTAAATGAGATTAATTATTGTTATTGTTGTCTGGAATTGATAACAATTCGAGGGGAAACACTGAAATTGATGTTTATTTTGTTTATGGCGGGTGAACGGTGGTGGTAATCTAGCAGTGGTGGCGGCAGCGACGAAGGCACGGTGGCAGTTTTCTGGTGGTGATCATTGTGGTTGCGTGATAATTAAGGCATGAGTGTTTTTAATGGTTAAATGACACATAAGGCCTTGAATTTTGAGTGAAAATTCTAAACGTCCTGGCACACATGATCAATTTTGTTAATTTTCTAACGTTTGTTAGGATGCAAAGTATGGGTGGAAAGGGTTCGATTTAGCTCGATTTAGACAAATTTAGAAGTCAAATCGCTAGCATCGGTTTGGAGAAATTTCAAATCAAGCTAAATCATAAAAAAAATCAGACTGAGCTAAACCAAACCGCTATGGTTTCGTTTGGTTCGGTCTAAACCGTGATTTGATTTGCGGTTTAATTTTGCGGTTCAGACCACGGTCCAAACCGCATTTCAAACCATAATCCGCAAATACATGATATATGATGCTCACTATGATGTTGATCAGTCTAAAAAACATTTTAATCCATTCCGTTAAACACCAGTTTTGTCCCTCATTAGTCGCTGATTGAATGAAAATGTTGCTTTATCCATATCCATATGATAATAATTTCTCCATTTTGATGTTACCTCTGAATCATAGATGTTTGGTACTGAATCCAGGAAAACTGGGATCTGATTATAAAAAGATGGGGCATAAATGGAATTGTAATGCATCATTTTGTTAGAGATTTTATCTTGCCAGTAAGTAAAATAAGTGGATTATTTTGCTCTTATTTAGGGTTTGAGACATTACATACATTTGACCTTAAGCATGAATTGTAACAAAACTTGAATTGTCTCTACAATCAGTTTTGAAGCCATGAGAAAGCTGATGAGGTGGAAGAGTTTTATGCAAGTCGATCGATTTTACGGTTTCAAACCGCGTTTCTGTCTTAAACGGTTCGGCTCGATTTGGCTCGGCTCGATTTAGGAGTGTCAAACCCCAAGCCGAGCTGAACCATATGGTTTGTTAATTTTTCAAATCGAGCTAAACCACTTATTTCTAAAAATCGAACTAAATCATACGATTTGGCTCGATTCGACTCCAAACCGCGATTTGAGCCAAACCATTTCCACCTCTAATGCAAAGTGTAAAATGAGATTATTTTAACATTAGGTATAAAGTGGGACAAAACTTGTGTGAGGGTGCAAAGTGAAATTAAAGTGAAATTAAATACTACCTCCGTCCCAATCTAAATGTCCAAGTCAACAAAAAAAAAAAGTTTGACTTAGACATAAATGCAAATCTAATCATCCTATTGAAATTTTAAAAATTGTTATTGATAAATAATTAATTTATTTATCAATAACAATTTTTAAAATTTCAATAGGATGATTAGATTTGCATTTATGTCTAAGTCAAACTTTTTTTTTTTGGTCAATTTGGACATTTAGATTGAGACGGAGGGAGTATAAACTATGTGGAATTAAAACTTTTTTTTTTAATTAAACGTATCTAAGCTCATTAAAAAATTAAAAATATCACCTAGGATCTTCTTAAACTTGTGGAGAGGGTAAAGTGGGAAGCACGATCGCAAACTTGAATGATTTGACGTCCTTCGTCCATAATAAAAATAAATAAATAAAAAAGGTTTTGGACGTCCTTGCCCTCCAACCTTACATAAATAACACAAGAGGACGCCAACTGTCAGTCTAACGTATCTCCCGCCGGCGCCAAGACGTGCCATGGCCCACAATTTGAAATTTGCATTTCTCTTTGCTTTGTTAGTTTGTTACTTCTTAGGCATCTCCAATGGTAATACCCATTATTATGGGTATTATCTCAAGTCATTTCATCGCCACATCATCAAAGAGCAAACTCATTTCTTTTTTTCTTTTTCTCTACAATGGTTAGGAGTACTAAAATGGATCCTCTACTTTACTCAATTAAAAAAAGGAGCAAAAGTTAAAAATAAAAAAAGGGCAGCAACGGTAATATTGAGAGAGAGAGAGAAAGACTTGAAAACTAAATAAATTGTCCGACCCCACATAATAATGATAACTCTGCATAGTACTCATTCCTTTCTTTAGAAGCCGACACCCTTGCACACAATGGTTGAATAACAAAATAAGGGAATCGATCCCCAAATAATATTGCCATTGTAGATGCCCTTAGTTCTTACTCCATTTGTCCTTCTTCATATGTGACACTTTATAGTCAACATTATTTAATTTTGCTCATAAATTACAGAAATTTAATTTTCTTATAAAATTGTAAATTATAAAATTGTAAAAATCGTTAACAGTAATAATTGATGGTAGTAGAATCTTATACAATTTTTACAATTTCGTGTAAATAAGTGAATCGTCGTTAAATTTGTTCAAATATAAACCAAGTTGAAAAAAAGTCAAACATGCGACATTTATTTTGTCATGAATAAAGCATAGCTTTCTCTCCTATCTGAATTATTTCTGCATAAAATAAGTTATTTTAGCTGAATTATTTCTGCATAAATAAGTAATTTTATTGTAGCTTTATCATTGTAAGAATAATGTACAAATAAATAAATATTTCTTAAAAAGTTTGACATATGAACTTGTCTCAACTCTCTCTCTCTCTCTCTCTACTTTATCTTCTTCGCCATTGATTTATGTTTTTCTTCTTTTTATCTTTGTTAATTCTCGTTGTATTCATTTCCCAAAACACAATCTATATTATAAATCATACCTGGTTTGCTATAGTACTCTCTACAGTACCAAGGGGGTGTTTTACCATTTTGCCCTCACTATTTTGTCCCTTTCCCATTTTGCCCTTAAAAAAAAATTTTAAAAAAAAAAAAATTTTAATTTTTTTTTTAATTTAAAAAAAAAAAACAATAAACGTGGCCTTGAACACGGGCTTAGGCTAGTTCTTTATAATTTCGGTCTATTGAGATCACTGAACGAAATCACCTGCAAAGAAGAAATGATGAAAGGAAGAAAAAGAACAAAAGATAAGAGAGAATAGAAGAGAGAGACGGGACAAAACTCTGGAAATCCGAAATGAGTATTCCATTTGTTATATTGCAATATTAATAGGACCGTACAACCTATCAAACTAGGAAGATATGCTTCCACTAATTTAGCCTTATCACCTACCTAATTACAAGGCAACCAAATATAAGATATTGATACAAAAGTCAACAGACTATATACAAATCAATTTAATTAAGGTGATCCAGCAGAGTATTTGCACGTGAGTTTTGAGACTCACGTTACTGTCTTTCACCCCCCCCCTCAAGCTAAGCGGAGAAGGTCGTAGCTGTAGCTTGTCGGATAAAATATGAAAACGAGGTTTAGCAAGACTCTTGGTGAAGATGTCTGCTAGTTGGTCCGACGATGCAATGTGGTGAAGTCGAAGAAAACCCCGTTGGTGTAATTCCCGAACAAAATGTAAATCTATCTCAATATGTCGGGTACGAGCATGAAATACCGGGTTTTTCGACATGTGAAGAGCCGAAAGATTATCACATAATAGAAGTGGAGGAGGTAGTGTAAGACCCAGTTCGCGAAACAAGTAGGAGAACCAGAGAATTTCGACAGCAGTAGAGGCCAAAGCCCGATATTTCGCCTCACTACTAGAGCGTGCAACGGTGTGTTGTTTCTTAGCGGACCAAGCGACTAGATTTGGGCCAACAAAGACACAAGCCTCCGTGGTCGAGCGGCGATTATCGGGAGCACCGGCCCAATCGGCATCACAAAATGCCAAGATAGAAGTATCCGAAGAAGTCTGAAAAGTGAGGCCTTTATCAACTATACCTTTAAGAAAACGAAAAATTCATTTAACAGCCTGGAGGTGAGATGAACGGGGAGAATGCATGAATTGGCACACTTGGTTGACTGCGAACGAAATATCCGGGCGAGTAAGCGTGACATATTGTAGGCCACCAACCATATTGCGATATACTGTGGGGTCTGATAGTGGGTCACCATCAAGAGCTGAAAGATGAGATCCCGGAGCTAGAGGAGTAGGAGCCGGCTTACACAAGTGCATATTGAACTTATGTAGAAGATCCGAGGCATACCGAGATTGAGTCAAATGAAGAGATGACTTATTGCGAGTTGCCTTGATACCAAGAAAAAAACTCAAGGGACCCAACCGTCTACTATCAAAAGTGGAACATATTGAGTTGAGGACAGATTGAACGGCAGCGGAATTTGAACCTGTCACAATAATATCATCTACGTAGATGAGAATGGCCACAATATTACCTTGATGATGTCGAATAAACAGAGAAGAATCGACATGACTATTGAAGAAGCCGAGTGTGAGAAGAAAATCATAGAGACGAAGAAACCAAGCCCGGGGAGATTGTTTGAGACCATATAATGCTCGGTGAAGTCGACAAACATATTCCGGGCGAACCTTATCAACGAACCCCGGAGGTTGCGCCATATAAACTTCCTCGGTAAGAATGCCATTGAGAAAAGCATTGCGAACATCTAACTGTTCGATAGGCCAATCACGTGAGTGTGCCAAAGACAAGATGGTAAAGATAGTAGCTGATTTAACAACCGGGCTGAATGTTTCCTCAAAATCAATACCTTCCTGTTGCGTGTACCCTTGAGCCACAAGCCTGGCCTTGTACCGTTCTATAGAACCATCCGCTTTCCCTTTAACTTTATAAATCCACTTGTTGCCTACAATGTTGTGGTTCAACGGAGGGGGAACAAGAGACCACATACCATTTTTGTGAAGCGCTATAAGTTCCTCTTGCATGGCTCGTTGCCAATGAGCATGAGGGGCAGCTTGTCGAAAAGTTCGTGGTTCATAAAGAGGAGAATCCATTGTGGTAGATGCTAGTGCAACTAAATGTTTGGGACGAAACACACCCGCTTTCGCTCTAGTAACCATGTGATGAGTACCAAGTAAGGAAGGCTCAGAATTGGGTACATGCTGATCATGGTTAGGTTGAGGTGGCTGGACTGAAGAAGAATGGGTCGGCTCATCTGTAGAGTGCAAATGATGGTCTTGCCGGTTGAGAGAAGTAGTGGACTGAGTAGATTCAATCGGCCCAGCCCTGGAAGGCGAGAGTCCATCAAACGAAGAAAGTGGGCTGCTTTCTGAAGTGGGCCTAGGAGAAGCAGGCCCAGACGGCAGAGGAGCTGGTAGAGCAGATGGGCTTGATGGGGATGATCCGGCTGGGATGGCTGCAAGGGGAACCATAGAGGGACAAATATCTGCTCACTACCAGAAACTGTATCTTTAGCGACGGAATGACCAGCGACGGAATCGTTCTATCGCTATATAGAGACGGAAATTATACTTTATCGACGGAAAAATTTTGGCGTCAATTTTACCGACGAAATTGAATTCCGTCGCTGATATCCGTCGCTAAAAACGAATATTCGTCGAATATTTGTTTCTTTACCGCCACTAGATTGGCGCCTAGATTACCGACAGAATATTCCGTCGCTAATACTTTCTCAGCGGCGGAATTATTCCGTCGGTGAAAATTTAATATTTTTTTATTTTTTTAAATAAACCAGCGATGGAATATTTTCGTCGGTGATAAAGTAATTTTGTTTTTTATTTTTTTAATTTATCAGCGACGAAAATATTCTGTCGGCGATTATAACATTTAATTTTTAATTATTTTTCATTAATCAGCGACGAAATTCTTTCGTTGGGAGAAATTAAATATTTTTTAATTTTTTTTAAATAAACCACCGACGGAATATTTTCGTCGGTGATAAATTAATTTTTTTTATTTTTTTTATTTATCAGCGACGAAAATATTCCGTCGGTGATTATAACATTTAATTTTTAATTATTTTTAATTAAGCAGCGATGAAATTATTCCGTCGGTAGAAATTAAATATTTTTTAATTTTTTTTAAATAAATCAACGACGGAATATTTCCGTCGGTGATAAATTAATTTTTTTTTATTTATCAGCGACGAATTTATTCCGTCGGTGATTATAGCATTTCATTTTTAATTATTTTTAATTAAACAGCGATGGAATAATACCTTCGGTGATAAATTATTTTTGTTTTTTATTTTTTTTAATTTATCAACGACATAATTATTCCGTCGGTGATTATAACATTTAATTTTTAATTTTTTTAGAACTAATTAACAAAATAACTAACTGAAAACATTATAAAATTTAGCTGAAAACGTTAGAAAATTGACTGAAATTTCAAAAAACTAACTGAAATTTTGAAAAACTAACTTAAAACGTTAAAAAACTAACTGGAAACGTTAAAAAACTGACTGGAATTTCAATAAACTAACTGAAAACGTTAAAAAATTGACTGAAAATGTTAAAAAACTAACTGAAAACGTTAAAAAGCTAACTGAAATTCTAAAAAACAAACTGAAAACGTTAGAAAATTGATTGAAATTCTAAAAAACTAACTGAAAACGTTAAAAAACTGACTGAAATTCTAAAAACTAACTGGTTTTAGGTTTAGGGTTTAGGGGTTAGAGTTTAGGGTTTAGAGATATGATTTAGGGGTTGGGGTATAAGTATATGAGATTTGAGATTTAGGGTTTAGGGTTTATGCTTAGGGTTAGAGTTTAGGGGTATAGGGTTTAGGGGTAAGAGTTTAGGGTTTAGGGATATGATTTAGGGGTTGGGGTATAAGTATATGAGATTTGAGATTTAGGATTTACGCTTAGGGTTAGAGTTTAGGGTTAAGGGGTATAAGTATATGATTTAGGGTTTAGGGGTTGGGGTAGTAGCGGTAGTAGTGGTGGTAGTCGTAGTAGTAGTGGTGGTAGTGTGGTAGTAGTGGTAGTAGTGGTGGTAGTGGTAGTAGTAGTGGTGGTGGTAGTGGTGGTATAAGTAGTAGTAGTAGTAATAGTAGTGGTAGTAGTGGTGGTAGTAGCGATAGTAGTAGCGGTAGTAGTGGTAGTAGTGGTGGTGGTAGTGATAGTAGTGGTGGTAGTACGTAGTGGTGGTGCGTGGTAGTGGTGGTAGTAGTGATTGTAGTAGTAATAGTTGTGGTGGCATAGTAATGGTGGTAGTGGTAGTGATAGTAGTGGTGGAGTGGTGGTGGTGATAGTGGTGGTAGTGGTAATAGTGATGGTAGTAGTGATAGTGGTGGTGGTGGTGTGTGGTGGTGGTGGTAGTACGTAGTGGTGGTAGTAGTAATAGTTGTGATGGTATAGTAATGGTGGTAGTGGTAGTGATAGTAGTGGTGGAGTGGTGGTGGTGGTAGTAGTGGTAGTGGCAATAGTGATGGTAGTGGTGATAGTGGTGGTGGTGGTAGTAGTGATTGTAGTAGTAATAGTTGTGTGGTATAGTAATGGTGGTAGTGGTAGTGATAGTAGTGGTGGAGTGGTGGTGGTGGTAGTGGTGGTAGTGATAATAGTGATGGTAGTGGTGATAGTGGTGGTGGTGGTGATAGTACGTAGTGGTGGTAGTAGTAATAGTTGTAGTGGTATAGTAATGGTGGTAGTGGTAGTGATAGTAGTGGTGGAGTGGTGGTGGTGGTAGTGGTGGTGGTGGTGCGTGGTGGTAGTGGTAGTACGTAGTGGTGGTAGTAGTAATAGTTGTGGTGGTATAGTAATGGTGGTAGTGGTAGTGATAGTTGTGGTGGAGTGGTGGTGGTGGTAGTGGTAATAGTGATGGTAGTGGTGGTAGTGGTGGTGGCGGTGCGTGGTGGTGGTGGTAGTAGTGGTTGTAGTAGTAATAGTTGTGGTGGTATAGTAATGGTGGTAGTGGTAGTGATAGTAGTGGTGGAGTGGTGGTGGTGGTAGTGGTGGTAGTGGTAATAGTGATGGTAGTGGTGATAGTGGTGGTGGTGGTACGTGGTGGTGGTGGTAGTACTTAGTGGTGGTAGTAGTAATAGTTGTGGTGGTATAGTAATGGTGGTAGTGGTAGTGATAGTAGTGGTGGAGTGGTGGTGGTGGTAGTGGTAGTAGTGGTAATAGTGATGGTAGTGGTGGTGGTGATACGTGGTGGTGGTGGTAGTACGTAGTGGTGGTAGTAGTAATAGTTGTGGTGGTAGTGGTAGTGATAGTAGTGGTGGTGGTGGTAGTGGTGGTAGTGGTAATAGTGATGGTAGTGGTGAATGTGGTGGTGATGGTGCGTGGTGGTCGTGGTAGTAGTGGTTGTAGTAGTAATAGTTGTGGTGGTATAGTAATGGTGGTGGTGGTAGTGGTAGTGATAGTAGTGGTGGAGTGGTGGTGGTGGTAGTGGTAATAGTGATGGTAGTGGTGATAGTGGTGGTGGTGGTGCGTGGTGGTGGTGGTGGTGGTAGTAGTAATAGTTGTGGTGGTATAGTAATGGTGGTAGTGGTAGTGATAGTATTGGTGGAGTGGTAGTGGTGGTAGTGGTGGTAGTGATAATAGTGATGGTAGTGGTGATAGTGGTGGTGGTGGTGCGTGGTGGTGGTGGTGGTGGTGGTAGTACGTAGTGGTGGTAGTAGTAATAGTTGTGGTGGTATAATAATGGTGGTAGTGGTAGTGATAGTAGTGGTGGAGTGGTGGTGGTGGTAGTGGTCGTAGTGGTGGTAGTAGTGAATGTAGTGGTGGTAGTAGCGGCGGAATAATTATGTCGGTGTTAATTAGATTTTTTAAAATTTGTTTAGCTCTATTTTTGTTTTATTTTAAAATATGATTTATTTATTTTCAAAAAAAATAATATTTATTGACTTATATTTATTTTTTTTTAGAGTAATTTGTTATATTTTTTTAAAAATAATTTTCATGTTTTATATAAATAAAAATACTGATATTAATTAAATTAAAATTAATTAACATTTACCGGCGGAATAATTTCGTCGCTGAGGTTATTTAATCCAGCGGCGGAATTTTTCGTCGGTGAAACATGCCAAGTCATCAATCCTCGTGATTTCGTAATAACCAGCGGCGAAATTTTCTACCGACGGAATTAAATTTCGCCGCTGAAATTAATATCTACCGACGGAATTATTCCGTCGCTGAGGTTAAATATAAAAACAAATTATCCCTCCCCAAAATCGTTTACAACTTTACGCCCTAATCTCTTTCTCTCCTTAATTCCGCCGATCTCTCATCTCTCTCTCTTCCCTCACGGTCACACACGCGCCGGAGCTGCCGCCGTCTAGCCAAGTCCACACCACCACGAAGCTGCGCCGTCCACCCAAGTCCACACCGCCACGAAGCTGCGCCGTCCACCCTCTCCACCGGAGCTGACGCGATGTTCTTCTCTCTCCTTAATTCCGCGGATCTCTCATCTCTCTCTCTCTCTCTCTCTCTCTCTCTTTGCATCATTTCAAGGTAAATGAAAGGAGATTTCTCTTTACAACAAATTAATTGTATTATCTTTCATTCCCCCTAATTTAATAATATTGTCATCTAGTTTGAATTCAAGTATTTTGAGGCATAATTTAGAAAATAAGTAGATGTACAGAGGTAGTAGTAATTTTTGCGAACTCGTGTTCACAATACTTTATGATGAAGGAGATTGTGGGTGGGACAATCTCTGCTTGTTTAGTGTTTTCTTTTGGTGTTAATTCCTGAAGGTTAATCAAAGTGTATACACTTTATTCAATATTAAGTGCAACAATTGTAGATTAGAACCATTGAGATTTAATGATTCAATTGAGACTAGATGTACAAGAGTGAAAATGTAAGAAGTTGCATCCTCTGAAAGAATTGGAAGCTGAAATTAACTACTTGTATTGTGGGGAAATTTATTATTTTCAGTGTTATAGGTTGAGAATGAAAACATATCCATTTTACATGTAATTGCAAGTTTTAGTATGCTAAATGGAATGCTAGACAAATTAGTTGCTGGATTTTGTTGTTATGAGAAGTTCATTAGTTCTAGATCCCATTTTGGGGCGATTGACGGCATCGCGGACGGTGATGTATGTCGCCTACGTTTGAGCACCTGATATCAATCCTGGCACCCTAGATGCACCTTAGTCAACTGTTTACTCTTAATTTGTATTAGATGGCTTGTGTAAAGTGAAAGGGGGAGGAGGGGGGTTGAATGTCTAAAATTAGGAAGGCTTGGATGGAAGTATTGTTAAGGAATTAGACTCCTAATCATTGTCTAAAATTAGGAAGAAAACTCTTAGTGGCACTGCTTATAGGATATTGTGGTTGGTGGTTAACATCTTAAAATATAAACAAGATGAGAGTCTTTCTCATCCACAACTATCAAAATCCGTCCATCTTTCATTTCGAAAGACAGAGCAAACAAGTTCTCCACTGTTTGAGCAAAGGATTTTCTGTTTAATAAGAGTTTTTCCAGTTTCACTGTCCGTATTGTATCTCAGGATCTCAAACATCACAGCCATGTTTGTGACAGTGTCTGTTTTCTCTTCACTGGTGTTATACTGTTACCTTGTTTTTACTTGTGGCCGCAATTACGATGGTGGTTGTCTGTCTAATGGAAACATCTCTGTATTTTCATCCCTGGTCGGTTCCTCAGCAAACGGGTTGGTACACGTACGTTAACCGCTAAAGAGTTTGCCGAGGTCTCACTCTATGTTTTTCTTAATTGTGACGAGGTTGAGGAATATATCAAGTAAGTCATTGATGTTATGTTTACGCCTTGTCGATTAAATCATGCATGTTTAATTACCTGCATATGAAATGCCTTGTTTAACCCTATTGCAGAATGTTTGAAGATTTAGCTCAGGATTTATCTCCAGAACTCATCACAACTAGGACAGACAGAGAATTTCCAAACTGGCTAAGGAAATATGTAAATATTTCGTTTCTTTCAAATTTATTCTATACACTTTTTTAAACATTCAATCTTAAAATTGTATTAAATTGGTTACATATTGTCTTATAGATAGCTGAACATCCGGGTGATGCCAAAGCTGCGAGGTTAAGACATTTAGCAGGAACTCCGTACTTGAACGTTAATTTATACAACGGTTATTTTGTGAATGGCTATGTGTTTCATACCAAAGCTTATGGGGGCTCTAAATTAACGTGGAATAGCGGTGTGAAGCTTAAAGGAAACCTTGATTATTATGGCGTCCTGAAAGAAGTAGTCGATGTGGAGTATTTGGGCGGAAACAATGTTGTCTTGTTCAATTTTGATTGGCGAGATGTTGTGCGAGGTGTTAAGAAGCACACCATATTTGACCTCATCGATGTAAAGGACTCGTCCAGACATAATGGCGACGACGTCTTCATCTTAGCATCTCGAGCACAACATATATACATGACTCCCTACCCTCGTCGGCGACCCGACGGATTGTGGACTGTCTGGAAGACCAAGGCTAGGAGCATGATTGACAACCTACCCTCGTCGACAACTATAGAATCGTCATTAGAAACACCCTATCAAGAGGATGAAATTCCAGTGCCACCTAACGTTTCATCAGCTAATCATCCATTAGATGATGTCACTCATATTCCTCAAAATGTTGATGAACCCGAGGAGGATTTCTTACCAGTGAATTTGCCACCTCCTCCGCCTCGTTCAGGTCATCTCGCGCACATTGAAATTGATGAATCAGAGGAAGAGGAAGAGGACGTCGAACCAGAGTTTGATTCATCAGAGTTCGAAGACGAAGATGAAGAACTTGAGTTTTGTAGTAATTCAGAGTCCAGTGATGATGATGGGGATGAAGATTAATAATAGTTTAAAGTTTTATATGTATTGTGAATGCTTTAGATTATTAGAACTTTAAAGTTTTATATGCATTGTGAATGCTTTAGATTATTAAAATTTGTCAACGATTGTTTTAGTTTATTTGGTGAGTGTGCTCTGTCAAAAAAATAACACAATGGATTGGATTAAAATTGAATTGAATTGAAATAATGTGAGCGAGAAACATACCTCTTCCTCGTGACCTATGAGTCGACAGCTTAATTGATACTCTGTGGGTAATCGATTTCCATGAATCGGAGACTAGTCTCCGATTACAGCATAATCAGACATTGGTCTCCGATTCATGGAAAACGATTACCCGGAGAGTATCAATTAAGCTGTCGACTCATAGGTCATAAGGACGAGGAAGATTTCTCGCACACATTATTTCAATTCAATTCAATTTAATTTTTAATCCAATCCATCGTGTTAATTTTTGTTTTTTCTTGAACATTTAATCTCAAGGAGCTATATGTATTGTGAATATATTGTTTTCTATTGTTAAAGTTGTATATTTTAATATTTTTAGTGTATTTAGATATGAGTTCTAATAGAGCGGCCAGGAAGACACGCCCCATGTACACATCTATTACTGGGACGCAACCGTCCCGATCTGATACAGGTGCTACCGGTACTGATGATGTCGACCCTACACTTAGTAGTACCATCTCCTCCTCTGGGGCCGATATTATTCATAGTCCTACTCCTGTCGATTCTGAGGGGAGGACGTTTCTCCGGATATCGCCACATTATATACAGTAAGTAACTCTTCATTAATTTGATATAAGTTGGTTCCTTTTTGTTTTATATATAATTCATTATTTAAGTTAAAATGTTATTGTATAAATATACTTGGCAGGTTTATAGGTGCATACCCTACCTCCGGGACAAAGATTGGGCAGTATTGGCGGTCTCGGGTCATGCAAGAGTTTTGGCCCAACTGGAAATCATTGCCACAGGAGGAGAAGGAGAATGCTTGGGAGGAGTTTAAGGTAATGTGTTAATGATTTTTATTTAAAACTTAAATGTTAGTTTGCTATTAAAATGTTATAATTAATAATGATTATACTCTTTTAATTTTGTAATGTTATCATTATATGTTGTACTCTTTTAGTGGATATTTTGGTCGCAAAGGAAAATATCAACTTTGATTGATGGTTAATCCTGGTCTTCTGCCATTGTTGTATTTCATTATTTATTACAACAAAATTGATAATCTTAACAATTCCACATTCGGTAAACATATCCTTGAAGTTTTCAACAAATTTTTTTTGGACAAACACTTTAATCTTAGATCCTTATTTTTTGGATCATAGATTCAAAAAATGTATTAGTAATAAATTAAATCTCATTATAAATCTATTAGTCCAACAAATTAGAAGAATGATAACAAATATTTTAATTTAAAGCGTATTTGATAACTAACCTTAGAGTCAAGGCATATCATATCAAAAGAAGTCATTCCTTCTTTATCATTGTGCTTTACTAATCTCAAGATCCGCACAACAATGCTACGTTGTTTAGTAGCTCCCTCAATATCGCGAATAGCTATCTCTTGCCCACGTTTTGCCATATTGCCTTGTTTTTTTGATAAATTGTAAAATACGTGAGTTAGTTTACATAAGGTGTTATTTTCATTAGTTAGTTTATATAATATACGTATAATACGTGAGTTAGCGTTAATTTGAATGAAACTCGCGTACGCCGTGATTTGAAAGAAACTCGCAACAAAAATTTATTTTTTATTTGCTACTCCACTACTCTTTTTCTTACTTTAGTTTCCATATTCACAGTATCTGCTCCACTATCAATATTATACATATATATATAATTATATATTTTTAATTCTCGTGTATTCAATTAGTAGCCTTTATTATGAGTTAGATGGAGTATATACCATTATAAAAACATTGGAATCTTAGTGAAATAAAAGAATTCTCGCCCTCATTAATTTATATGCTTAATGATAATAGTTTTTCCCTCTTCTCAATAAATAAATTATCGTGACAAAGTGTCATTAAATCTTAAATATTAAATAAAATATATTAAAAGATTGAGTTTCGTCAATATGACCGGAGAGTGTGTAGTATCACTTAGGAAAGGGAATATGTACTCGTTCTGTTTCAGAATAATATTTCAAAAAAAATTAAATTTGCTTTTCATCATGAGAGCAAATTTTTTAAGTTTTTTTAGACATTCATTTTGTGAGGGCTCTAGTTGGAAGGTTATTTTGGGACGAAAGAATTATATATTATTAAGAATATACAAAACCAACAAAGTAAACAAAAAATTTAGAAATACCTCTGAACTTGGACGCCAAAAAGAAACGTGATAGTAAAACACTCGCCGGAGAACTTGGTCGGGAATAGGAAAACTCTAAGTAGGAAAAAAATAGGAACGAATAACAAAAGAAAACACAATAAAGGGCTTAAAGATTAATATTTTATTTATAGATAAGATCTCTAGATTAAATTGATCAATTCTTAAGTTTAAATGAGATAGAATTCTAAATTCAAATAATTTTAAATTATTATTTAATTTAGATAACAATTAGTAGTAAATTAATTTTCTTAAACAATATATATATATATATATATATATATATATATATATATATATATATATATATATATATATATATATATATATATATATATATATATACATACAATCTTTTAAAAAAATATATTTTACAACCATTCCCTTAACTAAGTATTACTTGCATATCAATTTTAAAGTCTAAATGAAATAGAATCATTAATTACTTATTTTATTTTAGTCTGATATGTTTACCTTAAATGATACACTTTTCTTTCAACCTAATTTTTGAATTTCTAGATAATTTTCTAGTCTAATATCATTTCCTTAAATTATGCACTTTCCTTTCAATCTGTGGATTTCGATTCATTTTAGATATTTGATTAAATTTTAATTTCAAATGTCAAACAATAATTTTACAATCCTGCTCTTAGCTTTCTCTAACTTGCTTTAGCCAATTAAAAAAACAAACAAATATTTTTTATACGATAAACTCAGGAATACAGAAAATTAGTAATTTATATCATTGATCAGAATACTAATGAAACAATAACGATAACAAAATCATATCATTGCTGTTGTTAGATAAAGAAAGTATAATTTTCTTATTCACATATCTAACTGAAAATAGGCTTAGTTGGGTGAGTTGGGTGAGCTACGCTTTAAAATTATATAATTTGCTTAAAACTTTTTTGTAAATCATGTCTGACACATATACACCTGGATCGGTCAATTTCACATATCTAACTGAAAAAAGTATAATTTTCTTATTCACATATCTAACTGAAATAGGCTTAGTTGGGTGAGCTATATCCGGATTTTAGCAGTTCGTGTTTTAGGCATTTATCTAAATTTTCAAGCCCGAAAAGAAAGTTCCATTCTCTAGGTACGTAAGAAAAGATTGGCCACTAAGTTCCATTGACGGAGGGAGTATTATCTTGACGGAGTGGACCTATAATTTTAAAAATCAACCCCTATAAATTTTAAAAGTTACTAATTGAATTTCAAATGAATGATTGTGATTGATGGATGATGGAAAGATTGGCTAATGATATTGTGCCACTTGGAGTTTTCTATGAGCTTGAAAAACTTTTGCTATTATATATAGCAGATGTCATTTAAAAATTTAAGCATACTTTTTTTTTGATAACCCAGGTTTCCAGCTTCGCCGGAGAGTCCTGGACCACCAGCCATCAGCCCCTCAGTACTGGCAGAAGTAAACTGTGGGATATGCCCAAGTTAGTCAGGGTGGCAACACCCCTTATACTCCTGGCCCCAAGGAACCCTCCTCCATGGCGCTTACATCACTCTTACATCACCAATAAATTGGCTGCTCCAGCTAAAAATTTAAGCATACTTACTAGTATACTAGTAAGTAAAATTTAAGTATACTTAGGCTTCGTTTGTTTCGACGTAAAACGTTTTTCGTAAAATAACTCGTTTTACTGTGTTTGGTTGTTTTTCGGAAAACGTTTTTCCCATTTTTCGGTGTTTGATTGTTTTCCGGAAAACGTTTTTCGTAAAATAACTCAATTCTTATTTTATTTTTTTCTTGGAGTTTTAATTAACAAATAAATTATCAATAATAAACTCCAAAATTGTGTAAAAAAATAGATGGATAATATTTTAAGTCTGATTTTTTTAAAATCTACATTATAACAATGAGCTAAAAAATCACTTGGTTTGGAGAAAAATTAAAGAAGAAAAGGAAAAAAAAAGTTTTTATAAAAAAAATTAATAATTCAAGAAAATATAATTTTGAAGACACTCATTTTAATAAAAATATATCATCACATTAATCTAATAATATTCGAATTTCGAAAAATATTTTCATTAAACACATGAAAATATTTTTCGGAAAATATTTTCCTTACCAAACAGCCGAAAATATATTTATCTCATTTTCCGAAAAACATCTTCATTTTTCGGAAAACATCTGCATTTTACAGGAAAACATCTTCATTTTCGAAAAACATCTTCATTTTCCGAAAAACATTTTATAGGAAATCGTTTTTCGAAAAATATTTTACGTTGAAACAAACGAAGCCTTACTAGTATACTATGATAATTTACTGGTATGAATAACAATCCTCTTTTTTATTCCAAGAAAATAACTTTATATTTGTAAAGTTAAATTTATTGAAATTCTTTTAAAAAAATGTGTAAGAATTTTCTGCAGGTTAGTGTTGGACAATTAGAGAAACATTAGGGCGTCAGGTAACATTGTTCTTAGACCACTCCCATCGGTGACTCTCCCTGTGAGAGTCACCAAAAAAAAAAAAAAGCATGAAAAGTCATGAATATTCACAACCTAGGTTGGCTAGTTGCCCCAAGGTTGATCCCGGTTGGGTCACCATTTAATGTACTCTGATCCCTTTGTATAAGAACAAATGTGATGTCCAAGATTGTGCCAACTATCGGGGGATCAAACTAATGAGCCATACTATGAAACTTTGGGAAAGAGTGATTGCACAAAGGCTGAACAAAATTGTGGATATTTCGGATAACCAATTTGGGTTTATGCCGGGAAGATCGACTATGGAGGCAATATATCTTATGAGACAAACCATGGAGAAATATCGGGATCAAAAGAAAGATTTGCATATGGTTTTCATTGATTTGGAGAAGGCGTATGATAAAGTGCCAAGAGAGGTACTTTGGTGGGCATTAGCAAAGAAGGGTGTTTCAAAGAAATATATTGATATTATCAAGGACATGTATAATGGATTTAGTACTTGTGTACAGACTAGAGGTGGCCGGTTTGCCGGTTTTCAACCGGCGGTTTTCAACCTCCAAATCCCTAATCGGAATCGAACCGCCTAACCGGCTAAATCGGTTACGGTTTAGGCGATTCACGGTTTTAACGGTTATCCGGTTAACCTCCGGTTTGACGATTTGGATCTGCTCGGCCGAGTCTTTGGTGTTGCTCGGTCGAGCATACCCTTTTTTTAATATCTAGTGTTACGCTCTAGGAGCAACTCATATGACTCGGCCGAGCATGAGGCATGACCGGTTAAATACACTGGAAAATGACCCCCTCGGCCGAGCAACTCATATGACTCGGCCGAGCATGACCATTAAATGGTAAATACTTACTGGAAAAAATGTCTTGCTCGGCCGAGCAACCCCCTTGACTCGATCGAGCATAAAACCGGCGGTTCAAAATCGGCGATTCACGGTTTTTGAAAATACAAACCGAAACCGAACCTTGTAAATATCGGTTACGGTTAAACCGGTTGACCGGTTTTGACCGGTTTTGATCGGTTTAAAACCGGCCGGTTTGCGATTCCGGTTAACCAAATGGACACGTCTAGTACAGACTAGTCTTCGGAAGACTGAAGAGTTCCCTATAAAGATTGGGGTGCATCAAGGTTCCGCACTTAGCCCCTTTCTTTTTGCTTTGATAATGGACGAATTGACGAGGTCAGTCCAAGATGATATACTAAAGTGTATGTTGTTCGCAGATGATATTGTGCTGATTGATGAGACAAAAGAGGGTGTTGAAAGTAAATTGGAGTTGTGGAGACACACTTTGAAATCTCGAGGTTTTCGATTAAGCAGAAGCAAGACAGAATATTTGGAGTGTAAATTTAGCAGAGTTGAAAGTAGGGGGGCAGGGGCGGTCACATTTGATGGAAATATTATCCAAACTTCTGAGTTTTTTCGCTATCTTGGATCCATTATCCAAAAGGATGGAGAATTAGATGGAGATGTGGCTCATAGGATTAAAGCAGGTTGGTTGAAGTGGAAGAGTGCCACAGAGTTTTTATGTGATCGCGGCATGCCCAATAGATTAAAGGGAAAATTTTATCGCACGGCAATTAGGCCGGCATTGCTTTACCAAGACCGAATGTCGGGTCACGTGAAACAGTGTCACGTGCATAAGATGAATGTGACGGAGATGCGTATGCTTCGATGGATGTGCGGTCATACAAGAAATGATCGATTGGGGAATGAGATGATCAGAGGGAAAGTAGGAGTTGCGCCCATTGAGGATAAAATGAGGGAAAATCGTCTAAGGTGATTTTGACATGTGAGAAGGAGACCGAGTGATGCACCGGTTAGGAGACCGGAACAGTGGAGAGATGATAAAATGGCGAGGGGTAGGGGAAGACCCAAACAAACTTGGATTAGAGTAATTGAAAATGATATGAGTTTACTTGGAGTGGATGAAAGTATGGCGTTGAAGAGGCCGGAGTGGAGGGCAAAAATCCATGTGGGGGGTTGATTTTTTTTTTTTTTTTGTATGTTTATTTATTTATTATTATTTTTTTTCAACAACCTTTTTTCACGATGACATATGAGGATTCATGTTAGCCGACCCCAAATTATTTTGGGACTAAGGCTTTGTTGTTGTTGTATGGATAATTATTTTTAATAATTTTACGGGTAATTTTAAAAATATTATTACTAATACATTATTTAAAAAAATAAAATGATAAATATTTTAGGTAAGTTGAAATAAAGAAAAAATAAATATTTTATTTTTAAAAGGTGGGGTTGGGTTGGGTTGGGTCGAGGTCACGGATGAGAGTATAAATTATACTCCCTCCGTCCAAGTTAATACTTCACAGTTACTGTTCACGCGTGAATTAAGGAAAAAAATAATGATATAATGTTGTGAGTGTAAAAGTAAAATAGGAGAGAGAATGAGTGGAGGAAATAGTAAATTGTAATGGTGTTGTGAGTATTAAAATAATGTAGGTGACAAAGTGTGAAGTATGTAATTGGACGCCCAAAATAAAAAGTGTGAAGTATGTAACTGGACGGAGGGAGTATAAGGTTGAGAGTGTGTATATGGAAGTGAGAAAAGTTAATATTTTATTTGAGATTGGATTGGATCGGGGTCACTGATGGGATAGTTTTAAAAGGCGATTTAATTTACGGAGACTTGCTTCAAAATTGGACATTACTTTCCAAGATGTGTTAGCCTCTTTCAATACGACGGACAATTCGTACGTCTTCATTGTCTTATCTTTGAGTTAAGCCTCTGACCGTTATGAAGTAATTATATACTTAAAAAATTATTTATTGATTACTTTTGAAAAAAAGCGACAAATGTTAAATGTGCCCCTTTTGTTTTCAATAGAAGTTAGTGTAAGATAACGTTGTATTTAAAATTTTAAAACTAAAAAATGAGAAAAAAAAAAGAAAAGGAAATAGAGTGGTTTGGCAATTAACCAATGGGAAAAAACAGAAAAAAGAGGACATTGTTTGTTAATTGTGAGCGTTGAGGGTGGTGACCCCGGGGTTAGGGAGAGAGAAACAACCAACAGTTTTAGAGAGAGAAACCACCCAAAGAAGAGAGAGAAAAAGCTTTCGTTTTTTCACCCTCTTTCAGAAAAGATGGTCGGAGAGAGGCTCCTCCTCTGAGATCATCCTGAAAAGGGTAGTCAACCAATTTATTCAAATTTTCTTTTATTTTACAATTTTTTTTTGCTATTTTCTATTTTGATTTTGCACCCATATTGAAAAAATTTAATCTTTGATCACCACCACCACCTATCATCCTTCCCCTCCCGAGAACCATCCTAGCATCAACAAAGGTCAAATAATTGTGACATTGGCTACCCTTTTCGCCTTTATCCCTGGTAACTTTTTTGGATTGCGTGCTATTAGGGGTATTTCATGTCTCTTTTCTTTTTGCTTTTTGTTATTCTTTGAATACAGTTTGTTTGTGGTTTGTTTTATTTGAATTTTATGTTTTTCTAGGTATTTGATCATACCCACATTGTTGATTTTTTATTTTGTTATACAAATTTACAGATTGTGATTGTGATTGTGATTGGAGACAATAATCTGCTGATTACATCCTTGATGATAAGAATGGAGGTGTTATAAGGAATTATTTTAAATAGCTAGAAATGAGGGACCCAAATTTGTTGATTAGGTCCAAGAGGGCTGGTGAATTTTCTTTTCTTTGTAATTTATAGGTGTAATTTATTAGGTCGACAATTTTTGTTTATGTTGTTGTTGTTGATCTGGGAAATTAAGGAAGGACCCATATTATAGTTATAGTTTTAAGTGATTAATTGCATCGTTGTTGTCATTGCCCAAGTAATTATATCTCGGAGAGGATTGTCTATACAAGGAAGCTGGCGATTTCGTATTGCCACTTGTATAGCATCCTGACAGTTGGCCGAAATCGAAGCTGCCTCCGCAACATAAGGTTTTTCAAGCAATGGGGTGTAGATGGTCGAATTATGGAATGCAGATAACATGTTTGATTCTTATTTTGGCTCAAGGGTCTTTTTCTCTAAATTCCGAAGGTTTGTTTGAAATTTGTTACATTTTCCAAGAAAGTTTTCATTTTATTTCATTTAATATTTGGACATCTTTCCTTAGATATATTGTATGTCATATTGTAGGTTGGGCGTTGTTGGAATTCCAGGCACGAGTGTCTTATGACCCGTATGGCGTTTTTGATAATTGGAATGCTACTAATGAGGACCATTGCTCATGGTCGGGTGTCCGCTGTGTCGAGGGTAAAGTGGAGATACTGTAAGTCTTTTTTCTCTCTCACCGTTTAAAAGCATAAGCCTTGAATAAATAGTATGACACTATGTTTATTTTCAATTTCGTGTGTCATGTATATGGTTATTCTTTATTACAGTTTATGTTTTTTTGTTATCATCAATGAACAGGCATGATTCTTTATTATTTTGTTTTCGTGTAGGGATCTCAATGATCTCTCCTTGGAAGGAGTATTGGGACCTGAGATTGGGAACCTTACTCACCTGAGACGTCTGTAAGTATTCTCTCCGTCTTATAGAGAAATTCCTATTTGGCTATTCAGACATTTTAGTGATATATTTTCATTTGCATCATTATCCTTATTGAAAGTTAGAATTATTCATGTAGCAAATGATTATTCAAACATTTTAGTGGTATTGTTTAGGAAGTTCACTTGTTTTAACCACTCAAATATGGAAATTTGTCTTTCTTTTTGGGACAAACAAATGTAGAATATGAGAACATCTTTACGGGACGGAGGGATTATTAATTTTAGCTCCTGATATGTCAAAAGTGCCTCACCACTATAAAAAAGATTGAACCGTGCTGAATTGAAGTATGTTGGAATTTTTTCTCTCAACTATTTTTGAATTGGCATCTATGATCGTACCTCTGAAACACTAGCATTTGTAAAAACATGGGCTAAGAATCATGATGTTTATTCAACTTAATACGTATGATAAACTGTACATTGGTGATGGTTTATGTCTAGAGTTTGGCACTTACAATTACTTAGAAAACTAGTTTAAGTATGTCTGAAAATGGACTGATTAGCAAAATCCTTATTTGGTGCCAAAGGAAGTTTAGGTGTCTCAAGATGGTCTATCTGTCATATCTAAGGAACTATTTTGTTGTAACATTTAATGAAGTACTTGTTGTGACTTGATCATTTTGAATTGTGCATTTTTTTCTCACTTAACTACATCATACTCTTCTTAAAATTATGAATTTTATCAACTCAATTCTATGTGTTGTCACTTAAACGGATATTCTATGCACAGTGTACTCTCGGATAACCATTTTTCTGGCTCTATTCCCAAAGAGCTTGGTGGGCTTACTATGCTAGAGGAAGTAGACTTCAGGGATAACGAGTTCAATGGAACAATTCCAGCAGAATTAGGAGGGATGCAGTCCCTGAAACGTTTGTAAGTCAATTCAATTATTGGTATTAGAGACCCTTGAGCTTACTTATTATATTGTTCCTACACCTCTAAACCTAAATTCTTTACTCGTGCATTTAGGTTGCTTTGCAACAACAACTTTGAAGGCAGCATTCCTTTGGAACTACAAAAGTTAACTTTGCTCTCTGAATTGCAATTTGATGAGAACCTTATTTCTGCTGTCGCCGGTGGAATTGGATGTTTGAATAGAAAATTTGGACACTGGTAAGACATTTCCGAGATCATTTTAATCTACATTCACATATACTAGTCTTCCTCGTTACTCATTATGTCTGGAAAATAGTCTCATTTTAATAAGTCAAACCTTTTAAAGATTATGCTTTACACACTTGCACCATCTTGAAATTACACTAAATATTTACCCTTTTTAGAAATGGGATACTACTTCTTTGGGGAGTGTTTTTTTTCTTTTTTCTTTTAACATGGTCCGAAAATTATTTTCAGATCACTCAAGATGTATGTTGTTTTAGTTGACTTAAGTGTTGGACAATTAAGCATATATTACCAGCTTGTTGTTTCTTCTCATTTATAAATATATGGACAGCATATGGCAGAACAATGTGAAACCTCAGAAGAAAGGAGAATCCTTTATTGAACCGCTAAAAGGGACACTTACTAGGTACTTCAGTCTCTTCTCACTGTAAGAATGCAATATCTTTTTTTGTGTACTCCCCCAAATAGTTTGCATTATTCATCGTATGATGCTCATATGTTAAATTCAAATTTATTGAAACTATGTTATTTGCTTCAAGGTTGAATTTTGGGAAGGACTCCTCGGATAGCCATGCAGACAGTTGTTGCGATGATGTAAGAAGTAAGTACAGGCTATTTGTTCAATCATGACACATTGAGCTAAAGATGATAGTATGTACTCCCTCTGTCCAAAAATAAATGACACATTTGACTTGTCAACGTTTTTAAGGAATGTACTTTACTTGTTTGTACATTGCATGTACAATCATAAAATTGCACTAAATCTCTTTCCTTATTATAAACGCGACATTTATTTTGGGACGAACAAAAAAGTAAAGTGTGATATTTATTATGGGACGGGAGAGTACATGCTTAGATACTTGGTTAAGGTTGTTTATTCATACATCACAGTTTTACCAGAGCCAGAATTGGAGCAAGGCATACAGAACCTAGTTAAGGTTGTACGTCGTAAACTTGCCGAACAGTCCACTAACCTAGCTGCTACACCGTCTGATGGTGGATCGACTCGTGATCGTATTATAGCTCTTCCTAGTAGTAGAAGCAGCGGGTCATTCCCTGCTGTACCAAAGGAGAAGGCACAATCTCCTACTCCTGCATCAGCACCTGTTAGCCCTCCAAATCAGGTGACTTATAATACTTCACAACCCGACGCCACACTGAAACCTAGTGAAAAAGAAGATTCTTCAAACAAGTGGACGTATATAGTTGGTATTTCTATTGGTGTATTCTTTCTCATTGTTGGTGGAGTTATTTTCTTCTTTTGCCGAACTCGAGCAGCAACCTCAATTGGTCCTTGGAAGACAGGACTTAGTGGACAATTACAGAAAGCATTTGTTACAGGTAATTACATCATATCCAACGTGAAAACTGTCGTATATACCTTAGGTACTATTTGTTATTCCCTCTTTCCCAAAATGAATGTCCGAAAAAATTTCAAATTTGTCTTGCTCAAGAGCAAATTTGATTTTTTGAACATTCATTTTGGGACGGAGGGCGTACATATTTACCATAAAGATAGGAATTTTCGGGCGAACTGACTATGTTTTATTAAATTGCAGGTGTCCCCAAGCTGAACCGTTCTGAGCTAGAAACCGCATGTGAGGATTTTAGCAACATCATCGAGACTAAGAATTGTTGTATCCTGTATAAAGGAACACTATCGAGTGGGGTGGAGATTGCTGTTGTATCAACCACAATAACATCACTCAAGGACTGGTCAAAGCGTGCAGAAACTGCCTACCGTAGAAAGGTTTGTTCTCGGTTTGTAGTGGAAGATTTTTATGAACATAAATGTCATGATCTCACAAGTTACCTGCCTATTTTCATCTTCCCTTCTCTTTCTTTCTTGAATTAACCATGTTCAATATTTTCCCCTGTGGATTTTATATAGATTGATACACTGTCACGTGTGAACCACAAAAACTTTGTTAATCTTATTGGCTACTGTGAGGAGGATGAACCTTTTGTGAGGATGATGGTGTTTGAGTATGCTCCAAATGGGACCCTCTCGGAGCATCTGCATGGTAGTTTTCTTGGCCATTTGCATTGTTTGTAGGCTTTTAATGCTTGACATGATCTATCAATTTTTTATTTTTAAATATTTTTTTCCATTTTTTATTTCTAAATATTTTTTTCCATTTTTTATTTCAGTTCAAGAACTTGAGCATCTGGACTGGAATGCGAGAATGAGGGTCATTATGGGAACAGCTTATTGTGTCCAATACATGCATGAATTGAAACCATCTGTGGCGCTCTCCAATCTGGATGCCACTGCTATCTATCTAACTGATGATTATGCTGCTAAAGTAAGTTTCTTGAACGTGCTTCTTTGAGTGTCTGTTCTCTGTGTCAGTTATAAAGTAATGCGAAATTATAAATGCTCTATTTTCTCAGGTTGCAGATATCAGTTTTTGGAAAGAGTTTATAACCAAGACAAAGATATCGGGAGGGGAAAATGAATCGGAACATTCAGAACTGCCTGCGACAGCTGATGCAGAGACAAATGTGTACAGTTTTGGAATGTTGTTGCTTGAAATAATTTCTGGGAAGCTCCCTAACTCGGAAGAATATGGGACCATTTCAAATTGGGTAAGACCTTTGTGAACATAATATGCATGAGAAAACCAGAGTCTAATTTCTCGGAACTGACATCCACATCATTACTTGTCTGTCCAAAAAAAAAAAAACATAATCCTTGCCCGTGGCTATGAGATCCTAGGGGGTGGACCCTACTTGTAAAAATACGAGTCTGAAAACCAGGTCTGCCACGTAAGCACCGCAGACTAGCCCACTAAACACCACGATCAAAGTTAGCTTATCACAACCCACACAAAAGTCCATGAATGATGTTGATGCTCTGTAGGAGTGGGTAGATACTTATTAGTCAAAATGAAAGTCCACATCTTTCTGATGTGGGATGAGGGATATCACCCTACTGACTCACATCTAGGGCTGTAAACGAGCCGAGCCGAGCCGAGCTTTTGATGTTTCGAGCTCGAGCTCGTTAACTTTTAAACGAGCTCGAGCTTTTCTCGAGCTCGAGTCAGAATTCCTGTTCGAGCTCGGCTCGAATCAAGTTTCGAGCTTTTCGCGAGGCGGCTCGCGAGCTTTTCGCGAGCTGCTCGAACTCGAGTATTAACGAGCCGAGCTCGAGCTTCGACTTATTTTTTGAAAAAAATCTGAAATCAAACGAGTTTTATCGAGCCCTAATTCGAGTTGTAATCGAACTCGAGCCTAAACGAGCTTATATATATATATATATACTAAAATTCATTCGAGCTTTTAACGAGCCGAGCCCGAGTCGAGCTCAAACGATTCGATCTCGAACAAAGCTCGTCGAACATTCGAGCCGAACACGAGCTGAGCTCGAAAAAATGACGACGGTTCGAGCTCGAGTTCAACTCGAGCCCACTCGAACTCAAGCTTTTTTCGAGCCGAGCCCGAGCCGAGCTCGAACAGGCTCGCGACGTGTAACAGCCCTACTCACATCCACATGATCACAACTCGATCAATGGATCACACCTACCCCAAAGCCACATGATCACCAAACGGACCAAAATATTAATTCCTAGCTAACAATCTAGTTTATTGCTCATAATATATATATATATATATGTATACTGTATATATATATATATAAAGATGCAAATCAATATTTACCATAACTAAGACGATTGGTATGATATTTTGCCAGGCTGCTCAATACCTGCAGGACAAAGGACGTATCAACAAGATGGTTGATCCGACTTTAAAAGCGTTCAAAGAGAAAGAGCTTGAGGTCGTATGTGAGATAATACAAGAATGCATCCAACAAGATGCAAGGAAGAGGCCAACTATGAGTGAAGCAATTTCAAAGCTGAAGGAAGTGATTGATATTTCACCTGAAGCAGCGACTCCCAGACTTTCTCCCCTATGGTGGGCTGAACTGGAAATCCTATCAGCCGAGGCAGCGTAATCCTGATATCCTTAACCATTTTATACTCTCTTTTCTCTCCCCCTCTACCGATTATACTCTACCTCATATATATAAATATACCAAATTCTACGGTACGGATATACAAAATTACTTTCGAGTCCTTGTTTGCCTGATGTGCCACAAAATTCGTTCATTTTATTTAATCATTTCGTTACCCTTTTTCCTGCCTTGGCCATTTCTGAGGTCTGGTGCTTGTACTGTGAGCTATACTTTTGTTTGTTTTACTCTTGTAATGAAAGATTGGTATGTAAAAAATGAATTGGAATTTCCAGAATGTCTTGTAACAAGTTTATGATTTAGTTGCTTATAAGGTTATTTACTCTATTGATTATTGTTGATTGTAATTCTGATCTTGACCATTGTGGTTTGTATTTTACTATTGATTTATTTTCAAAATTAGTTAGTTTCAGACTTTAATGACATGTAGTCTGAATGTTAATGTTAGCCGTTGGATTCAATTTAAGAGTATATATCAAATTTGTGAAGGATTAAACCGAACTCTAACTCTGGGGAGTGTTGAGGAAAGTATCTTTTCGTCTTTCAACATTTTTTTACTTAAAGTATCCTTAAACTACCGTTTTATCGATTATGTTATCCTCCTGTCAATTTCACCGTCAAATTTAATGACGTGACATGTTGACTCATTATTTTTGCTTATTTGGCAATGTCATTGTATATTTGGTTCGCAGTCCGCCGCCCACCCTCACTATTTTCTTCAAAATCGAAGTCCCCCTCCATATGGTTCTTTCTCTTCGTCCTTCCAAATCGAATTGCCATGCTGTATGTGTTGGACAATTGCTAGGCTTCTCAAGAACTTAACGGAAAAACTTGATAGAAAATGTAACGGAGATTGGAAAACAAAGAGACAAGTCGAGTCTTGTATTTAATACAATCTCTGTAAGAAGTTATTGCCCCGCACAGGTACTTACGGTTTAAATGGCAATCTTCTAGTAAGATAAAACGAATTACAAGTAAATGATAGGAGCACTCCAAATCAATTACTCTAACGAACAACACTTTGTTTTGAACTTTGGACTTTGAAGGATTGAATGCAACAATATGCAATGATTTAGGTATGTTAATCTATCTTACTAGAGGGTAGGAAGGGTAGAAATACAGTATGTGTGAATTGAAATTCGGAGGGGGAAGTATTTAAAGGAATTCAAAAGGTTTTGTGCCTTTTCCCATGAAAAGGTGCAACATTTCGAAACAGCACAGAGGGCACGACTCGTTCCTGGATGTCCCACTCGTTCTGATCAGTTTAGAGCCAAGGTCCATTAATGTCCATTCGTGCTCACGACTCGTGCTCAGAGTCCCCACTCGTTCTGATCAGTTTGAGCCAAAAACTCATCACCCAAAAACACCGTTCAAACCCAATTTGATCCAAACGATCAAATTGACCCTTTTAACCAACTTTGTTAAGTTACAAAAGATATTTGTCATTAATTTCTCATTCACCCGGAAATGGTTTTGAGACAATAAATGAGTTGTATAATCTACAACAAATGTAGATTACCATTTGTAACTAGTTTCGTTAACAAATAACGAACTTTCGTTAGAAACCTAGGTCAACGTTAAGTCAAACTTAACTTTCCGTTACCCATTTCCAACAATCCCCCACATGAATGACAATTAATGCATGAATGCAATTTCGTCCAAAGTTCCGGCGAACTATTATTACATCGGGATAGATAGCTTGTGGCCTTGAATTCTCCCTAGTGAAATATTATCGGATATACTAGCCATTTGGTAGCGAGTCGCTTTGAACCAGTGACTGTAGGATGTATATCAAGACAATAATACTCACATAATAACAGTTCTAACAATTGTTGTTCTCACGTTTTGTCCATTTTGGCCCTGGACCGTATCTCAATCATAAGCGTTCACTTAGAGGCGGCCTGATTACCTCTCGCTTATATAGGTGATTCTCACTATAAGGAGTATCATGCACTACTCCACCCGTAGGTATAGAAATCATTAAAAGTTTTCTCAACTTATCCTTACCACTGCTGCATGTGCTTGTACTTGGATGTTCTGGGAATGAGTATTCAACATCTCCAGGTTAATAAACCGAGTTGTTGTTTCCAAGTAACTCTACTAGAACTTATAACTTGGTTGTCTCATTGAACCAAGGGCCTGGGATCTCCATTTCTCAAGGTTGAGTGTCCTGATGGATGTGGTTTTACCCATCCAAAAGATATATTTCCTAGCTTATTTGGTGCTCGAAACCTTGAGAATTTAATGTATTTTCTAGTATTTTGAAAGTACAGGGGTTGAAGTGCAACAATGTTGAAAACGGAGGATTAGAGCATACTTTGGAAGCTTTTGGATCAAATTGCAATTTTGGAAAATTTGGGACTAAACGGAAATTATGAAGTTCAAGGGCCAAAGTGGAAATATTGGAAATTCAGGGACTAAATTGGAAATATGGAATTTTTGGATGAATTTGATATATAAAAATTCGTGGAATTAAATGAAAAATAAAATCTTAAAGAGCGAAGTGCAAAATAAATCATTATAGTGGCCAAAGTGCGACTACAAAATTATGGGACGAAACGGATATCAAAATGGTACAAAAAACATTGCTGGCCGAGGATCTAGAACAACACTGCTGGCCAAATTCACATTGCTGGCCGAGGATTTAGAACAAAGTAGTTGGGCCAAAGAATCAAGGTGGGCGTACGCCTGGTTCCATTGGGCGCACGCCCGGAAGCTTTCAGATTGAGAGCAGGCGCACACCCGGTCTCAGTGGGCGCGCGCCCGGTATGTACGGACAGATGTAACCAGTTTCCTTATTTTGGAAGGATTCTAAAGATTTTCCACAGATTTGCACAGAATCAGCCACGGATTTCGAGAGATCTTCTATTTTGACTAGGATTTTGACCCTAATTTGTTTCCAAAAAGGATTTTCACCTCCCTCCTCCTATATAAACAACCCTAGACTAGTTTTGTATGATCTTTAATCTTTGATCTTTTTATTTTCTTGGGATCTTTTATTCTTTTATTTTCTCTCTCTATTTTTAGTTTAGGTTTTATTTATTTTTTTGAAGATGAAAGAACAAGATTTTGCTTTATTTATTTTAATGGCCATTCAAGGCTAAACTATTTGATTCATTAATTGAGGTGAGTAGCAATTTGATCTTTATGCTAAAGCTTTAATTCTTCCTATCCCTCTTTTGTTCTTGTTCTTCTCAACGGTTTTAATTATTGTTCTTGAGATCAATTGTATTGACCTACCGGAATATACTTTTGACCTCTTGAATTTATTTGGATACAAACCATTGCACTTGCGTGGATGAATTGTAATTTGACCATTGTTGAGAAGAATAGATTCAATTGAGGACCTACCGGAAATCAAACGAATCTAGGTTCCATTGTTCTTAAGTTTTTAATTGAAATTCTTGAATGTTTATATTGACCTACCGAAATATATGAACATGATAGAGTTATTAGGGTTCTAATGTTCTTATTGACCTACCGGAATATATGAACATCTTAACCCTAGATTTTTGTGAACGAACCCAAGAATGAGATTGAATCCTTTTTACATGAAATAAAAAGCATAAAGTGATAATTGTTATGATCCCCAATCCATGAATCCCTTGTCTCTTATTATTTTTAATTTATTTATTTTGCTTTCTTAGTTTTATAATTCAATCAAATCAAAAAACCCTTTTCCCTTTTGTTTCGTTTACACTAATTAAATCAACTTGTTAAAGCACACGAGTCTCTGTGGTTCGACCCTTACTTTTGTACGTTGCTACTTCGGTAACTTGTACACTTGCAAGGTATTTTTATTACACAGTGAAATTTTCTCCATCAAGTTTTTGGCGCCGTTGCCGGGGACTTGTTGTGATTTTTAACAAGTTTATTTAATCGGTGCATGTTTGGTCGCCGGTCATTGGATCCTAAGTTGGTTCCTTTGAACGACGATATAGACCAAGTCGAGAGAGGCATTCCCTCTACTCAAGTGTTCGAAACTGATTCTGAAACTTCTGTCACAGAGACAGAGGTAACTTTGAGTGATTTAGAAACTTCTTCCACCGAGGGGGAAGAATTTGAATTTGATATGGCTTTGCAAGCACCCACTATGGATGCCTTCTCTAGGCCGCGGGTGGACACATCTGTGTCGTGCATTGTGTTAACGGATGCAACAAAAAGTTATGAGGTAAAAGGCCATCTGTTTAACATGATCCCTCAGTCTCATGGCCTCGCCTCTGAAGATTCTTTGAATTTCTTGAGGGAATATATGATGATTGTGTCGAGTTTTCCATTGAGAGAAGGTGTGACTGATGAGCACCTAAGATTGAAATGTTTTCCCTTTGCTTTGAGAGATAATGCTAAGATGTGGCTTATGTTGCTCCCGCCTAGGAGCATTACTACTTGGGATGAGTTACATGATTTATTCCTGAGAAAGTATTTCCCACATGCCACGTTAGCCACTTTTAGACAGAAAATTATAGGGTTCACACAGGACTCTTTTGAGCCATTTCATGAAGCATGGGACAGATTTAAAATGCTCTTAGTGCAATGTCCCCACCACAATTTTTCTCAACCTTTATTGCATCAAACTTTCTATGGTGGGTTGACACAAGCTGATCAGGACATGGTTGACAACGCAGCTGGAGGTTCTTTAGGAGCCAAAACTGCTGAGGAAACCCAAGCCTTATTTGAGAGGCTAGCATCTAATTCTCAACAAAAGGGGCCAAGGGGCAAAACAAATAGTGTGAATGGAATGGGGTTGAGTGATGAGATTTCAAAACAAATTGCACTTCTTAATCAAAAATTTGATAAGTTGGTCCTGAGTAGTACTTCCAATTCTGCATCCAATGTGTCATCTGTTGGTAATGTAATGCATGATAATTGTGTAACTTGTGGTTCTAACACTCACTCTTATGAAGTTTGCCCCACCACTAGTCCCCATTTATATAATCATGAGCAAGTACAGGCAATGCAAGCATATATGCAGAGTTTCCCGCAGAACAACCCATTTTCACAGACATACAATCCGGGGTGGGGAAAGCACCCTAATTTTTCTTGGGGAGGAAATCAACAGCAGAATAAAACTCTCCATCCCCAACCACCACCGCAGGGGCCCTTTGAGAGGAACAGAGAGCCTTGGGAAGAGCCCATGATGCATTTAAAGATGGAGCAACAACAGTACAAGATGGAACAACAACAAGCCTTCAGAAATCATGAGGCTGCCATGCAGAAGTTACAGACCCAAATTGGACAGTTGGTGGAAGCGGTACAAGGCCAAAGACAAGAAAATTTTCAAAACCCACCAGAGCAAGCCAAGTCTATAGTGACTATTTGGGATGAAAGTGATGAGATTGAGGAGGTATTTCTTTCTTCCCTTGATAATTTTGAATGTGATAATATTGATAATGTTAGTGAGGAAGAGGATGAGATTGGGGAGGTTCAATATGTATTTTCTGCATTAAATTTAGAAACCCCTCCTCCCAATGTTGAAAGAACCATACCCTCTGGAGGTGTGGAGTTTGAAAAGATTAAACATGTTCAAAAAGACCCCGGGTGTTTCACTATCCCAATTTCTTTAGGGGGTCAAAATTTTAAAGGTTTGTTGGATCTTGGGGCAAGTGTTAATGTGATGCCCTTTCATGTTTTTAGAAGTTTGGGGGTATGTGAGTTGAAACCACCCATGAGAGACTTGCAATTGGCGGATCTCTCAATCAAAAGACCTTTAGGGGTTATTGAAGGGGTGTTGGTTAAAATCGATAAAATCATTATCCCTATTGACTTTTATGTGATGTGTATGGAGGGATCAAGTGAGGAACAACTGAAAATTCCCATTCTGCTTGGGAGGCCATTTATGTTTGACACTAAGGCCATCATTGATGTGTGTCAAGGGGTTGTGTCCTTGAGAGGTATGGGGGAGGAATGTAAATTTTGTATGTTTAAAAATGATAAGAAACCCTCCCCCACAGATGGTTTTGTAGGAGCCATAACCGATTTTCCAATTGTCAAATATGATGTGAATGGATGTGAGAAAAGTGGGGATAATGCGGACGTGTGCCCCTTGGCTAGTAACATTAAAGCCGACCAATACTCTAGGAGTAACGGGTTGTATCACTCCCCACACGACTCCCATAAAGAGTCGATTTCATCACATCTACCACAAGGGCATTCAAAACTTAAAATTAGAGAGGAGAGTTATTTGCTTGATTTATCTGAGACTATTTTTGCTAATATTTTTGTTCAAGATAACCTCTTTGATCTTGTTGAGGAAGATGTTCCGCAGGTGAAGGAACAAACTAAGTTTGGGGGCAAGAGCCCCAACAAAAAGAAAAGAAAAAGGGTGAAACATAAAGCACCCAAAGTTCCGTGGGCTCCACCTGAATTAATTAAGAAAGGGACCTACGCATGGAAGGAAGTGGGCGTTTGTGCCCGAGAAAATCAAAGGTGGTCAAAGGGCCGAAAAGCAAAGGCCAAATTCATTGAGGCCAATCTCAACCCCAAGTAAGTGGGGCAATGGTCGGGCTAACGACCTTAACCAAATGCGCTAATTGGGAGGCAACCCAAGTAGGTACGTTTTTTTACTTGCTTTATTTATTTGTTTTGTTGTGTCATATCGTCCTTTGAATCCGAAGCATGTTTTTGTTCTCTTTGCTATGAGGACATAGCATGTTTTGAGTTTGGGGGTAGATATCTCTCCGAGTTTGTGGGTTTATAGGGGAGTGTATATAGTGTCACCCTCCAAAAAAATAGAAAAATTTAAAAATTTTGTTCTCATTATATGTTTGGAAGTTGGCCAACGTCCGTAATGAATTGAGAGAGTTTTTTGATTGAGCTTTGCTAGTTTGTGCCAATTTGAATATGTTAATTAGAATTGCATTAATACATGTAAAACACAATTGCACCACCATTCACTTCCATTATTTTTTCTTGATCATTGTTACCAATTTAGGAGACCTTTATAGGATCACTTTGACATTCTCGGGGTCCCTAGAACATGTTTGCATGACTGTCAATAACACATCAATTAGGCTATTCGGGAAGTGATATGTGGCTATTTCTTTGAACCCTATTTGTGAGCCTTTAACTTTCTCGTCACTTATATAAAAAAATTTCGCTAGAACCCCCTTTTGAGCTTGAAAAAGAATGGAATCTCTCACAAAGTGGGAGGTTATTTTAGACCACCATTCGCCTTCTTTTGTACCCTCATTATCCTACCCTTTCAACTTATACACTATTTTCTTACCTTTTCAAGAAAGTGAAACTAGGGAATGAATGGGAATTTTTGGGTGAAGTTTGGAAAATCAAAGGGTTGAGTGGAAAGTGGTCATAAAAAGAAAGAAAAGGATCATGTTATGTAATGAAAAGAGGGGCTTGAGCTAAAAGTATTGAACGCACATTCTCCGTGATATATTTGTGCAAAGTAAAAAAAGTAAAAAAAAAAAAAAAAAAAAAAAAAAAAAAAAAACCCTTGCCCTCTCTAATGTGTGAAGTGGAAAGTGATCAAAAAGAAAGAAAGGTGATCAAATCCCAAGTTTGAAAGTATACAAAATTATAGGTTTGGGGGTTAAATCAATGGGTTGGCTTGGAGCGGAGTGATAATTTCAATGTGAGGATGTAAGATGAAGACTTTCTAGTTTCACTTGCTTGACTTCGTATGTCCTTATCTTCATTTGTAACCGTGAACCTAGCCCGCGTTTATTGCGAAACATTACAAATCGTAAAGCCATATATGATCCCTAAAGAGTAGCCAGGTTGACAGTTTTGTTTAAATATGCATATGAGTGTCCCTTGTGCAGAAATTTCATCTTAGTATCATTGATTTAGAACATGTGGTTAGTGACCCTATAAAATATCTTACTTTGGTGACAATGATCTCCCATATTTCATTCATCATTCAGGCCGAGGTGGAAAATTGTGGGTTAGATGCATTAATGTGATTGTAATCGCATATTCTTATTGGCACTTGTTTAGCATATTATGTGAGAATCTGAGACTTGTTTGGCCGGCAACCTTGTATGTAGTGAGAACATATCAAAAATATTTTCTGTTGATTGTTTTTATTTGTTAGGTTAGTTTTATTTTGTTTATTTCTTTTGTTTTACTCGAGGACGAGCAAAAGATAAGTTTGGGGGTATTTGATGGATGTGGTTTTACCCATCCAAAAGATATATTTCCTAGCTTATTTGGTGCTCGAAACCTTGAGAATTTAATGTATTTTTTAGTATTTTGAAAGTACAGGGGTTGAAGTGCAACAATGTTGAAAACGGAGGATTAGAGCATACTTTGGAAGCTTTTGGATCAAATTGCAATTTTGGAAAATTTGGGACTAAACGGAAATTATGAAGTTCAAGGGCCAAAGTGGAAATATTGGAAATTCAGGGACTAAATTGGAAATATGGAATTTTTGGATGAATTTGATATATAAAAATTCGTGGGATTAAATGAAAAATAAAATCCTAAAGAGCGAAGTGCAAAAGAAATCATTATAGTGGCCAAAGTGCGACTACAAAATTATGGGACGAAACGAATATCAAAATGGTACAAAAAACATTGCTGGCCGAGGATCTAGAACAACACTGGCCGAGGATCTAGAACAACACTGCTGGCCAAATTCACATTGCTGGCCGAGGATTTAGAACAAAGTAGTTGGGCCAAAGAATCAAGGTGGGCGTACGCCTGGTTCCATTGGGCGCACGCCCGGAAGCTTTCAGATTGAGAGCAGGCGCACACCCGGTCTCAGTGGGCGCGCGCCCGGTATGTACGGACAGATGTAACCAGTTTCCTTATTTTGGAAGGATTCTAAAGATTTTCCACAGATTTGCACAGAATCAGCCACGGATTTCGAGAGATCTTCTATTTTGACTAGGATTTTGACCCTAATTTGTTTTCAAAAAGGATTTTCACCTCCCTCCTCCTATATAAACAACCCTAGACTAGTTTTTTATGATCTTTAATCTTTGATCTTTTTATTTTCTTGGGATCTTTTATTCTTTTATTTTCTCTCTCTATTTTTAGTTTAGGTTTTATTTATTTTTTTGAAGATGAAAAAACAAGGTTTTGCTTTATTTATTTTAATGGCCATTCAAGGCTAAACTATTTGATTCATTAATTGAGGTGAGTAGCAATTTGATCTTTATGCTAAAGCTTTAATTCTTTCTATCGCTCTTTTGTTCTTGTTCTTCTCAACGGTTTTAATTATTGTTCTTGAGATCAATTGTATTGACCTACTGGAATATACTTTTGACCTCTTGAATTTATTTGGATACAAACCATTGCACTTGCGTGGATGAATTGTAATTTGACCATTGTTGAGAAGAATAGATTCAATTGAGGACCTACCGGAAATCAAACGAATCTAGGTTCCATTGTTCTTAAGTTTTTAATTGAAATTCTTGAATGTTTATATTGACCTACCGGAATATATGAACATGATAGAGTTATTAGGGTTCTAATGTTCTTATTGACCTACCGGAATATATGAACATCTTAACCCTAGATTTTTGTGAACGAACCCAAGAATGAGATTGAATCCTTTTTACATGAAATAAAAAGCATAAAGTGATAATTGTTATGATCCCCAATCCATGAATCTCTTGTCTCTTATTATTTTTAATTTATTTATTTTGCTTTCTTAGTTTTATAATTCAATCAAATCAAAAAACCCTTTTCCCTTTTGTTTCGTTTACACTAATTAAATCAACTTGTTAAAGCACACGAGTCTCTGTGGTTCGACCCTTACTTTTGTACGTTGCTACTTCGGTAACTTGTACACTTGCAAGGTATTTTTATTACACAGTGGAATTTTCTCCATCATGTCCGCTATAAGTTCTTTTGTCGTGGGTTTTAAACCCATTCCCCTTAACAGTTTATACAGTTGATCTCGATTTATACCTTTGGTAAATGGATCCGCTAGGTTATCACATGATTTCACATAATCAATAGTGATAACGCCATTCTTGATCAACTGTCTAATAGTATTGTGTCTACGACGAATATGTCTAGACTTACTATTGTACATACTATTCTGTGCCCTTCCAATTGCTGATTGACTATCACAATGGACTAGTACAGCAGGCACAGGTTTGTTCCAATAAGGAATATCCTCCAGGAAGTTCTTAAGCCATTCTGCTTCTTCCCCAGCTTTATCCAAAGCTATAAACTCAGATTCCATCGTGGATCTGGCTATACATGTTTGTTTGGAGGATTTCCATGACACTGCTCCTCCACCTATTGTGAATACATATCCACTTGTGGACTTAGAGTCTTTCGTGTCCGATATCCAATTGGCATCACAGTATCCTTCTAATACTGTTGGATATTTATTGTAAAGTATTCCATGGTTTAATGTATACTTTAAATATCTTAGTACTCTCATAAGTGCTTTCCAATGATCAGTACTAGGATTGCTTGTGAACCTACTTAGTTTGCTTACTGAATATGCAATGTCTGGACGAGTACAATTCGTTAAGTACATCAGACTTCCAATTATTCTTGCATATTCCAGTTGAGAAACTGGTTCCCCTTTGTTCTTGGCTAAGTGTAGAGCCAAGTCTACCGGTGTCTTAGCCGGAGGGTCATCAAAGACATTGAATTTCCGAAGAACATTCTCTAGGTAATGGGATTGTGAAAGAACTAATCCTTCAGATGTTCTAGAGATCTTTATCCCTAATATTACATCAGCTAATCCCATATCTTTCATATCAAAGTTCTTCTTTAACATGCCTTTGGTATTCATGATTAAATCATGATTACTTCCCGTTATGAGCATGTCGTCTACATAAAGACAAACGATAACGAATGATTCAGATGTTCCTTTAATGTAGACACATTTGTCACATTCATTAATCTTGAATCCATTCGATAACATGGTTCTATCGAACTTCTCATGCCATTGTTTAGGTGCTTGTTTTAGTCCATACAAGGACTTTACAAGTTTACACACCTTTCGTTCTTTACCAGGAACCACGAACCCTTCAGGTTGTTCCATGTAAATTTCTTCATCAAGTTCTCCATTTAGGAAAGCAGTCTTCACATCCATTTGATGTATCTCAAGATTATGCACTGCTGCAATAGCTATGAGAACACGAATGGATGTGATCCTTGTGACAGGGGAGTATGTATCAAAGAAATCATATCCCTCTTTCTGTCTAAAACCTTTGGCAACCAGCCTAGCTTTGTACTTTTCGATTGATCCATCCGCCTTATACTTCCGTTTGAGGATCCATTTGCAACCTAATGGTTTGCAACCTGGAGGGAGATCAACTAATTCCCAAGTATTGTTGAGCATTATGAATTCTATTTCACTGTTAATAGCCTCTTTCCAGAATGAACTATCCAGACCGGATAAAGCTTCTTTAACAGTTGTTGGTTCGTTTTCTAACATGTAAGATAGAAAATCAGGACCAAAAGACTTTTCCACTCTTGTCCTTTTACTACGTCTCGGTTCTTCATCTTCTATTTTAGAAGGACCGGTTGTAGACTCATATGTTCTCTTACTAGAACCTACATCTTTCCTGTCCTTAACTGGAAAAATGTTTTCAAAGAATACCGCATTCCTTGATTCTATAGTAGTTCCTACATACATATCAGGAATGTCCGATTTGTACACTATGAAGCGGTAGGCACTACTATTGTTGGCATATCCAATAAAAACACAGTCAATGGTCTTTGGACCAATCTTGACTTGTTTAGGCTTAGGTACTTCAACCTTGGCCAAACACCCCCACACTTTAAGGTATTTAAAACATGGCCTACGATTATGCCATAATTCATAGGGCGTTTTATCAATACCTTTCTTGGGTATTTTATTAAGAACATAATTAGAAGTGAGTATTGCTTCCCCCCACAAGTTGTCGGGTAAGCCTGAACTTATCAAAAGCGCATTCATCATTTCTTTGAGAGTACGGTTTTTGCGTTCAGCAACTCCATTAGATTGAGGGGTATATGGAGCAGTTGTTTGATGAATTATGCCGGATTCCCAACATAGTCCTTCAAACGGTGCTTCATATTCTCCACCTCTATCGCTTCTAATTTTCTTAATCTTTAAGTTAAGTTGATTCTCAACTTCTTTCTTATAAGTCTCAAAAGCCCCTAAGGCTTCATCCTTACTTCTTAAGAGATAAACATAGCAGTACTTAGTGCAATCATCTATAAATGTAATGAAGTACTTTTTACCTCCTCGAGTTTGCACAAGTTTTAAATCACATATGTCGGTGTGAATTAACTCGAGAGGAGTTGTGTTTCTTTGTATGGCATTAAATGGCGACTTTGTCATTTTTGCCTCAACACAAACTTCACACCTATTAGTCGAGTCAGATTTAGTCATATGGATTAAATCTTGTCTCGCTAATTTCTTAATGGTGTCGAGGTTTACATGTCCTAATCTATCATGCCATAAATTAGAACTTTTCGACAAATAAACATAAGAAACACAACTTTTATTCATCGCACTTTGGCGGATCACAGTCATTACATTCATTTTAAAAAGGCCCTCCTCGAGGTAACCTTTTCCAAGAAACAAACCATTCTTGGTTAGTACAAATTTGTTGGATTCAAATACTAGTCTAAAACCGGCCTTACTAAGCAAAGCGCCGGACACCAAATTTTTACGGATGTCTGGGACATGCAGCACATCCAACAAGGTTACTTCTTTTCCAGAAGTCTTCTTTAAAATCACGTTTCCAATGCCTTGAACATCGGAGGTCGCAGAATTTCCCATGTAAAGCTTTCTTCCGGAGATGGGAGTATAGGAGGAGAAACTTTCCTTGTTACCACAAATATGGCGGGTAGCACCGGTATCTATCCACCAAGCTTTAGGATTCTCCTCCAAATTTGCAACGTTGGCCTCAAAGATCATTGCCGCAAAATCTAGGTCCATGTGGTCAACATTATTCGCCTCTTTCTTCGGGAGACGACAATCCCTTGACAAGTGGCCCAGTTTGCCACAATTATAGCAAGACCCTTTGAACTTCTTAGAGCCCTTCTTCTTCCCTTTCTTAGCATTCCCGACATTTTCGGAATGCTTTCTCTTTGTGCCACTTGTGCTAGCCTCGACGAGATTGACTTTTGCCTCCATCTTGCCCTTAGCAACTTTGGCCTCATTCATTCTAGTGTTCTCTTCAATTTGAAGACGAACAACAATGTCTTCCAAGGACATCTCTTTGCGTTTATACTTGAGATAGTTCTTGAAATCCTTCCATGAAGGAGGCAACTTTTCAATGATAGAAGCCACCTTAAATGGATCATTCATGATCATTCCCTCGGCATCTAGCCCATGTAGAATGATTTGGAATTCATCTACTTGAGTTGTTACCGATTTGGAATCGACCATCATAAAGTCAAGATACTTACCGATGACAAATTTCTTTGACCCGGCATCTTCGATCTTGTACTTCCTTTCCAAGGTGTCCCACAACGCCTTGGCTAACTCGACGGTACTATACACATTGTATAGTTCATCGTCAAGTCCATTTAAGATGTAGTTCTTACAAAGAAAATTACCGTGAGCCCAAGCCTCCTTTGCCATTTGCCTTTAGGGATCGGGATCACCATTTTCCACCGCCGGAGGATCTTCCTTTAAGAAGCGGTGCAAGCTTAAGGTGGTCAAGTAGAAGAGCATCTTCTGTTGCCATCTCTTGAAATCCACACCAATGAATTTCGCGGGTTTCTCACCATGACCGAGGTGATGAGTTGTAGGAGCGGGAGCAACATGGTTGAATGTAGTATCACCTTGTGAAGGAGGCGTCACATTCCCTTGACTTGATTCGGTGGAATCTTTCTCATTTGCCATCTTGATGATCTTGAAGAAGCGTTAATAACTTTTTACGATTGTTGGACAATTGCTAGGCTTCTCAAGAACTTAACGGAAAAACTTGATAGAAAATGTAACATAGATTGGAAAACAAAGAGACAAGTCGAGTCTTGTATTTAATAAAATCTCCGTAAGAAGTTATTGCCCCGCACAGGTGCTTACGGTTTAAATGGCAATCTTCTAGTAAGATAAAACGACTTACAAGTAAATGATAGGAGCACTCCAAATCAATTACTCTAACGAACAACACTTTGTTTTGAACTTTGGACTTTGAAGGATTGAATGCAACAATATGCAATGATTTGGGTATGTTAATCTATCTTACTAGAGGGTAGGAAGGGTAAAAATACAGTATGTGTGAATTGAAATTCGGAGGGGGAAGTATTTAAAGGAAGTCAAAAGGTTTTGTGCCTTTTCCCATGAAAAGGTGCAACATTTCGAAACAGCACAGAGGGCACGACTCGTGCCCCTTGGCACGAGTCGTGACCACGACTCGTTCCTGGATGTCCCACTCGTTCTGATCAGTTTAGAGCCAAGGTCCATTAATGTCCATTCGTGCTCACGACTCGTGCTTAGAGTCCCCACTCGTTCTGATCAGTTTGAGCCAAAAACTCATCACCCAAAAACACTGTTCAAACCCAATTTGATCCAAACGATCAAATTGACCATTTTAACCAACTTTGTTAAGTTACAAAAGATATTTCTCATTAATTTCTCATTCACCCGAAAATGGTTTTGAGACAATAAATGAGTTGTATAATCTACAACAAATGTAGATTACCATTTGTAACTAGTTTCGTTAACAAATAACGAACTTTCGTTAGAAACCTAGGTCAACGTTAAGTCAAACTTAACTTTTCGTTACCCATTTCCAACAGTATGTTAATGCAAGTGTTCAATCTTAGCTTTTGGATTGTCAATATTGCAATGTCAGTATTCCAGGCAATTCTGCATAAGAGTGTCATGTGATTTATAATATAGTTGTGTCCCTTGATTAAACCGGCGGTAAAAAAAAATAATAATAATAATAAAAAAAAATTGGGCGGGACACATCTATTCCTACTTATTGAGTTGGTCTTATGAAAAACGCGTTTTTCCTGTCACTTAGGAAAAACGTGTTTTGGGTTTCCCCGTTTATGCCAGTGCCTGTTTAACAAACTGCCAGTGTGACAAAGTGCCAGTGCATATGTAACAAAGTGTCGATGAAAAAGTGCCGGTACCGGTTTAGCAAAGTGCCGGTGTAAGCGGCTGGGTCTTTGTTAAACTGACACTGACACTTTTATACGGGCACTTTTATATACATAAACTGGCACTCTTCACACTGGCACTCTGTTACACTAACACTGGCACTTTGTTATACTAATATTTTTGCTGGCTCTCAAAAATACAAGCATTGGCATTCAAAAAAATATGGACTGGCATTCAAAATCACGTACACTGGCACTCAAATACACATACACTGGCACTCAAAAAACACTGATAATTATTTTTGCTAACATTCAAAAAAACATGGACTGGCATTCCAAAAAACATGAACTGGCACTCAAAAAAACAAACACTGGCATTAGTATACATTAGAACTGGCACATCAAATCCCCCAGCAATCCCTTCGCCCTGGCACTCCTAAATACATGAACTGGCACTAAAAAAAAAACACTGCATTAGTTTACACTATAACTGGCACTCAAAAAAACAAACACTGAAAAAAGAAAATTTAAGATCTCCGGCTAAATAAGGAGTAGCACAGCAACACCTGCAATGAATACCTTGGCCTGGCTACCTCCACGCACAAAATATGCAGAAGAAGGCGTTGGAATGACAGTATCAGCTGGCAAATGAGAGGAGGGTCCTGGTCCCGGAGATGGTGATGGTCCCATGGATTGTGAAGGTGGCAAAATTAGATCGGTGGGTGACGTGTCAGGAGCCATTAATGGTGAACGCGGCAAGCTAATTGGGCTAATAGTTGGTGGGGCCAGGGTTGGAGACGGTGGGGTTGCCGGCAAGGAAGGCTAATTGAATCGGAGATCGAGAAAGAGAAAGAAGAGGTAAGAGGAAGTCGCCGGCGTCGTATTAGATCTGAAACGGGGAAGAAGACATCGAAAATTTAGGGAGGATTGAAATGAGAGAAAATGGCGATGACCGTGGTTGGAGAGAGAGGGAACGCCTATTTGGGTAAAGTCACGTCTTTTAAAAACACGTTTTTTTCTAAGCTTGAAAAAAACGCGTTTTTTACAAGTTTTTGGCCTACTTATTGGTCATGATAATTTTCTTATTGGATAAATTTTCTCATTGTTTGAATTACGGGGAAGTTACCGCTAACTCCTTCACCCCAAGTCAAAAAACTAATTAATACAAGAATTTTGGAATTTAACCACCTAATCCGGCAACAAAATCAAAATTTTACCTAGTCACTCGCTAATTTAAAGACACGCGTTTTATTAAGAGACAACCTGTCATACCCTCTCTCCTCCCTCGTTTTTTTCCCTTCAAAATTTTAAAATGAAATATCTTAAAATTCAAAAGTTAAAAAAATAAAAATCTCAAAGCACGGTTGTGTTCGTATCGTTAAAACGAATCAATCTAGTAGCATCAACATATAATCCGAATCAAATTTGAGAAGTTCACAGTTATTCCAAATTCACAGTTATTTTTTAGAAGTTAACAATTGTTTTTCACATTTGTTCAAATAACAACTAAAAAAAGTTCACATTTGATTTAGTTAAATTCATAATTTTTGCATGAAAATATCTTATATTTTACTTAATTCACAGTTGTTTTTAGTCTTTTTATGGCTTTGTTTTTTATTTTTTATAAAATTATTTGACATGTTTGTTAAGTTCACAGTTGTTTTAGTTAAATTCACAGTTGTTTTTAGTTAACTTTACATTTGTTTTTTTATCTTTATAACCTCTATTTTTGCAATTTTATGAAATTATTTGACATATTTGTTAAGTTCACAATTGTTTTAGTCTTTTATTTTCTATATTTTTGCAATTTTATAAGATTATTTGACATATTTGTTAAGTTCACAGTTATTTTTAGTTAAGTTCACAATTGTTTTTGTAAGTTTTATAAAAGAAAAAAAAAGCAAAACTATAGGTTATAGAAGATTAAAAACAATTGTTAACTTAGTTAAAACAACAATGAATTAAGTAAAATATAAGACATTTTCATGCAAAAATTGTGAACTTAACTATATCAACTGTGAACTTCTCTTAGTTGTTATTTGAACAAATGTGAAAAACAGCTGTTAACTTTTAAAGATCAACTGTGAATTTGAAACAACTGTGAAGTTCATAAATTTGATTAAGATGGTATGTTGATACTAATAGTTTGATTCGTTTTGACAATACGAACAAAACAGTGATCTTGGATTTTTTTTTTTTTTGACTTCTGGATATTAAGATATTTTATTTTAAAGTTTTGAGGGAAAAAAACGAGGAAAGAGAGAGGGTGTAACAGTTGGTACACGCATGTATTTATAAAGAGAGGATCTGGTGGTCATATTCGAAAATATGTATACTATATGATCCTTTTTGTTAGGATGAGAGACGATTTGATAATTGCCTCTTAAATTATAAAGGTGATTACTGATGGTGGCGTAATAGTGGTATTCTAAAGGTGTTCAAGGTATAAAAGAAAATTAGAAAAAAATAATATTTTTTGAATAAATTGAAAATTAATTAGATTATAAATAAAATTTAAAATTATTATTTATTATTTAATTTTTGATTAGTGATTAGTGAATAATTTTCACAAAATTTACACTTTTCTCCCTTTATTTAAATGAAACTTTCACAACATTGGTTTAATTGTTTAATCAGCTTTACGTAGAACATAATGTGACAACCTGGTGCCAACTCAGATGTATTTAACGGGGATCTGGACATCATACAAACGGAAGAATGACATAATTTATGAAACGATAGTTTAAAGATTCTTAAGTAAAAGAAAATAATTCAAGGACGAAAGGGTGAAATTTAAACTAATTGAATGAAGAAAAATGTACATTTCTCGGGACATTTGAGAATGTTTTTTTTTTTTAAAAACACTTTTATTGGTATAAATAGATAAAAACAACTCTTTTATGAAAAGAAAAAATAGGATAACAAAGGTCAAATTTCTCTCCCATTATTCATGAATATAAAATATAGTGTTAGATGAGTAAGAATTTAGTATTTTTTTAAAGCAAATATATATTTATTTTGAGATATTTTAAGGAAAATAAAGTTTCGGAAGGTTGTTTAAATTTGTGCTCCTTATTCCATCTGAAATCAGATAAAATATGTGGCTAAAAAATAAAATAAAAAGTGATCTTTGTTTTTTTAACACAAGATTTTTCAATAAAAACTGGGGCTAGGGGAATCAAACCCTCATCCTTTCTAAGGATATGAGGGCCAATGTCATCCATTATTATCTATAACTAATATAACTAAGGCTCCGTTTGTTTCACCGTAAAATATTTTCTGAAAAATATTTTTTGTAAAATAACTCATTTTACGTTATTTGGTTGTTTTCCGAAAAATCGTAAAATATTTTCCGCTGTTTGTTTGTTTTCCGGAAAATGTTTTTCATAAAATAACTCGTTTTCCGGTGTTTGGTTGTTTTCCGAAAAATGTTTTCCGTAAAATAACTCGTTTTCCGGTGTTTGGTTGTTTTTCGAAAAATGGAGAAAACGTTTTACGAAAAACATTTTACGCCCTTCTTAAGTAAAACGACTTACTGACCTAAACTTTGTCCTAAGTAAAACATTTTCCGAAAAATGGTGCCCTTCATGTACAACTCATATTTCACAAGGTACAACATTCTACTTCCTCATTCTAATAATAATAATAATAATAATAATAATAATAATAATAATAATAATAATAATAATAATAATAATAATAATAATAATAATAATAATAATAAATAATAATAATAATAAATAAATAATAATAATAATAATAAAAATAAAAAATAATGATAATAATAATATACAAAATAATAATAAAAAAATTAAAAAAATAAAAATAATAAAATAATAATAATAATATTAAATAAAAAATAATAATTAAAAAATAATAATAATAATAATAATAATAATAATAATAATAATAATAATAATAATAATAATAATAATAATAATAATAATAATAATAATAATAATAATAATAATAATAATAATAATAATAATAATAATAATAATAATAATCATAAGTAAAACATTTTCTTAAGTAAAACATTTTACGCCCTTCCTAAGTAAAACATTTTACAGGAAAACATTTTTTTGGAAGCGTTTTGAAAACGTTTTCGAAAAACGTTTCAAAAATGTTTACGTCAACAAACGGAGCGCAAGAAAGGCTGAAGTCTGAAAGCACTTCAACACACCCACTTTATCCCGCTCAAACATGTATCTAGACTCAATAAAGACTAGGTTCATTCTCCCAAGATCAGTTACTTCATGCACCCCTTTAGATACTTATAACCCGAAAATATCCATGATAACAAAATAATAAGGCGGAGTCCATTGATATTCTGTTATACACGCTTTCTTCTCTCTCTCTCTCTCTCTCTACTCCCTCTCTAGCGTCACTCCCTCTTCACAAAAACATCTTTGCCCTGCTGCAACCAACGCCGCCTCGCCTCCTCATCTCTACTGCCATGGTCGCCGCCCCTCTCCCTTCTTCCCTTTCTATATGTCGTTGATCTACCTAACAATAGCTCATTAATTTCTCTGCTGGGTAGTTCCTAATTTCCTTGAATAGAAGATAAAGGTTAACAAAAATGGCAATTTTGGAGAAATCGGCAGCAATCTCCACTACGGATACAGACAAAGAGCTGCCGTCAATAATTTATGCCCCAAATTCGTACGGCGCCGTCGTTCTTGGTGGTACCTTCGATCGATTACACTATGGCCATCGCCTTTTCCCCAAGGTCTTCCTCAATTTACCCTTTCTCTCTCTATCTCACACACACACACACTAAAGTATACATGATTACAGGCAGCGGCAGAGTTGGCTAGGGAAAGGATTGTGGTTGGTGTTTGTGATGGTCCTATGTTGTCCAAGAAACAGGTACTATTACACTTGTATACATTTAATTTAATTTAAGTTTAGATTTTTCAATTGATGAATTGAGTTTGGTTGATTGGATGGATTTAGGGAGTGATAATGGTGATCATTGCAAGGATTAGTTATTACACTTGAACAATTTTTATAGGAACACCAGTTTGAATGGCCTTTTCCTCTGGACTTTTGTTCTACACTAATTTCTACTCCCTCCGTCCAGATTCTTTGTGAGAAATTAACCATGCAGTGCATAATACTCTGTGCTACAAAAGAGGAAAAGAAAAAAAAAGGGGGAGGGGGTTAGAACAAAGAACTAATTATCTAGTGAGATAGTTGTTGGATTTGTGAAAGGAAGTTTTTGAAATGTAGAGGTTTTTCTTGGAATACCAAACATGTCATAGTGAGGTCTCCACAGTCATCAATACTCACTTTTACTTCCAACAACCCCTTTCATTGTAGAAATCGAGATATGCTTTCGTTTCATGTGCCGGATTACATGTCTTGTCTCCTTTATGCTAAATGCATTCATTTTATTTTCTTACCATTGCTTTGTTATCCTCGTATTTCCCCTTCTGATAGGAAGAACTGTTCAATGATATGATCTGTACTTATTGTTTCAGTATGCTGATTTAATAAAGCCCATTGAAGAGAGGCAGGAAGCAGTTAAAGACTATACTCCCTCTGTCCCAATAGTAGCTTTCCATTTTGCCATTTTTGGGTGTCCCGCTAATAGCTTCCACTTTCCTTTTTTGGACATCAAATATTAATATTTTAATTGTGGGACCCACACTATTAACACTAATACAACATCACTAACCCCTAACCCTAAAATAATTAATCCTAACCCAAAACTAATTAATCTTTTCCCAATTTTTTTTCCAACAAATTCATTTACACAAACTGATCTCTCTCCTCACTCCTACTCTCTCTCCTCACTATCTAGATCGTTCTTTACGATGAACGAACCCTAATTCTTTCTCTCTCTATTTCTCTCTCTCGATTTCACTGGGAAATCGGTTGATGTTTGTGAGATTTACGAACCCTAATCCTTCTCCTTTCCTCATGGATACCGATTTATCAACCAAATCCTACTCTCTTTCCTCACTACCTAGATCGTTCTTGCTTGCTTACGAACCTTAGTTCTTTCTCTCTCTATTTCTCTCTCTCGATTTCACTCAGAAATTGGTTGAAGTTTTAGGGATTTCATACATAATCCTTCAGCTTTCTTCATGGATACCGATTCATCAACATTTACGAACCCTAGTTCTTACGAAAAAGGCGAATCGGTTCTTGGGGAACCCATTTCTTCAAATTTGTTGGAGGAAAGAGAAGAATTTCATAACATTTTTGGGGAAATTCTTACGAATCCACCTCGAAGCACCGTTCCCCTTTCTGTTTTCAATGAACCATGGTGGTCTCTCTCAAAGCAGCTTGATGCCATCACAGATCGGAATAGTCCCCAAAGCTACACGCGAAAGGTAGAAACCATGAAAGGATTTGTTGATGTTGGGTTTGCAGTTTGTCTATCTGATCTTGGCTTAAGGAGCAGGTTTATGTCTTCTTTCTCATTCTTTGTTCTTCTCTGTGTTTGAACTGGTTTTTTGGTCGCTGTTTGAGTACATTTTGGGAGTTGGGTGAATGTTATGTGTGAAATGATGAATATGGCTTTTTGACCTAATTTGTGATTGCTACCTTTAATTGCCCACATCAATGAATTTGTTGATATGAACTTTGTTTGCCTTGGTTTTGACCTAATGTGTGCTGCGATTGGTATTGTGTGCTTCAATTAAGTTTGAATTGGTGAGATGCATGTTGAACTTGTTTGCATGTTGATTCTATGATGATTAAAGGCTGAGATTGCAACTGCATTCATTTCATACATCATGCCTTCAAACTTTGAAGCAGCCACTGACCCAAGTTATTCATTTGATCTTGAGTCAAGTTGGGTTTGGCCAGTAAGTTGCATGCTGACATCTTGAATTTTGGATATGGAGTTTGGAAGTTTGGAAATCAGTCCTTGCTGCTTGTTGATGGCTGTTTGTATTTAATTTTTGGTTGCCTGTTTTTGGTGGCTCTTTTTAATTGAATGATCTTCAGTTAATCTTCAGTTTGTTCTCTGTAAGCATGGGCTTTATGATGATTCAATGAAGTTTGAATTGGTGAGATGCATGTTTGAACTTGTTGACACTGTCTTTCTATGATGATTCAAGTCTGAGAATGAAACTACATTACTTTGTACCATTCATTGACAGTAAACTTTTACAAAAAACTGTCTTTACAAAAGTGTCCCTTCAAAAACTACTCTATGACGATATTTTTCTGAGAGTAGATATTTTTCTACAAACCATTGCCTAAAGACATGTGCACAAGTTCCATTTCATCCATCATGCCTTCAAACTTTGCTGCATGGCCTGCTTGTTGTAGATACCTAATGCAACATTGAACTAATTCTTTGTTAACTGACAAGTTTTTTGGAAGTTGACCACTTCTTTCTAAAGAATCCTTTCCCAAATGTTCTAAGCAGTAGTTGTTCGCACCCCTAACACTCATTATCTGTTTCAAAGTTGATTGCAAAGTCAGGAACAACTTATTGAGTGTGTAAGGAGTTAACCTTTGAAATGCTTCTTGCACTCCATTGACCAAATCATCCACAGTCTCTGCCTGAATTGAATTTCTCATAGCATCTAATGAGTTGAACCAACCTAAGTCATTGATGTTTGTGTCGGGTGAATTTGGTGGCTGAAATTGCAACTGTATGTTCAAGTTTTCATCACTTGCTGCTGCTCTAAAATCTGCATCATTGTTGTTTATGTGTGGTGGTGCATTATCCCACTGGATAATGATATTTTTGCTGCTTGTTGATGGCCATTTTGACTTGATTGCTGGAATAACCTGTAATGAAAAACAAAATGAAATGAACTCTGCTGCTCTGAAATGAACTCTGCTGCTATAAAAAAATTGGTTTTACAGTCTCTGTTTTGATGCTTACCTGGGTTATCAACATTGCCTTGGTCACTTCTTTATTGACTGAGTTGATAACTTTGGTAACTGTTGTTCCAGCAGCTCTATTCTTGTTGTGTCTCTTTGCTGGTTCCTTTGTAGTAAATGGCCAAATACCAATTTTTCCATCAAAGATAACATTGCCAAGGCTATCATAAATTGGCCTTGCTACGGCACAAAGAAACATCACTTTTGTGATGAATCTTTTGCTTTGGCATGTCCTATGTGGCTCTTCTTCACCTTGACAAATGTAATACCTTTCGGATGTTTTGGTTATGTAAAACCATTTCTCATCTAAGTGTATTACATCATGCATGGAATTAAAAACTACTTCATCATCTAATGGATGAAATGTGATTGCTTCAAGGCTAAATATCAGCCTTGCTATTCTGTTTTCATATGTTAACTGAGGTTTGATTGCATTGGTGTGAGCCTTGATCACACCAATTTTTTTCCATCTCCCAATTGTACTTTTACTTATACCCAAAGCTTGACTTAGATTTCTAATTGTTCCTCTCTTACGAAAGTTAACTCCTTTCATTTTTTCTTCATCTAATTTTACCCTTTTACTTCTTACTACTCCTCCTTTGTTTGAATGAAAATGGAAAGGTTTACCTTGGTCCAGTTGCTCCACCACCTTCCTCCAATAAGTGAAGATCCTCCTTCTCGAAAGACCAAATTTTGAAGCAGCTTGATCACGGATTCCTCTTGGAAGCTTCCCATTCACCATAGATTGAAGCAAGAACTGACCCAAGTTGTTCATTTGTTCTTGAGTCAAGTTGGGTTTGGCCAGTAAGTTGCATCCTGACATCTTGAATTTTTGGATATGGAGTTTGGAAATTTTTGGATATGGGTTTGGCCAGTAAGCTGCTTGTTGATGGTTATTTGGTTGAAATTTTTGGTTGCCTGTTTTTTTTTTCTTTTTAACTGAATGATCTTCAGTTTATTATCTGTAAAAAAGGAGGGAAATTTATTTGTAATTTTCACAAGGATTGTAATCCTTGTTCATTGTAGAAAACTCTTTTTTTTTTAAGTGAATAGTACAGTTTGATGTATGACAAGGACTGATTAGTACACAGGCTTTGTATTTGAAATTTTGTGGGAAATTAGCAATGGAGGGAAACTGAGGATTTAACTCCCTTAATCTTCATTAACAAATCCCTTTCCCATTATTTTATTCTATTTATATTCTCTCCTTAATTTGCGTGCACAAAAAGTTTTGGGCACCTCTTATTGGGACGGAGGGAATATAAAGGTAATTGGTTAAGAAATACGGAGTAATGCTCTATTATTCACTTTTGCAGTTTCTATTTTGGGTGTTAAGTGACATGTAGCTTTGAGAATTATGGCAAATGGTTGGTAACATTGTTGGATTGTACATTGAAGGGGGTTTCTTCTCTTCTATCCTCTTTGTGTGCTTCCACTTGTGGTATGTTTATATTTGTGCTGAACCTTCCAAAACACCGATGTCTACTGAAATAAAGTACCACAGAGGGTTGAAGTGTTAATTTCAGAAAAAACGAAAAAAGAAAATGGAAAGCAAATGCCAAAAAAAAAGAAAGAAAAGAAGAAGCCCTTGCTGGGTGCATAAACTCTTAGGAGATTGATCCATTACTTGGATCTTCAAGCCCAATATTCTTTTAAGGCCAAGATCTATTTCCAAGGAAAAGAAGAGGAATTATTAACAAGTATAGTAAAATATAACCATTATATATATATATATATATATATATATATATATATATATATATATATATATATATATAATACTTCTCTGTTTTCACTTCTCTGCCATTGTGGTGACTTTTCTATGTTTATTCTTGAATTTGTTGTCCCATCCGATCAAGCCAGAACTTGTATTCCAAGTTGAGCCTATAACAGATCCTTATGGATCTTCAAGCCCAATATTCTTATGATGTGTCAATCATAGCTAGATAATTTTTTTTTAATTTTCTTTTACCAGCAATAAGGAGACCTTACCTGGTGGGCTATCAGTGAACATGAAGAGAGCGGAGAGAGGCCTATTAGAACTAAAGGTATGTTTTACGTATGTTGCCATTTTGCGTGTGCATCATTATAGCCAATTGAAGTGTCGCAGTTGACTTGCCAAACTTTGTAAGGAACAGGTTTATTAAGAAAAAAGAGACGAAAATTGATTAATAATAACTCTTTTGAAAATTGATCAGGTAGAGGTTGTTACTTTCCTTTTTATTCTGTCTCCGTTTAAGCTTCACTATAGAAAAGTAATTAATCCCTTTTATATTATGAATTGCTGATAGAAGGATATGAAATTGATTGTAAATGAAAAAGTATAATTAGCATACTTGTATTTTGTGGATATTGCAGTAATAAATATTTTTATTACTCCCTCCGCTCCTAAATGAATGTCAGAAAAAGCTTCAAATTTGCTCTTGATCAAGAGCAAGTTTGATTTTTTTTTGACAGTCATTTAGATTTAGGGACAGAGGGAGTACTATATTTTTTTAGTTAGAACTCCTTTTATTGATGAACTTAAGATCCATTAATTCCATAAAAGTAACTCATGGTTTCAGAAAATTATGTTTTTGCAAAAATATGTCATTTTTCTTTTATATTACTGTTAATTATACACAGTTTCATTGTAATTCCTTGTCGCTGTACTTGCTGTATTCAGTAGGTAGGAACTGTGTTTAGTCGTGTTTTGTTTTGAAATGTTATCTCCCATTTTCTGAAAGAAAATATTATTTCTTTGGCTTTCACCAATAACAACTACAATTCTCTTCCTCCATTGTTTTGGCCTTGAAACGCTTGTAGCTATATTGGTGAAGGTGATGAGAGATATTTTAAATATTAAACCCAAACGTGCTCTTCTTATGTGATTGGTTGCTAAATGTGTAGGGTTGAGTTGTTGGCTAGACCTATTTTTCGGTCAAAACATTTATTAGATCCATCTCAACATGAGTTGTAAGTCAAGACTAACGTGTACAAGTATTGGAATACTCTTGAAGAGTTTGTTGTAAAAGTTAAGAGTTTGTTGTAACTCTTTAATTTAGTTCCTGTTAAATGTCATAGTTTTTTGTCTGTGCGTTTAACGCACGGGTGTAACACTAGTTACTATATAATGGCTGAAGTCAATTTGGCACCCTTTCTAATCTGTTTTCCCGCTCTTTTCTGTACTTCGTATATGGAAATTCAAATATATATATATATATATATATATATATATATATATATATATATATATATATATATATATATATATATATATATATATATATATATATATATAGGTTGAAGTGCATAGAACACTTCAACAAGCCAATTTTCCCTCCAAACCATGAATGTTTCTAGAATATTAGTTTGTTTCAAATCAACTAATCAAGAAAATAATTAATTTTTTAAATTAACCTAATTACTCTTTTCTCTCCCATATTAATTAAATGCAAATGAATTATTACTTCTTTCTTTTAGTCACTATACCTAAACCCATTTTTCACAAATTTATAAATATCATTGCTTTGCAAACTCTTAGTTTTGCAAGTAAAAATGAATCTATATCTATATATATATAAAGGTTGAAGTGCATAGAACACTTCAACAAGCCCATTTTTCCTCCAAACCATGGATGTTTCTAGAATATTAGTTTGTTTCAAATCAACTAATCAAGAAAATAATTAATGTTTTAACTAACCTAATTACCCTTTTCTCTCCCATATTAATTAAATGCAAATGAATTAATATAAAAATAATTAATTTTGTATAAATTTTTGGTTATATTTCAATCAAATATTTTTTTAGGTTTAAAAACAAAACTTAATTAGTTACACATATATGTTTGTTTGTTTTTTGTCTAAAAAAATTTATATGTGTAACTTTATAAGTTTTTTTTTTTAATTTTTTAAATGGTTATTGATTATGTACAAAAATGATATTTATATATTTTTATTTTTTTCTTAATTGTTGAGTGTCTTTTTAAATGAAATAGTTATTGATTATTTTTAGGAATCTGTAATATTAATATTTTCTTGAGTTATTTTTTATTTTTATAAAAATGTTTTTTATTTTACTTCATTAATTTCTTCAAACTAAGTATTTTTTTTAGATAATAGGTATAATGTATTTTTTAATTTTTAAAATAGACTTGAAATCTTATTTATCCACCTTTTTAACACAACTTTTGAGTTTATTATTGATAATTTATTTGTTAATTAAATCTTCAAAAAAAGAATAAAATAAAAAAAAATGAGATTTTACTTTTTAGTGTCTTATTCAACCATCTTTTTAAAGAGTAATATAAATTTTAGTTTCAATTAGTATTATTTAATTGAACTTTTACAAATAAAAAAAAACTAGTAAACAAAAATTATAAGAAAGGATTTTCAAAAATTGGGATAATTAATTTTCATTGAAAATTTAAGTTGATTTTTTGGGGGTTATAAATTGTTTATTTGTTGCTAAAACAATAAATAAATGTTTTCTTAACTATTTCAAAATATTTTTCTAAAAAAATCATTTTATATGGATTTTTTAAATAAAAACTATTATATAATTTTTTAAAAGAAAAAGACTTTATAATATTGGTTAGAAACTATGATATATTACTTTATAAGATTATACAAAAAAAACTATTTTAAAAGACATAGATTAATAAAAAAAAAAATAGAGTTGTTGAAAATACTAATTCATCATAAATGAGTAATTATTTCTATTTAATGATAGTCATGCAAATATAATGTGATAATTAGAGTAATTATTTTTATTTAGTTCATGTTATTTATTAAAATTTTTTGATCGTGCGTTTAATGCACGGGTGTTAGACTAGTTACTATATAATGGTTACCCTTTCTAAATCTGTTTTCCCGCTCTTTTCTGTCCTTTATATATGGAAATTCAAATTTAATGAAGCAAGTCAATTAGCCGAAAAAAAGATGTGCTATACTGATAATTATTTTTTTGTAGGCATTTGTGCTCATTAAGAGCATTTATTTTAAAATTTTGGAAAACAGTTATTTTTTAAATTGAAGTTAAACACAAAAAGAAATTAAAAAAAATCATTAATAATAGAGCTGTGAATTCTGTTTTCTAGGAGCATGCTTTGGTTAAATGGATTGCTACTTAATGATTTATTAGTGTATTCCCGAAAATCAATTATAGTTCATCGATATTCAAACTAAATTGAATAATAAATATTAAACAGATAAAGTTATTAGAAAAGTCAATAGAATATGAAAGGGTACACTGGGACTATTTAAGAGCTTCACTTCCATGGATTGTTGAAGTATTACTACCCTCAAATACTATAAATATACAATACAAGTAATATGGCAAGACACGTTTCTCTCAGAGATCTCTTCAGTGTTGAAAGTTAGGGTTGCTCATAAATAATCCATCCCATCAAATAATCAAATGACGTTACCTGCAACTACTGTTAAGTCTCATTGAATCAAAGGGAAGAAGCATTATTTTATTTTTAAATTTAATGGACTTGTATATTTTTTATAAAACTAACTTTTGTGTTTCTTTTTTTTTTTTTTTTTTGGATGGAAGAATCTCCAACTCTTTTATGAGAAAGTTTGAAAGAAAGTTTAGAGAGCGTGACATATATTATATTTCTAACGTATCACTTTTTATAAAACTACGCTTTAATGAAATTTTTGTAATAGTATAGAATAGACTGTTCCGTTCAATTTTCATCCACTACTGATTTTTTATTTTTCTCAATAATTACTAAGTTCAAATGCAACATGCAAAAGAAAACAATTTAGGTGATTTATTGGGCTAGATCAAGTTTTTTCATGATTTACCTCATACATTTGCAAGTAATGTTGCCCCGTACAACTTCCACTTGGGGAACTTTTGGAATCATTAACATGTACCATAATGGTCTATAGAGAATACAATACAAATATATCTGAAACAGTATAAATCGAAATACGAATTTGGGCTAGTCCGGGCAAGGCTCAAATGGATTGGGCCCTAAACATAATTCACTTAAAGAACGATGTACGATGAAGGGAATGGGCTTCCCTACCTTTCTCGAACCAAGCCTTCTCGTCATTCCCCTAGGTCGACCTAGACTTAGTAGGCGAAATGACCAAGGCCCGACTCAATGCCGAGGGAGACCTCCCTCCAAGGTCGAGCTGAGCTCCCTTGATGACGAGGAGGCCTCCACGGCTATCAAATCACCAGGAATTGGGCTTCCCAGTTCCTTCGTATCTCTTCCCCGGCTCAACGTAGGCCGACCTGACCACGTATGACAAGGAGAGACCTCCCCCGCGTACTTGCAGAATGGCAGTTATCCAATCCTATTCAAAGTTGGACATTGAGCAGTTATAATCCTTATAGGATTATAACCACCTCACATACAAATTCAGGTCCAATAAGGACTCATCAAGTATAATCCTCTTAGGATTTATATCTTATCTCTTAGCAATCCAATTCAACATGGATTATACATTGCTATGCCTATAAATACAAGCCATAATTCACATATTTTGGTACGTTATCTTTTGACTCTAAACTCTTGTCAATTGATTTCTCTCTCTCTCACAAAGCAAATACTTACTCTCACGCCGGAGGGCCTTCGCCGGAGAAGCCCTGACTTAGTTTATGTGTTTGTTTCTCTGTTTCAGGCTATTCAATCGCTGGGATATAACCTTCCGCCGGATTTGGGCTGATTCGATTATTTCTGGCAGCATCAGTTTGATTCCATTGCCGGGAACTGTAAGTACCCAAATCCGGATCACCAAAATCCGTTAGAAGTTAAACCTGGCCGTCATCGTAAGTCCAGCACCCAAGGCACGAATGCCTTATCAATCTCAAGGCACGAACGCCATCATCTCAGGATAAATGCATCCTCCCGACTCCGATCTGAGGTGCCACACGCCCTCGAAAGTATCAGGAACTCAAATCTGAGGCGCCACACGCCCTGGTATGTTCAGCAACTCCGATCTGAGGCGCCACACGCCCTTGAAAGTATTAGTAACTCCGGTCTGAGGCGCCACACGCCCTCGTATGTTCAGCAACTCCGGTCTGAGGCGCCACACGCCCTCAAAAGTTTCAGTAACTCCGGTCTGAGGCGCCACACGCCCTCTTATGTTTCAGTAACTCCGGTCTGAGGCGCCACACGCCCTCGAATGTTCCAGCAACTCCGGTCTGAGGCGCCACACGCCTTCGAAGGTTTCAGAAATCTCAGGTTCAGACTGATGAAGAAGAATGCAATCTACTTGGTCGGCCGCCCGATCAGCACTGGCCTCATAGTCAGCCATGTCGTCCCCAGTACGATTCTGAGGGTTAGCTCCCGCTTCGGCTCTCCTCAAAGTCGAGCTGTCAAGGTAATCAAGACCCAACAACTCCCTCTGTCTCCACAAGATGGCCATCTGTGTCTCCCCCATACACTTTTCATACCAGTTCAGATACTGCGTAGACAGAACAGTGTCCCCTCTCCGGTAAAAGAGAACCATGGCAGGAAAGGACGTGTATTGCCACAACCGCGTGAGAAGTAATAACATCGAAGGATCTTCCATCATCAGAGATCCCACCTCGAAGGTAGCAGCATGAACCAAACCCGTCAATGGCACCTGCTCCAGCTCGTACTGTCGCATCATCAATGAGGGAATGTAGAAAGACGTCTGGGACAACCCCGGTACTCTGACAACCAGAAGACCCTCCTGAGCGGTCCGACAAGTCTGTAGCTTCCAATGAGGAACCCACCATCGCAAGTGATGCGTGCGGAGTCTGGCCATCCAGAGATCCAGTTCAGCCTTATCGCCCCCTATCACCAGAGGACGTCGATAAAAGGCCCAAGGGTCACAAGACACTGACACCTCGAGCATCATCTGCAGTCGCTCCCTCAACCACATAGTGAGCATAGCGGGACTCCCTCCCCACATGTATCGGCTGTCGATCGCCATCCGACCTATGCCGAGGAACGTCTCACCCAGGACCAAAGGCACGATGTCTCCCCCGTTCCGGCACTGCCTCACCAGGTCTAGTACACTGTGATGGTACACACCCAGGGACGTAAATGTGAACAAAGTGGCAATTGCGCACATAGCAAACGCGTCCCACGCGAAAACGCTCCCCTCATCACCGGCAAATTTATCGGGCAGCCCCGAAATATCAACATAGTCTGTGTTCAGTATTAGCATCCCGTATGCTTCTTTAGCCGAGATACCAAGTAGAGACACTAACTTCTCAACAGTGGCCATGCAACCCGCCAAGGGAAGAACTAGCTGTTCCGTCTGAGGTCCTCCTAAAATGGCTCGTCCCAGAAACGAGCCGTAGCTCTCAAAAGATCCCAATCTGGCATGAGCTCCTTCAAAGCCCAAACAGATTTCATCCCGTAACAACCCTCAAAAAAACCCTTATTTTGCCTCGTGTGGTTCCGTACCCACGACTGGAAATTGTCCAGGTATCGCTCTTGCATCTGAGACGATAGCCTAGGAAATGAAGCCTTGAAAAAAGCAAAGAAAAACTTCACGAATTTGAGAGAAAATCAGTTGATGGATCGAAGCAAATGTGAAGTTTTTTACAATTGCAAAAGCTGAACTGCAATTTAAAAGAATCTGGAAATTGAGTCTTGGTCCGACCAGACTCTATCTCAAGTTGACTGAGTCAACTTTGCAGGCAGCTGCTTTCAAATTGGAAACATTTCCAAACCAAGCCCTGTTCAAGCCTCCTTGAAACTGCGTGCTCCCATGGTTTCAATCAACCACTGCCAACAGCACTTCCGCCCCGGGCTCGTGCAACAGTGCAATTAATTAAATAACAATGCATATAGGCATAAATTTTGACCAGTTCAAATTTTTGTGCATATTTCATTTTAGTTATTTTTGATCAACCTACTTGCTTATTTGCCAAAATAAAAAGAAGGTAATCACTAAATAAATGTGCAAAATACAGGTTCCGCCTCAAGGGCGCCTTTTCAAATACAAGTCAAATTATTTTGGACAATACACACATTTTGTCTAAAAAAAACACAACAAAAGAGGACTACTTAGAGTCCTGCTTGTCAGCCGAGCACTCGATACACTGCCCCGCAACAGCCGGATCCGTCGAGAACAAGTAATCTCCAAATTCCTCCAGGCGGGAATACCAGAAAGGCCGCCTTTGCGCCTACGAACTCGAGGACTCTCCCTGTTCGTGCCCCGAGTACGAAGAGTGACGAGCTCTGAACCCCGCCGTCTCGCCCGAGAACTGGCCAAATCACTGCGTAAAGTCCGCTCCACCAGTCGTAGAGGCAGACGAACCTCTCGGTCTAGACGGCCTCGGCTCATGTACAACCGCACTCCTCCGGGAATTGCACCGCATGAACTCCACGAGCCTCCTAGCGTAGTTGGCCCACCCGTCCAACTGTCTCACGGCCTGGTTGTACGTACGGCCAGACACACACGCGAAACCCGGGAAAGTCGTCAAAAGACAAACAGAAAGTACAGATGCAACATTTGCAGAATGCTACTATCAAATGCAGAAAATCAAAAGCACTCACCGAAGCATTGGAGTCCAATCTGTACCGAGGCCTCGTCTCGTCCGGAATGGGGATCACCAACTGCCTACGAGAACCGTCCAGCCCCTCATACGCCAGCCTAGCGCGTGGGAGCGGGTAGTCTCGAGAATATCCAGGGCCCTCGCTCTCCCTGTGCTGCACCTGCGGGCTCCTCAGCCTCGTCCTCAAGAAGATGTCATAGTCGGCACCCTCTATGATAAACTTGGTATAGAACACGCCCTGTCTATACCGCTCCAGCTCCTCCATCGGTACGACAAAGGATGCTGCATGTGTGGAGGCGGGTCCACCGGCACCATAGGAAGGGACCCCGGACCATGCTGACGGGTCACCCTCTCCCCAGATACATCGCGTCACAGTGAAGTCCCACCAGCAGCTTCCGCCGATGTGTGACCTCTCTAGCAACCTGGACCACACCGACATTAATCCGGTTCCACCAAGTCAGCTGGATCAGCTCGGAAAACTCTCGGCTCAGGGCCAGAGACACCTCCTCGTAAGTCAGTCGAGTACCTTCCCTCGACGACACCAGATTCTTCGCCTCCTTCTGCCAAATCAACATGGCAGGAAACAAGGACTCATACGCCTCCTTGATCTCCCATCTCTGCGGGCGGAACACCTCCAAGGCCCACACCTGTCAAGTACATGGAAAGTTATGTCAGCTACAGAGCAGATACATACGAGTACAAAAATGAGACAAGGAAGAGAAAAAGACGAGAACTTACTTCTAAAGCAAATGAAAAGCAGCATAAGGTGTTCTCCTCTCCCCGCAAGAACCTGTCCAAGGCATGGTAGAGCTCGGCCAGTCCAGCCTCCCCCCATGCGAACCCCCTCACGGCGTCTAGATCCGTCAACGAGCCAAGCAGCGGGAAATGACAGGATGTGTCAGAAGTAGGAAACAGGGTCGCTGACAAGGCAAACCATATGAACCCTCGAGCCAGACGCTCCGCGGTCATCCTCGGGGACCCCTCCCCATAAGCAATAATACCCCTCCTCAGATGATTCTCCATCGGCCTGTACCGAATACCTAAGCCCCTGGCATCGGTGATGTCAAAACCCAGCAGATCCGACAACTGCCCCGGGGTATAGCCGTCCACCCAAACCAGCGTGTTGCCCCAGAATAGCAACCCAATGATCGCCGCAAAGTCACAGGGAGTCACAGTCGCCTCCCCCACCTGAAATGAAAAGTGTGGGTCGTGTCCACCAGTACTCGCTCAGAGCTACGTACAAGGCCCTCGCCCTCTGCGTCATAGCCACCGCGGCCACCGCGCTAATGAATCCAGCCAAACCGGAGTCAACCACATACTGCTATGGACTCCTCTCTTCATCCCGAGCCTCGTCCGGGAATATCTCCCACAGCGCTCGAACTGCCTCGAAGGCTCCCCAGCTCTTCAAGTTGTGAACGTCAACTGTCCCTCGCCCCTGCAAGTGAACACAGCAAGAATACGTTACTACAAAAGCGACATCAACGGAGTGCACGAACGCATATCGAAATGATGCAACACAGATATAGTTCCCATTTTCCTAAAATATGTCCATCCCGGTTGGAGTATTAACGGTCCAAAATTCCAAAATCTCAAAACATTTTGATAACTCCGTCGAATCCGGAACTTTCAAAACATTTCGAAAACTCCGTCGAATCTGGAACTTTCAAAGCATTTCGAAAACTCCGTCGAATCCGGAACTTTCAAAGCACCTCGAAAAATCTGTCGAAGTCGGAACTTTCAAAACATTTCGAACATTTCAAAAATTTACTCCGTCCCAAATTAAACTTACTTTAATTTCGGAAAACACATCTAGGCATGGAATTTTGCAACCAAAATTTTTATGTCATCTACCCATAGTGTCAATTGAACTACACTCTAGTCAATTTTGACAAAGGCGCATAGCAAAGTCAAAAGCCCCATTCCGGACACTAAGAATCCTAACCCATTTCTAGTCAAAATCCTAACATTTAAAGAATGCACATTCTTAAAATTAATGGAATTTAAAGGAAGTTTACCTGTCTTTCGATCCCTCATTTGGATTTGTGAGTGTTCCGAGCCGGATAGAACTCCGCCGGATTCAAAGGAAGAACGGTGGTTCGAATGGTCCGCATCAACCTCGTTCTTTCGTTATCGATTCTCCCATGGCGAGCCATTGGTCCCAAATCGGCCTCCATGTTGATTTTCCCTTGGAAATTTGTGCAAAACTCACAAAATGGGGGAGATTTTCTTCTCTCTTTTCTCTCTTCCTCGCCTGAAAAAAAATGGGGAAATGACCAGTTTTGCGTCGGCCTTGGCGCTGAAATGAACCTGGTCAATCCAGGTTGAGTCCGGCCGGACTCTTTTTGCAGCTAAAAAAGATTCCTTGCCACTTTGGCCCCTCAGCTTCTCACAATTTAAATTTTACCCCTTTTGGCCCCCAAAAGTGTAAAATTTTCCCAAGTTAGACCTTTCTAACACCCCCTCCCCCGAGGTCAATTCTCAGTTAGTTTTCACTAACGCCCGTCTCTCGACGTTAAATTCCCAGTTAGTTTTCACTAACGTTCGTCTCCAGACGTTAAATTCCCAGTTAGTTTTCACTAACGATCGTCTCCAGATGTTAAAGTTCGGACGTTAAATCACAAATCCGTCTCTCGACGTTAAAATTTCAGTTAGTTTTCACTAACGTTCATCTCCAGACGTTAAATTTCAAACCATCTTCGGACGTTAAATCACATTCCCGTCTCCAGACGTTAAATTCTCAGTTAGTTTTCACTAACGTTCGTCTCCAGACGTTAAATCTCCAGCCGACGTTTGACATTTAAACGCTCATTGCCGTCTTCGGACATCAAATCACAATTCCGTCTCCCGACGTCAAAATTCCCATTGGCTTTCACCAACGTTCATCTTCCCCGGCTGCCAGTCGTAAGCCCGATCGTCCCCATTCAGCGGCCATCAAGGTAAGCCCGCACAACAATCCCTCTTCGGCCACCCTAGTAAGCCCGAACACCTTTTTTACTCCAGCAAGTGAGCGTTCACTTTCCCGTCCGCCAGTCGTAAGCCCGATCGTCCCCATTCAGCGGCCATCAAGGTAAGCCCGCACAACAATCCCTCTTCGTCCATCACCGTAAGCCCGAACATTCCTCCCCAGCAGGATCCTAAGACCATCCGTCTAAGAAGAAACGTCAATCAACCCCCTCAGTTCCTAACTGACCCCGTCAGAACTCTGGACACTTTTCCCCAGCAATGTGTCAGTCTCTCCCGAGACCGCATCCCGTTCCTAACCCCGTCGTTAGAACGTCAATCCTTCCGTGTTGTTAATAACGCCAGTTTAACACAACCAGTCCCGTAATTTCCCCTATCCCCAGCGGATAAACCTGGCCGTCATCGTAAGTCCAGCACCCAAGGCACGAACGCCTTATCAATCTCAAGGCACGAACGCCATCATCTCAGGATAAACGCATCCTCGCGACTCCGGTCTGAGGCGCCACACGCCCTCGAAAGTATCAGTAACTCCGGTCTGAGGCGCCACACGCCCTCGTATGTTCAGCAACTCCGGTCTGAGGCGCCACACGCCCTCGAAAGTATCAGTAACTCCGGTTTGAGGCACCACATGCCCTCGTATGTTCAGCAACTCCGGTCTGAGGCACCACACGCCCTCGAAAGTTTCAGTAACTCCGGTCTGAGGCGCCACACGCCCTCGTATGTTTCAATAACTCCGATCTGAGGTGCCACACGCCCTCGAATGTTCCAGCAACTCCGGTCTGAGGCACCACACGCCCTCGAAGGTTTCAGAAATCTCAGGTTCAGACGCCTCGCAATGGTCTCACTCAGGTTTAGATGCCTCACAACAGTCTCTCTTAAGTCAAGGTTCCCACGCGCGGCTCCTTGCACCTATGAACTACAATCGGCTTGATTCTCGCTCGGGATACGTAGGAATCCTTTCGCTAAGGGTCCAGCCAGCTGACCGCCTAGGTCTTTCAAAGTAAGGCATCCCCCGATTTGGATCCTTATCTTTTTTCAACGACCCCACTTCCTTCGGAAGTGACGTCGCTGAGGGGCTAACTGTAAGTACCCAAATCCGGATTGCCAAAATCCGTTAGAAGTTAACCGAAATCCGTTAACTGGCCCGCTCCAAGTTAACCGGAACCCGTTAAGCTCCCCGTTTCCAAGCCAACGAGACGTCCCGGAACTGCCCCGTGCATCCCAACGTCAAAGCGTACTCAACACACGTCGTCGCACGTAAAAGTATAGCTTTCCCTGAAAAACGCACTTTTCGGCACTTTCTGGGGGCGTTTAGGATAATGACACGAAATCCCATGCCCTAGGTGAGTCACAGGACACGTGGCATGCATGCCACAGTTTCCTTGTCAACATCAATCAAAAATCAGTATGAAAAGACTAAAATACCCCTGGTATGTAGTCCAAGTCCGGCCGGACTCTTTTGCAGACAATCCAGAATTGCCAGCAAGTCCCTCCAATTTCCAAAGTTTCACAAAACCCCCTAAAATTCAGCCTAAGTCATTCCGGACTCTTTCACAAATTTCACATATAAATACAGACCTCTGTCAAGCATTTTAACAACAACAAAAACTCACCAAAATCCTTCACAGCCACGGCCTAAACCAGTTTCCACCTTCCCTGAGCCTCGTTTTGCCTCGATTTGCATGAAAACTCCGCGTTCCAACCAAACACGAACCAAAACACCTCAAAACACCGTTCCAAACACCTTTTCGTATCCCGTATACGCCCACCGAGCCAAAGGAGCCGACCCTAGCCATAGGTAGTGCTCTCTCTCCCTAAACTCTCGTTCTGTCTCGGTTTACGCGCCAGTCGCTACAACCGTTTCGGACGAACGCTGTTGAAATGTAGACGTCACCGTCTAACGGGGTCCGATACGTTTTAGTCCTTGATCCTCTTCTCTTCCCGTAAGTGAAGTAATCTCGGGTTAAAATGGCGTTCTGGCCCCGTTCCGTTACTTTTTATGTCATTTACAAATTCCGAATCATTTGATCCGTCGAACGTCATTTACTTTCATGTCATTTAAAATTCCGGATCGTTTGATCCGTTGATCGTCCTTTACTTTTACGCAACTTTACACTTCCGAGCCGTTTGGCTCGTTGAACGCTCTTTACAATTCCGGGTCGTTTGATTCCGTCGATACCGCACTTTAAATACTGTCATTTACAAGTCCGAGCCGTTTGGATCGTGATAGTATTTACTTATCAAAAGTCCGAGTCACAAAACGATTCATTGATCGCATATCATTTAACGCCTTTTTCCCATAAAATCGCTAACAATGTAATGCCCGGTTCAAAACCGGAGTTCGACATTCGAACTCTCTTTCAAAACGCGCGAAATGACGTTTGACATCCAAACGCTCATCTTCAAACTTAAAAGCCGACTTTTGACATTCAAAATCATTTCATGCCTTTTTCACGTAAAATCGCTAATAATGATACACCCGGTTCAAAACCGGAGTTCGACATTCGAACTCTCTTTCAAAACGCACGAAATGACGTTTGGCATCCAAACGATCATCTTCAAAATCCAACGTTTGACATTCAAACGATCTTTTCTTAAAAGTTAACATTTGACAATTAAGTTAGACAGTTAAAATCAGCATTCGCGCCGCTTTTCCTAAAACTTCCGAAACCGACGTTTGTCATTCAAACTCTCGCATTTTCAAATAGAATCACATAATCAACGTTTGACATTCAAACCAAGATTAAGCTTGTCATTCAAGCCCCCATTTTCAAAAATGCAAACACACACACACACACGCACACATTTTCGAGAAAGGTAGAAAGACTCGTCATACGAGGCGTTTCGAGTAATCTCAAAATACTCTTTCCGAAACATAACGTGACCTCCGAACCTAACAATCTCTGGTACTCAAAAAAGCTTTTTACTGGTTTTTTGCTACCAATAAAAATGACTCCCCGTTTTTCAAAGCTTTTTCCTAAATTTTTGCTGCCAATAAAAACGACACCATTTTCAACCAAAAGCCGTTTCTCAACGTTTGGGCTCAAAATACAAAAACCGCGTGGCGACTCCTCTCCTTCCCGAAATCGAGGTCTCAGACACCAACCCCGCGAAAGATAACCGCCTTTCGCATCGCACGAAATCCGGGTAATTTCAGGAACGATTCGAATACCCATTGAATACTTTAGAATAGCCGTTCGACTGAACCTTTTTCCAGTCGGAAAAATTGGTTTTGAGCCGGAAAAAGTTTTACTGCTCTGCCTAATCTTTTCACCTGGAGATATCATTGATTTGAGAAAATCAGTTTTGGCTGAAAAATTTCTAAATTGACCGGAAAAACTTTTTTGCACCGCCTGGAAATTTCGTTGGATCACAAAATCTATTCACCAGAATTTTTGGCTGAAAGTTGGTCGGAAAAACTGTTTACTGGAAAATCTGTCCACTTGGAAATTTGGGCCGTCTGAGAATTTTATTTGGTTTTTAATCCTCATAAGAATTTTGTTTGAACCACAATCCTAATCCCAATGGAAGACAGAAATACCATAAGCGTCACTAACGAGGAACAACGAGCCCATGTCGAAGACATTCCTCTAAACGGGACGACTGGTCTCCCTCTCACCAATGGAGTGCAGCCTCCTCCTTCACCCCAGATCGATGGGCCACCTCCCCTCGGCATGACTCTTCGTCCTCGGACTCAGCAGTTGCCGAGGTGATCGTGGCCAACCGTCCTCGTCGTCAACGAGGAAAGAGAACTACGAGTTGACTGACGACGAGGAAGGCTGACAAAGGAGGAGCTGAGAATTCCACCTAGCCAATTGATCGTCGTACACTCTTACATCAACAAATGGAGACTTTGCAACTTATCTATGAGAAACAAAATGAATTGTTGCAATTAGACCCAGAACACTCGTTGGCCGAGTTCATCAGACCTACGAGGTCAGGAAATTCTCGTGGAAGGGAAACTCAGGGTGATAGGCGTGGTAGTCAGAGGAGCCCACCTCGTGGCCAAAATCCCCCTCACCATGAGCCTACTGTACGATCTAAGCAAAACCTCCGAGATGCACTGCCTCGCCCTCGGTCAAATAACCATGAAAACGAGGTTGTAGACTTGAGAAGTCATTTAAATGACAAGGAGCAAGAGGTTAACTCTGGTGACTTGCGAGCTAGGATCAGTCATGCAAGATTTTTAACCCCTCCTTGTCATATAACTCCTCCTCGGCATATGAACCCTCCTCGTCCGAGGAGCCCTCTTCAGCCGAGGAACCCTCCCCGTCGCAGAACACCACATCTTGAAAGGGAACCAAGGAGAGAAAGAACCCAATCTGAATGGGGATATAATCACCAGGACCCCAAAGAACATAGTAGGGTGAATGATCACAAAAGAGAAAGGTCCCATCGAAGCTCCCACTTCAGCTCTGGGATCGACGCTAGAGAATTATTACTCTTAAAAAAGAGATTAGATGAAATGGAGATGGGCAAGAAGGAGGTGGAAGAAGATGACACCAGTGCCACCCGTCCCTTCTCCCAGGAAATCAATAATCTACCCCCTAACCTTGCCTTTAAAGTCCCAAGTTTTGACAAATATGCGGGAACTAGCGACGCAAGGGACCATGTGAAGAGTATTGAATCAACTATGGCCCTCCTTATCAAAGCAGATGACATTCTCTGCAAAGCCTTTGCGAGTACCTTCTCCGGAAAAGCCTTGACTTGGTTTCGTGAGCTAAAAAAGGGAAGCATTGACAGCTGAAGGACTATGAGGAGGAAGTTCCTGGATCACTTTGCCACGGCAGGAAAGAGAATGAAAAGGTTGACTGACCTTGCCAACATCGAGCAAGGAAAGAATGAAACCACTCTGAATTACTATAACAGATTCAGAGCTATGGCAGACCAAGTAGAGGAGAGCCTGACCGACAGGGAGGTGATCGTCTGATTTAATTCCGGACTTAGATCCGGACAACTGATCTACGACTCTCCGCCAGAGAGCCCAAGTCAAAATCTGACTTATACAACGTGGCATATGCCATAGCCACGGTGGAATAAAAAAGCAAGAAAAGATCTGATAAGCCGGAGACAGAAGATGCTAAAACCCACCAATCCGATGGAAATGGAAATAGGGAAAAACAGAACTCGAGCTAACGAGAAAGCTGAGATTTTCACCCCCCTCACCAAGCCCATTACAGAAATCATGCAACTAGTAAACCTGCCTGATCCTCGACCACTCAATGACAAACCAAAGTACCCTCGTGACACCTCCAAGTACTGTGCATTCCACAAGGACCACGGGCATGACACGGAGAATTGCATCGCCCTCAAGAGAATGATCCAGAGATGGGTAGACGAGGGGAAGCTTGACCGCTATGTTATGAGAAAGGATAACAAGCAAAAAAGAAAGGTTGACAGTGATGATGAGGATAAGGAGGTTGAAGAAGAAGACAGGCCTCCTAGGGCTAAAATCCATTAGTTTCTCCTAACACAGTTCTGTCCGTCCTAGATACATCCCCTCATCTTGTCAAACGGCCAGAACTCGGGGGCCAACCATGACTTGATACAAGGAGAGCTGCGGGACACAGACGAACTAGTTGGAAGTGAGATACTAGACGGTCATAAAAACAACAATGATACAATTTTGTCCATCCTAGATACAACCCCTCATCTCGTCAAATGGCCAGAACTCGGGGGCCAACCATGACTTGAGACAAGGAGAGCTGCGGGATGTAGATGAACCGGTTGAGTTGGCTACCCCTACAACAATGAATGAAATTCAAATTCAAATTATGACAAGGTCAGCGGACTACCAGGCCTAGACCTAGCAAATGAATGGAGACCCCAGACAAGCAAGGGCAGAATACTTTCATTAGTTTTAGTCTGTTTTTATGTAATAGATTAGTCTTTGTTAGTCTTTCTTTTCTAAGCAAGGTAGGATTGCAGTTTGATGTAATCAGTTTAGTTAATGAAATTTACTTCTTCAACATGCAAGACAACTATCAAGAAAAAACTGGAATATGAGGAGCATCCTCCTCGACCTTCAAAGGGATAAACTCCCATCGTAACTCACCCAATACCTATGACCGAGCGAGTTCCTCCTCGACATGGATAGGTGAGACCAGAACCATCCAAGACCTATGTACGAGTCACCTTCCTCGGATTAGGTAGATGAAAAGAAGGATAAGCCCAATGTCTTAACAAGGAAACCCCTCGGCCTAACGACTAAATTGGCAAAATCGTCTAAAACCTATATACGAGTCACCTTCCTCGGCATAAGGAGATGAAAAAGAAGGGCAAGCCAAACGTCTTGCCGAGGAAACACCTCGGCCTAACGACTACCGACAGAAACATCTAAAACCTATGTACGAGTCACCTTCCTCGGCATAAGGAGATGAAAAAGACGGGCAAGCCAAACGTCTTACCGAGGAAATACCTCGAACTAACGACTACTGGTAAAACCATCCTAGACCTATGTACGAGTCATCTTCCTCGACATAGAGAGATGAAAAAGAAGAAAAATCCAACAGTCAAGCTGAGGAATCCTCCTCAGCCTAATGACCCAATCTGGAAAAATTGCCAAGTGTCTAAAACCGAGCTAGCCTCCTCGTTTTAGACAATCAAAAGTGAAGTACGAGGAGCCCTTCCTCAGCTTCCCCAAAGGATATACACGTATAAACAAGCAGTATATCAAAGCAACAAAGAAACACCATGAAAAGAACGGGACATTTCATTGATATTAAAAGTAGTGAAATACAATGCCCTATTCTATTACATGAAAGAAAAAAGAAAAAAAATTCTAAGTCTGCTCGAAAGGCTCCTTGAAGAAGGCTCGCGTCTCGGCATCATCGGAAGAAATATTGGCATGCTGAGTCTGAGTATCAACTTGAGCTTCCTCGTTGATTGGCTCCTCGGTATTTGCAATCTCAACCTCCATCTCGTCCTCGATCTTCTCTATCAGAACGTTGATATTGTCTGGATCGATGGAAGGAGGAACCCAAGCTTCACGATCGGCCTGAGCATCGAGGTCGGCAATCACCTTCAACGCATTATCAGAAAAAGGGACCACGTTTTGAAGAGACCGAGCAACATCATCGTATCCATCCTGGCATATAATCCGAGTAATGGACGCCAAGTCCAGGCCGTGTGACGTGTCCGCCAAAAGCCTCCTGGCCAAATGTATGTAGCCATCCATAAACATGGTGACAGTCTTCTCGTTAAATGCATCAACAAAGGCCGGGTTGTCTTTGAACTGGGCAATTACACTCTCTTCCTTGGAAGGAATGCTTGCCTCCAGTTCCAGCCTATCGGCAATATCCACCTCGGCCTCCTTCATCGCCTCGGCCTTGAGCTTCTCCAGCTCGACCTCTTTTTGCTTGAGGGCCTCCTCAGCTAGGACCCTTGCCTCCTCAGCCACCTGCTCGGCTTTGGCCTTAGCTTCTCTCTCAGCCTCCAGTTCTTCCCTCAGTGACTTCAACAAGCCGGCAGCTGAGGCCACATCAGCCTCACCCTTCCCAATCCGTGCCTTAAGCTTCAGGATTTGGTCGTCAACAGCTTTGTTGTGGATGTTCTTGTAGGCGACCATGGTGGCAAGCTACAACATAAAAATGATGACATTAGCAAAAATATCAAGTAAAGAATCAAAGATGAAATGACGAAGAAATTACCTCGCTGAGGATAAGGCCCTTCCTATTGACCATGTTTTCCTTGCTGTGCTTGGCCTTGATCAGTCGATCAAGCAGCTCCTCGTCCATGGCACGTTGGACAATAGCTCGGCCCAGCCTAACCTGTGAACCCTCCCGGGCTAACACATCTAGGCCTTTTAGAGTTGGATTGAGGCCAAGTTGCCTGACCAGCTGCTCGACCTCTTGATAATTTTGGATGGTCCGAGGAGTGAGTACCTTGGACAAGGAAGCATCAGCAGCTCTCTTCGAAGGGGGTTCCCCCTCAGCAACACCAGAAGATGGCCATTTTTAGCCCGACGACCTATGAATGTGGTCCATTTCCTCGGTAGTAGGTTAATCGACCTGCCTCTCCTTGGCCTAGACAGTTTGAGCTTGGGGGATATGCCCCTCTACCAATTGATTCTCTTGACCTTCCAAGGACTCCTTGTCCATGACTCCCCTGACCGGATTGAATGGAACGGCCACGGCCTCCTTTGTAGCCAAAATTACCTGACGACGAGTGGCGTCATCCTGTCCTTGGGTAATGGCCGAGGAGCGAGATGCTCTTCTCCTCGCTTTAGCCAGAGCAAGGGGGTCAGCATTTTGCGTAGACATCTCAACTTCTGCAAATATGAAATGGAAGCAATTAACACACATTACGAGGAAGGGAAAAGCAAAGATGAAAATTTGACAGTATGGAAGATGGGAAAAATTACAGCCAACGACGTCGTCCTCGTCAATCTCAACACTATTCATCCAAGTGCATTTGATCTCTGCCCGTTCCATTCTGCCAAGTGGTTCTCAATTTCCTTGGGATAGACACACCTTAGCAGGGGCTTCGTGAAAGATCTTCGGTAGAGGACTCCATTCATCACAACGAACCTTGGGGACCTCTTCTTGATAAGCTTAGCTTGAGCTTCATTCTCAGGGAGTTTTTCCTTCTCAATGTACTCAATGTAGTCATCGATCCAACATCTCTCCTCTTCGTCTAGGAGCATGACTTGTAGTCTTTCATACGCAGGTTCTTCGGCATAAACTACATATGGACTGGTCTTAGATGTAGACACGTCCATGGTTGCTAGTTTGGATAGAACGTCTGCGACTTGGTTATCTTCCCTGCCTATTTGCTTGAGTTTGAAAAATTCCATCTTCTTTGTCACGTCCAGAACCAAGTCTATACTTGGCAAGGGTGGGGTCTTGGGTGTTATACTCTCCCTTTACTTGTTTGACAACGAGTTGGGAGTCACAGAAAGCCGCCACCTTAGTTGCCCCATAGAAGGAAGCCAACTCAATACCAAATATCAGAGCTTCATATTCTGATTGATTGTTGGAGGCAGGGAACTTGAAACGGATAACGTCTTGCACAGTGTACTCTCCTTTCGGGCTTGCTAGTACAACTCCAGCTCCGCTTCTCTCTTTTGTAGCTGATCCGTCCGTATACATGATCCAACAGTTGGATGGGAGTTCAATGGGAGAGTCTTTTTCCTCCGGTGCGTTTTGCTTCCGGGAGGTGGGGAGATGCTCACCCATAAAGGCAGTCTCGACCATGAAGTCAGCCAAAGGCTGTGCCAGAAGGGTCTTCCTTGGTTGGTATGTGATCAAACTCAGTAAGAGCGATGGACCAATTAAGGAGACGTCCGGAGCCATCCAACTTATGTAATATCTTCTTCAGTGGTTCATTTGTGTACACGGTGATAGGATGTGCATAAAAGTAGGCACGTAATTTCCTTGATGCAATGACTAGCGCGTACGCTATCTTCTCCACATTGAAGTATCTGCTTTCCACATCAGACAGTGCCTTAGAGACATAGTAGACGGGCTTCTGAATTCCTTCATCATTCCGCACTAGGACAGCTGCGACAGCATGATCAGTGGCAGCTAGGAAGACGTACAGCGTCTCACCGGTAGTCGGACTGCTGAGCAAGGGAGGGGAACCCAAGTACTTCTTCAAGCGGAGGAATGCTTCAGAGCATTCAGGAGTCCAGGAGAAGCTCTTGGTACCCTTCAATACCTTGAAGAAGGGCAGTGACTTTTTGGCAGATTTGACGATGAATCTTCCAAGGGCCGCTATTCTTCCATTTAATATTTGAACCTCCTTGATGGTGGTAGGTTCCTTCATGTCGATGAGTGCCTTGATTTTTTCAGGGTTGGCCTCTATTCCCCTTTGAGATACCATGAAGCCTAGGAACTTTCCCGCCGTTACTCCAAATACGCACTTGCTTGGATTCAGCTTCATGTTATTAGCTCGGAGGTTGTTAATTGTCTCTTCCAGGTCAGGAGCGTGACTGCCCTCCTTGGTCTTTATGACCATGTCATCAATATAAGCTTCCATGTTGCGACCTATTTGAGCTTCAAATACTTTGTTCACCATTCCTTGGTACGTGGCACCCTCGTTCTTGAGCCCAAAGGGCATCATAATGTAACAGTAATTTCCCCCAGGTGTTTGGAAGGCCGTCTTCTCGATGTCCTCTTCCGCCATTTTTATCTGATGATAGCCTGAATAGGCATCTAGGAAGCTGAGAGTTCGGTGTCCAGCAATGGAGTCAACCAACTTGTCAATTCTGGGGAGAGGATAGCTGTCCTTGGGGCAGGCCTTGTTCAGATCGGTGAAGTCTATACACATACGCCACTTCCCATTTTGCTTCTTCACCATAACTACGTTGGCCAACCAAACGGGCTACTTGACTTCACGAATTATTTCGGCGCTAAGTAACTTCTGCACCTCTTCCTTAATAGCTTCCTCCTTGTCCCTTGCAAAGTTTCTCCTTGTCTGGGAGATGGTTTTCGCCAAAGGATCAACTTCTAGGGGGTGGAGGGCTACTTCTTCATTGATCCCCCTCATGTCTTCGACTCTCCAAGCAAAGACGTCGAGACTGTTTTTTAAGAGGGTGGTGATTTTTTCCTTCTCTTCTGGAGATAGTTGGCCCCCGAGTTTAATTTTTTGTTCAAGATAGTCAGGATTGATGACTACCTCTTCCAGCTCATCTATAGGCTTCATTTCAGGATCGTCTCGAAATTCTAGAGACTCGATAATAATTTCTCTAATTCTCCTCCCTTCGTTGTCGTTCACATTGAGGCCTTCTTCCTCCATAAGTTTATCAACGTCGGGAAGATTGACCTTCCCTAGGTCATGGTTGGCCCCCGAGTTCTGGCCGTTGATGAGAATAGGATCTTCCTCGGAGACGAGCGGAACTATGCCTTGGTCATCTGCAATTTCTTGGACCATAGACTCTTCCTCAGGTACAGGTAGGACTATGCCTTGGCCATCTGCAATTTCTAGGACCATAGGCTCGTCCTCATTATCAAGCACCTCACGGATATAGCTCATCCTGGAGCTAGTTTCGGTGGTTTTCTGAGACTTTGAGATCTTGATGCTTTCCTCGAGGGTATCTATCTCCACACTTTTGGATTTCTTTCTGCTCTTCACGACGTGTTCCAAGAAGTCTTTGGGGGTTGCCCTCACACATCCAATTCCAGCACGAGTGGGGAATTTAACTCGTTGGTGGGGAAGGGAGGCCACCATCCCAAGTTTAGCTTGAGTTGGAATGCCTATGATTGTATGATAGTCACTAGTCAAATCCATGACTACGAAATTGACTGTGGCCTTGGCTAGGAAGGGATGTTCACCGACTTCAAGTTCTAGTTCCACGGTCCCCTTAGCTCCAACCTTATGGTTGGTGAATCCTTCGAGCCTACCATGATATGGTTCCAGTACAGTGTCTTTCAATTCCATCTGTTGGAAAGCGGAATAATACAGAATGTCACGGGAGGCCCCCGTGTCCACAAGTAATCTTTCTGATTCCACATTGTCAATTCGACCCTTTATCACCAAGGGTTGTTCACGGGCAGCACGGCTCCCTGCCAGTTCGTTGGGTGAAAAACTGATGACCTCTTCCGCCTTATGAATCCAAGCAGGTACGTGGTATACTTTGCTTAGTTCATGAATCTGGTCCCTCAGCTTTCTGGTGGAAGTAACTTCTTCACGAATCACATGCAATTTGGCCCTGGGAGGCCTACGTTCTCCATCTTCGCTTTTGTCGTCATCTTCACTTTCCTCCTCCTTTCGCTTCCGCTTTCCATCCTTCTTCATGACATAGCGGTCCAACTTTCCCTCATCGACCCATCGTTGTATTATCCTCTTGAGGGCCCAACAACCATCCGTGGTGTGGCCGTTGTCTTTGTGGAAATCACAGTATTTTGAAGCGTCACGAGGGTACTTTGGTTTATCACTTAGTGGACGGGGAGGTGGAAGATTTACTAGTTGCATGATTTCTGAAATGGGTTTGGTTAGGGGGGTGAACACCTCAGGTTTTTCTGTGCCTCTTGTTCTGTTCTTCCCCTTGGATCCCTTACCGTTCTCATTATCATTTTGGCGAGTGCCCGTCGTTTCTGTTTTTGCCTTGTCGGCTCCCCTTTTCTTTGTTTTATCTTCAGCCATGGAAATGGCATAAGCCACCTTGTATAATTCGGACTTGGATTTAGGTTCCCGGGCTGAGAGTTCATAGATGAGGGGACGAGATTTTAACCCAGAGTTGACACAAACAATGACCTCCCTGTCAGTGAGGCTCTCTTCAACCTGGTCTGCCATTTTTCGGAACCGGTTGTAGTAGCTGAGGGTGGTCTCTCCCTTTCCATGCTCGATGTTGGCCAAGTCGGCCAGTCTCATCTTCCTCTTACCAGCAGTGGCAAAGTGGTCCATGAACATTCTCCTCATGCCCCTCCAGCAATCGATGCAACCTCTTTTAAGCTCACGGAACCAGGTCAAGGCTGTTCCGGAGAAGGTGCTCGCGAAAGCTTTGCAGAGCAAGTCATCAGCAGTGGTGAGGAGATTCATGGTTTGTTCAAAACCTTGCACGTGGTCTTTTGCATCAGTGGTGCCGTTGTACTTTTCGAAATTCGGGAGCTTGAAGTGAGGATTGGGTGGTGCCGCAGTTATCCTCAAGGAGAACGGACGAGTTGCCCAGTCATAGTCATCGTCATTGAACTTCTTTCCCATCTCCATGTCATCCAGTCTTTGCTTCAACAGCTCCCATTGCTTGGTTTCCACTCCCCTGTCGCTGCTAGAGCGGGTGCTTCGTTGGGAGCTTCTGGTTGATTTATCCTTGGGGCGACCATTCACCCTACTGTGCTCCGCGTCATGTCGGTGGCTGTCCCGTTTGGATGGGGCCTCATCACGCCTTGGTTCCAAGTCTTGGCCACCAAGTATCATCTTATATGGTTTCGGGGTCCTCGGTCTAACAAATTCGCGAGCACTCGATTGCAGAGTATTTTATACATTTTTATAGGATCAATCACTTTCATACTGTCATTGGCACGGGCAAGAGAGTACTAGTATTATTGCGATTTACCCTTTTTTTTAACCGTCGTTAAAAAGAAGTTATAAATGTCACTTTCACCCCTTAAATTTTGTTTTGAATGCGTTAACTTTAACAGAATTAGAATTGACTTGTTATCTAAAAATATGTCTTTTAGTAATTTCTAACTACGAATTTTTGTATTCATTTTAATATATTTTTTTTTTATTTCTAACCATGACTTAATTTATTTTGTAAATCCTCTAATTAAATTTTATAATATATTATTCATAGTTTAATTCTAAACAAATGAGTCAACTATATTTGAATTGACTCAAGAATTATTTAGAATTTTGTGAATGAGTCAATTATTGTGATTATTGTTTGAGTCGAATCGAATTTTATCTATTTTGTCTTTTAATCACTTTTCCAGTTAGTTCTAAACAATAAAAATGTTGAAAAAAATTCAGTGAGCATTATAAATTGGATAAATTTTAGGAGATTAAAGGCACTATTATAAGTTATTATTTAATGACTAATGGATGAAAAATTTAAACTGCAATGAAACTATTGGTACAAGTTTTTTTATGTAATTAAATTTTGTACGATTACAATAAATAATCTTGTAAAAAATATTGGTAGATTATTATTTTTATATTTTTAATTAGTGAGACTTATTAAATTTCCTGTTGGGTTTAATAGCATCTAAGTATGTTGGGACGGCTCAATTAGGGAATTGAACACGCAATGAAGGTATTTCCTATGACAGACTAGCTGGCAGGCTGTGCGTTGTGTTTAGCACGCCCATGCCAACCAAGGAATCTGGAGCATTATGATTGAACAGCGGACACGGTCGTTCGAGGTACAATACACGCGCGTGCAAAAGTTTCTGGAAAGATGAGCGTGCGCACTTATGAAAGGAGCGGCCGCATCAAGTGTCAGGAAGTTTAGCCGGCCGTGCTGCCTAAAAGGCACGATCGTGCTCGGCGACTGTTGGGCCTGGGCTGACCAATTTCAGCACAGGATTTGTAAAACCCTACAGGGTTAGGAATAGGGCATTATAAATACCCCATATTCCCTATCAGAAGTAATTCTAGTGTGGTACACATATCAATAATTCTAGAATTTAAAAGTTCAATTTCTCATCTGTTTCTCTAGATCTAGGTTTAGCACAGTCAGTAATTCTTGTGACCAAGAATTTGTGTATTAGATTAGATATTGTATTTTGTTGATTTTCAAGTGATAATAATATTTTCTCCCTCTGCCCGTGTACGTAGCCAAGTTGGTGAACCACATATATTATTGTGTTTGTGTGATTGATGTTTGTTTTCTGTTTTCTACATAGACTCTGTTTTAACAAACTGGTATCAGAGTCAGTCTGATTGAGAAAGGTCTAGGGATATTCCGCTGCAGAAAAAGATGGGATCAGAAATAGAATCACCAATCGACAAGTTAAATGGGAAGAATAGTTTCAGTGTTTGAAAAATCAAGATGAAAGCCCTGTTGAAAGACAAGGGTTTATGGGCTCCAGTGGCTGCTGCAATCAGGGGTCATCAGGATTCGAGGGGCAAATCAGAGGACATTCCACACCTATTGTTGCGGCTGCAATAGTAGAGAGTTCAGAGAGGACAAGAAGGCAGCTGAGAAGGAAACATCAGATCTGATTGCGCTAGATGAGAGGGTCCACTCTAAAATCATAAGGTGTCTAGATTATGATGTTCTAGCAAATATTGCAGATACAATGTTCAGAGGTGCTTTGTGGCTTGCGTTGAAAGATATATTTTTGACACGATCATTGATCAACAAGCTATATATGAAGCAGAAGTTGTATTCTCTTCGAATGAAGGAAGGTATGCCCATTAGGGATCACCTAGATAGATTTACATCTTTATTACTTGAACTTCGTAATATAGATGATAAAGTTGTTGATGAGGATGTTGCATTAATGCTTCTTGTTTCATTGTCTTTATCATATGAGCACTATGTTGACTCTAGTATCAATAGTAAGGAGACAATCACTCTAGAAGAGGTGAAATCCTTGATCAAGACTAGAGATTCACGTCAAAAGGCAAGGGGTTATAGTAGTACATATAACCAGGCAGTAGGTTTGGTTGCGGAAGGCAACAGGGGTTCTAGGAGTAAGAAGAAGAAGAAGTCTTCTGGCAAGAAGGGTTCGAAAGCTGAGGATATTTGTAACTATTGCAAGGGAAAGGGACGTTGGAAGACAGATTGTCCTAGAAAAAAGCTAGGCGAGCCTATTATTCTTTATGAAGCTAATGCTGTTGCAGTTGATACTAGCAGATTAGATGGGGATTATGATCTAGTAAAAGAAGATTTTGCACGATAGTCAGATGCGTGAATTCTTGATTCTGGAGCTTCTTACCATATTAGTCCGAGTATAAAGTGGTTTACAACTTATTAGCATGTAGATGGGAGTAATATTCATATGGTCAACATTATTACTTGCAGGTTGGTTGGTATTGGCTCTATCAAGCTGCGGACTAATAATGGTAAGTTCTGCACTTTGAACGATATGAGACACGTTCCACAAATGATGAAGAATCTGATGTCTCTTAGACATCAAAGGGTACATTTTCAAAGGTAAAGGTGGAGTAGTTTGTGTTTGCAAAGGTTCTAAAGTGATTTTGCCTTAAGCGGGGCTCCTTGTATTTCCTCCAAGGTAGAACGCTTTTGGGGTCAGTATTGGTTACATCATCTGAAGTGGTTAAGGAGGATATGACAAAGTTGTGACATATTAGGCTCGGGCACATGAGCATTAGAGGGATGCAGATACTGGTGAACCGTGGTCTTCTTTGTGGCCATAAGACCAAGGATCTTAAGTTTTGTGAGCATTGTGTATTTGGGAAGATGCAGCAAAGCAAGTTTTCAAAAAGGGTTCATAGAACGAATGATAGTCTGCATTACATTCACTCGAATTGTTGGGGACCTTCACGTCAGGAATCATTGAGGGGTCATAGGTATTTCTTGTCTACAATAGATGATTACTCGAGTAAGACTTGGGTTATTATTATAAAGCACAAGAGTGAGGCTCTCACTAACTTCAGACAGTGGAAGACATTAGTGGAAAATCAATCAGGGAAGAAGATCAAAAGACTTCGGACAAATAATGGGTTGGAGTTTTGCAGTGATGAGTTCGATGAGTTCTGGGGATTTCTAAACATCTCACTATCAGGGGAACACCACAGCGGAATGGTGTCGTAAAATGCATGAATCAGACGTTGTTGGCTAAAGCAAGGTGAATGCTCTCCAATGCAGGTTGTCTAAGCGGTTCTGGGCAAAAGCGGTTAGTACAGCATGTTACGTGATAAATCGTGGACCTTACACATGTATCGATCTCAAAGTTCCCAATGAGGTATGGTCAGGTAAACATGTGGATTATTCTAATTTAATAGCTTTTGGTTGTACTGCTTATTATCATGTGGATAATGGGAAGTTGGAACCGAGGGCTAGAAAAGGAGTTTTCATAGGTTATAGAGATGGTGTCAAGGGATACCGAATTTGGTCTCCATCAGAGGGTAGGGTTATTATAAGTAGAAATTTTGTCTTTAATGAAAAATTTGTGCTTAATCCTATTATGATATGTGTGGTTGTATCATGTATTGGTAGTGTTGATAAACAGGTGGAGCTACAAGATACTACATAGTTGAGCAGTCCACAGTCAGATGTTAATCAGGATATACCTTCAGAGATAAAATCACCAGATAGTTCATCACCTATTCCTAAAGAACATGGGTTAACTCAATAGAGGTCTAGACGATCTAACTTCGGGAAGCCTCCTATGAGGTATGATTTTGAAGAGATAATGTCTTATGCACTTTAGGTTGCTGAGGAGGTGGAGTCTGACCCTACAAAGCCAATCACTTTCAAGGAAAAAAATTACATGTTCAGAGTTTGCCCAGTGGCATGCAGCTATGGGAGACGAGATAGAGTCACTCACACGAATAAGACATGTGAGTTAACCAAGAGGCCCGAAGGCAGAAAGATTGTTACTTGTAAGTGGGTTTTCAAGAAAAATAAAGGCATGTCACCATCAGAGGAGGCCAAGTATAAGACTCGTGTGAATGCTAGAGGTTTCACGCAGAGAGAGGATATTGAATACAATGAGATTTTCTCACATGTAGTTTGACACACTTCGATCAAAGTGCTATTAGTAATGGTGGCACATTAGGATTTGGAACTCGAGTTGCCAGATGTGAAAATAGTTTTTCTACATGGATAGTTGGAGGAGGAGATTTATATGACACAATCAGATGGATTTCAGGTTCCTGGGAAAGAAAACTACGTGTGTAATTTGAAGAAGTCCGTGTATGGACTGAAGTAGTCGCTTAGGCGGTGGTATAAATGGTTTGACATCTATATGGAAAAGATTGATTACACGAGGATCCCGTATGACTGTTGTGTATATCACAATAGGTTGGCAGATGATTCAACTATCTATTTGGTTCTCTATGTTGACGATATGTTAATAACTGCTGCCAAGAAGTTTGATATTCAAAAGTTGAAGGGTCTACTATCTGCTGAGTTTTAGGTGAAGGATTTGGGTGCAGCAAAGAAAATTATGGGTATGGAGATCTATAGGGATAGAAGCCAAATAAAACTGTTCTTATCCTAGAAAGGTTACATCAAGAAAGTTTTATAGAAGTTTGACATGTCTACAGCAAATCCTATGGATTCTCCGAGTGCAGCGAATACATATCTGTCTGTTACATTTGCACCAAAATCATCTGAAGAGAAAGATAATATGGCTCGAGTACCTTATGCTAGTACAGTTGGTAGTTTGATTTATGTTATGGTTTACACTAGGCTGGATCTTGCACATGTTATTAGTGTTGTTAGTAGGTTCATGGGAAATCCTGATAAGTAACATTGGCAGGCTGTGAATAGGATCTTCAGGTACCATAGGGGTACATCTGAGGTTGGTCTCATTTATGGAGATGGTACAGAATGTGCATTTGAGGGTTATTGTGATTCGGACAACTCTGGGGATGTTGATATGAGGATATCTATTACCGAGTACATATTTACTATTTGTGAGTCAATTGTCAGTTGGAAGGCTACTTTGCAATCTACAGTGACTTTGTCGACTACGGAAGCGGGTTACATGGCATTGACAGAAGCTGCTAAGGAGGGAATATGGCTAAAGGGTTTGATCAGCGACCTCAGGTTACTTCAGGATCAGGCTACAATATTTTGTGACAGTTTGAGTGCAATATGTTTGGCCAAGGATCAAGTTCATCACGAAAAAATCAAGCACATAGATGTGAGGTATCATTTTCTAAGAAGTGAGAAGCGGATCAAGGTGAAGAAACTGGGTAATGCGGACAATCCTACTAACATGTTCACGAAGTCCGTTACAACTAGCAATTTTCACCATTGCTTAAACTTGTTAAATGTTCACAGTTGTTCGACAACATCTGATGTTAAGGTGCAAATTTGTTGGGTTTAATGCCATCTAAGTTGGGGACGCCTAAATTAGGAGATTGAATAAGCAATGAAGGTAATTCCTATGACAAACTAGCTGGCACGGTCGTGCGTTGTGTTTAACACGCCCATGCCAACCAAGGGATCTGGAGCATTATAATTGAACAGAGGACACGGTCGTGCGAGGTACAAGACACTTCTGTGCAAAAGTTTCTGGAAAGAGGAGCGTGCCCACTCATGAAAGGAGCGGCCGCATCAAGTGTCAGGAAGTTTGGCACGGCCGTGCTACCTAAAGGGCCCGACCGTGCTTGACGGCTCTTGGGCCTGGGCCAACCAGTTTCAGCGCAGGATTTGTAAAACCCTGAAGGGTTAGGAATATGGCAGTATAAATACCCCTTATCCCCTAACAATCAGAAGTAATTCTAGTGTGATAGGCATATGAATAATTCTGGGATTCAGAAGTTCAATTGCTCATATGTTTCTCTAGATTTAGGGTTTGCGCAGTTAGGAATTCTTTTAACCAAGAATTTGTACAATAGAATAGAGATTATATTATGTTGATTTCCAAGTGATAATAATATTCTCTCGCTTTGCCCGTGGACGTAGCTAATTTATTGAACCAGGTATATCGTTTTGTTTATGTGATTGTTGTTTGTTTTCTGTATTCTACATGGACTATTTTCTAACATTTTCAACAACTATTATATTGCAAATCTATACATAAATACACACACACACACTTATATATATATATATATATATATATATATATATAAACGTCAGTGAGGTGGCATATGGACTCGCCACGTGGATGTGTCTTGATAGAATCTTGCTCTGAAGCCCATCATCCCAAAATCTAAGAGACTTTTGGTATTCTTATTTTTAGCTTATACTATAGTTAATCATAAAAGTTACTATATAAGTTACTATAACTACATTAAAGTTTAAATAATTTACTATGTGACAATTTTAAATAAATAATTTTTTTTGTCCAAAAAAAATCCTAAAAATAAAGCTAATTGATATACTTTTCTCTGTTAGCATGTCTCATGTATATTTCTCTAGTAAATGACTACTTAACATTTATTAATGAAAAATATAAAATATCATTTCAAGAAATACAAATGTTATCACATTATTGTTTATATCCAATAATGGTTGACCCAAAATAAATATAACGATTATTTTCACCTATACCTCATGTTATATTCACATGCGTAGAAACATTTCATGCATTTTACTTTGTGAATAACTTATTTTGGACAAATAATTTTAATATATAAATATTATATAAAAGATATACTCCCTCTGTCTCATAAAACATTACCCCTTTTACTATTTTGGGCATCCCACTTTAAAATCTCACTTTCCTAAAAAGGAAATTTTTTAATACTTCTTTATTCATGGGACCCACTTGTCATACTCACAACACTTTTCAATTTTATTATTCTCTCCACTCATTCTCTCTCCTCCCACTCACAGCACCTACTTTAATAACATTATTCCTTATTTTCCGTTCTCAACAGTAAAGGGGTAAAGTTTTGCGGGACGGAGGGAGTATACAACAAATTTAAATGTACTAACATACACCATTTTGAAAATAGGGTTTATACATATACATGAATTTATTAACTTTTTATCAAGAAAAAAAATTCTTACTTCTAACTGAAATTTATTTTTAAAAGTAAAAAATACATAAAAATTAAGATAAAGTACATACTGTTTTGGCCTTATTTGCACTACAAGAAATATGTCTTTTAGAGACACTTTGATTGGGACAGAAATTAACAATAGTCTCTGTTTATAAAAATTTGAGACAGCAATTCTATAATACTCTCTCTTTTGAGACAGCAATTCTCTAATAGTCCCTAATTTGGGACAGCATTTTCTAATGGTCCCTGTTTTAACATATAATATTTATGTCAGGGACGGTAATTGCCGTCTCTAAAATATTTGTGACACCCACTTATTGAGACCCCTATTTGTCTATGTTTTATCCTAATTCAAACAGGGACGGTACTAGATCCTATTTTAGGCAACTTAATGAGACCCTTTCCCGTCTCAATAAATATGATTTTTAGTAGTGTTGCCAATATGGCCTATCATAAAGTCTAAGCCCAATTAATCAGATGTAAAAAAAAAAAAAAAAATCCTAATTTGCTGCCATATAAATAGAATGTCATTAACCCTATACCTAATTTACCCTCACTGCCGCACCCTCTATCTTGTCTCTCCATGGCCACCGCCTCTCTCTCACACTCGAAAATTTCTCTATCTCTATATATCCTTAATCCGGTTGCATTAAATGGCAAGATCATATGTTCCTCATCCTTTAATTCGTCTTTCAATGTACTCTTTCATGATTTCTAAGAAGAAACTACCTGAAAGTGAACGGTATAGTATAGAGGAATGAAGCATTTCACTTAAGTGAAAGCCCTAAAAATAATGACGTCCGACCGATTATTTAATTTGAACTCAATCTCCCTAGTATTTTGTTCCATTTTTATTTCAAAAAGAATTGTTTCTATTTTTAGTTTGATTTTTCAGTTTTCTACATAAATATGATCTTGATTATTATATTATTGTTCTGATTTTGATATATGATTTTGGTCATAGATTGATGTATGCATATGATATCTTATGGATTAATATACCCACTTCGTTCCAAAATGAATTTTCCAAAAAAATAAAATGATCTTGATCTAATCTAATCTAAGAGCAATTTTTGAAAAAAATATGGTATAATTTATTTTGATATGGAAGGAGTTCTGTACAGATGGACTTCCTGCCATTGCTTTTAACTACGGGTGCAGGTACGATCGAATCTATAGTTGCGTGTGTTTTCTCTTATATTGCGAATAATGTTTGAAATTGTTAAAGAAGTAATATATCTTTTGCTTTTTTTTTTTTTTTTGAATTGATTGGTTAAATATTGGGAGTGTGGAGAAAAGCTTGAATCTTTGACCACTACCTAATGTTGATTGGAGTATGCACTTTAGCTTTTATTGGACATTCAAATGTATATTCTTTTTCTAATCAACCTAGTAACATGGGAGACTTAGAAACAATTTTATTTTTTCTTTTTGGTGTGGGAGGGAATGAAACATGATTATCTAGTCTGGTCATAGGATTAACTCGAGCAGCAAGTGTTACTTGCTAGCACTGTTTGTGAATGTGAAGGCACAACTTGTTCATCCAAATCTATCCTCTTGAGTTTTTTTTCAAATTATCAAATTCATTTAATAAGTTGTAAACACTGATTAAAGATATTGATTTTGCCAGAAACGATCGGATCAGCTCAAATTCGGCGGTAGGTTATATCCCAGCAATTGAATAGCCTGAAACAGAGAAACAAACACGTAAACTAAGTCGGGGATTCTCCGGTGAAGGCCCTCCGGCGTGAGAGTAAGTATTTGCTTTGTGAGAGAGAGAAATCAATTGACAAGAGTTTAGAATCAAAAGATAACGTGCCAAAATATGTGAATTATGGCTCGTATTTATAGGCATAGCAATGTATAATCCATATTGAATTGAATTGCTAAGAGAAAAGATATAAATCCTAAGAGGATTATACTTGATGAGTCCTTGTTGGACCTGAATTTGTATGTGAGGTGGTTATAATCCTATGGGGATTATAACCGCACAATGTCTCACTTTGAATAGGACTGGATAACTGTCATTCTGTAAGTACGCCGGGGAGGTCTCTCCTTGTCATACGTGGCCAGGTCGGCCTGCGTTGAGCCGGGGAAGAGATACGAAGGAACTGGGAAGCCCAATTCCTGGTGATTTGATAGCCGAGGTCCGAGGAGGCCTCCTCGTCGTTAAGGGAGCTCAGCTCGGCCTTGAAGGGAGGTCTCCCTTGGTATTGAGTCGGGCCTTGGTCATTTCACCTACTAAGTCTAGGCCGACCTAGGGAAATGACGAGAAGGCTTGGTTCGAGGAAGGTAGGGAAGCCCATTCCCTTCCTCGTACATCGTTCTTTGAGTAGATTATGTTTAGGGCCCAATCCATTTGGGCCATGCCCGGACTAGCCCAAGTTCATATCTCAATTTATACTGTTCAGTGGCCCCCGACTTTCTAGCTCGGCTAAGCTGAGGAGGAAGTAAGCTCTACTTCGGCTTACCAGAATACGAACAGGCGTCACGTGGCAGGATTCGTTTCATATGTCCACCGGTTAAATAGTACAATGATGGGGCGTGGTGCACGATGTCTTACACATCTTGGAAACACGCCAATGCATTTAATGCTAGGCAAAGGATGGCGTCTTTACCCGCCTGTGACCCGCCATACCCGTTTCATATGGAGGTATGAAAACAAAAACCCTTAACGATTTCAGTCTTTTATCACCCCTAAACTTTGAGAGAGAAATAGCAAGTTTGAAAGACAAAATCCGTGTTCTTAAGTTCTTACCCAAATTCGTACAATTTTCTCGATTCCACCCGCTCATTTCTCATCAATATCCAATTGAAAGGTACATTTTCTTCTCCATTTGCTATTTTCTGCATTTTAATTTGTGCTTTCTGGGTTTCTGGCTGTTCGTTCTCGAGAAACCACCATTGTTGACCTTTTGAAGCTTTTCTGAGTTTTGTTCTTGAATAATTTCTTGAGCCCCTACTTCTTGTGCCTCCCTCGTATTTTAGAAATGGCGAGAACTTGGAAAAGTAATCCCAATGTCGTTTTCTGCTATCATATTAAAAACTTTAGAATTTACAAACGATCTGATGGCCCTTGGTTGATGGTGAGTCTGATAGAGATAGGGGAGATCTTGACGAGATACCAAAGCCCTAGAAACGATGTAAGGTACCCAAGAGGGCAAAGAATTGACCGTTTAGACGCTGAATCTCCAAATGTTATGATATTCCAAGGGTTTTCTCTAGTTATGACGAGGAGGTATGTTTTTCTTCATCCTAGTCTTCCATTTTCTTTGCCACATTTCTAACCTTGTCATTTCGTAGTGTAGCCATGGTGAGAAAAGGAAGTGATGTTGCTCGTCAATCAGGTCCTTCAACGTCATCAAACATTGTAGATGCTTTTGACGAGGGAGAGGGAAGTCGAGGAGGGAGAGGCCAAGGGAGATCTAGCCGAGGTAGGGCGTATACTCCTAGACCTAGACCCATTAAGGCTTGTGAGCCCATGATTGAGGAGATTCACTATAAGTATGGAGTGTCGAGGGACGAGTATAATTTAAGTTATTCCCATTGGACCCCTATTGAAACCGAGGGGGAAGTACTTGACTTTTACTATAGCCTCAACCATGTCAACTTCTTCTATAAACAATTTCAACAGGGTCTCCGTCTTCCCTTAGATCCATTCATCAATGAATTCTTGGAGGATATACAGGTTGTCCCGGCTATGCTAGGTGCCAATGCTGTGAGGTTCCTCATAGGTTTTATTTTCTTGTGCCGTAGTTTAGGCTTTGAACCTTGCCAAACAATCTTTCATCACTTTTTTAGAGTCTGCTTTAAGTCTGATTCCAGGCTAATAGTGATTAGGAGTGACCCCAATCGTCCCAAGCTTATTTCTGCAATGTCGAGCAAGGTGGCTGGGTGGAATACCCACGTCATTCGAGTTAAAAGCCGTTAGGGTTAGGAGTTCCCATCTCCCTCTGAGCAAGAGAGATGTCTACGCAAAATGCAAGTAAATCTTTGCTTTTACCTTGGATGAGGAGGCCGCACACTATGCGCACCTTGGGGATTTCAGAGATAGGATTAAGGGGGGAGGAGCCTCAGCATTGGGAGCCCCACTAACAGCTGATGGCCATGCTCTTAGCTATTCATCGAGGGGTAGCATCGGGATGGTCGAACCGCTAAGACGGGGAACGTTGATGGCCATGCTCTTAGCTAGCTCGTCGGCCTCGTCATAAGTTTTGATGGTCTGGACGGTTAAGGGGGGAGGAGCCTCAGCATTGGGAGCCCCACTAACAGTTGCCCGCTTAGCTACGGGCTCCTCGGCACTGGCTGCTTGGGATCTTTTGGAGCCAGATTTCCTTGGGGCGAAGCTTGTCTCCTCGGCCCCAACCTCCTCGGCATCAACACGGGGGCCATCCCCCTCCCCAGTTGCTGGGTTTGCCCGCTCCTCGGACACATTCTCCTCGGCATTAACTTCCTCATGCAGTTTGAGGGGAAGGGGATGATCACCCTGAGCACTAAGTACGAGGTTACGAGCATTAGCTTCTTCCCTCCTCTGTACCAGGCCTGACTTCTTGCTCTGTTTCCTCTTCTATTTTATCAACTCCATGGGACTTAGTCTCTGCATGGCTAGGGCTGCTTCTTCTTCAGGGGTTAAAACTGCAAAGATAAGGAAGAAATGGTTAAGTACGAGCAGAAGAAGAAATAAACATGCAAAAATTACAAAGTATTTAAGAGTTAAATATTTACATCCAACAACATCTATCTCTTCCAGACATCGGTCTAGGGGACGGGTCTTGCACCTCAGACAGTTCGCGTGAAATACAAGGCCGGGGTGTACCGTCCAATCATTAAAGCGACTTCCTCTTTTAACGGTGACGAGGGGAGCTATCCCGTCCTTCTTCCCCGGCATCAGACCTGCCTGGATGTAGTAGTGATCAGAAGATTCAATTGTCGTCCAGTCGAGGAGCCCTACCTCGGCAAATGCCTCTAAACGCTTGATCAAAGCCTTGGTCCACTCATATTGCTGGACAGGACCTGATGAAGTTGGAGCCTTGCTAGGGGATTGGAATTCCTAACCTTGGCGACTCTCAACCCTAATAACATGGTTATCCCAGCCTGCAACTTTGCTAGACATGGGGAGAAGCAGCTTGGGTTTCTTGGGTACACTCCTAATGACGAGGAGCCAACTTTCCTTGACAAATTGGACCATGTAAAAATGCCGGAAAGCTCCCATGGTCGGCTCAAAACCCAAACTACGACAAAGGACGATGAAGCTAACAAGAACCCTGGCACCATTAGCTCCTAGCATGGCCGGCACTGCCCTTACATCGTCCAAAAATTCATTGATAAAAGGGTCCAAGGGAAGACGAAGCCCCTGTTGAAATTGTTTGAAGTAGAAATGGACGCAATTTTCACTATAATAGAAGTTTTCCTCCTCCTTCTTCGTCTTAAGATCGAGTTTGCCCATATAAGTTAACTTATATTCGGTTTTGTCCACCCCATACGTTGAATATAACTTCTCGAGCATGGGGTCCCCGACCTTGGGAGCCCTCTCCCGTTGTTTACCTCGGCTTTCCCTTCTTCGGACCAGGCGGCCATCAACTTGGGCACCCTCCACGAAGGCGTCAACTATGCGGGTGGACGAGGAGGTCTCTCCTTCTCTTCCCGTCATATCTGCATAAAGACGAGGAGACAAAGTTAGTTACCTCGTCAATGGCTGATTTTAGGACGGGGAAGGGAGATTCCCCTCCTCGTCGTTTCATAAGGCCGAGGAGGGAGCCTTACCACTCAGACGCTCACGCATTTCACGATCTGAGGCCGGGTAGAACAGTTCGATGTGCTCCATCATCTCGACCCTATCCTCAAAAACTAAAATATTGGGAGAATCAGACGCAATCCTATCTATTCTTGTGGAATCTGAGTATTGAAAGAACATCCGAGTTCGACCATAACCTCTCAACTTCTTGCTTATTTCATCCAGGGTGAGCATCAACCATGGACCTCTCTCCCTACGATAAACCCTCAGATTGCCGGTGTGGTATCCATAACGAAATCGGGGAGAATGGTCCCAAGAACGAGCCATTTCTAAGGGGAATCAAAAATTAAAGGGGGAGTTCATTCAATATTCAAAGAAGTTCAACAAAATACAAATAAAATCAAAGACTTGAAGTTTTGGGAGTTAAAGACAGAAATTCATGAAGAAAAGCTTCAATCTTCAACAATGGCGGTTCACTTTTCTTGACGCATTCAATATTCCTTCCAAAAACCCTAGAAAAACTTGAAATCAGGAACAAAAAGCATGGAAAGGGAGAAATTTCATACCTGAGTGTGAAGGAATGGTCGGAATCGCAACAGAGTGCAACGTTGCCGGGAGAATCGTGTTCGCCGGAAACTGGAAATGAAGAACGCTGTGTTCGCCGGTGAAGTCTCTTGCCTTTGCTCTCAAATAGTTGGGGCTTGTAAAGATTGAAATGAAAAGGGTTTTAGTTTTTATACTCCACCAAACCGGGTTAACCCATGGGTAAAGCAAAAATCCGGGTATGGCGCCCCCTAAATTAAATGCTGGTAACGATTTCCAAAGCGTGACAAGACTGGGGGGCCCCACGTAATCATCAGAATAGCAACCGTCAGATAATGAAGAGACGCCGAGGACACGTGTCAAAACCTGTTCGTATCCCATAATTCGAGGACGAGATGACTTTCTACTCGTCCTAAGCCGAGCTAGAAAGTCGGGGGCCACTGAACGGTATAAACCGAGATACGAACATGGGCTTGCCCGAGTTGGGCCCAAATGGATCGGGCCATAAACATAATCCAACACCCAAGTATCAGGGTCGAGGAACACCTTCCTCGTATGCCGAGGAGCATACACCTCGGCCTTATATCATCATGCTTGGGCCGTCATACTCCGAGATGTTACAAATGACAAGGAAAGAAATGTTCTCACCTCGGTATATCATCAAATGACGAGGAGAGAGATTTGTTCATCCCGGCATGTTCCTTTGCCGGCCAATCACCAAATGACGAGGAAGCAGAATCACTCACCTCGGCCTAGTTGTCAAGGCCGAGATAAAACATTCATGTTCCTCGGCGTTCCGGCTAGCAGATTACACAGTCCTTATCTAACAAGGATTCTACACTTATGATTCAATCAGGATTACAATCACCAACACCAATTTAAGTCAAACAATGACTCCTTAACAGATATAATTCTTTTAGGATTATATCTTATCTCTTTACAAGTTCACTCCAATATGGGTTCTATCAATCCATCCCTATAAATACAAGCCCCATGGCTCATTATTTGGTACGTTACTTTTTACAATACAGAAACTCTGTCAATTTAGTTTCTCATATATAAACCGTGAACTTACTCTCACGCCGGAGGGCCTTTAGCCGGATCCGCCCCGGCTTAGTTTACGTGTTTTCTCTTATTTTCAGGCCTTGCAATCACCGGAGCATTCATCGCTTGGATTTGGGCTGATTTGACGATTTTGGCATCATCAAAAACATTACACTCATGAAAATTAAAAATTAAAATACAACACACAAACAAACGAACAGAAAGTAACGCGCTCATAAATAAAATGATGCATATGATCTCAAGGATTGTTCTTTGCATATATATGTTCAACATAAATCATGCATGCTCATCGAACCAAGCATGATCAGGATTTGTTCCGAAATTATGAGAACTATTCCCGTAATTACTCATAATAAAAAAAAAAGAAAATCTTGATTTTTTTTTTTTTGCTAATTATAGAGAAACGAAGTATGGAAGAAGAGATGTACATAATCTAGCAATCTTGAGCTCTATTTATAGGGGAAAAAATGAACGTTTTTGAAATTTTGACCTAAACGAGTCATTTGACGTAAGAGAAAATTTGAATATATAACAAATTAAAATTTTATCATATATACATTAATTTTTTTTTATCATTTTTAAATAGTAAAATATTAAAATTATGTCAAATATTATAAAATTAGACTCTATTTATAGAGAAAAAGAAATTATAAATATTTTTAATATTTTTATTTCAAAATATAATTTTAAAAATGTCAAAATTACAAAATACACATATTGCTCAAACCAATTTTCGCTCACGAATTCGTTCATGAAATGAACGAAACTCTTGAACGAAATTTCGTTCATGGCCATGAACGAAATTTCTTTCACCACTAATTGCCATGAACGACATTTCTTTCACGGAATTGTTCTTGGTGAACGAAATTTCGTTCACCACTAATCATGGTCTAAGAACAAATATTCACCTCCTAAGGGCAACTATACATATTCAAAAAAATTATTATCTTCCCTCGTTAAATGTATAGATATCAAAATTTAATTTTGATCGAATTTTTTAATTTTGATAGTATCGATATTAGCTTTCATAGTAAATTGCAAATAGCGATTTCCAATATTGTTAAGGACATGTGCTAACCTATTTATAGGTCATTTTATTTGATATAGTCCAATGACATTTTATCTATCATTAATAAAAATTAAAAACCAAATGTTTTTTAAATTTGATTTTGATATTGATATTTATCATTTGAGATGATAATATTATATCTTGTGATTTTGATACTTATTGCTTAACTTCATGTATTGCAGATGCCCTAAGTAAAGAGTTATTATTTTAGCAAACGATAAATTCAATTTTATTCACAATAATAAAAAAAAGATGACACCTCACAAATGCTGGACGCTCTCCACAAATAATAATAGCAGTTTCATCTCATAATCAACAAAAACGATATTTTCGATCTAAATTTTGAAACGTTCGAATTACACTACAAGTAAAACTTGGACAATGTCTCAATCTAGCATTTAAGAATCCTTCCTCTGGCAATATTTTGCGCTAAGCACTTGATTTGGAGAATCTAGATTAACGAAAAAATGTTCACTAGACATTTCAAAATCCGCGAACCATCCTAGATAAAGAGTTGTTGTCAAAATAAAATAAGATGTAAAGAGTTCTTCCCTTTTTTTCTAAAATTAACATAATTTCAAATTAACGCAAAAAAAACATTCTACTTTATTTTTAGTCTTGAAACAAAAACCCAAAGTTAAAAAAAAACAATTACCAGCCTGAATCAAACTTTTTGCTATTTTTGTCTACCCCACCTCAAATCAAATTGAAATTCTCAAAATAGAAATATTTTTGCACTATTTCTCTTATTCATTCTCTGTCCTACTTTTCTTTTATACTCACAGCACCAATTAACTTATTATTTTCTTTCACTCATTCTCTCTAATTTTACTTTTTATACTTACAACACATCTCCCCTACTTTACTTTTTCTTAACACAAGATTTTGGGGGAAACTAGTTTCTCCTTAAGTTATAGAAAGTCCTGTTTTATAAACTGTTCCTAAATATTCACTAACTACTTGCAAGTAGAAAAAAAATGGACTTTTTATAATTTATGGAGAAACTAGTTTCTTCCAAAACTTGCTCTTTTCTTAATTATCATGCTCAAAAGGTTGGTCTGGTTTAAGGTGAGGCAGAGGGGTATATGTCTACCATTCTTAAATAATTATATATATTCAAAAAGGTATTGTGTTTAATTGAAGGTGTATTTTTTTTTCTTGATAAAGTTATTTAGCGATAGTAATTATCATATCTGATTTATATACTTAAGTGATAAAATGTGCTTATTAACAATAAAAATAACATTGCTAAAAAAACAATAAAAATAAAACTAAAAATAAAAATATAGCATTAAAAATAAAAATAGGAACTTGTCTGAAATTATTCCAAACATAAATTGTACTCCCTCCGTCCCACAAAACATTACCCCTTTTACTATTTTGGACGTCCCACTTTAAAGTCTCACTTTCCTAAAAAGGAATTTTTTTAATACTTCTTTATTCATGGGACCCACTTGTCATACTCACGACATTTTTCAAATTTACTATTCTCTCCACTCATTCTCTCTCCTCCCACTCACAACACCTACTTTAATAACATTATTCCTTATTTTCCGTTCTCAACAGTAAAGGGGTAAAATTTTATCATCAGCCTAGGACATAACATCAATAAAACAACAGTTTTGTTTGGTTTGACTCGGTTCAGTTTGGTCTGGGAGGGTTAGACCACAAACCAAACCGAACTTTTTGATTTGCTAATATTTGAGATCGAACCGAACCACTTATACTTGAAAATCAAATCAAATCGCATGATTTGATTCGATTCGATCTCAAACCGTGATTTAAAATGAAACAATTGCATTTACGAATTCATGAATTTACGATACGATACAATTAGATCGTCCAAATTCGTTTAATTTGGGAATCACGAATCTCCGATAAAATACAATGGAATTGTCCAAATTTAACTGATTTAAAAGACTTGTCAAAAAAAAAAAAAAAAGGATAAAAGACTATTCAGTTGTCAATGCTCAAGTCATTCACATTCACTAACGAAATTAACCACACAATTCAGGTGAAATAAACTAAATTCACAATATCTTTTAGAAATATTTAAATCATTTTGTTTCATGCCAAAATTTTATAAAAAATGCGTTTTTTTTTAAGCTTAGAAAAAACATATTTTGTTTTTCCCGCTATTGTCAGTGTAACAAAGTGCCAGTGTAAAAAAGTGCCAGTTGATGAAGGCCAAGCGGGTTACCCGGCCCGGCCCGGCCCGTGTAAGTGCGGACAAACGGACAAACGGGCTTAGCCCGGCCCGTCCGTGTGTATCAACGGGCTTTAACCCGACCCGGCCCGTGGGTTAAACCGATGTGAGGCCCGCCCGTTTGGCCCGGATCCAAGGATCCACGGGCCAAACGGATTTCACCTTTTTTTTTTTACAAAATCTGAAATGGGGGAAGGGGGGATTCGAAACCGGGTTGAATGGAGGGATAGGGTGTCACTTAACCACTTGGACACTAAGCACTTGTTTATTTTTATCCAAATGTTAACGTATTAACCTCATTTAAAAAAAAAAAAAACAAAAAAAAAAAGGAAAACGGGCCAAACGGACAAAGGGTAAACGGGCCACATAAGACCGCGGGCTTGGCCCGTCCGTGGTCCAAAAAGCTCGGTGGGGCCTGTACCGTCTAAGTAGGCGGGCCGGATACGGGCTGGCCCACGGGCGGCGGGCTTCGGGCCAAACGGGCCAAGGGCTGCGGGCCTCTTTTTTGTCCCACGGGCTATTGCTCAAAATGGCCTTCATCAGTGCCAGTGCATGTATATTAAGTGTCAGTGTAAAAAGTGTCAGTGTTAGTGTAATAAAGTGTCTGTGTAAAAAAGTGCGAGTGTATATATTAGAATTGGGTCCCCATCCCCTTAAAAGGCCTTGTTGTTAAGGGGTGGGGTTTAGCCAATCTATATAGTTGATTAATTTTATTCTCCAAATTGATGTGGGATACATGAGACTTTAACACACCCCCTCACTTGTAGGCCAGTAACTTGGCTCTACGAGTGGACTAGTTATACGCCGGCATGATCAATTTAAATCCAACACGGGCACCCAACACAGGTTAACTCAATCACAACATCAATTTGGGCCGATTTTGATATCATATTAGAATTGGATCCTCATCCCCTTAAAAGGCCTTGTTAAGGGGTGAGGTTTAGTCAATCTATATAGTTGATTAATTTTATTCTCCAAGTTGATGTGGGATACATGGAACTTTAACAGTATATATATTAAGTGCCAGTAAAAAAATGTCAGTGTTAGTGTAACAAAGTGCCAGTGTAAAAAAGTGTCAATGTTAGTGTTATTAAATGCCAATGTAAAAATGGTTTTTTCTGAGTTAAAAAAAAACGCATTTTTTATAAGACCAGCTCTTGTTCCATATAATCAACTTCATGTCTGGAAATGATAAAAGAAGTAGTTCATCATAGTTTTTGAAAATATTGATCAACATTAGTTACGTTTGTGCTAGGTTTTAGTTGGGGTCCAATAATTTTTTCTCAGAACGCACAACAACAAAGTAGCGTAAGCACTTTATTCGCTTTTAATTATTAATTAATCAAGGATAACAGTTTGGAAGAATGTCCTATAAATTTTTTAAAAAATCACATTGTTTCATAAGTTCATTTACATGTTGTATTATTTCGTAATAATGTTGAATACAAGATTACTTATACTCATATAATACAACATTGATGATAATAGGTGGCGACGACGGCCAATAACTGAATTTCGATGATCGACAACGGCGGTGGGCGACAGCAGTGGGCGCGGCGGTGGTGATTGCAGTAGGCAGTAGTGAGGATGTGTATCATAATTTTTAAATACTTCATATTAAATTCAGTATAATATAATATTGTATAAAAAACTTATGAGACATTTTAATTAATGAGAAACATGAGTGTAAATGATTTGTCTCAAAATGAATTTATGGGGCAAATTTCCTAACATTTTTTTTAAATATTCAATTCAAATACGCCCTTTGTCCCATTTAAAATTGCATAAAATCGTCGTACACGCAGATTAATAAAGAGTACTCCCTCCGTCCCATCTGAAAAGCCACAAATTTCCATTTTGGGCGTTCCATTTAAAAAGACACTTTCCCAAAAAGAAAAGTTTTTATTACTATTCCACCCACTCATTTTCTCTCCTACTTTACTTTTACACTCACAACATTCTCTCTCCTAACTATTCCTTCCACTTATTCTCTCTCTTATTTAATTTTTCATACTCACAACATTTAAACTTTTTCTCTTTCCTACATCATTTTTCTTAATTTACGTGCGAATTTTGGTTTGAGCATTTTTGGACGGGACGGAGGGAGTATATAATATTAAAATGTTGCAAGTGTGGATAATAAGATATGAGATAGAAAGTGAAATAAATAATAGAAGGTGAGTAGTTGTGAGTATTACAAGTATATCACATTATTTAAAACGTATTCTAACAACCATATAATAATCTTTGCAATTTCAAAAATCTTTTGCAATTTCAAATGAGATTGAGAAGTATTAAGTGAGACATTAATATAACAATTTTTGCAATTTCAAATGATACTTAAAAGAGTGTTACTCTGGCAGCCAGTTCTACCCCTTGGCATCAACGAACGACTAGCTTAGCGGCCGGTTCTACCCCTTGGCATCAACGAACGGCTAGCTTATTGATCCGTGGTCTGTGCGGTTATATCGTACTCCATCCGTCCTATATTAATTTACTCGTTTATTGTTGAGAACGAAAAATAAAGAGTGAATATATATAATGTTATTAAAGTAGAAGTTATGAGTGGTAGGAGAGAGAAAGTGGGGTAGAGAATAGTAAGTGGATAATTATTGTGAGTATGACAAGTGAGTCCCATGAATAAATAAGTATTAAAAAGTTATTTCTTATGAAAGTGAGATTTTAAAATGGGACGTTCAAAATAACAAAATGGGTAAAGTATATGGAACGGAGGGAATATTTTAAATTTCTAATTTTAGTAAGCCAGGCAGGAGCATTTCCCAAACTTTCCCACTCATCTTGATTCGTGTCAACTCTTTTACCTCTCCATCTGTTTCACTATTTCCTATAAATTCACGCACTTGAACCGTCAGCTTTAATTCCCTACCGCTCATTTTCTTTCATCTTTACTAAAAATTCACTAAACAAAGAAAAAAATATGAAAACTTCTGTGGAGGAGAAATTCTCAGACTTTTATGAGAAATGGGTTTCTCAACTTGAAGAATATCTTACACTTCTTCAGGACCATCACCGTAATCAGTCAGACTATCAAGATTTGGTGACCAAGTTGACGGCCCACCACAAGGAATATTACACTGTTAAGTGGGCCACGGCCCACGAAGACGTCCTGCCTTTTTTCAATCCGGGTTGGTTGAGCCCACTGGAGAAAGCTTATCTTTGGATCACCGGTTGGAAGCCGGCGGTGGTGTTCCAGCTGGTCAACTCGCTGCGTCTAGTCGACTTGACTGAGGACCAGGTGAAGAGGATTGAAGGGTTGAGGGGAAAAATTAGGGGAGAGGAGATTAAGGTGGAGAGAGATATGGAGAGGCAGCAGGTGGCGGTGGCGGATAGGCGGATGGTGGAGTTGGTGCGGCTGAGTAGTAGAGTTAAGAAGGGAGAACCGGGGGTGGTTGGGGCGGCGGAAGTGGATGGGTTGGTGGAAGTGGCGATGAAGAGTATGTTGGCTGGGTTGGAGAAGGTTATGAAAATGGCGGATTGTGTGAGGCTTAAGACACTTAAATGTGTGTTGGAAATGTTGACTCCTAAGCAAAGTGTGGAAATGTTGGCGGCGATGTCGGTCCTTGAGATTCAGATGAGGAAATGGGGTAAGAAGAGAGCCGAACGCGGCCCAAGGATTGAACAATGTTTGATATAACCCTAGACAAGCTAGAAGTAGAGTTCTGACATTTGAACGATAAGTTGTAGACTGTCTTTCAAATGGTTATGGTTAGATGTCAACAATGGATGTGGCTAGCAGTGTTTTACTTGAATTATGTAAATGTGGTCCTAGCTTTTTGAGTTTTCTTCTTGGATTAGGTTTTGGGAGGATTAACTTTAATTTGTTTTGGGCTGGTGTTTGTAAAGATCGAGTGCGTATATATGCTATGCTTGTGTGTTCTTGTTCTATCTTCTCTTAATTACTCAACTCAAAAACAAAGTAGCATATCTATTAAGAGTAGGTTTTAGGGGAAACCTGTTTCTCTATAAGTTATAAAAAGTCCACTTTAAAACAGTGAGTTTAGGCTTTAAAACACCAAGTTGATATATTTAAAAACAAGACTTTTTAAAACTTATGGAGAAACAGGTTTCCCCCAAAATTTTCTGATCTATTAATGGAGGACAGAATGACGAGAGTCAAGTTTGATTTAGAGGCATAATAAGTATGATAATTACGAAATTCAAATTTATTATAGAAGGGAATAAAAAATATTAACTAGTGCAAATTTTAGTCAAAATTAAGAGGGTCAAAAACTAATAAAATGATATTTAGACTATCCACAGTGGTTTAATACCACTCTTCCATTTCATTTAACACTTTTTACACTTTTTCTCATCCACCTAATATTTCATCTACTCATTTCATTTACCCCCACTTCAATGGCTAACTTAAATTAAATTTCAACTCCCTCCAACTCATCATTCTATACCCCATCACTTTGAGTTTTTTTTTTTTGTCCAAATCAAATGAAACTTATATCAATTTGTAGGAAAAAAAATTTGATGGATTTTGGTGAAAAAAAAATTTTAAAAAAATTAATTTACTAGGTGATAATTAAGCTCAAATTGAAAAATGAGTGTTTTTTTTTTGTGTCCAAATCAAATGAAACTTATATCAATTTGTAGGGAAAAAAAAAAGATGAATTATGGTGAAAAAAAAAATAAAAAAAATTAATTTACTAGGTGATAATTCAGTTTAAAGATTTGGGATAAATTTTTTTCGAAAATCCAACTCGCCAATAAGAAGCTGACACGTGTTGGATATAAAAAAAAAAAAAATGTTTCAGCTAGATGAAAAATTTCATCTAGCCAAGCCGACCCAACCCTTTTAATACCCCCATTGCATCCATCCAGCCAGCTCAATCCCATTTCATTCCCATGTTTCAACCCCCATTGTGGAAAGTCTTATTAAAATTTGATGAAGTTAATTAAAGAGGGTTAATTGTCTATTATGGAGGAGCCTATTACTACAGTTGGATCAGTTACAATAATTAGTCAAGTTAGTGTAACGGTAAATTAGTTTGTTAGACTTTCTGATGAAGTATAGGAAAGATATTTGACGAAGTCAAATATAGTAATTATTTTTGTATTTTAATTAGTATTTTAGGATTTAATTTCTTTTAGTTTATAGTTTATTTCTTATTTTCGTCATTAATTTTAATAGGTTGATTAGAGATAATTTTATAGATTTTGAGGAGATTTACTAGTTTTTGAGTCCTATTAAGTTACCATATGCTCCCTCCGTTCCAGCGGAGTGTGGATTTTTGGTCAACTTTGATCAACTTTGACCAACAATTTAAAAAAATAATAATGATCCTAATAAAGATCCAAAAATGTTATTGTTAATATTATTAAGCGTGATACAATAACAATTTTTTAAATTTTTATTAGGATAATTATTATTTATTTAAATTATTGGTCAAAGTTGATCAAAGTTGACCAAAAATCCACACTTCTCTGGGACGGAGGGAGTATGTTAGGAGTAATTCTAGAAGGTTTAGGAGTGTTTTTCAAGTTTTATGGGCACTATAAAATAAGCCTAAAGTTTTAATCCGAATTTAGACTATTTTTTATTAATAAAATTAATTATTTTGCAATTTGGATTTTAAACCTTTAAGTCATTATTGGCTTGCAGAAGATCTTCCTTGAAAGTTCTTATTTATCTAAGGAATTGCGATTTCTTGCAGAATGTTTTGATTTCGATCAAACCTTGTTACCATTCCGCTGCGTTTTACATCAGTTGGTATCAGAAATCGGACGATCTTAGGATTCTTTGACGAAGTGATGGCTAACGATGGGGGAAACAACGACGACATCACTGCAATCCTTGAACGCATGGCACAACAGGAACAAGCAGTCATGGAACGTATGCGGTTAGACAGAAAGCATCGCGATCGGCAACATGCAAAATTATTGGCGGCTTTGGTTCAGATGCAGGTAGGTGGTGGCGGTGATGCCAACCCACGAAATCGGGCTGGTCCTCGCGGGGAAAATCTCCACCGTGGTGATCCGATAGGAGGGGATGCTTCGGATAATGATGAAGGTGAGGCCAGGGCAGTGCCTCCTCAGGATCAACGATCCATGGAGAAGATGACCAACAATGGTGGAAAAGGCCATTATGCTATTCTTGAAGAGATCAATGTTCGTCCAACATATGCTCGATAACAAGAAGAATATTTCTTTGCAATTGAGGCAAAATTTGCAGAGAAGGGCTACAATCATGATCAACAGCTACAGATATCCAATGCAGAGGAAAATCGGATTGCTAGGGATAAATATTGGGTGAAATCTGATTTGTATTATTCTAAAGCATGTTTTTATTCCAGGCGAATTCGACGATTGGAGGCGAAATTATCCGCTGAGATTAGGCGTGTGGATGAAGCCAAATCAACTCCAAACCCAAAAACTTTGAACGAAGATTTCGAGAGGAGGTTATTTGTGAGTTCAAAAAAGATTTGAGCATTGTTCAGGTTTGTGGTGATATTTTTCCTTCAAATATTATAGTACCTGATAATGTCCTAGTTGAATTCGAGGAAAAAGAAGAGGTTGGTATTGATTGTTCAAAACCCCCAATTTTTGACGAAAATTTGGGTGTTATTCACAACAAGGAAGAAGTTGTTTTTGAAGATTTATTGATCATTGTTGATCAAGGGGAGGAAGGGGTGGAAGATCAATACAAGGAGGATGGGATGGTTGGAATAATTTTATATCTAGAAGAGATCATCTTACGTCAATGTGTGCTTAAAAAGAAGATTTATTCGAAATATATTTTTAAGTGGGACAACACTTTCCAAACATCGGATGAGAACTCGGGGTCGAGTTATTTTGAAGAGTGGGTGAATGATGTAGGAAGGATATTTGACGAAGTCAAATATAGTAATTATTTTTGTATTTTAATTAGTATTTTAGGATTTAATTTGTTTTAGTGTATAGTTTATTTCTTATTTTCGTCATTAATTTTAATAGGTTGATTAGAGATGATTTTAGAGTAGATTTTGAGGAGATTTACTAGTTTTTGAGTCATATTAAGTTACTATATATGTTAGGAGTAATTCTAGAAGGTTTAGGAGTGTTTTTCAAGTTTTATGGGCACTATAAAATAGGCTTAAAGTTGTAATCCAAATTTAGACTATTTTTTATTAATAAAATTAATTGTTTTGCAATTTGGGTTTTAAACCTTTAAGTCTTTATTGACTTGCAGAAGATCTTCCTTGGAAGTTCTTATTTATCTAAGAAATTGCGATTCCTTACAGAATGTTTTGATTTCGATCAAACCTTGTTACCATTCCGCTGCGTTTTACATCACTTTCTGTTAGATTGAGTAAAACAGAGAGTTAGAAATGAAGGGAAAACACTTGGTGTATAAATAACAACTTTTACTCGGTTGATGATCAATAACAATGAATACAATTTACAATACTCTCAATTCTCTTTATGGTATCAGAGCATTCAGGCCCGATTTCCAACCATTTTCGCTTCCGCAAACATCATTCTCACGGCTTAATTGATCAAATTTGATCGAAACTTTTCTTCATCTACCTGTTCAATTGATCATTCTGATTGATCCATCATTTTTCCAATACAAAACCCTAGGTTATGATCTCTGATATCAATCAAGCTCAAAGTGCTTAATCTGCAATATCGTCTTTGAATTCAATCAATACAAATTCAAAAAAAAATTCTACAATCAATCATCAATGGCAGATGATGGATCCAACTCCAACAATGGCGATCAGACAGAAATTCGTAAAATTCGAACTGAGATTACTGATGTGTATGATGCAATTGAACAAACTCTGGTATTGAATCCTCTTCATCCTCTTTTTCTACATCTAAATGATCATTCTGAACTGTCGCCGATTACAGAAATTCTAGTTGAACATAATTACAATTCATGGAAGAGGAATATGACTATTACTTTGTCCACCAAGAACAAACTAGGAATTGTCACTGGTTTACACACACAACCTACACTGACTCCAAACAATGGATTTACTATAATGACATGGTTATTTCCTGGATTTTCAATGTGGCAACTCTTGAAATGGAGGCTAGTATTGTTTATATATCATCTGTAAAGGAGATATGGGATAATATGTGTGATAGGTTTATGCAGGGTTTTGTTCCTATGGTGTATCAAATAAGGAAAGAGATAATCTCATTTACTCGGGAGTGTTGGTGTAGTGCCCTAGGCTATAGTTATGTTTAAATTTGAACCATTATGTATCATCTTTATCATTTATTATAGAGCATGTTTATTTTGTTCATTATATGTTTACATGTTTATTATATTGAACTGCGTCCCTATTTGTTGTGAACAACTAGTATAAGTTGGTAATGGATAATCATAGAGATGATTATATGCATGGAGATGCACATTACACTTATGGATACTTTCTAGAGAACAAGTATTGGACATGACCTACTTATGAGATTTATGACATGGTCTGTTGTCATGATTAAATCTCATGATAGTCGTGTTATTGAATCCTTAGTACCTGAGATTATCATCATCTTTCACATGATGAACATTGCGTTTAATATAGTCTAACACTATATTTAATCGGATAGCAATAAGAGCTATGTTAGCACGATTGGATTCATGTAGAGAAGAATGATAAGTCAAGACGGAATTTGTCCCTCTTAGGAAGAGAGATGTTTGCTTGGGCCCCTCGATAAATGATGTTGATGAAATGTGTGGCCACACTCAAGTGATTTGATAGAGATCAAATGCATTTGGATTATCAACATATTCGGAATCGAGAAAGCATTGAACAAGATGAGTTGACCTAGACCATGACTCATGTTCAATTGGACATCATGGACAAAGGGATTGTGACATTTGATTATCAAGGAATCAAGCTTTGATGTTATATTTAATTGGGTAGACATAATGATTTGTTAGAAGTCGCTTATGTCTTGTGAGGTTGATGTTTCAACTCACTACCAACATATAATATAATTCCTAAAAGGTCACACACAAAAGAACGGATTGAAAATGGCTAAAAGGGTGAATTCTGGGCTCATGGGACGACTCGTCCCCTATGGCACGACTCGTGATTTAGGGGACGACTCGTGCCCTATTTGCCCAAGTCGTGCCTTGTGAAGGGACAACATAATCTGAGTGCAGTCCATTGGGGACGACTCATGCCCTGTGGGACGACTCGTGCTCACGACTCGTGCCCTCAGGCACGACTCGTGCCCCATTGATCTGGCAACCTAATTTACTGGCTTGATTGGTAGCACGACAGACTTGGCCATAAGGCACGACTCGACTCGTGCCAGCGGCCAAAATCTGTCCGTACACTTTTCCTCTTCTTGTTTGGTTTTGGTTTTTGACAAGGATTATTTTCCTAATAGTTAGGGATTTATATTTGATATAAATAGAATCCTTTGGTCAGCCAAAAATATATGTAATTTTGGGGTTTATGAAACACTAAAATTGAGATCTAGATTAAGAATCAAAGATCAAAAACACATTTAGCCATTGATTATTGAAAATCGTTTCAATAATCGGAGATCATGTAGCAATCAAACAAGAAGCGTTTTTGGTCCATTCAAGTTTGGATTACCGATAGAGGGTGATTATTTTATCACCAAAAGCTTGAAGCCTTCGATCGTCGATTCATCATAAGGTAAAGAACAAAGAGAAGATCAAAAACCTTCATCAACGGTTTTTTGAGATTCGTTTTGAGATTCACTATTGGAGATCTATTTTGAACAAACAAGTCGCATTCAAGGTATATAAATTCTATTTCATATATATTTCTAATCTCTTCATGCTGGACGGATCTTAGGGCTAGGGTTTTGATGTTCTTTGTAAAAAAATTCGCTGCGTTTGTAACCCCAAAACCCAACAGTGGTATCACTACCAGAAACAGGTGTTTTAGCGACGGAATAAACAGCGACGGAATGATTCCGTCGCTATTTAGCGACGGAAATAATGATTTAGCGGCGAAATTATTTTGGCGTCAAATTTAGCGACGAAATTTAATTCCGACGCTAGATTCCGACGCTAAAACGAATATTCCTCGAATATACGTTTAATTACCGCCACTATTTTGGCGCTTGATTTATCGACGGAATATTCCGCCGCTATTTCTTTATCAGCGACGGAATTATTTCGTCGGTGAAAATATATTATTTTTTTATTTTTTATTTTTTATTGCTCAGCGGCGGAAATTTTCCGTCGGTGAAAATAAAAAAAATTTTATTTTCTTTTGAAATATTACACCGACGGAAAATTTCCGACGCTAATAAATTAAAAAAAAATTAATTTATCAGCCTCGAAAATATTCCGACGGTGAAAATAAAATATTTTTTATTTTTTTTGAAATATTACACCGACGGAAAATTTCCGCCGCTAAATAATTATTTTTTTTTAATTTATCAGCGTCGGAAATATTCCGACGGTGAAACTAAATATTTTTTTAAAAAAAATTAAACACCGACGAAATATTTTAGCCGCAGATAATTTAATTTTTTTTAATTTATCAGCGACGGAAATATTCCGTCGATGATAATAAAATGTAATTTTTGATTATTTTTAGAACTAATTAACAAAATAACAAACTAAAAATCATTAAAATATTTAACTACACCCTAACCCCTAACCCATAACCCCTAACCCCTAACCCCTAACCCCTAAACTCCAACCCCTAACCCCTAACCCCTAAACCCTAAACCCTAACCCCTAAACCCTAACCCCTAAACCCTAAACCCTAACCCCTAAACCCTAAACCCTAAACCCTAACCCATAAATCCTAACCCCTAAATCCTAACCCCTAAACCCTAAACCCTAAACCCTAACCCCTAACCCGTAACCCCTAAACCCTAACCTCTAAACCCTAACCCCTAAACCCTAACCCCTAACCCCTAACCCCTAAACTCTAAACACTAACCCCTAAACCCTAAACCCTAACCCCTAAACCCTAACCCCTAACCCCTAAACCCTAACCCCTAACCCCTAAACCCTAAACCCTAACCCCTTACCCCTAAACCCTAAACCCTAACCCCTAAACCCTAAATCCTAAACCCTAACCCCTAAACCCTAAACCCTAAACCATAACCCCTAACCCCTAAACCCTAACCCCTAACCCCCTAACCCCTAACCCCCAACCCCTAAACCCTAAATCCTAACCGTTAACACTTAACCCCTAAACCCTAATTAAATACTAACCCCTAAACCCTAACCCATAAACCCAAAATCCTAAACCCTAAACCCTAACCCATAAACCCAAAACCCTAAACCCTAACCCCTAAACCCTAAACCCTAAACCCTAAACCCTAACCCCTAAACCCTTTAGTGTATAGTGTATAGTGTATAGGATATAGGGTATAGGGTATAGGGTATAGTGTATAGGGTATAGTGTATAGGGTATAGTGTATAGTGTATATGGTATCGGGTATAGGGTATAGTGTATAGGGTTTAGTGTACAGGGTATAGGGTATATGGTATAGTGTATAGGGTATAGTGTATAGTGTATAGGGTATAGTGTATTGTGTATAGGGTATAGGGTATAGTGTATAGGGTATAGTGTATAGTGTATATGGTATAGGGTATAGGGTATAGTGTATAGTGTATAGTGTATAGGGTATAGGGTATAGGGTATAGTGTATAGGGTATAGTGTATAGTGTATAGTGTATAGGGTATAGGGTATAGGTTATAGTGTATAGTGTATAGTGTATAGGGTTTAGTGTATAGGGTATAGGGTATAGGGTATAGGGTATAGGGTATAGTGTATGGTGTATAGGATATAGGGTATATGATATAGGGTATAGAGTATAGTGTATAGTGTATAGGGTATAGTGTATAGGGTATATGGTATAGGGTATAGGGTATAGTGTATAGGGTATAGTCTATAGGGTATAGGGTATAGTGTATATGGTATAGTGTATAGTGTATAGTGTATAGTGTATATGGTATCGGGTATAGGGTATAGTGTATAGTGTATAGGGTATAGGGTATAGTGTATAGTGTATAGGGTATAGGGTATAGGGTATAGGGTATAGGGTATAGTGTATGGTGTATAGGGTATAGGGTATAGGGTATAGGGTATAGTGTATAGGGTATAGGGTATAGTGTATAGGGTATAGTGTATAGTGTATATGGTATCGGGTATAGGGTATAGTGTATAGTGTATAGTGTATATGGTTTAGGGTATAGGGTATAGGGTATAGTGTATAGAGTATAGTGTATAGTGTATAGGGTATAGGGTATAGGGTGTAGGGTGTAGGGTATAGGGTGTAGTATAGGGTATAATGTATAGAGTATAGTGTATAGTGTATAGGGTATAAGGTATAGGGTATAGGGTATAGGGTATAGGGTATAGGGTATAGGGTGTAGGGTATAGGGTGTAGGTTATAGGGTATAGGGTATAGTGTATAGGGTATAGTGTATAGGGTATATGGTATAGGGTATAGGGTATAGTGTATAGGGTATAAGTCATAGAGAAAAAAATGACACATATTTGTAACTCAATCTCCATTTGGATTTTGAGGAAAGTCATAGAGATGAAAAACACTTTAAATGTCATTTAGAATGTAGAAAAAAATTAAAAAAAAAATAAACGAGGTAGCCGTATACCATTTTCACAAGATCGGGACACATAAAACCCTAAAAATCCTAAATAATGGCACATATTTGTAACTCAATCTCCATTTTGATTTTGAGGAAAGTCATAGAGATGAAAAACACTTTAAATGTCATTTAGAATGTTGAAAAAAATAAATAAATAAACGAGGTAGCCGTATACCTTTTTCACAAGATCGGGACACATAAAACCCTAAAAACCCTAAATATCATCATGTTTTATATAAATAAAAACAATGATATTTATTAATTTAAAATTAATTATTATTTATGATTTATTTATATTTTCAAAAATAATATTCCTCGAATCATACTTATTTTTTGGACAGTAATTTAAAATAATTTTCATATTTTATATAATTAAAAATAATGATATTTATTAAATTAAAATTAATTAATATTTATGATTTATTTATTTTTTCAAAAATAATATTTATTGACTCATATTTATTTTTTGAGAGTAATTTAAAATAATTTTCATGTTATATATAATAAAAACAATGATATTTATTAATAATAGCGGTGGAAATTTCCGTCCCTGAGATTAAAAACAGCGGCGGAAATTTCCGTCGGTGTACTTGCCACGTCATCGATCCATGTGAACGTAAAGGTTAGCGTCGGATTTTGCAGCGGCGGAATATTCCGCTGCTAAATATTAATTATAGCGTCGGAATATTCCGTCGCTGAGAGTAATTATAAATACTGATTTTGGATTTCTGAAATCAGTTACGCATTATTTCCCTTTCTCTCTTCCCGCTATCTCTCTCTACCCGCCGCGACCTAGCTCTCACACCACCGCCGCCGTCCACCTCTCCACACCGCCTAGTTTCGCCGTCCGTCCACCGTCTCCGTCTCCGTCTCGAGCTGCTCCGCCGTCCGTCCGTCCGTCTCCGTCCGTCCGTCCGTCGTCCCTCCTTCCACCGTGTTTCTCTCTCTTGCTCTATTCAAGGTAAGCTTAAATTAAAATTAGACCTGAGTTGTAATTTTGTCGTTGATATGGGTTCCATGAAGTTGTAATTTTGTATTAATTTTCTGTTTTTTTTTTTTTTAAATGATGTTTTGGAACATGAACAACCTGTTTAACAAATCACTGTGTGTTTGTGTGTGTGTGTGATTAACTTCCTATTTTTTCATTCATTGTTGACTTATTGAGCTGTATATGATGTGGGTCAAGGCTAAAGTTTAGATTTTTGGGACATTTTTGATATATTTTGTTTGACTCCTGCTGTGTGTGTGTGTGTAATTAGATGGTCATTGGTTTTCCTAGTTCAATTTCTTGAAGATAAGTGCTAATTTTGATGGGTTCAAGATCAAAATTTTATCTTTATGAGTAATTAATGGGTTCAAGATCATATCTAATTTTGATTTATTGTTACTATATGAGTATAATTGATGTATGTTTTTACTTCTAGTTGGTGTGTAGGATTTCATTACAATTGAAGGTCCTGCTTTGATTGCATAGAATCTTTAAAGAATATAACATGGCATTTTAGTGATTTGGAGTTTGTGTGTGTGTTTTAGTTTTGTACCCCCTCCATCCCAAAAAACGAATGTCCAAAAAGTTTTTAAATTTGATCTCGATCATGTTGATTTTTTTGGACATTCATTTTGGGACGTAGGTAGTACTAATTAATTAGACTATTAGGTATTCGGGGTTCTTGATTTCTCATTTTAACATTTGAGTTGTTATGGTTGATCAATCAAGTTCAAAACAATGCAATTTCATATTTGTCTGTTGAATTATTAGTTCTAGATCTCATTTTGGGGCGATTGACGGCATCGCGGACGGTGATTATGTCATCTACGTTTGAGCGCCTGATATCAATTCTGGCACCCTAGATGCACCTTATATGAAACAAACTAGGATACAGTTTCTGTATATACGTGTCGCGTAAATAAGTAAACCAACATTTAAGGTGTAGTACCTGAAATCATAAAATGTGCTTTGAGAACCATAACTGAGAATAAAGAGTATCTATGAAAATCACAAAAATAATTGATAAAGAGCTAAAGAAAAAACGAATAATTAATGTGTAATCTAAATGGTGGTAATAATCAATTTAGTTATACCGAATCAGAAAAGACAAAAAGAAAACGATATGTTAGTAATATTAAAATTCTAATAATCGAGTTTTGTAGTAATTCAGAGTCCAGTGATGATGATGGGGACGAAGATTAATAATAGTTTAAAGTTTTATATGTATTGTGAATGCTTTAGATTATTAGAACTTTAAAGTTTTATATGTATTGTGAATGCTTTAGATTATTAATAGTTTAAAGTTTTATATGTATTGTGAATGCTTTAGATTATTAGAACTTTAAAGTTTTATATGTATTGTGAATGCTTTAGATTATTATTAATAGTTTAAAGTTTTATATATATTGTGAATGCTTTAGATTATTAGAACTTTAAAGTTTTATATGTATTGTGAATGCTTTAGATTATTAATAGTTTAAAGTTTTATATGTATTGTGAATGCTTTAGATTATTAGAACTTTAAAGTTTTATATGTATTGTGAATGCTTTAGATTATTAATAGTTTAAAGTTTTATATGTATTGTGAATACTTTATATTATTAGAACTTTAAAGTTTTATATGTATTGTGAATGCTTTATATTATTAATAGTTTAAAGTTTTATATATATTGTGAATGCTTTAGATTATTAGAACTTTAAAGTTTTATATGTATTGTGAATATATTGTTTCCTATTGTTAAAGTTGTATATTTTAATATTTTTACTGTAATACATATATGAGTTCTAGTAAAAAGGGTAAGAAGAGTAAGCCCATCTACACATCTATTACTGGGACGCAACCGTCCCGATCCAGTACTGATCATGATGCCGATGTCGACCCTACCCGCAGTAGTACTAGCTCCACCTCCACCTTTGGGGCTGATACACACCCTGCTGTCGATTCTGAGGGGAGGATATTTGTCGAGATATCGCCACATTATGACCAGTAAGTAACTCTTCATTAATTTGATATAAGTTGGTTCCTTTTTGTTTTATATATAATTCATTATTTAAGTTAAAATGTTATTGTATAAATATACTTGGCAGGTTTGTAGGTGGATATCCTACCCCGAGGACTAAGATCGGCCAGTATTGGCGGTCTCGGCTCATGGATCAGTATTGGCCCAACTGGAAAAAATTGCCAGCGGCGCAGAAGGAGGATGCGTGGGACGAGTTTAAGGTAATGTGTTAATGGTTTTTATTTAAAACTTAAATGTTAGTTTGTTATTAAAATGTTATAATTAATAATGATTATACTATTTTAGTTTTGTAATGTTATCATTATATGTTGTAGGGAAAATATTGTTGGGCGCCGGAAGTCGACGAGGCGACGGCTAGATTTGTTTTTGATGTACAGGCTCATAAGCTATTTAAGGATCATATTGGTAACATATTTATCTATCCTTAATTAGTTTAATTAACAATGATTATACTCTTTTAATTTGATAATGTCATCATTATATGTTTACGAGATATTCATATTTTTTATAGGTAACACGAAGAGACTATGTTATACTAATCGGCTCAAGGATAAACAACAGCCCGAGAAACCTACTTGGATGACCGAGGACGTGTTTCGTCAATTATGCGAATATTGGGGGTCGGATGAGGCGAAGGCTATAGCCGTACAGGCTAAGGCAAATAGAGCAGGCTCCTCGGGGTCGGCGGCGAAGCATACCATGGGGACGCTCACGGTCGGCGAGCATCACTACCGCATGGTATGTATGTTAGTTTAAATATAGTAGTGTATGCATGCTTTTAAATAGGTTTATGTACGTATGTTAGCTGGGAGCCATGTTGATGCTATGAAATCCATGGTTTTAGTGTAAATGTAGTGTATGCATGCTTTTAAATCAGTTTAAATGTTACATTTATACAATTTCAAAGTAATAATCTCGCTTATTTTAATTATAAGAAAGGGAGCATGGCCAGAATATCAGTTTTGTGGATGTTTACGCTAGCACCCATCTTAGGAATCCTACAGCGCCCGATCAACCTCCGCAATGGGTTGATGATCGCTCTGCTAATGCCTTTGTAAGTAAACTATCATTAAATGACTTGATTTTGAATATGTAAATTTATTTATGCCCCTTACATTGTGTATATGATTATAATTGTTTGTTTTATTTTGACAGAATGCATATCAAGCCGCCGTTGTTCCCGAAGGAACGCCTCCCGACCAGCCCGTTCCCTTCGTCCCTGATGTTTGGCGCTCGGTCACCTCTGAGGGACATCCAAGGAGAGGAGCCCGAGTGTTAGGGATGGGGGATTACGGGCGTCAATGCCCGTCGATGTCGACCAGCCGTCGGCCAAATGTTGTCCCGACCACGTTTCATGATCCGAGGGTCGACACTCTGCAGGCTGAGTTGGATGAGGAGAGACGCGAGCGGGCAAAGCTTGCAGAGGTTTTGGCGGCTCAGGCGGAGATGCAGCAGGAGAATGATCGGCGTAATGCGTCTACTCAAAGACAATTGGCCCTGTTGATGGCTCGTTATATGGACCAGGACCAGGGTAATTTCCGGCCTCCCCCGAGTTGATTACAGACTATTTTAGACTTGTTTGTACTATTTTATACTTGTTTGTAAACATTTGAGATATTTGGTACCAGCGGGAGCCCCTCCCCCTATCCCCCTCTCCCCCCTCCCCCCTCTCCCCCTCCCGATTTGGTACGGTGATATTTAGTCTTTAGTTTGGTTCGCTGATATTTGATTTTTAGTTTATATAGTTTTAGTTTTATAAATTGAATTGTTATATCAGGTACAAAAAATTTTGGTTTATTGATATTTTAAATTATTTTTTTTTAATTTATTTCAGAATCAGCGACGAAAATTTCCGTCGCTGAAATTAATTTATTTCAATTAATTTTTTTTACAGTGACGAAAATTTCTGCCGCTATATAAATTAATTTTAATTTAATTTTTGATTATAGCAGCGGAAATTTCCGTCGCTGGAATAAAAATTAATTAAAATAAATTAATTTCAGCTGCGGAAATTACCGTCGCTGAAATTATTTTATTTTAATTAATTTTTATTCCAGCGACTGAAATTTCCGCCGCTATCTCATTTTATTTTAATTTAATTTTTGATTTCAGCGGCGGAAATTTCCGTTGTTGTAATAAAAATTAAATTAAAATTAAATAATTTCAGCGACGGTAATTTCCGCCGCTGAAATTAATTTATTTTAATTTAATTTTTATTACAGCGACGGAAATTTTTGCCGCTGAAATTAATTTAATTAAATTAATTTTTATTACAGCGACGGAAATTTCCGCCGCTGAAATGAAAATTTAATTAAATTAAATTGATTTAACGGCGGAAATTTCCGTCGCTGGAACCATTAAATCACCGGCGGAATTAAATTCCGTCGGTAAAATCAAAAAATATCGGCGGAAATTGACCCGTCGGAGCACTGCGACGGGCTGGTAGCGGCGGACCACCGACGGAATTTTTCCGTCGGTGTTTATTTTTAGCGACGAAAATTGAATTTTAGCGTTCCGTCGCTAAACCACCTTTTTCTGGTAGTGTATCAGAGCCCTGTCTTGCCATGATTAGGATTGAAATTGGCATGTTAAATTTAATTTGATTATTTGCTATCCATATTATATGAAATAGTTCTAGATTTTATGTGTTTTGTTTTTATGAAAGACAAGTATATATGATATGCCATGGTTATAATTTATGATGGATTAATATGATTAGTTTATCACATAGGTTGATAATTTGTTTAATATGATTAAATTAAATTTGTAATTTCTCAAAATTAAATTAAATTGCTTGTATGAAATTTTGTGAAGCTCTATGTTCATAATTATGTACACATGAGATTTATGTTACAACCATGCGATGTTTGTTACAATGTGAAAACCTTCTAAATATTTAAGTCTTATGCCATTCCTTGATTAGAACACTTGTGATATTTTAGGGTATTTGATGTAGTTTCAACTCAGTTGGGTGCATCTTATATCTTAATTTGTGATCAAGATGAGATAATGGTTGATGTAGTTTTGACTCAGTTAGGTGCATCATTTCATGTCTCACATGTTTGAAAAAGGTTTTGACTTAATTGGTGCTTTCAAATGAGATTTGACCCAAGACATAGATGACATTTAAAATATGTTTTTGACATATGATATCTAAGGAAATCTCATAAAAGATCTAAGAGTCATATAGTGATATGATTGATGTTTCTACCTAAATAGCTTGATTTCAGGCATTGACTCAGTTAAACCAAAAGCAAGTGAAACATGGATCCTAGCCTACTATGATTATATGATACATGTTTTGTATTTGAAGGTGTATAATTTAGTGAAAGTATTTATGAAATACGTTATTTGCTCTTAGATGATAAATGTGTTGATATTGATATATGCTTATATTGTTTGCATATTTTATTGTACAATGGCTAATCACAATAACCAACCCCTGTCAATGCGATCAGTCCTTGAGAAGGGCAAGCTTGAAGAGAGCGGTACAAACTATTCTGATTGGATCAAAAGTCTTAGAATTGTTCTAAGGCAAGAGAAGAAACTGTACGTTCTCGATGAACCTATTCCACCTCAACTTGCTGCAAATACTTCTAGGGAAGATAGGGATGCACATAAGAAATATAATGATGATTATACAGATGTTGCATGCCTTATGCTTGCCACTATGTCTAAGGCTCTTCAGAAGAACCTTGAGCACATAGAGACATCATTTGATCTTGCTGAGCGCTTAAAGGAAATGTTCCAAGTGTATTCAAGAACTGAGCGGTTTGATGTGGTTAAGGCCCTAACTGCATGCAAGATGCAAGAGGGGCAATCGGTGAGAGCTCATGTCCTTAAGATGAAGGGTCATATTGAGCGTCTCGAAAGGCTTGGTAATCCGATGAGTTTGGAACTCACCACGGATTTGTTATTGAATTCATTGCCTGAAAGTTATTGTCATTTTATAATGCACTATCACATGAGTGGCATGGATAAAAGTCTCTCGAAATTGCATGCGATGCTTAAGACCGCAGAGAAGAATATCAAGAATCCCTGAACCGATACTGTGTTAATGGATAACAAAGGCAAAGGGTTCAAGAAAGATGGCAAAGGTAAAGCAAGTGTTGCTAAATCTAAGGAAAAGTTGCCGTTGTCGGAGAGGCTCCCAAGGCATCTCAAAAGGATGCGGTTTGCTACCATTGCCAAGAGGTTGGTCATTGGAAGAGCAACTGCAAGGCTTACAAGGAAGGCCTAAAGGCAAAGAAGGGCAATGCAATTGCTTCTGATTCAGGTATCTATATGATAGATATTTTCCTTTCTATTTCTAGTTCATGGGTATTAGATACCTGATGTGGATCTCACATTTGTTTAAATGTGTAGGGACTAAGGAATAGAAAGCTACTCAAACAAGGTGAAGTTGACCTACGTGTGGAGAATGGGACAAGAGTTGCTGCATTAGCCGTAGGAACATATGATGTAACTTTACCTAGTGGCTTAGTACTTATTTTGAACAATTGTTACTATGTTCCGGATTTGAGTAGGAATATTATTTCTGTTTCTTGTTTGGATAATGAATGGTATAATTTTCTTATTACGAATAAGAAGTTTTATATTTATTTAAATGATATGCTTTATGGTGTTGCAAATTCATTTAATGGCCTTTATGTTCTTGATGTTGATGAGAAACAAAATAGTGTTGAAAATGTTTATCATGTGGACAAGAAGTCTAAACCGAATGACGTGAACAACTCGTTCATGTGGCATTGCCGGCTTGGTCATATAAATGAGAAACGCATCTCTAAACTCCATAAAGATGGAATGTTAGACTCACATGATTATGAATCATATGAGATATGCGAATCTTGTTTATTGGGAAAAATGACCAAACCACCCTACACTAAGAGTAGTGAAAGGGCTAGTGACTTATTGGGCTTAATACATACTGATGTATGCGGACCAATGAGCAGCATTGCTGGGGAGGATTTCGGTATTTCATTACATTCACCGATGACTTATCTAGATATGGCTATGTCTTTCTGATGAAGTCCAAAAGTGAATCATTTGAGATGTTTAGAACATTTCAAAATGAAGTACAAAATCAACTTGGCAAAACAATTAAAGCACTTCGATCAGATCGTGGTGGTGAGTATTTGAGCCAAGAGTTTGACAATCATCTCAAAAATTGTGGAATTGTTTTAGAGTTGACTCCACCCGGAACGCCACAATGGAATGGTGTTTTCGAGAGGAGGAATAGAACCCTATTAGATATGGTTTATTCGATGATGAGTCAAGTAGAACTTCCTATATCCTTTTGGGGACATGCATTAGAGACTGCTGCGTTCACACTGAACAGAGTCCCTACTAAATCGGCTCCTAAGACCCCACATGAGATGTGTCATGGAAGAAAACCTAGTTTGTCTTTCATGAAGATTTGGGGTTGCGAAGCTTATGTGAAGAGACTTGTCTCTGATAAGTTAGCACCTAAATCTGACAAGGTTATTTTCATTGGTTACCCTAAGGAAACCAAAGGGTATTACTATTACAACCGCAATGTGAACAAAGTGTTTGTTGCTCAATATGGTACCTTTCTTGAGAAACAGTTTCTCAATAAAGCATCTAGTGGGAGTAAAATTGATCTTGAAGAAGTTCAAGAACCCGAAAATAACATGGAACCGATAGTAGAGACTGAACCAAATCCACAAGAAGTTGTGGAACCAGTTCAAGATCCACAAGTCCATCGTAGATCGGATAGGTTACGATCCGCACCCAAGAGATATGGGTTTCTCGTGTCGGAAAGTAACGAAGTGGAAGTCATTGAGAATGACGAACCTACTTCCTATAAAGAGGCGATGTCCGATCCTGATTCGGATAAATGGTTAGAAGCCATGAAATCCGAATTGCAATCCATGTCGGATAATCAAGTTTGGAACTTGATTGAGCCACCTGAAATTACCCGGATCCGAGAGGCAGCGCAATCGCGCCCCGGCATCTGGCATCTTTCGCGTTGGAGCGGCCGTCTGGCCGTTTTTGCTTTGTAGAGTCGCCACGCCGTTTTTATTAAGCCCAAAACATTGAAAAAGGGCATCAGTTTAAAGATAATTTTAAACTGTTTTTTGTGTGATGAAATTTTGAGTTCGGAGGTCAGATGACTCCCCGGGAAGAGAATATTAGAATATTAGAGCTCACCCGAGTAGCCTCGTAAAACGAGTCTTTCGGATACCCCTAATATCCTTTAAATGTTGTGTGTGTGTGTGTGTGCTTTTAAAAATGCATGCTGTATCGGATGTCTACATTGTATGCTATGTATGGAAATGTATTGAAATAGTGTAGGAAGGAAGCCTTACCAATGTTGGTTCGTGTCTGTCTTCCGCTGGGGAATAGTGTTTGAGGTCGGAGTAGTGTTCCGGTATGGATCGGGATTGCTTCGGGAGGGACCGGTTGTCTGCGGGCAGAGTTTCGGCGTGAGTTGAGGTTGTAGGCTGCGTTCGGGCAGAGGTTCGGCGTGCGTGGGGATCGTCGGGATCACTCGGGCAGAGGTTCGGCGTGCGTTGTGGTGGCGGGAGTCACTCGGGCAGAGTTTCGGCGTGGTTTGGGATCGTCGGTTTGACTCGGAAAGAGCCGGGACACCGTGGAAAGACCAGGCGAGGCCTCGAAGTACCACGAGGGGCCTCAGAGTACCTCGAGAGTGCCTCGGGGCAGCGCGGGAGCGTCTCGGGAGCGCTCGGGGAGGCTTCGGAGCACCACGAGGGGGCTCGGAAGGCCTCGGAAGGATCCGAAAGGGGCCGGGAGTGCCTCGAAAGGACTTAGAGGGGAAGCCAGAAGGCCTAGGGAGGAAGAGAGAAGTGGGAGGTGTGTGAAAATGAGGAGGGGGAGCCCTCTATTTATAGTGCCAGATTTGGTGCAAAGAGGTCCGTACGGACCTCCCTGGTAATCCAGTATTTTGGTTTTCCTCGATTTGAGGGAATCTGTGATGATGGAGGAATATTTGCAATTATGGTGTCCCCTGAGCAATAAGGTCCGTACGGACCATCTTGCATGCAAAGAGGTCCGTACGGACCAACTCTGCAGGGGAGTAATCATTTTCCCCGGGATTTGAGGGAATATTGTGGACTTTAAGGAGATTCAGTAATTATGACAACAAAGAGGTCCGTACGGACCAATATTGCTTTCCTAATTTCCTGAAAATTCCCGAAAGGTCCTTTTATCCCTTTTTATCCCAGAAAGGCTCCTCCCTTGGTTTGGTTGGGGGTTTAGAGAGGGTTTTGAGTGAGAGGGGTCGTCGAGACTGTGTTGATGAGTCTGCGGTGTTTCCCGTGTGTGTGAAAGGGTGTGATCCAGATTGGGGTACTTACAGAAGCCCCTCGACGACGTCACTTATGAAAGAAGTGGGGTCGCCGATAAGATAAGGGTCCTAATCTGGATCGCGTGCAGGGAGAGGAAGTGACCGGGGAGGTCAGTGTGAGGACGTGGTGGTGTCCTTTTTGTGTGACCGCATAGGTCAGTAGGCTGGACCCTGTGATAGGATTCCTACGTATCCCTGGCGGGAATCAAGCCTGGTCGTAGTTCGGGTGTGGGGTGAGTGTTTTGTGAATGCGAGCGTGGTGGTGCCCTGAAGTGTCGTGTGACCGCCGAGGTCAGTGGTAAGGACGTGGTGGTGTCCTGGGTGACCGCATAGGTCGATGGCTGGACCCTGTGATAGGATTCCTACGTATCCCTGGCGGGAATCAAGCCTGGTCGTAGTTCAGAGGTCGTGAATTTGTGAGTGCGGGCGTGGTGGTGCCCTGAAGTGTTGTGTGACCGCCGAGGTCAATTGTGAGGACGTGGTGGTGTCCTGGGATGTGGTGACCGCCGAGGTCAATTGTGAGGACGTGGTGGTGTCCTGGGATGGAAATTTTACGATTTTCCTAATCGGGTGGTTTAAGGCCTTTCGGGCCGAAGATAGTTGTGAGGACTTGAATCGTCTTCTGATTGCGGTTGGTGCCACGCTGGAGGACTTTGAATCATCTTCTGGTGGTGGTTGGTGCCACGCTGGAGGACTTTGAATCGTCTTCTGGCGGCGGTTGGTGCCACGCTGGAGGACTTTGAATCGTCTTCTGGCGGCGGTTGATGTAATGCGCGAGGACTTTGAATCGTCTTCTAGCCGCAGTTGGTGCCACGCTGGAGGACTTTGAATCGTCTTCTGGCGGCGGTTGGTGCCACGCTGGAGGACTTTGAATCGTCTTCTAGCCGCAGTTGATGTAATGCGCGAGGACTTTGAATCGTCTTCTAGCCGCAGTTTGATGTAATGCGCGAGGACTTTGAATCGTCTTCTAGCCGCAGTTGATGTAATGCGCGAGGACTTTGAATCGTCTTCTAGCCGCAGTTGATGTAATGCGCGAGGACTTTGAATCGTCTTCTAGCCGCATTTGTGGAGGCGTGGCTGCCTTGTGCTTCGAGAGGCGTAGATGCCTTTGTGTTTTTGCATGTTGAGTAGAAGGTTGGACTTACGATGACTGCCGGTGCTTGCGCTGCCGTTGAAGTGGGCAAGGATGACGGCCGGTGATTGCTTCCCCATTTGGCGTTTTGGAGGCGCTTCGTACCTTGGGACTTGTACTCGGAGGTGTTGGCTCCTTTTTGTGCTTGTTTTGCCGTTTGAGTGGGCAAGGATGATGGTCGGTGCTGGGGATATGCAGTCTTGCATGACTTCCCTTTGACTTGTTGGGGAGGAGCTCGGGCTTACTTTGATGGCCGGTGCTTGCGCTGCCGTTGAAGTGGGCGAGGACCGGTCTTACGTTGATGGCCGGTGCTTGAATTGCTGGGGATGCATGACCCTGTAGGGGCCCTTTTCTGTTGGGAAGATGACTTCGGACCTCTTTTGAGGGCCAGTGGTTGAGTTGTCGTTGAGCGTTTGGAGGCGTCTTGTGCCTTGATATTCGTGCTGGGAGGTGTTGGCTCCTTCTTGAATTGCCGTCGGGCGTTTTGGAGGCGTCTCGTGCCTTGATATTCGTACTGGGAGGTGTTGGCTCCTTCTTGAATTGCCGTTGAGCGGGCGGTGGTTGAATTGCCGTTGAAGTGGGCGAGGACCGGTCTTACGCTGACGGCCGGTGGTTGAATTGCCGTTGAAGTGGGCGAGGACCGGTCTTACGCTTGACGGCCGGTGGTTGAATTGCCGTTGGAGTGGGCGAGGACCGGTCTTACGTTGATGGCCGGTGGTTGAATTGCCGTTGAAGTGGGCGAGGACCGGTCTTACGCTGACGGCCGGTGGTTGAATTGCCGTTGAAGTGGGCGAGGACCGGTCTTACGCTGACGGCCGGTGGTTGAATTGCCGTTGAAGTGGCGAGGACCGGTCTTACGCCGACGGCCGGTGGTTGAATTGCCGTTGAACCGGGCGAGACCGGTCTTACGCGGCCGGTGGTTGAATTGCCGTTGAAGTGGGCGAGGACCGGTCTTACGCTGACGGCCGGTGGTTGAATTGCCGTTGAAGTGGGCGAGGACCGGTCTTACGCTGACGACCGGTGGTTGAATTGCCATTGAAGTGGGCGAGGACCGGTCTTACGTTGATGGCCGGTGGTTGAATTGCCGTTGAAGTGGGCGAGGACCGGTCTTACGCTGACGGCCGGGGGTTGAATTGCCGTTGGAGTGGGCGAGGACCGGTCTTACGCCGACGGCCGGATTGAATTGCCGTTGAAGTGGGCGAGGACCGGTCTTACGCTGACGGCCGGTGGTTGAATTGCCGTTGGAGTGGGCGAGGACCGGTCTTACGCTGACGGCCGGGGATTGAATTGCCGTTGAAGTGGGCGAGGACCGGTCTTACGCTGACGGCCGGTGGTTGATTTTGAGAGGTACCTTGGCGGTGTGGGCGCCGAGGAGTTCATCTTGTATGGAGAGGAGTACGGGGCCTTCGTGAGGAGGAAGCTGAGGACGCCGCAGGTACTGGCGAGGGAGAGAGGCTGGCCCGCAGCTCCCCGCAGGTTCCGATGCCGGGGCCGGATTTCACGTATGTCCGTGGGGACGGGTCGAGGCGGAGGGTGTCTGCCGTTCCCGAGCGAGCTCCCGCCGCATACCGAGTGGATCCCGACAGATCGGTGAGTGTGCTTACTCTTTTCCATCTTGGCATCTTTTACGTATTTTTCTCTTTTTGTTGTTGAGTATAAGCTGTATTCTTGAGCGTTTCCTTGGGCGCTTGTTGGTGCGAGTCCCTGGGAGAGCCTATGATATGCCGACTCGCCGTTACGTGGCGATGAGGTCGTTTGCGAAGAAGATGGCTTCGAAGATATCTTGTCGGTCTTCGCGACGCGCGTGCGGCGTACGAGCCTATGCCTTCGAGGCATTCTGTGGACGTTCCTCCGCCTAGAGCCGAGCCGGAGCCGCAGCAGAGGGCCTTCGAGGGGCGGCATAGCATGGATGCCGGGACGTCTTCGGAGCTGCAGGCCTTCGAGGGAGCGGCCCTTTTATCGGTTCATGCCTCCGCATGGCGCACGGGGTGAGGGTTCCTCGAGCCTTCTTTCTTTGATCCTTTCGTCGGATTTGATCCTTCCGAGTACTTTTCGTGGGAGCCTCCCGTGGGTGCTCGGTATTCGACGACGAGGATGTGACGGGCGAGTTCGCCGGGATGCCCGACTTCTCTCTGGAGGACCTTGGCGAGGATGATGATGCCTGAGGAGTCCGATTAGGATTCATTTGCTTTCCCTCTTTTCATATCCCTCTTTTTTTTGTTTAGCAACAGACATTTATGGGTACCTGTAATAAAACACACGTATTTGCATGGCAAACAACATTTTATTTTAAGATGTAATGTCATTTTTGTGATTCCCGGGATTTGTCCTAGAAATGGTTGCTATTATTATTTTATTTTTGTGCATGCCACGTGAGCTGAGAGTGCGTTTGTGGGTAGTGTATGTTTGCCGGGAATGGCTTTGGGCAGTGTTTGGGCAGTTTGGAGTAAGGTTTTGCTGGGGACAGTGGTTGTTGTACTGTTTGCTGGGGAAAATGAGTTCTGTTTGCAAGGAGGTCCGTACGGACATACTTAGCATGCAAAGAGGTCCGTACGGACCAACCTTGCTTTTGGGAAGGACATAAATGCTTTCCAGTGTCTGGTTCTTCCTCATTTCCCCATTTGCAGCCATTTTCGAGCTTTCTTCCCCATTTTCTCTAGGAACCTCCATTTTTGCCATGGATTCTTCGTACGTCCCTAGAATTTTGCCGAGGCTTTCGCAGGAGAGGCAAGCACACTTCCTTGAGCAGCTGAAAACGTGGATGCGGCGTCGTATGAGGCATCAGAGACGGGCTTTCGAGGTAAGGTTTCGTCTTTGCTCGATTTGGTCTTTTAAGGAGTTGGTTCCTGATTGGGATCTGTTGTGGGCTGCCGCGAAGTTCTGGGATGTTAGGAGGCATGTGTACTGTTTCTCCTATCATGAAATGGTGCCCACTTTTGAGGATTTTCGGGCTTTGATGGGGGGACCGGAGGTGGAGGCCATCTCGCTTCCTTTGATTGGTGGTCCTGCGGTGCGCGTGAAGCTTGCAGGCTTTCTTCGTACTTCGTTGGAAAAAGTGCAGGGCATGATCCTTGATTCGGGTCATATCGACATTTCTGAGCTGCCGGAGCGGTTCATGGTTGATGATGAGAGTGACGTCTCTTGGGACGCATTTGCCTTGTGCGTGATGGCGACGCTTTTCATGGTCAGCTCCCTTGGCATTTGCGATGGCGCTTTGCTAGATGTGGTAGGGCACGCAGAGCTGGAGAGGATATTGTCCCGTTGGTCTTTGGGAGACTCTTCATGGTATCGACCGTCCGGCAACCGGGGATCGGTTCATGAGAGGGAAGCCCCGCTTTGCTCACCTTGTGGCTGCGAGAGAGATTTCAGGCCATGCCCGAGGCTCCGACGTCGTTTAGCCCATGGTCATTTGCTCAGCGACCTCTTGTGTTAGATATGGATCAGTCTGCCTGGGAGAGATGGATGGCACAGCTTGGTACGCATCAAATCCGGCCGGTGGGTTCTCGCACCGGAGGATTGAGACTAGGAGGATCTTGCGGAAGGGTCCTACGTTGTCGGGGTTCCAGGTTTGTCTTGGTCCTCCTTCTATATTCCGTCGCTTGTTTCCGGCGGTTTGGGATGAAGCGGGAGCCTTTGTTGGCCGGGATGACCTTGCTACTGCGGAGGTAGTTCCTCTTTGTATGGCGGCTTCGGGTGCCTTCTTGTATTTTACGAGGGTATGGAAGTATTCCGCTTTCCCTCTGTGGTACTCCTTAGACGTCTGGGAGCGTCGTATTGACGACTCGCACGGCCCGGTATGAGCGGCGTGTTGGGCGATCCCAAGTGGTCTTGGAGAGCGAGCGTGTAGCGATTTCAGGACCCGGTTGCCGTAGTAGCTATTGCCTTAGGAGTTCCGAAGCCTGGTCGACCCTTTGGATGTGACGGGGAGACACTTTGTTTGACTACGAGACTAGAGTTGACCGACCGACGGGGAGAGGTCCTCTTTGCGGGCTCGCGGGGAGGAGATCCGAGCCGAAGCACGGGCGAATGAAGCCCCGAGAGCTCTTGGATTGTTTGACTCTACGGGAGGACCCCGGATCTCGGGCGAGAGACGCAGAGTTGGTTCACGTGGAGCGAAAGAAGACTCGCCGGGGACGAGGGAAGAAAGGAAAGAATGGCGAGGGGACAAGCGCGAGATGGCGCGGAATGACCTCCTAGGTATCCATTCATTGCATTTGCAAACACATTATTTGTTAAATGTATTAAGTTTGTCTTTTAGCATGTTGTGAACTTGAGAGTAGACCGTGCTTGAACTCATCAAGAAATGTTGTAATCGTTAGTGATTTGTGATTTACTTTTAAAGCTTTATCGAGACGCAAGATCTTTTGTTTTGCCTTTGCTTCTTTTGTGCACTTTGTAGGCGTCCATCTTTGGACTTTTACATTGCATTTACGGGTGAAGCGATGCAGGCCACGACGGCAATCCCTTTTGCTTAGGCTTTGTGCTTGGCCGAGAGGTTGAATGCTCCCTTGACATGTCGTTTGACGGTCTTTTTCGTAGCTTCCTTGCCCTTTGTTGGCGTCGGGCTCTTGACCTCAGTTTCGCAGCTTCTGCTTGAGCTTCTTTTATTTTTTTGTGAGCCCTTGCTCGAGCTCTCTTTTTTTTTGTGAGCCCTTGCTCGAGCTCTCTTTTTTTTTATTATTTTTTGTGAGCCCTTGCTCGAGCTCTTTTTATTTTTTGAAGCACGTGAGGGCGAAGACAAGCCCCTGGCTTGGAAGCATACATGAGTCAGTCGTTTGATGCTTTGAGTGACCCTCGGATGTCCTTTGATGTTGCCGCCGTCGTTTGACTTGGTCAAGGTGACCGCTGAGGCGTGTTCTTGAAAAGTGCGTAGCTTGATGGAGGTCTTGATTGACATTCAAACTTTTGACTTTTTTGTGTATTTTTAGACCGGACTAATTAAGGTTGCCTACGTTCCTCCGGACTAGAGGGCTCAGGTATGCGTAGTTCGACACTACATGGAGTGCCAAGAGATGCACAACTGTTCTTCTTTAGGCGAAGTATCTGCGAAGTTTGCTTCCGTTATTTGGATTCATGAAGGGATTGCCGTCTAGGTCCATCGGCTTCATGGCGCCTCCGGAGAAGTTCTTTTGAACCACGAAAGGGCCGATCCATGTGGGTTCCCATTTTCCCAGTGGGTTGGTTCGAGTGGGAGGCTTTTCTTTGAGTACAAGGTCACCTTCCCTGATGTCTCGGGATTTGACTTTCTTGTCGAAAGCTCTAGCCATCCTGCTTTGATAGGCTCGAACGTGTTCCATGGCCTTTAGTCGTCGCTCGTCTAGCGAGCCAATTCGTCGTGTCGGCCGGAGCCATTCGACTTCGTTGATGTCATTTTCCAGCGGTACTCGGAGTGAGGGAATTTCTAGCTCGATGGGAAGGACCTGCTTCCATCCCGTATGTCGGGGCAAATGGGGTTTCTCCCGTGGGTCATTCCGGCGATGTGCGGTAGTCCCAAAGTGCAAGGTGCGGCTTCTCGGGCCAATCTCGTCCTCGGGTGGTCATTTTTCGGATGATCCGTTCGAGGGTTTTGTTTCTTTGCTTCCACGGCGCCGTTTGTTTGTGGCCGGTAGGGAGAAGATTTGTGGCGTGTGATCTTGAATTCAGCCGATAGCATCGAATTCTCCTTCGAAGTGTGAGCCGTTGTACGATATGACCTCATTTGGGATGCCGTATCGGCGGATGATGTTTTCTTTGAGGAAATGCGCGACCTTCTTGGAGGTGAGTACCTTGTAGGACTTGGCTTCGACCCATTTGGTGAAGTAGTCGATGGCTACTAAGATGAACTCATGACCGTCTTTGCTGGCGGAGCGATTTTCCCGATGACGTCAATTCCCCCAAGTGGCAAAGGGCCAAGGTGTAGTCATGCGGTAGAGATCGTGGGGCGGCGAGATGATTGAGGTTGGAGAACCGTTGGCACTTGTCGCAGCTTCGGACAAAGTGGATGCAATCTGCCTCCATGGAGATCCAGTAGTAGCCCATCCTGAGAATGATTTGCATCAGGGCTCTGGCGTTCATGTGGGGACCGCAAGCCCCATTGTGGACTTCGTTCATGAACTTGTTTGCTTCTTCTTGACTGATGCAGCGTAGGAGTGGTCCATGGTAGCGTTTCTTGTATAGCATGTCCCCGAGGATGACGAAGTGAGAGGCGAGACGTTTTAGGGCCATGATGCTCTTGGTTTTGACCCCTCCTGTGTGTGGGTCTCCCTTGTTCATGAAGGTGGCTTCCCCGCTCTTGAGGTATTGGAAAGTCTGGTGTGTGCTGGAAACGGCGTCGGACTTGCGTCTCTTTGGCTCTTCAGCAATCTTGCAAATCGTTGTGATTAAAACCTTCTCGGCAGCTTGGGCCCGGTTTTTCTCTCGTTTGACAACATGCTTAAATGTTTGCTTGATGCATTTATTTAATTAATGTGTTTGCCTTTTGTATAGATGAATTTAACTGTTTTGATTAGTTAATGTCATCATTTGTTAAAGATGCAATGAAATGATTTTTTAGGAAGGTCGAACCTTTTATTGAAAGCGTGAAGACTGTACATTGTTGATCAAAGATTCACAATTGTCGGGCGTAAAGCCGTCAAAAGACTCAAAAGATGTGAATAGATAGACAACAAGACTCGAAGCTAGACTATAGGCGACGAGGGATTGGACCAGGCTTCATTACTCTCGGATGGCTGTAGCTCTAGAGGGAGTGGTCTTTGGTTCAGGTGGCCAATCTTCCCTTGGCATGAGTCCCGGAAAGTAGCTTGCATGCGGTTCGATTTCAAACCAAATCGCGGAGGTTTTTGGCTGCTCCCCTGATGATGTCCCTCCATTAGTGTTGCCACCAGTCCTTGGGGGTTTTGATGATAGAAGTCGGCGAGGGCTACTTCTAGGAGGCGAAGCATTCGCTGATTCGGAGTTGATTCTTGCTGATGTTGATCACTTTCATAGAATCGCTTCTTTATCCAGGATCTTTGCTTGGACGACGTTTACAATGTCCGATTCGGCAGCATGATATATATCCTTCCCTGATTAAGCCTTGGAGGAGGTTGTGCCACTGTTCATCAAGGTCGGACACCGGAATGTTGAATTGAACTAAGCTGTGGTGGCTGTCCCCATAAGATCCAAGAGTGTCGGCTCGAGGGTTGTCTTGTACGGGGATCGGTGATGAGCCGGTTGCAAGAGGGTTTTCGGCGAAGTAAGGGTCTACTCCTCGATCAATCTCCATTAGGGCACCCATCTCTTGATCCTCTCTCAAGCATTCTTCACGGTCGCATATATCGAGTTGTCATCCCGACCCATGAGTTCTTCAATTTCCGGCTCGTCGCGGCTTAGAGCGTGGATGTAAGGATCCACTTCGTAGCGGGACGGGGTAGGAGAATCATCCGGAGAAGAGTATTCGGTCATGTCGGGACCTTCTTACGGGTCATAGCTTGCGGCCAAGCACTTGCCATTACCTTTGCTTCCGCGGATCACTTCGATCACTCCGTTGGCATTGATGAATTTCACGCATTGGTGAAGAGTAGATGATACTGCTTTCATCTGATGTATCCAAGGTCGTCCCAACAAAGCAGAGAAGGTTGGTTTGATTTCCACGACTTGGAACTCTACCGACTCTAGTTGTACGTCGAATTGGATCCTCAGATTGATGACTCCTACGATTGGTCGTGCAGTGGAATCGTAGGCTCGGATTACCCGAGGTGAAGGCCTTATCAGAGAACGATCGATGTGGAGTCGCTTCAGCGTGCTTAAAGCGATGATGTTGATCATGCGGAGCCGTTATCAATCAAGACGTTCGGGAGGAAGAACATCTCTATTTTTATGAGGATGAGGAGGGCTTCGTTGTGCCGATTCTCACATATTGGCAAGTCATCGTCTGTGAAGGCTAAACCGCTTCCCGTGCTACCGTTGGACTCAGTCTCTTCTGGGGAACGTTCGATCCATCCATTTGTATGCCTTGGCTGGGGCAAAGATCGTAGGGAGACAGTTGCCCTTGGGCGTTCTTGTCGGAATTCCCGGTCACGAGATCTCTTGACTCTGGTTTCACGCTCCCAATCGTAGCGGAGACGGCATCTTGACGGTCTCGGAAATTGCGAGTGCGCTCTCGCTTGGAGTTTCGTCAAAGGCTATTGAGTTTACCCTGTCGTTCCGGGGGAATGGATTTCCGATGGTATTGGGACCACGAGGGCGTTCCAATTTTCCCTCCTCAATGAGCCCCTGGACCACCTGCTTGAGCACGAAGCAATTGTCGGTGGTGTGGCCGGGGTAGTTGTGGAAGGCGCAGTGTTTGCTCATATCCATGTTGGGTTTGAGAGTCTTCGGTTGGAAATTCTCGAGTGGCTTGAGAAGATTTCGTTTCACCAAAGCTTCAAATACTTGACCCAAGGGCATTTCCAGGTTATCTAAATGCTGGAACTGTGGGAAGCGAGGGGGATTGTTATTCTTTGGGGCTGCTTGATCGCGGTTTACTTGAGCTCCGTTCTGAATGTAGTGCACTGTTCCGGCTGCTTCCTTTCCTTTGGTCGGAGCAGGAGTTGAAGTTGCCAGGTTTGTTCGATAGCGGTAAGATGAGGCAGGGGTTGCTGTTGCCTTTTGAAGACTCAGGGTCTTTTCAAACTTTGTCCCGGCGTTGACCATGGCACGGAGATCCGGATAGAAATGGTGGCTGATCAAGGTCCTCAAAGATGGTTTGAGGCAGGAATGGAAGATGTCCATCTGCTCTTCTTTGGAAAGTGGATCCATTATCTCGCTTAGCTTCCAGTTCCATCTTTTGTAGAACTCGCCCACTGGTTCGTCATCCTTTGTTCGGTGGCTTGCAAGTCATGGCGGTTTGTTTCCCATTCAAGATTGGCGCGGTACTTCTCCAGAAGATTTCGCCGATCCGATCCCATGTGGAGCGGTTTTACTGCCTTCACGTTGAGGAACCACCTTAGTGCCGTGGATTTGAGGGAATGTGGAAATGATCTGCCATCCGTTGAGGGTTTGCCCCTTTGGCTCTCATACCCAGGACGTAGGTGTCGATGTGGGTTTTGGGCATTCTGTCCCGTCAAACTTTTCCATTTCCGGCATCCCGAACTTTGGAGGGAGAGGGACCACTTTGTTCGGATCGGTAGGCGGGAGGGAGTCCTTCCGAGAACTAGCTAGCTTGCCTTGCATGTCTTTCATTTGTTCGATCAGCCAAGCCATGTGAGGGTCACTGTCGAGGTGGGTTACCGTTTTCGGAACGGAAACCGAAGATGGAGGTGGATTGGGCGATGGGATCGCCATTCGGGAGTCTTGGGGAGGTAGTTGAGTGTATACCAACCCATACCCCGGGTGTTGAAGTTGAGGCGTGATTGCCAGGTCCGCTAAGGGTTGTGTTTGGGAACTGGGAAATGATTCGTTAGCCCCAATTGGCGTGCTAGCAGGTGGCAAACTTGAGATGTCGGGGTATCCGCTCGGGATGCCCGTCCCCTGGTAAGAATGGGGACTTTTGATTGTGGTTGCGAGGCTCGTATAGAGGCAAAGGATTGAATCCTGGGGATACCGAGATGCATTGGGATCTCGCGGAGCGAGCACGTATGTGTGCCGTTGGTACCGAGCTTGATGTGCGCAGCCGGAAACCGACCGTGCCGAGGCGGGCATGTCTGAGCCGCTTGACCGACGCCCGAGGAGCTTTGAGCGAGAGCCGCTGCGTTCCGGGATCTCGTAGCTTGGCGGAGGCGGGACCCGCCGATAGCTTTGAGAAACCGGGAGCCGGTATGTCTTCGTCTTCTATGAGAACAAAGGTTCCATCGGAGTTGGGGAAGCTATGGCCCATTCCTCGAAGACGCAGGTGTCTACGATCCAGAGCTTGCTTTGTTCCTCTTGGCGCTTCTTGATGGTTTCGAAGGCTCGCAGCACCTCCTCCATTGTCCGGGAGGTTCCTTAGTGGCGGGGTTCCGTTTCCTCACTGTTATCCGTTGATCCCGTCGGGGGAGTATCGGACGGTGTGGACCGTTGAACCGGAAGGGCTATCGGACCTTGTGACCTCGAGCATCGAAAAGGCGGCTTCCGTGTATTCTCAACCACTCTCGGTTCGCCGGAGGGTGACGGGCAAGGTTTAGACACGGGAATGGCCTAACGGGATAAAAGGGGAAAGCTCACGTGGCATGCGGTTTCCGTTTCTTTTATTTTTTGATTTTTTTTTGTTGTTTTAATTTACTTAAAACATGTTTTCTCGTAGTCCTAGGTAGGTTGGAAAAGATTGCTCTTCTTTTCGCAACTATGCTAAATCCCGGGTCGATGGAGACCATCCGTGCGGCTATAAGCCCCTCGTTTTGCACCCGTATTTCGACATCCCGGGGTGGGACAGCCCGTGCGAGGGTCCTATAGTGCAAGCGGTTTCCACCGGCCTAAAAGAAAAATCGAACCTAAGGACCGAGCCTGTCATGTTCGTTTTGATGCGTTAGCCATGTGAATAGTGAACCGAGCCGGCCACTAAGTCAAGATCAGTCAAGAGTTCGGCATGACCTCTCTTTACCTTGCTTGCGCAAGGGATCCGTGACGTTAGGCGTTGGTGGGTCATATCGTCATGGCCGACGTATCAAAGGCGTGATGACATGGTGTCATGCGAGCATGGATGTATATCCGGACGGAACATCGTCTGGGTGTAGCTTCGGAAATCAAGATCGAGTCAAGATTTTAGCATGACCTTTCATCGCTTTGCTTGCGCAAGGGATCTTGAGTTCTGAGCTTTGACCCAGGAAATGGCCGGCATGGTATATGTATCCGAGCCGTATGACACGGATCGGGTAAAAACCAACCGAGTCTGGACAGAGTGTGACTCAAGACTCAAACGTGCAGGGTTGACGCTTGGCTAGGATGGGATGTTTGGAATGATCCCGTGCGCGTCCAAGAGGCCTAGGAAGACCTAACGGACTGCAACTGAGACCACTCCGGGTTGAGGGTTGTAGTGTGCGGTGTATCCGAGGCAAAGAAGGAGTAGCGTGCGGTGTAACCGAGGCAAAGCAGAGTAGAGTGCGGTGTAACCGAGGCAGCAGTGCGCGTAGTGTGCGGTCTCTAAAATTCTTTTTCTGAGTAAAATAGAAGTTTTTGAAGAATTTTAAATGTATGCACAGATGTATATTGATGCATTTTTTTTGTATTTTTATTTTTTTTTGTAAAATAAAAACGAAGCACGTGCACACACACATAACAGTTAAAGGAAGGGGTAAAATGAAAGTTTGACCCTCATCATCGTTTTAAAAATCTTTTGTTTTGTTTAAAAGTTTTTAAAACAAAATGTCCCCAGCGGAGTCGCCAACTGAAATTACCCGGATCCGAGAGGCAGCGCAATCGCGCCCCGGCATCTGGCATCTTTCGCGTTGGAGCGGCCGTCTCGCCGTTTTTGCTTTGTAGAGTCGCCACGCCGTTTTTATTAAGCCCAAAACATTGAAAAAGGGCATCAGTTTAAAGATAATTTTAAACTGTTTTTTGTGTGATGAGATTTTGAGTTCGGAGGTCAGATGACTCCCCGGGAAGAGAATATTAGAATATTAGAGCTCACCCGAGTAGCCTCGTAAAACGAGTCTTTCGGATACCCCTAATATCCTTTAAATGTTGTGTGTGTGTGTGTGCTTTTAAAAATGCATGCTGTATCGGATGTCTACATTGTATGCTATGTATGGAAATGTATTGAAATAGTGTAGGAAGGAAGCCTTACCAATGTTGGTTCGTGTCTGTCTTCCGCTGGGGAATAGTGTTTGAGGTCGGAGTAGCGTTCCGGTATGGATCGGGATTGCTTCGGGAGGGACCGGTTGTCTGCGGGCAGAGTTTCGGCGTGAGTTGAGGTTGTAGGCTGCGTTCGGGCAGAGGTTCGGCGTGCGTGGGGATCGTCGGGATCACTCGGGCAGAGGTTCGGCGTGCGTTGTGGTGGCGGGAGTCACTCGGGCAGAGTTTCGGCGTGGTTTGGGATCGTCGGTTTGACTCGGAAAGAGCCGGGACACCGTGGAAAGACCAGGCGAGGCCTCGGAGTACCACGAGGGGCCTCAGAGTACCTCGAGAGTGCCTCGGGGCAGCGCGGGAGCGTCTCGGGAGCGCTCGGGGAGGCTTCGGAGCACCACGAGGGGGCTCGGAAGGCCTCGGAAGGATCCGAAAGGGGCCGGGAGTGCCTCGAAAGGACTTAGAGGGGAAGCCAGAAGGCCTAGGGAGGAAGAGAGAAGTGGGAGGTGTGTGAAAATGAGGAGGGGGAGCCCTCTATTTATAGTGCCAGATTTGGTGCAAAGAGGTCCGTACGGACCTCCCTGGTAATCCAGTATTTTGGTTTTCCTCGATTTGAGGGAATCTGTGATGATGGAGGAATATTTGCAATTATGGTGTCCCCTGAGCAATAAGGTCCGTACGGACCATCTTGCATGCAAAGAGGTCCGTACGGACCAACTCTGCAGGGGAGTAATCATTTTCCCCGGGATTTGAGGGAATATTGTGGACTTTAAGGAGATTCAGTAATTATGACAACAAAGAGGTCCGTACGGACCAATATTGCTTTCCCAATTTCCTGAAAATTCTCGAAAGGTCCTTTTATCCCTTTTTATCCCAGAAAGGCTCCTCCCTTGGTTTGATTGGGGGTTTAGAGAGGGTTTTGAGTGAGAGGGGTCGTCGAGACTGTGTTGATGAGTCTGCGGTGTTTCCCGTGTGTGTGAAAGGGTGTGATCCAGATTGGGGTTCTTACACCACCCGAAGGTGTAAAAACTATAGGGTGCAAGTGGGTCTTCAAAAAGAAGACTGACATGGATGGGAAGGTGCATACTTACAAGGCTAGGCTTGTAGCAAAGGGATATAGGCAAACTCATGGTGTAGACTATGATGAAACCTTCTCGCCTGTTGCCATGCTTAAGTCTGTTAGAATTTTGATTGCCATAGCTGCGTATTATGACTATGAGATATGACAAATGGATGTCAAAACCGCTTTTCTTAATAGAAAACTGCTTGAGGATGTGTATATGACACAACCCGAAGGTTTTGTCGATCCAAGAAATTCTAACAAAGTGTGCAAGTTGCAGAGATCCATTTATGGATTGAAGCAAGCTTCTAGGAGTTGGAATCTTCATTTTGACGAGAAAATTAAAGAGTTTGATTTTGTCAAGAATGAAGATGAACCTTTTGTATACATGAAATTCAGTGGGAGCGTAGTATTATTTCGCTTAGTGTATGTCGATGATATCTTACTCATTGGAAACAACATTCCTGCACTTCAGATGTCAAGTATTGGTTAGGGAAATGTTTCTCAATGAAAGATATGGGCGAAACCGCTTACATCATTGGTATCAAGATCTATAGAGATAGATCTAAGAGGATAATTGGTTTGAGTCAAAGTACCTACATTGACAAGGTACTTAGAAGATTCAAAATGGAAAATTCTAAGAGAGGCAACTTGCCAATGGGTCATTGTTGGGATTTTAACCTAACGGTTTATTTAATATCCGCAAGCGCACGGGCTATTGTAATATAGCGGGTGCAAGTACGGGTCGATCCGACAGAGACAGGGTTTACTTAGGAAATATTTTTGTCTTTAAAATTATAAAAAGAATTGGGGGGAGATAAAGTATGATTTTGGAAATAGAAAGAACATAAACAGAAAATACTTTGATAAAATTCTTATAAAATAAAGCATTCTCAGGATTGGAAATCATACACATAATCTTGTTCATCAAAATTGTCATTGTCTTAGAAATATAGGTTTTCATAAAAATCAAGGATGGTATGTTAAGCCTATGCTACTTCGGGTTAAGACAATAGCGTTTGTATTCTTCACTAATTATGTCCTAACCGTTTGAGATTTCCGTTTATGTTACCCCCGCCCTGTCACAAACGGGCATTCCGGCTTATCTCTAGCTGACCATAATTAGTAAGAATCCATTAAGAACGAGAGTCAACATACTTTCCATTAAATGAACATCCCTAGGCCGTTGAACTACTTTCGTGATCAATGGAACCTAGTTTCTTTATATGGTTCCGTCAATCGAGATTCTCCGCTAGGTTCATCTCTCAATTGACTGAATCATACAAGTTGGACGTCTCTAAAATGTAAGACATTTTGAGATTAATATAAAGAAATTGTTTAGATGAAGATAGAAGACAAGACTTTATTTATTTAAGATGATGAACATGTATGCTTTTGAGTTTCCAATCCCAAGAACAAGGGGGATTTACTCACTAGCCATCTAGAACATATAAGCAAATAAAAATAGAGGATAGAGTAAGAAGACTTATGATGAAAATAGAAGGCAAATGGCTGGAAATAATGCTTCATTTTTATTGCTTTTCTCCAAAGTAACTTCGAGGACAAAACATGGACTTTGATCTTCAAAATATCTTTGGAAATCAATATGACAAGTATTTGTGTTTAATCTCTGATGAATATATATGGAATATTAGTAAATTTCTATCTCTAAGACTGATTACAAGGGGTCCTTTTATAAGGGGGAGGGAACTCTTCAAGAAGGTGCTTCCAAAAGGTGCCTTTTAATCTGCAGTCACGACTTTGCACGGCCGTGTCAAGGGTTTTGCATGGCCGTGCCCCTTGGCGCCAGTTTTGAATTTGAAATTGGAAGATTTGCACGGCCGCTCCTTAATCAGCTGCACGGCCGCTCCAAGGTTGACACGACCAGGTCCAGTTCAAGGCTCGGCCACTCCATGGTTTGGGGCCAAAAATGGCCTGTCATGGCCTTAAGTGCACGGCCGCTCCACAATTAGCTGCACGGCCGCTCCACCTGGATTTGGCTTTGTGTGTTCATTTTGTTTGGTACTCCTCCATGTCTTTTATTTTAAAGTACCCAAGCATCCTCTTGAACATAAAAAGGCCCTAAAACCTGTCTAAAAAATGCATGAAACATACCAAAGGCGTAAAATCTAATAAATATGGAAAAGTAAGTAAAAAGTACTTAAAATGAAATGAGAAATGATGATTTATTCATGTAAAAGTACACAAAACTTAGGATAAATGACTATATAATAGTCACTTATCAAACTCCCTCACACTTAAGCTTTTGCTTGTCCCCAAGCAATTTTAGGATGAAAATATGGAGAGGGAGAAAAAGAAAAGAAAAGCAAGAATGATCCCTCAGAAAATAAAGTAGCAAGCCCTAAATGCCTTTTGGATAATGCCTTCATCTTTCTAGTCATATTTTATATACCTTTAAAAATTATTTAGAAAGAAGCATTTTGGGGATATTTTTAAAGAGATAATTTGTAAGACAATAACCTAATATAGCATATATAGAATTTGATCAAGTAAAACATGCTAGAAGGATAAATCTTAGATCCATTTCTTGGTAAAAGAGAAGCTTTCACTCTTTAGAGTGATTTTTGAGAGAGATGAATTTATTTCTTTAAAATGTACAAAGGAAAGTATAAACATTTATGCACAAACTAGAAGTTCCCGAAGAATCGTATTGTATTCTTGAATCACAAGGGTGAAAAATGGATGATGATAGTGGAAAAATCTCATCAAAGTTTGAACAATTTTATCTTATTTTTGCACGTGTAATATTTTTGCAAAAGACCTTAGTTATTTTTTATCCTTTCAAGTAGGAGACATTGTGGCTGTGAACCCCATGTTCCTAATACTTAGACCAAAAATACTTTCGGATATTACTTCCGTTTGGCAAGGAAGCATCGTCGCAGCGAACTCCGTGCCCCGAGTTACTTAGGAAGCAATAGGTTTCTTTTTGCTTTTAAGGTTTGGTGACTAAGTCACTCTTTTAGCAATAAGATAAAAATGTCTAAACTTGATTCGATTAGTGGAAATGGAAAGATGAAATTTTGATGAAGAGGTGTGATTCAAGGGATGCAAAACAAAGGATGCTTCTAATAAGGGAATAAACATTTAATAAAATTTAAAATGTACAATTTAAATTTTTTTTTTTATAAGAATGACCAAGTGTAGATTGATAAAGATTCCTTCTAATCAAATGTTTTTTTCTTGAGAAAATCCTATATTTTGATATACTAACTTATGAGACTTTTAATTATTTCCTAAAAAATATCCCTATATTTTTCTTCTTATAAATTTTTAAGTTTATAGAAAATATGAGAGGAAAGATAATGACATTATTCTAGGTAAATGACAAGCATAAAAAATAATGATTATGGATCATCATAGGGATTATTACTTTTTTTTTTTATATACTATACATGCATAAAATGAAAATGCAACTAAGTTAAAAAGAAAAAAAAATACACTAGAAAGCAAGTAAATCTAGTCTAAAAAGCAAGTAAATTTAAACTAAAAAGCAAAATAAAATAAAGATTGATATACCCCCCCCCACACTTGAAATGAACATTGTCCTCAATGTTTCAAGGAACAATGTCAAATCCGGGAGGGTAAGAGAAACTTACTAAGACGGTGGTGGTTGAGGAAAGTCGTCCCAATTGTTGACCCCATAGTTGAAAATTGTATTCACTTGCCTTTGAATCGTACTTACACGATTTTGTATATCATTCCGGAAGTAATGGAATTCATTTTTGAAAGTGTCGAATCGAGTCATTATTTGATTGTTTTGAAGCTCGATCCAGTTAAACCTGTCATTGAAATCCGGCGGCAATTGGGGTGGGTTGGGATGGTGTTGCTCTCTTTCTTCTTCTTCTTCTTCTTCTTCTTCTTCTTCTTCTTCTTCTTCTTCTTCTTCTTCTTCTTCTTCTTCCTCTTGGTTTGCTTGGCTTGATTGGCCCTCCCCTTGGTTCATAGAATTAGGAAAGATCCAAGTTTAAACTTGGTGGGTTCGGGCAACAGGGAGGATGGGACTTGGCAAAATAATGTAGGGCGTTTTACCCGGCCCTACCAACCAATTGTATTCCCCACGTCCTCTATCCGAGATCATTTGCATTATTCGTAGGGTTGGAATATCCAACTCGTCGAACCCGAAACCGCAACCTCATTATCGGGCATCACACGCCGAAAATGATTAGCAAACAAAGTAACAATACCACCAATATGAATCTCCCCATTGAAAGTTGGAGAGACAATGTCACTGAACAACTCGATCATGAAATGGCTCAAATTCACCCTCCTATGAGCCCTCACCAAAGACCATAACAAGAATAGCTCCTTCTTGTTCACCGTACCCTTATCCTCCCTTGCAAAAACGGTACATGCGTAGAACCTATGCATAAGACGAAGAACGGGATGGATAATGGATGAAGCTTTTGCGGTTCTAGACTTGAAGGATGGGATTCCGGTAATTTGCTCCCAAACACATTCTCCCTAAACTCAATGGGAAAATCGGTTTCATAATTGGTGTAAGCGGGCCAACCCAAAATTCTGTTTATGTCAAAGGAAGTGAGGTGAAACTCCTCTCCACCAAGCCTAAAATACAAGTGTATCAATTGATATGGCTCTCCCGTATCTCCACAAATTTCTGTTGTGAAATCCTTCCTCATAGTGCACAAAAATTCCAAAGTGATCCTTTCATAGGTTTTCGCATGCAATTTGAGAAAATCGCCACAACCAAATTCGGTGTGGAACCTTCTCACATTCGAATAGACATCTAAGGCTTTGAGGGCAGGAACATCTGGGAATTGGGTTGGCCTAATCCTTTTTTGACGAAGGGCAGTAAACCTAGCCACTTCGGAAGGCTCTCTAAACTCAATACCCAAATCATTGAGTGTTGGGTTCAGATTAGGGGTAGGAGATGGTTCCTTTCGGAACCTTTTCAAAACCCTATCAGTAGCCTTTCCTTTTCCCTTCCTTCCTTCCATTGTAAATTTGTAGAAAAAAAATACCCAAAACCAAGCTAGAGTAAAAAGAAAGTAGATTACTCGGATCTGTGTTTGAAAAGCTTGAAATCTTTGTTGAACAGCCACAAGACACCCAAAAGCTCCTTCCTTGCACCTTAATTCGGAGTAATCCCTTCTAATTTATGAAATGGGTGAAGGGTTTCTTGAATTTTCGGAATTTGGGGTTTTAGGAGGGTTTTGGGATGATTTTAGTGGGAGAGAAATGTTTGACTGGTGGATTTGAGGAGGATTGAGGGTTGATTTGTGGTTTAAAATGGTGGAGAAGTGGGTTTTTAAAGGAGGTGGGGCGGAGGTATTGAGGGAGAGTTGAAGAAGATGAAGTGAATAAGGGAGGAGGGAGAGAGACACGTCTCTTTGACTGAAACGACGCAACTCCCCAGGCGATATGCACGGCCGTGTCAAGGGATTTGCACGGCCGCTCCCCTTTGCTGAGTCAACTCTTCCTGACTCGATATGAACTGCACGGCCGCTCCAATATATGCTGCACGGCCGTGCTAACCAATATTCACCACTTTTAATTTTTTTCTTTTTCTCTTATTTTTTTGTATACCTAAAAAACAAAGTTAGCACAATAATACTAATAATAAAAAAAATGAAATAAAATAAAATAGAATAAATTAAAATATAAAGAAAATAAAATAAAGCTAAATAATCCATCGGTTACCATCCCGATGATGCTTGTTTTAGGTCCTTAGCTTGACCCCTTTCCAGTAGTAGGAGATGCGTGATATTTAGTTGGCCTTTTGTCATTGACAATTTGCCAATGCAACCCTTCCGAAGTAATTAGTATCTTTTGCGGTAGACATTTCTTCCATCCCGACTTCTTGGGTAGAACAAGCGACCTATAGTCTTTGCACTTTCGAAAATTCAAAGTGACCTCCTTCTTTGCTCTTTTTGACTTTTTCACTGCATTGTTAGTTTCGGGACATGCAGAAATATCTATAGCATTATTATTGCAAATCAAAGGTTCAACATTTATTTATGGGATCATTTTCTATTCCTTCCTTTGATTGCGGTTCCTCACCCATCCAATTTTCTTCACTTGGGGTCCAATTTTCTTCACTTGGGGTGTAGTTTTCTTCACTTGGGGTGTAGGTCTCGAAATAGGGATCCTCGAGATCTGATCTATGCATACTAAACTTGACTTTTTCTTTCCCCACATTTAGGGAAAATGTGCCATTTTTTACATCTATGATTGCCCCCGCAGTGGCAAGAAATGGACTTCCTAAAATGACGGGGATTTGATGGTCTTTCGCCATATCTAGGATCACAAAGTCGACAGGGATGATCAAATTCCCTACCCGACATGGCATGTTTTCCATAATACCAACGGGGTATTGAACGGAACGGTCTGCCAATTGGAGAGTTATGGTTGTGGGTTTGAGTTCCCCTATACCAAGTCTCTCGCTAACCGATAATGGCATTATACTTATGCTAGCTCTTAAGTCAAGGACAGCGTTATCAATGTTTATTCTTCCAACACAACAAGGAATGGTGAATGTACCCGGATCCTTTAATTTTGGAGGATTTTTATTTTGCAAGACAGCGCTCACTTCCTCCGCCAACATAACATTCTCATTTTCTTCTAGCCTTTCTTTTTCAAAAATTATTTTTTTCGAAGGTTTAACGGCTAAAGGCATATCTTCATGTTTTTTGAAATATGGAATGTTGACATTAATGGCATCTAGGTTTTCAAGGAATTCATCATAATCCTTGTCTTCTTTCTTAGGGGATTTCGTCCCCGAACTAGTCTCAATCATCAGAGGGATTGGACTAAAATTAATGTTTCTAGGGCATTCATTTATCTTTTCTTGCTCATCCCTAGTTTTCAGCATGTTAACTTGCTCATTTGGCCTTTGAGGTTGACCGGGAAGACTCCCTTGTGGCCTACTCGTGGGGATAGCCTGTTGAGCTTGTTGAGTCTCTAGCATCTTATTATGCGCTGCTAAGTTATCAAACCTAGCATTTAGAAGTTTAAAGCATTCCCTAAATTCATTATTGATCTTTTCTTGGGAATTTTTATTTTCCACTACGAAATCCATAATAAGATCCAATTTTGATTTAGGGGGGAAGGTACTTGCATTGTTACTGAAATTCTTAGGTGCAAATCCCGGGGGTTGTGTAGATGGTTGCGGGTTTAGAACGTTGTTATTCTTATAGGAGAAGTTGGGGTGATTCCTGCACTCGGGATTGTATGTATTAGAATACATCCCCCCTTTTGTCCAAAAGAATTTACGAAGTTTACTTGATTATTAGAGGTAATGTTAAGTAACTCGCAGTTATCCGTACTATGTGAGTTAGACCCACATAGTTCACATAACAAATTTACACTAGCTACGGGATTGACATTAAGATTTTCAAATTTTTTCAAAAGCATGTCAACCTTAGAAGAGAGAAGAGTAACTGCATCAACATTATATTTACCGGGCGTACCTTGTTGTTGCTCCCTCTCATTTGACCATTGGTAATGGTTCAATGCAATATTCTCGATAAGGTCATATGCCTCATCGACTCCCTTGTTCATCAATGCTCCTCCTGCAGTGGCATCAATGGTCTCTCTTGTCTCGAATATGAGACCGTTGTAGAAGGTGTGAACAATCAACCACTTTTGAAGCCCGTGGTGGGGGCACATTCTGAGAAGTTCCTTGAACCGCTCCCATGCATCATACAAAGTCTCACTATCTGTTTGACAAAAGTTAGTGATCTTCGTGCGTATTTGGGCAGTTTTGCTTGGTGGGAAAAATTGACCAAGGAATGCTTCTTGAATTTGGTCCCATGTTGTCAATGAATTTTGGGGGACCGAATTCAACCATTGTTTCGCCTTATCCTTAAGAGAGAAAGGAAAAAGGCGCATCCGAATCGCTTCCGGGGTAACATTTTGAATACGTGTGGTATCACAATATTCAAGGAATGTTTGGATGTGGAGATGGGGATCTTCGAAAGTGGTGCCGCTATATTGGTTATTCATAACCATATGTAAGAGTTGCGGCTTTATCTCAAAGTGTGCCGCTCCGGCATTCGGCACAACAATAGGGGACCTAGTTCCCTGGGTACTTGGATTTACGAAGTCCCGTAGGGTCCTAGCTGGCGTTTGCGGTTCTCCGTCCGCCATATGTTTTCTGAAAGTCTCTTTAAATTTTCTTAGTCTCTCATGAAAGCTTCGTTCGGGTTCCGGATCAAAATTGTCAAAGAATGTCCGAGCCAGTTTCATACACTAAGAAAAAAACACTTAAAGAGAGATTAAACGTAACAAATTATCGGAACAAAACAATATGAAAAGCAAAATAAAACAAAAAATTATGTGGTAAAGACAAAAACTTAAAGTAAACCGTTGTCCCCGGCAACGGCGCCAAAAACTTGTTGGGCTTTTAACCTAACGGTTTATTTTATATCCGCAAGCGCACGGGCTATTGTAATATAGCGGGTGCAAGTACGGGTCGATCACACAGAGACAGGGTTTACTTAGGAAATATTTTTGTCTTTAAAATTATAAAAAGGATTGGGGGGAGATAAAGTTTGATTTTGGAAATAGAAAGAACATAAACAGAAAATACTTTGATAAAATTCTTATATAATAAAGCATTCTCGGGATTGGAAATCATACACATAATCTTGTTCATCAAATTGTCACTGTCTAAGAAATATAGGTTTTCATAAAAATCAAGGATGGTATGTTAAGCCTATGCTACTTCGGGTTAAGACAGTAGCGTTTGTATTCTTCACTAATTATGTCATAACCGTTTGAGATTTCCGTTTATGTTACCCCCGCCCTGTCACAAACGGGCATTTCGGCTTATCTCTAGCTGACCATAATTAGTAAGAATCCATTAAGAATGAGAGTCAACATACTTTCCATTAAAGGAACATCCCTAGGCCGTTGAACTACTTTCGTGATTAATGGAACCTAGTTTCTTTATATGGTTCCGTCAATCGAGATTCTCTGCTAGGTCCATCTCTCAATTGACTGAATCATACAAGTTGGACGTCTCCAAAATGTAAGACATTTTGAGATTAATATAAAGAAATTGTTTAGATGAAAATAGAAGACAAGACTTTATTTATTTAAGATGATGAACATGTATGCTTTTGAGTTTCCAACCCCAAGAACAAGGGGGATTTACTCACTAGCCATCTAGAACATATAAGCAAATAAAAATAGAGGATAGAGTAAGAAGACTTATGATGAAAATAGAAGGCAAATGGCTGGAAATAATGCTTCACTTTTATTGCTTTTCTCCAAAGTAACTTCGAGGACAAAACATGGACTTTGATCTTCAAAATATCTTTGGAAATCAATATGACAAGTATTTGTGTTTAATCTCTGATGAATATCTATGGAATATCAGTGAATTTCTATCTCTAAGACTGATTATAAGGGGTCCTTTTATAAGGGGGAGGGAACTCTTCAAGAAGGTGCTTCCAAAAGGTGCCTTTTAATCTACAGTCACGACTTTGCACAGCCGTGTCAAGGGTTTTGCACGGCCGTGCCCTTTGGCACCAGTTTTGAATTTGAAATTGGAAGATTTGCACGGCCGCTCCTTAATCAGCTGCACGGCCGCTCCAAGGTTGACACGGCCAGGTCCAGTTCAAGGCTCGGCCACTCCATGGTTTGGGGCCAAAAATGGCCTGTCATGGCCTTAAGTGCACGGCCGCTCCACAATTAGCTGCACGGCCGCTCCACCTGGATTTGGCTTTGTGTGTTCATTTTGTTTGGTGCTCCTCCATGTCTTTTATTTTAAAGTACCCAAGCATCCTCTTGAACATAAAAAGGCCCTAAAACCTGTTTAAAAATGCATGAAACATACCAAAGGCGTAAAATCTAATAAATATGGAAAGTAAGTAAAAAGTACTTAAAATGAAATGAGAAATGATGATTTATTCATGTTAAAGTACACAAAACTTAGGATAAATGACTATATAATAGTCACTTATCAGTCATGGTGTTACTCTTAGAAAGACGCAGTGTCCTAAGACAACTGTTGAGCGAAAGAGGATGAATGAAGTTCCATACGCTTCGACTATTGGATCTATCATGTACGTTATGATTTGTACTAGATCCGACGTCTCGTATGCTTTGAGCATGACTAGTCGATACCAATCTGATCCTGGTGAGAACCATTGGATGGCAGTCAAGATGATCTTAAAGTACTTAAGAAGGATAAGGATGCGTTCTTGGTATTTGGAGGGATGGAAGAAGATCTTGTTATAAGAGGTTACACAGATGCTAGCTTCCAAACCGACAAGGATGATTTCCGATTGCAGTCGATATTTGTGTTTATGCTTAACGGAGGTACGATATGTTGGAAGAGTTCCAAGCAGAGTACTATTGCCGATTCTACTACTAAGGCCGAATATATAGCGGCATCCGATGCAGCTAAGGAGGCAGTTTGGATCAAGAAGTTCATTAGTGACTTGGAAGTTGTTTCAAGTATCACTAATCCGGTGGAACTTTATTGTGACAACAATGGTGCCATTGAGCAAGCAAAGGAACCAATGTCACATCAGCGATCCAAACATATACTTAGACGTTTCCATCTCATTCGAGAGTTCATTGATCGGGGAGACGTTAAGATATGCAAAGTATCAACCGATGATAACATTGGGGATCCGCTTACAAAGCCCCTCGCACAAGCAAAGCATGATGGTCATGTGAGGTCCATGGGTATTAGATACATAGATGGAGCCTAGTGCAAGTGGGAGATTGTTGGTGTAGTGCCCTAGGCTATAGTTATGTTTAAACTTGAACCGTTATGTATCATCTTTATCATTTATTATAGAGCATGTTTATTTTGTTCATTATATGTTTACATGTTTATCATATTGAACTGTGTCCCTAGTTGTTGTGAACAACTAGTATAAGTTGGTAATGGATAATCATGGAGATGATTATATACATGGAAATGCACATTACACTTATGGATACTTGCTAGAGAATAAGTATTGGACATGACCTACTTATGAGATTTATGACATGGTCTGTTGTCATGATTAAATCTCATGATAGTCGTGTTATTGAATCCTTAGTACCTAAGATTATCATCGTCTTCCACATGATGAACGTTGCGTTTAGTATAGTCTAACACTATCTTTAAACGGATAGCAATAAGGGCTATGTTAGTACGATTGGATTCATGTAAGGAAGAATGATAAGTCAAGACGGTATTTGTCCCTCTTATGAAGAGAGATGTTTGCTTGGGCCCCTCGATGAATGATGTTGATGAAATGTGTGGCCACACTCAAGTGATTTGATAGAAATCAAATGCATTTGGATTATCACCATATTCAGAATTGAGAAAGCATTGAACAAGATGAGTTGACCTAGACCATGACTCATGTTCAATTGGACATCGTGGACAAAGGGATTGTGACATTTGATTATCAAGGAATCAAGCTTTGATGTTATATTTAATTGGGTGGACATAATGATTTGCTAGAAGTCACTTATGTCTTGTGAGGTTGATGTTTCAACTCACTACCAACATAAAATATAATTCCTAAAGGGTCACACACAAAAGAACGGATTGAAAATGGCTAAAAGGGTGAATTCTGGGCTCAAGGGACGACTCATCCCCTATGGCACGACTCGTGCTTGAGGGGACGACTCGTGCCCTATTTGCCCAAGTCGTGCCTTATGAAGGGACGACAGAATTAGAGAGTCAGTCCATTGGGGACGACTCGTGCCCTATGGGACGAGTCGTGCTCACGACTCGTGCCCTCAGGCACGACTCGTGCCCTCAGGCACGACTCGTGCCCCATTGATCTGGCAACCTGATTTACTGGATCGATTGGTAGGACGACAGACATGGCCATAAGGCACGACTCGTTCCCCTGGGTACGACTCGTGCCAGCGGCCAAAATCTGTCCATACGCTTTTCCTTTACTGGTTTGGTTTTGATTTTTGACAAGGATTCTTTCCCTAATAGTTAGGGATTTATATTTGATATAAATAAAATCCTTTGGTTAGCCAAAAATATATGTAATTTTGGGGTTTATGAAACACTAAAATTGAGATCTAGATTAAGAATCAAAGATCAAAAACACTTTTAGCCATTGATTATTGAAAATCGTTTCAATATTCGGAGATCATCTAGCAATCAAACAAGAAGCGTTCTTGGTCCGTTCAAGTGCGGATTACCGATAGAGGGTGATTACTTTATCACCAATAGCTTGAAGCCTTCGATTGTAGATTCATCACAAGGTAAAGAACAAGGAGAAGATCAAAAACCTTCATCAACGATTTTTAGAGATTCGTTTTGAGATTCACTATTGGAGATCTATTTTGAACAAACAAATCACATTCAAGGTATGTAAATTCTATTTCATATATATTTCTAATCTCTTCATGCTAGATGGATCTTAGGGCTAGAGTTTTGATGTTCTTTGTTAAATTTTTCGCTGCGTTTGTAACCCCAAAATCTAACAGGAAGAATCTCTCCCTTTCTACACACACTACCAGAAAAAGGTATTTTAGCGACGGAATTATCAGCGACGGACTAATTCCGTCGCTAAATAGCGGCGGAATATAAGCTTTAGCGTCGGAGTTATTTTGGCGTCAAATTTAGCGACGGAATTTAATTCCGCCGCTAAATTCCGCCGCTAAAACGAATATTCCTCGAATATTCGTTTAATTACCGCCACTATTTTCGCGGTTGATTTACCGACGGAATATTCCGCCGCTAAATAATTATCAGCGACGGAATTATTCCGACGGTGGAAATATATCATTTTTTATTTTTTATTAACAGCGTCGGAAATATTCCGACGGTGAAATTAAAATATTTTTTATTTTTTTTTTGGAATATTACACCGACGGAATATTTCCGTCGCTGAGTAATTAATTTTTTTTAATTTATCAGCGTCGGAAATATTCCGACGGTGAAATTAAATGTTTTTTTTTTGTTTATTTTTTGTTTATTTTTAGAACTAAATATCAAAATAAAAAACTAAAAAACATTAAAATATCATAAATATTTATGATATTTTTGAAAAAATAAATAAATGATAAATATTTTTTAAATTTTAATTTAATAAATATCATTATTTTTTTTATGTAAAATATGAAAGTTATTTTAAATTACTCTCATAAAAAAAATATGAGTCAATAAATATTATTTTTAAAAAAATAAATACCACATAAATATTTATTAATTTTAATTTAATAAATATCATTCTTTATAATTATATAAAACATGAAAATTATTTTAAATTACACTAAAAAAATAAATATGAGTCAATAAATACCCTATACCCTATACCCTATACACTATACCCTATACACTATACCCTATACCCTATACACTATATCCTATACCTTATACCCTATACACTATACACTATACCCTATACACTATACCCTATACCATATACCCTATACACTATACACTATACACTATACACTACACTATACACTATACCCTATACCCTATACCCTATACACTATATCCTATACCCTATACACTATACCCTATACACTATACCCTATACCATATACCATATACCCTATACACTATACACTATACACTATACACTATACACTATACACTATACACTATACACTATACACTATACCCTATACCCTATACCCTATACCCTATACCCTATACACTATATCCTATACCCTATACCCTATACCCTATACACTATATCCTATACCCTATACCCTATACACTATACACTATACCCTATACACTATACCCTATACACTATACACTATACACTATACACTATACCCTATACCCTATACCCTATACCCTATACACTATATCCTATACCCTATACCCTATACACTATACACTATACCCTATATACTATACCCTATACACTATACCCTATACACTATATCCTATACCATATACCCTATACCCTATACACTATACACTATACACTATACACTATACACTATACATTATACACTATACACTATACCCTATACTCTATACACTATATCCTATACCCTATACCCTATACCCTATACACTATATCCTATACCCTATACCCTATACCCTATACACTATACACTATACCCTATACACTATACCCTATACACTATACACTATACACTATAACCTATACACTATACACTATACCCTATACCCTATACCCTATACACTATACCCTATACCCTATACCCTATACCCTATACCCTATACCCTATGCCCTATGCCCTATACCCTATACACTATGCCCTATGCCCTATACCCTATACCCTATACCCTATACCCTATACCCTATACCCTATACACTATACACTATACACTATACACTATACCCTATACACTATACCCTATACCCTATGCCCTATGCCCTATGCCCTATACCCTATACCCTATGCCCTATACCTTATACCCTATACACTATACCCTATACACTATACACTATACACTATACACTATACACTATACACTATACACTATACCCTATACACTATACACTATACACTATAACCTATACACTATACACTATACCCTATACACTATACACTATACCCTATACCCTATACACTATACACTATGCCCTATACACTATACACTATACATTATACCCTATACACTATACCCTATACACTATACACTATACACTATACACTAATTAATCCTAAACCCTAACCCCTAACCCCTAAACCCTTATCAATGACAAGAACCGCTGCCCACAATGCAAGGGCGAAAAGGTTGTACAGGAGAAGAAGGTCTTGGAAGTGGTTGTGGAGAAGGGTATGCAAAATGGACAGAAAATTACATTCCCAGGAGAAGCCGATGAAGCTCCTAACACTCTTCTTTGGAGACATAGTCTTTGTAATACAACGTAAAGAGCACCCAAAGTTCAAGCGAAAGGGTGATGACATGGGCAAATTATACATCCACTTCTCGGTCGACTTCCCAGATTCCTTGACTTCCGAACAATGCAAGGCCCTAGAGGGTGTGCTGCCTCCTAAGCCTTCATCGCAGATGACAGATATGGAGCTTGATGAGTGCGAGGAGACAACCCTTCACGATGTCAACATTGAAGATGAGATGCGCAGAAAATAACAGGCGGCGCATGAAGCTTACGATGAAGATGATGACATGCACGGTGGTGGGGGCCAGAGAGTGCAGTGTGCTCAGCAGTAATGATGTGGGTCTTTGTTTTCTGGATATCTTAGTTATGACTTATGAGACAATAATCTCCAGAGTGTTGTCTTCATCTTGGTTAGTCCCTAGTTTTGGACTAATCTTGTTTTTGTTTTATTTTGGATAAAAAATTTAAAATTGTATGCAATTTACCAATTTGGGAATAGCTCCAAACCCTAAACCCTAAACCCTAAACCCTAAGCTCCAAACCCTAAACCCTAAACCCTAAGCTCCAAACCCTAAACCCTAAACCCTAAGCTCCAAACCCTAAACCCTAAGCTCCAAACCCTAAACCCTAAACCCTAAACCCTAAACCCTAAGCTCCAAACCCTAAACCCTAAACCCTAAGCTCCAAACCCTAAACCCTAAGCTCCAAACCCTAAACCCTGAACCCTAAACCCTAAACCCTAAACCCTAAACCCTAAACCCTAAGCTCCAAACCCTAAACCCTAAACCCTAAGCTCCAAACCCTAAACCCTAAACCCTAAGCTCCAAACCCTAAACCCTAAACCCTAAACCCTAAGCTCCAAACCCTAAACCCTAAACCCTAAACCCTAAACCCTAAGCTCCAAACCCTAAACCCTAAACCCTAAGCTCCAAACCCTAAACCCTAAACCCTAAACCCTAAACCCTAAGCTCCAAACCCTAAACCCTAAACCCTAAACCCTAAACCCTAAATTTATACCAAGGAGCATCAGTTCAGTTGGTAAGAGCCTACGACTTCCTCCGGGAGGTCTCGTGTTCAAACCCTGGCAGAATGAAACTAGGTATATTAATTTAATTGTGGGAAAAAAATCCCCCTCCCCTTTGTTGGGAGTTAATTTTTTTTTACCAAGGAGCATCAGTTCAGTTGGTAAGAGCCTACGACTTCCTCCGGGAGGTCTCGTGTTCAAACCCTGGCAGAATGAAACTAGGTATATTAATTTAATTGTGGGAAAAAAATCCCCCTCCCCTTTGTTGGGAGTTAAATTTTATGAAACTAGGTATATTAATTTAATTGTGGGAAAAAAATCCCCCTCCCCTTTGTTGGGAGTTAAATTTTACCAAGGAGCATCAGTTCAGTTGGTAAGAGCCTACGACTTCCTCCGGGAGGTCTCGTGTTCAAACCCTGGCAGAATGAAACTAGGTATATTAATTTAATTGTGGGAAAAAAATCCCCCTCCCCTTTGTTGGGAGTTAAATTTTTCCAAGGAGCATCAGTTCAGTTGGTAAGAGCCTACGACTTCCTCCGGGAGGTCTCGTGTTCGAACCCTGGTAGAATGAAACTAGGTATATTAATTTTATAATGGGCAAAAAAACCCCTCCCCTTTGTTGGGAGTTAAATTTTTAAACCCTTTATTTTTTTGACCAAGGAGCATCAGTTCAGTTGGTAAGAGCCTACGACTTCCTCCGGGAGGTCTCGTGTTCAAACCCTGGCAGAATGAAACTAGGTATATTAATTTAATTGTGGGAAAAAAATCCCCCTCCCCTTTGTTGGGAGTTAAATTTTTTTTAAAAAAAGGTGAACTAGGTATATTAATTTAATAGTGGGCAAAAAAACCCCCTCCCCTTAGTTGGGAGTTAAATTTTTTGTGTTCAAACCCTGGCAGAATGAAACTAGGTATATTAATTTAATTGTGGGAAAAAAATCCCCCTCCCCTTTGTTGGGAGTTAAATTTTTTTTTTACCAAGGAGCATCAGTTCAGTTGGTAAGAGCCTACGACTTCCTCCGGGAGGTCTCGTGTTCGAACCCTGGCAGAATGAAACTAGGTATATTAATTTAATAATGGGCAAAAAAAACCCCTCCCCTTTGTTGGGAGTTAAATTTTACCAAGGAGCATCAGTTCAGTTGGTAAGAGCCTACGACTTCCTCCGGGAGGTCTCGTGTTCAAACCCTGGCAGAATGAAACTAGGTATATTAATTTAATTGTGGGAAAAAAATCCCCCTCCCCTTTGTTGGGAGTTAAATTTACCAAGGAGCATCAGTTCAGTTGGTAAGAGCCTACGACTTCCTCCGAGAGGTCTCGTGTTCGAACCCTGGCAGAATGAAACTAGGTATATTAATTTAATAGTGGGCAAAAAATCCCCCTCCCCTTTGTTGGGAGTTAAATTTTTCTTTTTCCAATTATTATGGGAGGGGCACCAACATGAAGGCGGAGATTTTGGCCCTTCGGGATGGGTTGAGATTATGTCGGGAATTTCATTTCAGTTCGGTGCTTGTAGAGTCGGATTCTGTGGTGGCTGTGGGGATTTTAAAAGGGCGCTTCTCCAGCCCTTGGCAACACTCTTATGAGCTTAGGGAATGTGGGAATTTGCTGGGGGAATTTGGCATTCGACATGTTTTACGGGAAGCAAATGGGGTGGCTGATCGGCTAGCGGCAGTGGCACATGTTCATCATCATCATATGGTTTATTTGCTTGCTAGAGATCTTCCGGGGGATGTTATAGAGGCTTTGACATTTGATAATTACGGATGCTATGTGGTTCGTGATTGATGTGGGACAGAATTTGGTGTTGCATGGAGTTAGGTTTGCTGCAGATTTTCTGGGTTTTAATGGCTGTTTTTCTAGGTGTAAGGCTTTGGAAAATCATAATTTATTTGATGGTCAATGGCTTCATGGTGGTTGGTTTGCTGATGAATGGGTTGCTGGTGTTTGGGTGATGTTGCTGTTGTCTGTAATCTGTTGCATAGTCTGGTATACCGTGCCACAAAAGGGAACAGGCTGGGCACGAGTTGTTTCAATGAGGAAGAGTCGTGACATTTTGCATGGGAGTTGCTGGAATAAAGGAGCGTCCGCTCCTATTTAGTGGGAGCGTCCGCTCCAATTTGGTTTTTGGGCCGGAATTGTAGGCCTTGGGGATGGGCCACTGGCTTGGAAGATGGGGCTAGTGGCCGGCTTGGTGGTTTCATTTTGGGGCCACGCTTGGCCTATCCTGTCTTGGATTTGGCCAGCTTCAATTTGGGGTATCTTTCGTTCGTAATTTAATTACGTTGGGTTTAGAGTCGGGCTTTTTACTACCCGCTCATTATTGTAATTTTTTCTCTATTTAATAAAAGCTTCCAGGTGTCGTCCTGGTTTAAAAAAAAAAAAAAAAAACCCTAAACCCTAAGCTCCAAACCCTAAACCCTAAACCCTAAACCCTAAACCCTAAGCTCCAAACCCTAAACCCTAAACCCTAAGCTCCAAACCTTAAACCCTAAACCCTAAACCCTAAGCTCCAAACCCTAAACCCTAAACCCTAAACCCTAAGCTCCAAACCCTAAACCCTAAACCCTAAGCTCCAAACCCTAAACCCTAAACCCTAAGCTCCAAACCCTAAACCCTAAACCCTAAACCCTAAGCTCCAAACCCTAAACCCTAAACCCTAAACCCTAAGCTCCAAACCCTAAACCCTAAACCCTAAGCTCCAAACCCTAAACCCTAAACCCTAAACCCTAAACCCAAAATCCTAAATCCTAAACCCTAAACCCTAAATGTATAGTGTAAAGGGTATAGGGTATAGGGTATAGGGTATAGGGTATAGGGTATAGGGTTTAGGCGGTTCACGGTTTAGGCGGTTCACGGTTGCTCGGCCGAGTCTTTGGTGCTGCTCGGCCGAGCAACCCTTTTAGGGTTTAGGGGTTGAGGGTTGCTCGGCCGAGTCTTTGGTGTTGCTCGGCCGAGCATATCATTTTTCAGTTAATTTTTTTAACGGTTTTTTGAAAAAAGTTAACTTTTATTTTTTTTCAATTTTTTTTTGGATAGATAAGACTATTTTAAACTTAAGTTTACTACATACATTTTTTACAAAAAGGTTTATAAAAAAAGTTATGAATTTTTAAAGAAATGAAAGTTAACGGTTTTTTGAAAAAAGTTAACTTTTAATTTTTTTCAATTTTTTTTTTGGATAAATAAGACTATTTTAAACTTAAGTTATCTACATACATTTTTTGAAAAAAGGTTTATAAAAAAAGTTATGAATTTTTAAAGAAATGAAAGTTAACGGTTTTTTGAAAAAATTAACTTTTAATTTTTTTCAATTTTTTTTGGATAAATAAGACTATTTTAAACTTAAGTTATCTACATACATTTTTTGAAAAAAGGTTTATAAAAAAAGTTATGAATTTTGAAAGAAAGAAAACTTAACTTTTTTTAAAAAAACCGTTTAAAGAAATAACTTTCATATTTTATATAAATAAAAATAATGATATTTATTAAATTAAAATTAATAAATATTTATTATTTATTTATTGTGAATGCTTTAGATTATTTTTAATATCCGTCGTTTTATATATATTGTGAATGCTTTAGATTATTAGAACTTTAAAGTTTTATATGTATTGTGAATGCTTTATATTATTAATAGTTTAAAGTTTTATATGTATTGTGAATGCTTTAGATTATTAGAACTTTAAAAATTTAGATGTATTGTGAATATATTGTTTCCTATTGTTAAAGTTGTATATTTTAATATTTTTACTGTAATACAGATATGAGTTCTAGTAGAAAGGGCAAGGGTAAGAAGACTAAGCCTATTTACACATTGATTACTGGGACGCAAGCGTCCCGATCCGGTAGCGATGATGTCGACCCTTCACGCAGTAGTACTAGCTCCACCTCTGGGGCCGGTACTCAGACTGCATCGATTCCGAGGGGAGGATATTTGTCGTGATATCATCACTTTATGACCGATAAGTAACTCTTCATTAATTTGATATAAGTTGGTTCCTTTTTGCTTTATATATAATTCATTATTTAAGTTAAAATGTTATTGTATAAATATACTTGGCAGGTTTGTAGGTGGATACCCCACCACAGGGACTAAGATCGGGCAATACTGGCGGTCTCGAAAAATGACCGAGTTTTGGCCCAACTGGAAAAAATTGCCACAGAGGCAGAAGGACGATGCGTGGGATGAGTTTAAGGTAATGTGTTAATGGTTTTTATTTAAAACTTAAATGTTAGTTTGTTATTAAAATGTTATAATTAATAATGATTATACTCTTTTAGTTTTGTAATGTTATCATTATATGTTGTAGGCTAAATATTATTGGGCACCAGACATCAGCGAGGCGACGGCTAGATATGTTTTCGATGAGCAGGCTCACAAGCTATTTAAGGATTTTATTTGTAACATATTTATCTATCCTTAATTAGTTTAATTAACAATGATTATACTCTTTTAATTTTATAATGTCATCATTATATGTTTACGAGATATTCATATTTTTTATAGGTACCACGAAGAAAAATTATTATACTACTCGGCTCGCGGCGGGAGAACTGCCCTTGTGTCCTACTTTTATGACCGATGAGGTGTTTCGTCAATTTTGCGAATATTGGGGGTCGGATGCGGCGAATGCTATATTCGAACAGGCCAAGGCCAATAGAGCAGGCTCCTCGGGGTCGGCGGCGTTGCATACCGGGGGGACGCTCACGGTCGCCGAGCATCACGACCGCATGGTATGTATGTTAATTTAAATGTAGTAGTGTATGGATGCTTTTAAATAGGTTTATGTACGTATGTTAGCTGGGAGCCATGTTGATGCTATGAAATCCATAATTTTAGTGTAAATGTAGTGTATGCATGCTTTTAAATCAGTTTAAATGTTGCATTTATACAATTTCAAAGTAATAATCTCGCTTATTTTATTTATAGGAAAGGGAGTATGGTCCGAATATCAGTTTTGTGGATGTTTACGCTAGCACCCATATTCGGAGTTCTACAGCGCCCGATCAACCTCCGCAATGGGTTGACGATCGATCTGCTAATGCCTTTGTAAGTAAACTATCATTAAATGACTTGATTTTGAATATGTAAATTTATTTATGTACCTTACATTGTGTATATGATTATAATTGTTTGTTTTATTTTGACAGCCGCATATCAAGCCGCCGTTGTTCCCCGAAGGAACGCCTCCGCGAGCCCGTCCCCTTCGTGCCTGATGTTTGGCACGAGGTCACCTCTCAGGGACATCCAAGGAGAGGAGCCCGAGTGTTAGGGATGGGGGATTACGGGCGGCAATGCCCGTCGACGTCGACCGGCCGTCGGCGAAATGTAGTCCAGCCCACGTTTCATGATCCGAGGGTCGACACTCTGGAGGCTACGTTGGAGGAGGAGAAACGCGAGCGGGCAAAGCTTGCGGATGCTTTGGCAGTTCAGACGCAGATGCAGGAGGAGAACGATCGACGTCATGCAGAGATTCAAAGACAACATGCAGAGACTCAAAGACAATTGGCGCTGTTGATGGCTCATCTCGGCCGGGACTCCCGGGGTAATTTCCAGCGTCCCCCAGGTTGATTGCGGATTTTTTTAGACATTTTTGTATTAATTTATACTTGTTTGTAAACATTTGAGACATTTGGTACCCGCGGGAGCCCCTCCCCGCCTCTCCCAACGCTCCACCCCTCTCCCCCCCTCTCCCCCCTCTCCCCCCTCCCCCCCTCCCCCCCTCCCGAATTGGTACGGTGGTATTTAGTTTTTATTTGCTACGCTGATATTTGAATTTTAGTTTTTATAGTTTTAGTTTTATAAATTGAAATGTTATATCGGGTACAAAAATTTTGGTTTATTGATATTTTAAATTATTTTTTAAAATTTATTTGAATCGCCGACGGAATTTTCCGTCATTTGAAATTAATGCTGAAATAAAAATTAATTAAATAAATTAATTTCGCCGACGGAATTTCCGCCGCTATAATCATTTAATTTTTATTTAATTTTTGATTTCAACGGCGGAAACTTCCGTCGCCGTAATAAAATTTAAATTTAAATTAAATAATTTCGGCGACGGTAATTTCCGCATTTGAAATAATTTAATTTTAATTTAAATTTTATTACGGCGACGGAAATTTCCGCATTGAATTTAATTTAATTAAATTAATTTTTATTACGATGACAAATTTCCACATTTGAAATGAAAATTTAATTAAATTAAATTAATATAGCAGCGGAATTTTCCGTCGCTGAAACCATTAATTCACCGGCGGAATTAAATTCCGTCGGTAAAAGAAAAAAATAGCGGCGGAAATTGACCCGTCGGAGCACTGCGACGAGCTGGTAGCGGCGGACCACCGACGGAATTTTTCCGTCAGTGATTTATTTTAGCGACGGAAATTTAATTTTAGCGGCGGAAATTTCCGTCGCTAAATGACCTTTTTCTGGTAGTGACATTTCACTAATATTCAAGGCATTGTGGGATGATTATGCAAATCTAACCCAAGCTCCCAAGTGTGTCTGCAACTGCACATGTGGAGCAGTAAGGAAGAATGAACAATCTGAGCAGTTGCATCAATTAACTCAAATTTTAATGACACATCTGATCCTCGGTATAGTTATTTACTAAGCATTCTTGGTCCTTCCAGTGGTTCCTCTTCAGTACATCTCCTTGTAAGTGCTCCAATTTGAGCTTGTTAGAATTTTCGTTAGAAAATTAACGAAAGTTATAACATTCCTAACAATTCCTAACATTCCTAACATTTCTAACAAAGCAAGGGCAAAGTGGGCATTGTTATTTAAGGATAAACCAAGGAAAGGAATCAAAAAAGCAAAAGAAATAAGAAAAACCAAAAATAGAAATGGCTGGAACAAAAACTGGCTGTTTAATTTCAATTTTCAAAAGATTATTCCTTGTGTCCAAAGCCTGAAGCAGCATTTAATGAACAGTGCACGCTGCACTTCCTATCCGCGCGGACATGTATGTAAAATTCAGAGGGCTATAAATTGAGCTCTCCAGTCTCAGAAATAAGAGAGAACAACAACACAACTCACAGCATTTGGCGAAAATACTTGAGAAAACAGTGAGAATTCTCTAGAATTGTCACCTTTTTCTCTTGAATCTTCCCAACTTTCACTCACTCAAATCAAACCCACTCACTCTCAAGTTCAAACACAAACACAAAAACACAAGGAAGATAGGTATAACCTCCCTCTCCTTACCCTAAATTCTCTCATCCATGCATGCATTTTCAAACTACAAAATGTAGTTTGTTCATTTTTTTGCCCTAGATCCAAGAGGATCACCATGGAAGTTCATCTCCATGGATGATCCTCTACAAGGATCAACATTTTCTTCAATGTGTTCTTACTTACTTGCAAATGCATTTTCAAAACCCTAAAAACCATTTTCAAGCACCAAATCTTGGTTTCAAAGGATAAAATTCCCCTTCCCAAGCAAATAAAGTACTTAGTCCTAATGTACCCCAAGGATGGTTTGGTATAGTTGATTCACCACTAAAATGTCAAGTGATCACTAACCAAAACCTAGGGAAATGGGGACAAGCATGGATGCAAAAACCCCCCTTAAAATCATATTTTCTTTCTTGAGAAGTTGCTGTCCAGTAGCAATTTTCCAAGACCCCAGTCCATTGTCTTAATTTTTGGACATAGATAAACTTGGAATTTGGTGTTGACTACAAAACACTTTATGTAGCCAACATCCAGATATTTCCATAAATATTTTTACTTTATTTTTTGAGTGAGTAAAACTCCCTTTTTCAAATTTTCTTTTAGAGGCCAGTTCATCAGCTTCTGGAAATCCAGATTTCATATATGAGATTTACAGAAGGTTTTGACCCCTCAAATCTTCTCCAAAATAGAAAATTCCTTCGCAGAAATCTTATTTAAGGTGTCTGGAACAACTTTCATTCTCTGAGTTTATCCAGATTATGAAGTTTTAAGGCCCTTGAATCCATTTCAAAATAAAAGGTCCACTGCCTTTTTCATTCTGGCAGAAGTGACTCTCAACTTCAAAAGGTCTTTTAAGTACCAAATCTCAATCCAAAAATCTTCCAAAAAATCATGGGATCAGTTTAAAGTCTTAAAAAGACATACCAATTTTTACTTTTCTCAGTTTCGAATTATTTTGGCCAAAACACACACACACACACACACAAATGATTTTCAGCTTGGAAGACTCGTTTTACGAGGCATTCCGGGTGCACACTAACGTCCTTCCCGGCGTGTAACATGACCTCCGAACCCAAATCTCTAATCTCGGGCATTTTTCAAAGTTTTGGCCCTTAAAACAAAAATGGCGTGGCGACTCCGTTCTTTTTCCGGTTTTATTTGATTTTTTCAAAGAAACGCAAAAAATCGAATTTTTCCCGCGAGAAATTTTAGGTGGCACATCATCACAGTGGCGACTCCGCTGGGGAACTTAGCTTTTTCTAAAAAAAAATGATATTTGGTATATTGGTGGAAACCATTAAACTTCCCGTTATCGCCTCCTAACACGAGTCGGGGATAAATTGTGGTCTAACAATCCCACGTACCGGTATCACCGTTTTCAAAAAAAAAAAAGAAAAAGCTTTTGAGGGTCAAGCTTCCGTCCCGGCTTTAAAAATCATTTGTTGTGTGTGTTGATTTTTGCACATTTTTCGTGTTGTTTTGGCCGCCTCGGAAAAAGTCAAAATTTTGACTGTCGGAATCATGTCCCTAACTGTCGGAATTCTTGTGCTTATATGCTTATGTGTTCATCAAATTTCAAAGAAAAAAAATTTCGAAAAAAAAAACTTTCAAAAAAAAAAAAATTCAAAAAAAAAAAAGAAATTTTTTTTTAAAAAAATCATGCATCATATTTTTAAGACACATAATTTTTTTTTTCTATTTTACTCAGAAAAAGAAGATAGACTTCTTGCACACTACGCGCACGTGACCGTACACTGCACACTACGTCCCTAACCCGGGGAAATCCTTGTCGCGGCCCGTTTGGTCTTATTACGCCTCTCGGTGCAAGCACGGGACTACCCAAACATCCCATGGAGCCTCGTGTCGATCATGCACTTGTCCGTGACACACTTTGTCCGAGACCCGGTTGGTTTTAGTTTGGTCCGTGTCATGCCCTGTCAGTGTATAGACCTTTCCTTTCAAGCCTTTGTCGGCATACCGACACAATATCTTTCGGGGACCCTAATCAGTCGAAGTTCTGCCGGTTTTCCGCCGCAGACTTTGACCAAGATATTGGCCGACGCCTTGACTTCGGCTCGGCGGCACAAATTATACACCGACTCCCAAAGATTGACACCGAGTCATCAAGGATTAATGATTATTCCATGCCTAATTACGGCCTAATTGACGACAAGTCAAGATCAATCGTGGACATTTATCAGTCCAAATCATGCCGACTTTACTGTCGAGCTCTCGGACATGATCTTGACTTTGACGTCAACTTTGTCCGTAATTTACATCGAATGCTCGTTAAGACTCGATTACCCGCCAGACTTTTAGGATCGTTTTTCTTTCAGTCGATAGGACCCGCTTGCCCTATAGGACCCTCGCCCGGGGCTGTCCACCCTGGGAGGTCGAAATACAGGTGGAATACGAGGGGCTTATAGACGTAGTGACGGGGCCCACTGATCCAGGATCCAGAATAGTTTGCGAAAAAGAAGAGCAATCTTTTCCAACCGATTAGGTTAATAAAACATATTTTAAGTAAACGTGAACAAATAACTGCATGTTGCATGAGCCCAAAGCCCAAACACCTACCCTCCTTCCATTCCCAGACATCTGAACCCTCGTGCCTTTTCCCCCGCAGCTCCTCACAAAGGTTGGTTCCGGACACCGGGTCATCGTTTGATTAGTTGGGAAGAGTCAAGCGCGTCATCAGCTTCGCCGTTTGTTCCGACTCCGGGTTTCAGAATGTCTGCATCAGCCGGTAATGATGGGGACAACGTCGCTCCGCCTCCCGGGACCCCTCAGACAGAACAGCAGTGAAATCAGTTAGCAGAACAGATGAGACTACGACAGGAAGCACAGCTGAATAGCCTTATGGAGGCTATCAAAAGCCATGGTTTGGCCGCCAGCCTCAATCCCGATGGCACCTTCACCGTGGAAGAAGACGAGGATGCCAACCCCACTCTCAGTCGCCCTGACTACTCCAGGATGCCACCACCCACCTCCTATGGTGCCATTACCAGAACCCATGCTCCTCGATCTTCGGGTCAGCCAGCTCCCCAACCACAGATCACCGGATCCATGCAGCCCGATGGCACAAACCAGTTCGCAGTCCCTCAGTGGGGACAAAGCCAATACGAAATGTCTTCTCATGGTTGGGGATACCTCGGAATGCCACAGCAAATTGGGACCCATCCTCAGTTTGGGACCGATCAATCCGGACCTTCACAACAACAGCCACAGTTCGGAATGCCGCCACAGCTTGGTTACGGGCCACGATCGAGCCTCCTCAGAATAATACTAGTTCAGCTGATCCTCACACAAATCCGTTCCTCACTCAGACTTCTATGGGTTACCAAGCCTCCATCCCGGTGTCATCCGAATCACCAGGACCGCAGTACCCCCCGGGTTATACACCCTCGCCTCAACCAGTCATGCATTTCAACGATCGGGGACGGCGGCACCTAAGCCTACTTATGGGCCCCACTCTGGAAATCCAAGCTATCCGGCTACAGCAGGACTGCCTCCACCCACCTTGCCAGTTGAAAATCAACAGCAGGCCGCAAGGTTCTATCCCTTTGCCCAAGCTCCTACTCATGCTCCCCAGAGTAACTCAGCCCAAGCACAGGTTTTCACCTACATCCCTGGATCGGCCGTTCCCTCCACCAGTCTACCGCCAGTGGTAGCTCCTCTCTCTAGCACAGCCACTAGCTTGAATGCCATGGCTCCGCCACAAGACCCTCATCTGGCCTGGTTCATGGAGCAACACAAGGAAATGAAAGCGCGGTCGCCGAGTTGACCGCTAAGAAATACGCCTTCCGCCTACGGACCGGACTCCATTGTTCCTCTGCCCCACAAATTTGTGATGCCTAATCTGGATCTCTTTGATGGGACCGCATGCCCGAAAACTCATGCGGACACATATACCTTGGCAATGAAGGCCAAAGGTGCACCAATCAGCGATTAGGCGACTATTTCGATCTATCCTTGAAGTCCGGTGCCTTAAAGTGGTTCTTCCGTTTGAAACCCAAGCCGGGGCTACATGGGACCAGATTACCAATGCTTTCACGAGAGAAATATAAGGCCAACTTGGAGTGGGAAACAAATAGGGTTGACCTACAAACAACAAGTGCGGCGTCCGATGAGAATGTTGGGGACTTTTACAAGCGGTGGAATCGAAACTCGCCGAAATGTCCATCCCTCCTTCCGAAGAGGAACAACTGGACATCTTCCGGTCATGTCGAAACCGTATCGAGAGCCTCCCTCGGTCACTTCCCGTACTCGGACTTACGGGCCATGGTTAACTCCGCAGGCTAAGTTTGAAAAGGCTTACAATCGGCAACCAGGCTGCGCACTCCGCCTACGAGATATCGTGCTCCTCACAAACACCGCCCTGCTCGCTTTAAAAGCAAAGAAATGATTAATTATACGGGACGGGAATGTAATAACACAACTCCTGTTGCTCCCAAAACCAGTAGAGCCCGGACCACGGGTCATGAACCTCGAAAACTTTGGAATGCCTACTGAATGACATCTTTAGGGGATCGGTGAAAGAAGGCTTGCTGCGGCCTTTGGAGAATTTCCAACCCAGAATCCGAATGCTCCCGTGGATACTACAAAGTATTGTGCTTTTCATCAAGCTCATGGACATCTAACAGCATAATTGCTTCACTTTGAAGATGGCAATCCAGGGCTAATAGAGCAAGGAAAGTTGGAAGGCCCCGAAGGGCCTAATACGATCAAAAATCCTGCCAAGGAACCATAATCAGGTAAATATGATTGAATGCGGAGAATCTTCGCATGCCCAGGAAGATGCTTGATGAAGGTCCCCAAATACCCGTGGCCAACCTCGTCGAGGATCCCGACAGTCGGATTCCCCCGGCCTTGAGGATATCGAACAAATCAACCCATCTTGGTCTCATGTCGAGACTCCTTGCAAGAATACGAGGCCCGCTATTTCTCGGATGAAGGAAGGCCAATACCGAAGAAGCTGGGCTGTTCCTGGTCAAAACATGAGAGAACCATTTACACAAGATGGTTGGAACAGTCAAGAAAAATTGAACAAGAAAGCTTCGGACGGGCGCACATCTTGGGACTTATTAGCAAAGAAGCCGAAGAACATACGGAGCCGATGCAGCTCGGCCCCTCACCGTTGCTAGACTCAAAGTCGAGCTCCGGTGGCCAATAGCGAAAAGGCTCCCCGTTGACATTGGCGGCCTTGAAGAAATCCTTCCAAGAGACAACTGAGGAGGAAGTTAAACTGTTGACCCGATCCGGGCAGATCTTCCAAGGAAATCCCAAAGGCGTATAAGAAGGCCACAGATCAAGCACCGAAAGAAGATCGCCGCCCCTATGCTAAGATAGCCGAAACCTGCACCCCGAAAAAGAGGATCCCGTGCACACCCGGTTGAAGGCACAGGCCAACATTTCCTCTCGGTCTCTACTCACTTCGTCCTATCCCCATAAGTGAAGCCGGAAGAAAGCCTGGCTCGCACTCTAGTGCCTATTGATGCTACTCCCGATGACGTGGTACGAGTTGATTGGAAATATCCACTACGGGAACATAATCACTTTCACTGAGACCTTGATCTCCCTCAATTTGGAGCCGGTCACAACGAGCCTCTCTTCACTCCGATTGGATGAACGACGCCTCCCCCGAGTTTTGGTGGACAATGGGTCTGGAATGAATATCCTCCCGGCAAAGATCATGAGCCTACTCGAAATCAAGACTACAGATTTAATGCCTTCTTCCCTCACAATCAAGGCTTATGACTCGACATCCCGAGCAGTCCTCGGAGTTGCTACTTTGGACCTCTGGTTCGGCAAGAAATTGATACTGTGGAATTCCGGGTTATCGACATCCCAATCACTTTCAATGCCCCGTGGAAGACCTTGGCTCCATCAAGTCAAAGGGTCGCTTCAAGCCTCCACCGGTGTGTGAAATTCGTCTCGGATGGGGATTTGACAACCATCTACGGAGATTTAGTCACTTTAGAGGGCACGGATACGGTGGAATACCTATTCGGGAAATCAAACATGATGAGGACGGCCTCATGCGACAGCTTCACGGTCGAGCCCCTAAGGCCCAAGTGTGCAACGTTGATCCGACGGTCACCCGGGATAAAATCCCTCCCGGTCTGAAAATGATGAGAAGGATGAGCTACACTGCCCGGTTTAGGTGCAGGTAAGCGCCCGACAAGGAATCCACAAGCTCATCGAGGTGAAAGGACAGAAAACTCGCCACGGCACAGGATATGAGACCTCCTCGGTGGACACTGCAAAAGGAAAAGGATTTGGAGCTATCACAGGAAGGGTCCCGGTCGACGACCCTAAATCTCTCCCTTTCAGTCCTAATTTGGCTGACTACTTTGTAAAGGGTCCCACACAACCGGGTAACACAAAGCCCACTCCTACAGAAGGATGGCTAAAGCTACAGGATAGCCTCAACAAGTTCAGGGGAGCCAAAGCTAACCCGGTCCGTAGAATGTTCTTGGACCTACCCAAGATACCCGGAGCTACCACTACCATGAAGAGTGAGTATACCTTCAGAGGCATGCACCCGACTGGTAGAGTCGAGAAGCTTACTACCACAACCCCGATTGCCCAGAAAGATCCGAAGCCTGAGTTCGAATTGACAGTACCAAAAGCTAAGGCCACATAATTTCCCTCAGATGATTGGGATGGTCTGATTATGCAGCAATTGTTCGAGGAAGAAGTCCAGGTGCCAGATCTGATTGGTCTCGGCTCGGTCCAAGAGATGATAGCAACAATTGAGAAAGGAAAACAGAAACAACACAGTTCCTGAGTCATGACACCCCTGACAGCGATGCCGTTAAAGAATCGGGAAACTCTCTCAGGCCCGTCCGCGACCAAAGAAGAAATGATCACCAAGCCTGGATTGGTCTCCCATCCCTTTGTGTCCATCTAGGAAAGGTCCTCCGAGTCTTTCATTGTTAAGGTCGAGTCTCTAGAGTCGTCCGACGGCCCTACGCCTGAAGACTACGAGTCTGTAGCAAGCGCTGTATTCCCTTTCGTTTTCAATGAAATGACGAACCTTTCTGAGTATCCCTTGATTGCCACTTTAATTAATGATGAATTAATTAAAAAAAACATTTAATAATAATTCATTAGATAAAGAAGCAGACACATTAAAAAAAAAATCAAACAAAAAAAAATCTTTAAGCAGGTTGTCCAGAAAGAGGAAAATCGAGCCCAAGCTGCCGAAGAGATTTTGACGAGTGTGAATCTGAGAACTGCGGAAAAGCCTAAAGAGACGCAAATTGGTAATTTCTTCGAAGGAACTGAAAAGGATGCCTTACAAAATCCTACAAGGTCCTCAATTCAAGGAAAGTAGCCCTCTTCATCAAAGAGAACATCATATGTAGATACGGGTTACCAGCCGAAATCATCTCGGATAATGGATCCCACTTCGAGGGGGAATGCGACAGTCGAGAATTACGAATAACCCGTCACAAGTCATCTCCTTACAGCCCCCAAACCAACGGAGCCGTCGAGGCAAAGAAACAAGACTTTGGAAAACATCATCCGGAAAATGGTTGTCCAAGGCGTAGATTGGCCCGATAAGTTACACACTGCACTCGGGCTACAACATCAACGGCAACCGGGCAGAACACCGTTTGCCCTCACATACGGAATGGAAGCCGTACTCCCAATCTAGCTAGAAATCCCCTCGCTCCGTATACTGCTGGAAAGCCAAATCAACGAGGTCGAATGGCTCCAGAGTCGCCGTGATGAATTGGCCCTGCTAGATGAACGCCGATTGAAAGCAATGGAACACATCCGAGCCTACCAAGGAAGAATGGCCAGAGCCTTTGACAAGAAAGTAAAGCATCGGGAGATCCGAGAAGGGGATCTCGTTTTGAAAGAAAAGCCCCCAATCCGTATCAACCCCCTCGGCAAATGGGAGCACATGCAGGTCGGGCCATACGTCGTCCGTAAGATCTTCTCCGGAGGAGCCATGCAACTTGCGGACCTCGACGGAAATCCCTTTGTACACCCAGTGAATGGTGACAAGTCCGCGTATACTACGCGTAAAAAAAAAAAAACAAAAAAAAAGAGTGCCAAAAGAGTAATACCCAACTAGGTTGAAAACCCGAAGAGGGCGGCCTCGGTAAAAAACGGGGTTGCACCAAAAAGAAAACAAAAAAAAAAAAAACAAAAAAAAAACAAAAAAAAAACAAAAAATCGACCGGGTTGAACTACGAAGACCCGAGCTCCTCAAAATGAGGGGAACGTAGGCGTAGGAAGCAGTTCGGTCTAAAGCACAAATAAAAGTCATACTTTGACATCAATACAACCGATCGAAAGCGTCCATGAAAGCGTCTCGAAAAACTCTAAAGCAATTCAAATATTCATTACAAGTTAAAAACTTTTTGATGAGTCTAAGCCCGATTCATTCCTACAACCGGCAACCCGCTAAAAGAAATTAAGATACATAATCAAACTAATGTGTACGCCATGACAAGAAAAGGGATACACGAAACCTCAAGGTCACTCCAAGCCACTCGCATCGGCCTCTCCCCTCTTCTTCCCCGCTTCGAGTCTTCTTCTTACGAACAGAAAATGTCGGTCTTCCTCCTACCGAGCTCTGGTATAGGAACAGGATCTATCAAACCCGGCCTCTGTCGGGGCCTTGGCCTTGAGCCCTAGCGTTATCTCTCATCTCCCCAGCCTAGCTGGTAGCATAGGAGTCCTCCTCTCACGCCTCTTGACATAAGCCTCATAGTCGGTCACGGCGTCTCCGCTCTGTCATGAGGGTTGGCCCTCGCCTCGGCCCTCCTCCCTCTCTCCTCCTGTCGGTCCTCCGCACCCACAATGGCCTCACGCCGCCTCAAAATAGCCATCTCCGAGTCTCTCCAAAATGCCTCTCGTACCAATCCAGTACCAAGTGGTCAAGAACACAGTCTCGGACGCTGAGGATAACCCGAGGAGGAAAGACGTCATACCTCCATGCTCGGGAAAGAAAGGAAAACACCGAAGGATCATCCATAGAAACAGGAGCCACCACCCGGTGGCTATATCATCAAAGTCCTCCAAAGGAACTGCTCTAAGCCGAACCTGTCTCGTAACCAAAGACGGAATGTAAAAGCCGGACTCGAGAAAGCCCCTAAGCATAACCACGGAGACCCGTCTCAAGCACTCTGCGAGTCTCCACCCGCCAACAAGGCACCGACCATCTGATATCTTCGTCTAGCGACCAGCCATCCAACGCTCCCATGAGCCCCGATCATCAAAATCTACAGCAACACCCCCTCCCGGCAAATGTCCAAGGCTTGATCATGTCGAGTTTCCCGAAGAATCCCCAAGCGCTCCATCGTGCACAGTGGTCAAGAGGAACGGGGCCCCCGCGCATATACCGCTTCCGTGCTGCCTATCGAGAGCATGGAAAGTCTCCCCCAGATCGAGGTACAACATCTCTCGCCCAAGCGACAATGAACGACTACATCCAGAGACCGATGACGGATCCCAAAAGAATAGACCATGAACAAGGTCCCGAACATGCAAAGTGCAAAGGCATCCCAATAGGCATCGTCGAGCAAGCCTAACCCCCTAAATCTATCGTGAGACTGAAATATCAAAATGATCGGGACCACGGATCATACCTTGCGCTTCCTCCTGGGGAAAGATGAAGGAGGATGCACAATCACAACGAAAGAAGCCCCTCCGGACAAAGGAACCGCTATCTCTTCCACCTCCGGACCACCAAGCAAGGCCCAAAATTCTTCGACGGTTGGGACCATCTCGTTGAAGGAAAGGCAAAAGACATGCCTTCTAGTATCCCAAAATGAGGAAGAAGCCCTCAGAAGATCGTAGTCCGGAATCAATTACTTGAGAGACCATAAGCACTTCACCTTGTACCTTTCTTCAAAGAAGGACCTCCTCTCATGCATAATCTCCCGGGACCAATCCTTGAATTTGTTAAAGAATGACATTTGGGATTCTTGGGACAATTTTGATGGAGCTTTTCTAAGGTTTTCCATGAATTTTCTCTCTTTCTCCCCGAAAATGGCTGTTTGGACTAGAGGTTGAAGAGGATATTTGAATTTGAAATAAAGTGAGATCAGATCTGAAGCAAAATTAAAGGACAGTGTCAGATTTCTGTCCTATCCGCGCGGACATATTTGTTCTCCATCGAAAAATCGCAATGTCAAACCGCCGAACCAAAGAGGAATATTCCGTCCCGGTTGCTTGAAACCTGTGCAAAAAAAAAACTCCCCAAACCAGTCCATATACCAAACACTAACACCCTTGCCAAAAAAACCAAGGCTCATGCAACATTGCATTCATACTGCATTGCATTCATAAAAATAAAATCCTAAATTATTACATTCCAAAAATAAAGGGAGTGTGCAAAAAAAAAAATCAAATAAAAAAAAAGTAGGTAACAATAATCCTAAATTATTACATCAAAAAAAAAAAAAAAAAAAAAAAAGAAAAAATGTGCATAAGCCGTACAAATCTCAATCCAGTCACAAATCTCAATCTCGAAAAACAGCCTAAAGAAAAAAAAAAGGAGAAATCAATCGAATCCCTAGCGCCGACGTCGTCCCCGGTCCCTCTTGCAACTCGGGCCCGCCTCCTCGGGAGCCACGAAGATCTCGGACTCGGAATCGTCCTCGTCTCCGCAAAAGAGGCTCGTCGGGACCAACCGGCACGCTCGATAGGGCAAGCCAAGATCTGCGAAAAATCATATCCGAAGGTGAAGGCGTCGGATTCCCGGACGTACGAAGACGACCCACCATGCCGCCAAACGTGTCCCGCCCGTGTGGATCCCCGAGAATGACGTGATCCGAAGGCGGCCGCGCGGGGATCAATGAGAGGAGACAGAGGAGTCTCGAAGAAGTCTACGAACGAATAGGGGAAGCCTCCCGCCCGACGGGCGCCGGCCGTGGTAGCCTCGCTCTAGCACGAGGAGCCCGCAAGCGACCATCCTCCCGATAAATCTCTTAGCTCCAATCACTTGCTTCGTCGGCTTCTCGACGACCACCTCCGAAAACCGCACAAAAGCAAAAGCGTCGAACAGTTGAAGCGAAAAATGATGACAGGGAAAGAAAAGAAAAGACAAAAGCAAAAAAAAAAAAAGAAAGGTGGGAAGGAGAAGCCATACCTTCATACCCGGACGAGGCCGAAAGCTCGTGGAAGCCGCTCAGCCGAGGATCTGCACCCTCAATCGGACCCCATCCTGGACATATGAAAAATCCGTCCGAGGGTACCGCGGGATCCCAACCCCTCTCTATCCGTAACTGGGGCATCCTCGGCCTCCTCAAAACAAATACGGGTACGGCTCAATCGCCACAAATGCCGAGAAGTCTTTGGCCGGCTCGGTAATCATCCCAGTCGCGGATCTGTCACTCGGAGTGCATCATATCGGCGGGAGGCTCCACCGGTGTCATCAAAGGCGAATTCACGCCATGCCGGCGCGTCACCCTCTCTCCCGGATAATAGGCATCGCAGGTCGGACCTCTCGGAATCCTCCGCCGCAGTCCAAATCTCGGCGCCTTTCGGTGCGCCACCTCGAAAGCGATCCCGGGGATAGAATATCATCCTCTCATCCGTCTCGGCCTCCGTCAAAGGAAGGCAATCCGCGTATCTCGAGAGTCGTACGCCCCCTGGAGCTTATCTTCTCTCGGGCATGCTTGGACCAGGAGCGCATGGCCGGATACGCCCGACGTACTCCGCCGGCCATTGTCGCCACATCGTGACGTGGAAAACTCCAACGCCCATACCGCGAAAGGTAAAGATCAAATCAATCCGGTGCAAAAGAAAAGTGTGTGCTCAAGAAAAAGTGGAAAGCAAAAAGAAAGCTTATACCTCCGAGCAAACTCAAAGCGGACAGGAGCTCAGGCCTTTCGGTGTACCTATCAAGAGCAAAGTAAAGCTCGCCGGCCCGGCTTCTCCCAGAGACGTCTCCGGCCATCTCCATGTCCTCCAAGGACCTCGGCAAGGCAAAGACTCCGTCCCTCGGCATGTCCAAAAAGGGTGCTCGAAAAAGCAAACCATAAGAAGGCCCTAGCAATACTCGGCGCCTATCCTCTCCTCCCCAGCCTCGTAGCTCACAATGGTCTCCACAATCTTCCCGTAGACCACGGCATACTCCATCCCCATCCCCTTTTTGGGAATAGGGGAAAATCCCAGAAGAGACTGCAGATCCGCATCGCTGTAGCCGTCCCGCCACTCAATGTTGCGTCCATTAAAGGACAAACCCGTGATCGCAGCGTAGTCAGAAGGCGTAACCGTAGCCTCGCCCCAAAAGAAGTGAAACGTGTGGGTCGCATCCCACCAAAGGTCTTTGCGCCAAAGCAAACATCAGGCCCTTGCTCTTAGGGAACTTGACCAATCCCCTCAAGCACTCAATGAACTCCCAAAGCCCGGTCTCAACAACAATCTGTCTCGGACTCGGCAAAGCTCCTCGGCCCGCATTCGGAAGCCGGTCCCACAAGTCAACTACAGACTCCACCGATCCTCGAGTCTTCATCTTGTTCAGCTGCTCCGTAACGTAGTTGTTTCCACCCTGCGAAAAAAAAAAAGAGAGAAAATGTCAAAAATTTTTTTTTTTTGCATTTGCATTTGCACAAAAAAAAGAAAGCATATACATGCATCATTCATCACAAAAGTTTTGAAGAAAATTCGGCAGCATAATAGCATGCAATGAACCTAGCCCCATTTTTCTCGCACGAAAAAAAGAGACAGTTTTCAGCAAATCCCAACCAACATGCATACATGCATATCACTCATCATCAAAAAAAAAAAAAAAGAGTTCTACATGCATTCCTACGGAAGTAAAAACTCCGTCCCATTTTCCATAAAAAAAAACATGTATACAAAAAAAAAACTCCGTCACATCTTTCATGAAATAGCATACATAAACAATCTCTCAAGTCATTCATTCAATCAAAGGGGAACGAAAAATTCGTCCCACTTTTCATAGAAAATCACACTCTAAAAAAAAAAAGTGCATTCATAACATGCATATCATCCGTCATTTAAAAAAAAAAAGATCCTACAAGGAGTCAACGGAAGCAAAAACTCCGTCCCATTTTCATAAAATAACATGCATACATGTCATTCATAGAATCATCATCTCATTGCAAAAAAAAAATCATCATATCAACATTGCAAGAATCCTACATTGCAACAAAAGAAGTCCGTCCCAAATTCGGGAAATCATTCATCATAATCTCATATTTCAAAAAAAAAAATGGCGAAAATGCCAATTCTTTTCTCAAGCAAAATGCATATTTTGGGATACCCATATACTCATTACAACATGCATAGCATCAAAATTAAGATTCAAAGCCAAGAACATTGCATAATTTTCGAAAAAAAAAATAAATAAAAATCACCCAAAAATCAATTTCAAGCAAGAATCGACAAAGGAATCAAAAGGATTCGAAGAATACCGTTCGGAGACTCGGATCGGTGGCTCAATGTTGCCAAGCATCGGGGTATGGCTCCTCCGCAATCGATTGCGAAAGTGCGTAGTGCCTCCTCATTCGGACGAGCTCCAATCGTCTCTCCGCTACCGGGCCACGTCCTTGGCCTTGAAAAGCACCTTCCCCGTGTTCCATTGCTTGAAAAAACGAAAAAATCGAAGGAATTTTCAAGCTTTTTTGGCCTTCAATGACGGTTTCTCTCGTTTTCTCTCTCTCTCTGCTCTCGAAAATTCAAAAAAGGGACTGAAGGAGAAGAAAGGGCGTTGGCCCTCATTAAAACCCTCTGGAATACGCTCCTATCCGCGCGGATAGGGTTGCAAGGGTCAAAATGACCCTTTTGCCCTTTAAAAATCCGGGACTCTGCAGTTTAGTCCCAAACTTGACAAAGTTAACCAAAGTCAATCCCCTTTCATCAAAATCATTCCCCGGCAGTCAAACGTAAGACCGATCTCCCTGAGAAAGATAACGAGGTCCCGTATCTTTCATCAAAATCGTCAAACGGCACTCAAACGTAAGACCGATTTCCCTGAGAAAGATAACGAGGTCCCGTATCTTTCATCAAAATCGTCAAACGACAGTCAAACGTAAGACCGATCTCCCTGAGAAAGATAACGAGGTCCCGTATCTTTCATCAAAATCGTCAAACGACAGTAAAACGTAAGACCGATCTCCTTGAGAAAGATAACGAGGTCCCGTATCTTTCATCAAAATCGTCAAACGGCAGTCAAACGTAAGACCGATCTCCCTAAGAAAGATAACGAGGTCCCGTATCTTTCATCAAAATCGTCAAACGGCAGTCAAACGTAAGACCGATCTCCATGAGAAAGATAACGAGGTCCCGTATCTTTCATCAAAATCGTCAAACGGCAGTCAGACGTAAGACCGATTTCCCTGAGAAAGATAACGGGATCCCGTATCTTTCATCAAAATCATCCCCGGCAGTCAAACGTAAGACCGATTTCCCCGAGAAAGATAACGAGATCCCGTATCTTTCATCAAAATCATCAAACGGCAGTCAAGCGTAAGACCGATTTCCCCGAGAAAGATAACGAGATCCCGTATCTTTCATCAAAATTACCCCCGGCAGTAAAACGTAAGACCGATTTCCCCTACAAATACGTCTGATTTCCCCCCAGCAAAGCCAACGGAATCTCGAGTAGATTTCGAACTACGAAAGGGCTTGATTCCCACTAGGGATACGTAGGTAGCCTATCATTAGGTCCAGCCACTCGACCAGCACGGTCATCCTTCGGCAGCAGACGTAAGACCGATCCTTTCAAAATGAAGTCCACTAGAGGACCAACTATCCCAGACCATCAAAGGAAATCATCATCATTAAGGTTCGAGGCACCTAAAATGCCATCTTCAAGGCTCGAGGCACCTAAAATGCCATCATCAAGGTTCGAGGCACCTAAAATGCCATCATCAAGGTTCGAGGCACCTAAAACGCCATCTTCAAGGCTCGAGGCACCTGAAATTCCATCATCAAGGTTCGGGGCACCTAAAATGCCATCTCCAAGGTTCGAGGCACCTAAGACGCTATCACACACAACACTAGGAAAACGATAAATCACAATCATCCCCAGCAGAGCGGATAGCCATCAGACCGAAAATGGTCATTCCTATCCCCAGCAGAGCGGATAGCCATCAGACCGAAAATGGTCATCTCTTATCCCCAGAAGAATTTCTCTCCAGCAACCGACTACAGAACTCGCTCATCAGGTTCGAGGCACCTAAAACGCCATCATCTCCAGGGTCGAAGACCCGAACTACGACTGGCTTGATTCCCATTCGGGATACGTAGGTAGCCTATTAAATAGGTTCAGCCACCCGATCACTCGATCATCCCGCCAAATATGGAGCCTTACTCTTATCGACGACCCCGCTTCCTTCAAAAGCGCCGTCGCCGAGGGGCTACTGTAAGTGCTCCAATTTGAGCTTGTTAGTATTTTCGTTAGAAAATTAACGAAAGTTATAACATTTCTAACAATTCCTAACATTCCTAACATTTCTAACCAAGTAAGGGTAGATTAGGGATTGCCAAAAAAAGATAAACCAAGGAAAGGAATCAAAAAAGCAAAAGAAATAAGAAAAACCAAAAAAGAAATGGCGGAAACAAAACTGGCTGATTAATTTGAATTTTGAAAAGATTATTCCTTGTGTCCAAAGCCTGGAGCAGCATTTAATGAACAGTGCACGCTGCAGGGTTTATCCGCGTGGATGGGATTGTCAATTTCAGAGGGCTATAAATTGAGCCCTCCAGTGACAAGAAAAGGGAAGAAGAACACAATTCACAGTTGCACCTTGGCGAAAATACTTGAGAAAATAGTGAGAATTCCCTTGAATTGTCACTCTTTTCTCTTGATTATCTTCCCAAATCTCACTCACTCACCATCATATTCAAAGCCTCAAACACTCATACATTCAAGCCAAAGCCCCAAAATACAAAGAAGATAGGTATAACCTCCCTCTTCTTACCCTAAATCTCTCATCCATGCATGCATTTTCAAGCTACAAAATGTAGTTCATTCATCTTCTTGTCTTAGATCCAAGAAGATCACCATGGAAGTTCATCTCCATGGATGATCTTTTACAAGGATCAACATTTTCTTCAATGTGTTCTTACTTACTTGCAAATGCATTTTCAAAACCCTAAAAACCATTTTCAAGCATCAAATCTCATTTTCAAAGGATAAAATTCCCCTTCCCAAGCAAATGAAGTGCTTAGTCCTAATGTACCCCAAGGATGGTTTGGTATAGTTGATTCACCAATAAAATGTCAAGTGATCACTAACCAAAACCTAGGGAAATGGGGACAAGCATGGATGAAAAAAACCCCCTTTTAAATCATTTTTCCTTTCTTGAGAAGTTGCTGTCCAGTAGCAATTTTCCAAGACCCCAGTCCATTGTCTTAATTTTTGTACACAGATAAACTTGGAATTTGGTGTTGACTACAAAACACTTTTTGTAGCCAACATCTATAGCTTTCCAGACATATTTTTACTTTATTTTTTTGGTGAGTAAAACTCCTATTTTAAAATTTTCTTTTAGAGGCCAGTTCATCAGCTTCTGGAAATCCAAATTGCATATCTGAGATTTCCAGAAGGTTTTGACCCCTAAAATCTTCTCCAAAATGTAAAATTCCTTCGCTCAAATCTTATTTAAGGTGTCTGGAACAACTTTCATTCTCTGAGTTTATCCAGATTATGAAGTTTTAAGACCCTTGAATCCATTTCAAAATCAAAGGTCCACTGCCTTTTTCATTCTGGCAGAAGTGACTCTCAACTTCAAAAGGTCTTTTGAGTACCAAATCTCAACCCAAAAATCTTCCAAAAAATCATGGGATCATTTTAAAGTCTTAAAAAGACATCCCAATTTTTACTTTTCTGAGTTTCAACTTATTTTGGCCAAAACACACACACACACACAAATGATTTTCAGCTTGGAAGACTCATTTTACGAGGCATTTCGGGTGCACACTAACGTCCTTCCCGGCGTGTAACATGACCTCCGAACCCAAATCTCTAATCTCGGGCATTTTTCAAAGTTTTGGCCCTTAAAACAAAAATGGCGTGGCGACTCCGTTCTTTTTCCGGTTTTATTTGGTTTTTTCAAAGAAACGCAAAAAATCGAATTTTTCCCGCGAGAAATTTTAGGTGGCACATCATCACAACTGGGAGTAGGTATGTTTGGAAACTTACTTATCCTTTTATTTTTCAGTATGGAACTGAATTTCTTTGAAATAAGAGCTACATCCTCCTCTTCAAGATTTGACTTGTCAATCTCAGAGGATAATTCCACAAGCTCTTTTGGAAGTGCAGCAACACTTTTGAGAGCAAGACTGTGAGTTTTGTTCTTTTTCTGAGCTTCAAGGTTTAGCTCAAACACAGTCAAAATCCCTACGATTGTATCCAGACCTACGGTATTGGTGTCATTTGTTTCCTCAATCACAACCACTTTTATGTTGAACCTCTCAGGTAAGGTCCTCAAAATCTTACTCACAAGTCTTGCATTGGAGATCGACTCTCCTAGACTTGTGCACTCATTTGAAATCTCATGAATCTTAGTAGCATATGATACAATGTCCTCAGTTTCTTCCATTCGAAGTAACTCAAACCTATTCATTAAAATTCTAAGTCTAGTAGCTTTTACACTTGGTGTACCCTCACATTGTGTTTGCAGGATATCCCAAGCAGCTTTGGCTACATTCTCATTAGTGATAAGCTTGTACATATTCTCAGAAACATGGCTGAAAATAGCACCCATTGCTTTAGAATTATAGTTAGCCAAATGTATTTCATCAAGAGTCCATTGACTTTCAGGTTTTCTTTCGAAAATTGACTCACCAACACCAGATGCAGGCTTTTTCTCCACAGTAGGAGGTTGCCATGCAACAAGGATACACATCTAAGCCCTTTCATCAATACTTTTGATATAATTACGCATCTTAGACTTCCAAAGAGAGTAATTGGTGCCATCCAAGACAGGAGGCCTGTTTTGGTGATTTTGACATTCCATAATGACTACACTTTCTGGATCAACACTCAGTAATATATCGAGAGTTGGATCTGATACCAATTGAAAGTTTCGTGTAGCTAGGAAACTTTAATCACCCAACAGACAACGGATGTGACTCCAGATGTGTCTCACAACTGTCCACACATCCACAGATAATGCAGCGGAATAAAACAAATTAAAAGAAATAACTCGTTATTTACGCTTACTGATCTATGAAATCAGCAAACTAGGCTTACGCCCAAAAACTTTTCACTATAAAAACTTTTGATGCTTACAAAAACAAATAAGTGAAAAACTAAAATACTAAAATACTAAACGAGTTCTAATCACCTTCTATGACAAGAACAACTCCCCTTTCCCAAGTAGGACCTATTCTAGTCAGAAGTAAAACAAAGAACTCTATGAAAACCTAGATGTGAGTTACGGATGTAAGGCACAACCTTCACTCACAACCTAAAACACAAAGTCGAAAACTATGAAGAATATGTATGTTTCTCTCAGAATTTCCGTAGCTTCTCTTGTGCTGAATGCCTTGTATTTATATGCACTTTGGAGAAGATCTTCAAGTAATCAACCTCTTCCTTTGTGAGATCTCTTTTCCTATAAGAAAACATAAACACACTCACAAAGAAATAGAATATTAATAGGTTAGTCCTAATATAAAACTATGTACATAAATAAATGATATTTACTTTATTTACAATGTCCTAGTCAAAGTAGGACAATAATAAATCTTTCATGAAAGTCCCAAAATCTTCTTACCATAATAGAAGTGTTTCGAATTAAGAAAACAAGAATTTGTTCCCTAAAAAGCTCACGCTTTCATACTGTTTGCGCGGGGATTAAGAAATAAAATAATGATATAAATATTGTGAGTGTAAAAGTAAAATAGGAGAGAGAATGAGTGGAGGAAATAGTAAATTATAATGGTGTTGTGAGTATTAAAATAATGTAGGAGAGAGAATGAGTGGAGAAAATAGTAAAGATTCTTTGCCATTTTAGGAAGTGTGCAGTTTGTAATGAGACGCCCAAAATAGAAAGTGTGCAGTTTGTAGCGGGACAGAGGGAGTACATAATAATAATACTTAATTTAATGATAGAATAACCTTCAACGGCTATTAAAACCATAATTCAAAATACTAACCACTATTTAAAATAACTTAAATGCTGAAAACGGTAACAATTTCTACGGCTAGTACAAACCACTAGCTCAAAAATACTTAATGTCCTAAAATAATTATTTGAACTCCAAAAGCCGCTAATCAATTAAACACGCAGTCAATCCACTCCAATCATTTATTACATGGGAGGGGAAAGAATATGAAAGGGTGAGTGAACAAAGCTCAGTAAGTTCATACGGGGTCTCTTCGGTTTCTAAGAAAAGACGACCGGAACGAACATAGTTTAACAATATATATCAATGAAAGGATAACATGTACAATAAATAGTTTAGGTACTGAGAATGTCAAAGAATGATACTTTTTCAAATAACAAGTAGTGGCACTTTTATAAATAACAGATAGAAACTTTACACACACTTGTCCGTCAATTCTAAGTACATTTGCACCTTTCATCTAGGCGACTCCGATACACCTTTTCAGGCAATCGTTGAATAAGGTTCTCTTACGCTATTATCAAAGCGCCCCCTTATTCTGATGCATCATGATAATCACATCTATAGAATTTAGGTCAATTCATTCTGGCTAGACCATTTCATTCTATAGTGAGGTCATTTAAATCTGACTAGACCCATGTCATTTCAATCTGTTTAGACCAATTTATTTAACATTGAGGCCATTTCAATCTGTTTAGGCCTTAGGTCATTTCAATGCAACGACCCCAAACATATAAAGTCCTTATCACTTGTACAAATTTAACATCATATACATATAGTGTTCATGGTACGAGAACACATAAGTCAATTTCAATTTATATAGATACACATTGAACAAAACGCATCAATGGTAAGATATTCCAAGAACGCTCATAACGAGGGAATACAAATCACTACCGGCCACTTGGTAGCATATACTTTATGAAACTTTTAGAATCCTAACACAAAGGATATGAAACAATCGAATGCTAAGGAGCGTAATCCCTTACCTTAAACGCTTGCGTTCCCTTGTAATGATTTCCGGCACGAATCTACAATCATGCAAATAACATTTCTTAGGGTAAAAGTAATTCCTATTTACTTTAATTACCCAACTTATATTATCTTGTTAACCTATGAGTTATTTCTTTTTAACTCTTCTTAAGGTTAATTAGTACCCTTTTTAGGTTTCCCAAAATACCCTTAGGGTTACTAGGTTTCTAACCCATCTTTAATCCTTCGTAATCATCTTTCATAGACCCAAAATTACTATTTACGGCTTACTATTCCTAATTACTGTTCACATATTACTATTCACGGATTACTGTTCACAGATTACTATTCACGGATTACTGTTCATAGCACCTAAACACACACACAAAACACATACTATTCACAGCACACACAAACACACACAGATCACACACACACGACACACACAATGTCCACACACACGGTACACACCCAAAACACACACGTAACCCTAATGTCAATCATCATAAACCCCAGCATGCATATTAGGTCCAACCTAAATTACTTAACATGCTTTTCAACCATAATCAATATTAGGTTTTCAATTAATAATCCTTCACCAAATATCATTGGATCATCCTTAATAAATCATCAATATTATAAGACAAACCCTAATTAAATCTCAAGAATTTCTAGGGTCTTCTAGGTTTTTTTAAATTTCAAGAATAATAATTATTAGACGAAACGAATTCCTTTACCTCGGTTTTGGTTTTGTCTTCTCTCAGCTTTTCTTCCATTTCTTCCAGCCTTTTTCCTTCTTCTTTACTTCACGCCACCACTGTTCTCTCTCACGGTTCTCTCTCTCTGCTCGGTTTCAAGGGTGCCGCCTCCCTCTTTCTCTCTATTCTTTATTTAATTGATTTAATTAATGAGGGTTATTAGGTTAAAAAGGAATTTATTTATGTAGGTTTTCTAATCCTAGTCTAATTAGATTTTCTAAGTCCACAAGGTTACTCAAGCCCAATTAACACAAGCCCAAAATTTCTAGTCCAATATTAACGCAAGTCCATTACTTCCAATCCTTTTATTTAAAAAGTAATTCAAATAATTTAATTTAAAGAAACAATTTAATTAATGAAACAATAATTAATTAAAAACAAATAAATCAATTAATAAATCAAAATAATTAACAGAAACCATCCTCCCCATGTTGCATCTTTAGTGCTGCAGTTGGACCACTAAATACCACAAGTTTGTTATCCTTTTTAAAAACACGTCTGCCTAGCACCTTCAATAGAGCAGCCAAAAAATGCCCTTCAGATCTCACTAGCGGCAGAGTAGGTGAAGGTACCACATTATTGCCTACCTTTTTCTTCAGCAAAGAATCAAGAAAAACTGGGTGCACCTTCGACCCTAACGGGAAGAGCCACCTCGTAAGCTACCAATCTAATTGATGACGCCAAAAAGTTGATTCGATCCAAATCTAGCGGTCGGTGGTGTAAGAGAACATTATCCCACATCGGAAATAAACAAGACTTGCCTCTAACATATAAGGATCCTGGGCTACTCCCCTTAACACCAATCGATTTTAAGGTGGAACCTCAGACTTTATCATGGTATCAGAGCCTGGTCCATTACACGTGCAGGCCCAACGGCCCACGATGAACCCTCCGCGCCACCCACCATCTAGTCCACGTTGTAAGCCTTGGCAAAGTCCGGCTACACGTGAAGGGGCGTGTAAGAGAACATTATCCCACATCGGAAATAAATAAGACTTTTCTCTAACATATAAGGATCATGGGCTACTCCCCTTAACACCAATTAGTTTCAAGGTGGAACCTCAGACTTTATCAGGTGGTACTCTGGCGATTGAATAGCCTGAAAAATAAACAAGAAACTTAAACTAAGCCGGGGCTTCACCGGCGAAGGCCCTTCGGCGTGAGAGTAATTTCACGGTTTGGAGAGAGAGAAACTAATTTTACAGAGTTTCGAATAGTAATAGTCACGTACCAAAATATTGAGATTATGGCTTGTATTTATAGTGATGGATAGATAGAATCCATGTTGAACGTGGACTGTAAAGAGATAAGATGTAATCCTCCTAGGATTATATCTACTAAGGAGTCCTTCTTGTTTGACTTGAATTGATGTAGGTGATTACAATCCTTATTGGGTTATAACTGCTTGTTGTCCTAGTTTAATTAGGATTGCATAGGCTACTCTGCCGGAAAGCCGAGATGCAAGAATTCCTCTCCTCGTCATATGTTAGTATGCCGAGATACATAAATTCCTTTCCTTGTCATACATGGTATGCCGAGATACATATATTTCTTTCCTCGTCATATATGACCATCTTGGCCCATGATGAGCCGGGGAAGAGATGAGGAATAAGTGGAGCCCATCGTGATGATATCATAACCGAGGAAGGCACCTCGTCCTCGTCGTCAAGGGAGGTCACCTCGTCCTCGGAGGGAGGTCTCCCCGTTGTCAAGGATGGTTACCTCGTACTTGGAAGGAGGTCACCTCGTCGTCAAGGGAGCTCACCTCGTACTTGGAGGGAGGTCACCTCGTTGTCAAGGGAGCTCACCTCGTACTTGGAGGGAGGTCTCCTCGTACTTAGAGGGAGGTCACCTCGTCGTCAAGGGAGCTCACCTCGTACATGGAGGGATGTCACCTCGTCATCAAGGGAGCTCACCTCGTGCTTGGAGGGAGGTCTCCTCGTACTTGGAGGTAGGTCACCTCTTCGTCAAAGGAGCTCACCTCGTACTTGGAGGGAGGTCTCCTCGTACTTGGAGGGAGGTCACCTCGTCGTCAAGGGAGCTCACCTCGTACTTGGAGGGAGGTCACCTCGTCATCAAGGGAACTCACCTCATACTTGGAGGGAGGTCTCCTTGTACTTGAGACTTAGGTGGCGTTTGGTTGGAAGGAAAGTGGGGGAAAGGAATGGAAAACTCCCTCTTTTCCATTCCTTTCCTCCGTTTGGTTCAAGCTTTTTAAAAAAAAAATTCCGAAGGAAAGTTGAATTCCTTCAAATGAAGGAATTCAACTTTCCTTCATAAAATCGATGGAAAGTTCAATTCCTTTGGGAATGGAAAAAAAAAAAATTTTTTTTGACCAAAATACCCCCAAACCCTACCCACTCCTACTACCCTCTACCCACCCACTACGCCCCACGCCCCACCCCCCTACCCCCCACCCCCCCACCCCCCACCCCCACGAAATTTTTTATTTTATTTTTTTTTCTGCCTACCCTCCCCCCCACCCCCACCCCCACCCCCCTTACCCCCCCCCACCCCCCCACCCCCCACCCCCACGAAATTTTTTTTTTTTATTTTTCTCGCCTACCCTACCCTCCCACCCCCACCCCCACCCCCACAAAAAATTTTTTTTTATTTTTTTTCTCGCCTACCCTCCCCCACCCACCCCCACCCCCCCCCCCACCCCACCCACCCCCACGAATTTTTTTTTTATTATTTTTCACGCCTACCCTCCCCCACCCCCCACCCCCACCCCCACCCCCTACCCCCCACCCTCCTCCCAAATTTTTTTTTAAAGGGTAAATTGGTCATTTTATATGCTTTCATTCCATTCCTATAATTTGTATTTTCAAACCAAACATGATTTGCCAAGGAATTGAATGACAATTCCATTCCATTCCGTGCCAACCAAACGGAGGGGGTTGACCAGTTTTTTTCCATTCCAATTCCTTAAGGAATTCAATTCCATTGACAATTCCATTCCTTCACTTTTTTTTCCACCGAACCAAACGCCCCCTTAGTCATTTCGCCTACTAAGTCTAGGTCGACCTAGGAGAATGACGAGAAAGCTTGGTTTGAGAAAGGTAGAGAAGCCCATTCCCCTCCTCGTACATCATACTTAGAATTATGTTTAGGGCCCAATCCACTTGGGCCTTGCCCGGACTAGTCCAAGTTCGTAACTTCGATTTATACCGTTCACTAATTTTATTTTTGATAGCAAAAGGACCATAATACCTCGCAACCAACTTCATGTTCTTTAGTAAGGCCACAGTAGTTTGTCTAGGGTTGTAACTTGAGATAAACCATGTCCCAAACTTCAAAGCTCCACTCCGTTTGATGTTTATCAGCAAAAACCTTCAGGGTCCGTTTGGATACATTGATTTTGAATTCAATAAATATTCAAATTCTATAGAATTTAAATAACTTAGAATTTGCTTTCAAAATCATAGCATTTTCATTGTTTGGATAATGTGTGGAATTCAATTGTAATTATACATTATACATAAAATAAAAGTTCAATAATAAGTCAAATATCTAGTTTAGTTTAGTCTAGTGGTATATGGTTGTTAGTTATTATAATTAATAATTAACAAGGGTTCAAACCTTGTTAACAACAAAAGTATAAAAATTTTATATTTTTTAAAATAAATAGTATATAGTGGTGGTGGTTAACGGCGGCGGTAGGTGGCAGCCGGCGGAGGTAGTTGGAGGCGGTGATTTTCAGAAGCGGCAGTGGTGGCCGGAGGCGGCGGCGGCGGTTGCCGGCGGTGGGCGGTTTCCGGTGGAGGCGGATGCTGGCGGTGGGCGGTTTCCGACGGAGTCGACGGCCGGTGGTGGGCTGTTTCCGACGGCGGTGGGCGGTTTCCGGCGATTTTCGGTGGTGGGAGGTAGCACAAATGGTGATGATTGAAAGTTGTTGTGGTGGTGGTAAAAAGAATGTGAGTTGTTATTAATTGATCAAAATTTAGAATTCAAATTATTAGGATTTAAGAGTGAATTAGTTTTGTGGAATTGAGTGATTTAGAATTCCAACACAATTCCAATTCTAAATTTTAGTTATGTTCCCAAACAATGTAATTGATTTTGGAGGCTCCAATTCCAATTCCAAGCTATGGAATTGAGGTATCCAAACGTACCCTCAATCTACTTTCGGCTTTAGTTATGTTCTCCCTAAGGAATGAAGCCATTTGATCTCTATCTTTTAAGAACTGATCCACGGCTGTCACTGTGGTAGCTTTGTGTGGTAGCTAGTATTATACCAATACTCCGCCATAGCAAATCATTTTACCCATTTTTGTGGCGTATGCCCTGTTAAACACCTCAAATATGTTTCCAAGCACCGGTTAACTAACACAGTTTGCCCATCTGATTGTGGATGATAGGCAAAACTGTGATAGAGCGTAATGCCCAACTTCATGGGCGGATTTAGTGTATAAAGTGGGGGTGCACGTGCACCCGATCAAATTTTATTTCTAGTTAAAAATATACTCCCTCCGTCCCAGCGAAAGAGCCATTTATTTCCTTTTTGGCGTCCCATTTAAAAAGCCACTTTCCCAAAAAGGAAACCTTAAATCACTATTCTCTCCACTCATTCTCTCTCCTACTTTACTTTTACACTCACAACATTATCTTTCTTACATCACCTCCCACTCATTCTCTCTCCTATTTAATTTTTCATACTCACAACATTTAAACTTTTTCTCTTTCCTACATCACATTTCTTATTTTGCGTGTCGGACAAATTTACCGACTCTTTCGCTGGGACGGAGGGAGTATAATTTTTTTACATTACTTACTAAGTGCACCCGCATATAAGATTACTTAATTTCCACCATTCTTTTAACAGATCCTATGACTAGTTCAGTTGGTTAGCTGTTAAAATTTATCATATGGTTCAAATCCTACTAGCTACAACTAATCTCAAATTACTTTTTGCCTCTAATCTAATATGAGAAATAAACTTTTTTTTCAATATTTTACTTAAATTCTTTTATAATCATATCATAAATAATTTTATTTATTATTCAAGTTAAATTTTTTGCCTCTATTATAATAAATGATTTTTTCTTTTTAAATATATTTATATTTGGATTCTTTTGCTCATTATTTTAACTAATATAAATGAATTTTATTTATTATCTATTAGTTTTTTCATCGTTTATTGTTTATAAAAAAGTAAATTTGAAACTTATATAAAATAAATTACTATATTAATTTAAAGAAATGCTTCCTAAAATGATGTCATCATTAAAACAATTACTACCTCCGTCCCAATCTAAATGTCCCAAATGGTCAAAATTGATAAGTTTGACTTAAACATTAATGAAATTTTAAAAATTGTTATTGATAAATAAATAATAACAATTTTTAAAATTTCAATAGGATGATTAGATTTGCATTAATGTTTAAGTCAAACTTATCAATTTTGACCATTTGGGACATTTAGATTGGGACGGAGGGAGTATAATGTAAATGTCGTTTTTTTTTTCATGACATAAGCTTATTATTTCCAAGTAAACAATAAGAAGAAAAGGGTGGGTTAAAGATAACATATTATTATAATTAACTTATGTTTTAAATTTGGTATTATAATCTCGTCACGTTTGAAAAAAAATTAGTTTGAACTTTTATAATGTAAATTGTGCACCCGCTGTCGAAACGTCCTAGATCCGCCACTGTGCCCAACAACTTAAATATCTCACTTCAAAACGGACTTAAGAAAACCTTATCCCGATCTGATACAATTGAAGTCAGAAGTCCATGCAACTTGTGTATATGAGAGAAGAAAAGTGTAGCTACCGTGCTTGCAATAAATGGGTGCAACAAGGGCAGGAAATTAGCATATTTAGTCTACCTGTTCACCACCACCATGATTGTATACTTGCCTTCCGCTTTAGTTAATGCCTCTATAAAATCCATAGAAATTGCTTGCCAAGCCTGTTGTGGTATTGGTAAGGGTTGCTGCAGTCCGGGACATGGTATAGTTTCAAACTTATTTCTCTGGCACACATCACAAGAAGCAACCAATTGTTTAATATCATGTCTCATTTTAGGCCAAAAGAATTTTTGCTCTACCCACTTAAAGGTTGCTTGGACTCCAGAATGTCCCCTAGCCCACTGTGATGAAGTTCTTCAAGAATTTTCTGTCTCAAATTTCTTTTATATCCCACATACCATTTTCCATTGACTCTCACCACCCCTTCTGTTAATTGATACCCCACATGGATACCACTATCCAACAATAGCTGACAGATAATAGGTTGTATATACAGATCATTCGCATAGGACTGCACCAGTTCAATCATCCACAAGGGAGTCACATGTGTGGTGGCATTGCAGCTAACCTCAACAACTCTAGAGAGAGCATCCGCAGCTCTATTCTCCACTCCCCATTTATATCTAATTTCATTATCATATTCCAAAACTACAAGAAAAATGGCTTTTCCCGGCACTTTTATTCCGGCACTTAATTTTGTGCCACCAATTTTCGACACTTTTTTAATAAGTGCCACAAATTTTCGGCACTTTTCAGAAATTGCCACAAATATTGGGCATTTTTTTAGAAGTGCCGCTAATTTTCGGCACTTTTACAAAAGTGCCGCTAATCTTCCGGCACTTTTTTAAAAGTGCCGCTAATTTTCCGGCACTTTTTTAAAAGTGCCGCTAAATTCCCGGCACTTTTGAAAAAGTGCCGCTAAATTCCCGGCACTTTTGAAAAAGTGCCGCTAATTTTCCGGCACTTTTTTAAATGTGCCGCTAATTTTTCGGCATTTTTTTTTGTGAAATACAAATAAATATAAGAGGTGACAATATTTCATTGGACACACAAGCATTCACGTGGATCACTAGCTCAAAACATCTTCACCATTAAATACATTACATCCAATGGTTCAAATTCATCCCACAAAAATAAAAGCATACTTTTCTTTGATTCGCTCATTATTGTTCACATGGATTGCCAATAAATCAATCTATACCATTAATTTTACACTCAAATTCAATGGTCCTAATTCACCCACTTTTCCTAAACAAAACCCTACCCACTTCACTACTCCCTCATCTCTCCTTCTCCCTCATCTCTCTCTGCGCCTCCCTCATTTCCACGCCTCCCTCATTTTTCCTTCAACCTAAATTGCATCTTCTTCTCCCCTAATGCACCCACTTTTCTTGTTGGCACCCTCATCTCTCCTTCTCCCTCATTCTGTGCCTCCCTCTTCTTCCTAGAAACCTTCATCTTCTTCTCCCTCTTTCTGTCCTACTCCTACGAACATAACTCTTTCTCCGCTATTATTTTCTGATCTCCACCGTTCAGAATGGGCGCCTAGGGGTTGCGAACAAACCCTGAAATTTTGAAGAAGATCCAACGGTTAACGAAGCGTGAAATCGCTTTTTTTCTGGGTATGGTTTGAGCAGTTCTTCTCCCTCTTTCTGTCCTACTCCGACAAACATAACTCTTTCTCCGGTAATTATTTTCTGATCTCCACTATTCAGAATGGGCGCCTAGGGGTTGCGAACAAACCCCAAAATTTTAAAGAAGATCCAACGGTTAACGAAATGAGAAATCGCTTTTTTCAGGGTATGGTTTGAACAGTGACGGGAATTCTCGTTTTTTTTTGTTTGAATTTTTTAGGTATGTTTAATGTTGTTTTCTAGATCTATATTTCAAGATCTGATTTTTGAATTAAAAATCTGATTTTTGAATTTTTAGAGATGGATTGTTGTGGTGGATGGATGGTGGTGTATGAATGGCGGTGGTTCAAAGTGTAATTGTTGAATTGTTGTATATATTCCCAGATATGTGTGCTTGCTAATGAACTTTTGTTTGTGACTTTTTGCAACATTGAGGTGGTTAGTGGCGGTGGTGGTGTTTGGTGGTGGCTTTGGGTGATTAAATATTGACAGCCAAATGAATTTGTAGTTGATTTTAGGATTAATTTATTTGTAAGGGATTAAATTGAAAAGAAAAAATATATAAAGACTAATTTGAGTATATGAGAAGTTGAGGAGCAAAGTGTAACTCTTGAAATATCAAAGACTGATTTGAGAATAAAAAAATTAAGGGACTGATTTGAGATTAAATTGGGGGAAGGGGTAAAATTAATTTTTATTTATTTATTTAATTGCAGTTCACAACGTTTCTAAAAAGTGCCGGAAAATTGTGGCACTTTTCAAAGTGCCGAAAATTATGGCATTTCTGAAAGTGCCGGAAATTATGGCATTTATGAAAGTGCCGGAAATTGTGGCATTTCTGAAAGTGCCGGAAATTGTGGCACTTTTAAAAGTGCCGGAAAATTGTGGCACTTTTCAAAGTGCCAGAAAATTGTGGCACTTTTAAGTGCCGGAAAGTATTGCCGACGCGACTTATTATGGCACTTATAAAAGTGCCGGAAAATGTACCGAAAATAGCTTTTATGGCACTTTTTTCACATTTGTGGCACTTAAAAAAGTGCCACAAAAACCTGTTTTTGTTGTAGTGCAACAACTTAGACACCCATTTTTGTTGCAAGATAGAGCTCATTATCTGATCCAAAAGGTATTTCAAGCACTTATGGTCCATTCTGATAATGAAGTGATTATATGCCAAGTACGGTTCCCATTTCTTGATAGCCTTCACCACTGTCAACGGTTCCTTATCGTAAGTGGATAGGCCTATAGTATTAGAATAAAGGATGATTAGACGAAGTCAATCAAAACAGGGAAGAGAGAAATTGTATTGAATGACTCAATTTATTATGATGCTAGAGATACATATTTATAGGATTATAATGAGGGATCTCCTAGAAGGAGAAGGTTTCTAAGATTGTGTTTCCTAATCTAATACAAGGATTAATCTCCTAGAAGGAGAAGGTTTTTAAGATTGTGTTTCCTAATCTAATACAAGGATTATGTTTCCTAATCTATTTATTACAATATATACTTGAATATAATATAATGATATTATATTCCTAATGTACCCCCGCAAGATGGACGGTCTTGGATAAGTCCAATCTTGGAGAGTAATGAGATGAATCGGGTTTGATGACGAGTTGAAGATGTGTTCTTGGACATGTGTGGTGTCGGATGTGGTGTCGTTCCTCGCGTTCGAGATGGTGATAGGTTGGTGCATGACCATTTCGGAGACTATGGGGTTGTGGTGATAGGTTCGGGCTTACGTATGACGGCCGAGAAAAGATTCGGGCTTACGTATGACGACCGAGAAAGGATTCGGGCTTACGTATGACGGCCGAGAAAAGGTTTGGTCTTACGTATGACGGCCAAGAAAAGGGTCGGGCTTACGTATGACGGCCGAGAAAAGGTTTGGGCTTACGTACGACGGCCGAGAAAAGGTTCGGGTTTTTCAAAGGGAGGTTGAGTGAGGAGGAGAGAAAAAAATACTCAATGTTACATTGAGATAAAGAAAAATTATGAGGGGGAGAAATAATACTCAACGTTACATTGAGATAAGAGAAAATTTTTAAGAAGAAGAAAATTTTCGAAGGGGATAAATAATACTCAACGTTACATTGAGATTAAAAAAATTAAGAAGAAGAAAATTTTTGAAGGGGAAAAATAATACTCAACGTTACATTGAGATAAAAAAAAAATTAAGAGTAAGAAAATTTTTGAAGTGGCCAAAGGGATAAGTACTTTTAGAAAATTACAAAAAGAGAAAGAAGACAAGTAAAGGAATAGGGGTTTAGTGGTTCGACCATGGGAGGAGAAAGGGTTTAGTGGTCGACCATGGAAGAAAGAAGTGTCAAAAGTTTAAGAAAAAAGAAGAAGACGGAGAAGGAGGGGGGAGAAACAATTGATAAAGTGGCGAAAGCGAATGGTGGTGGGTTTGGCGGAGAAGTTCTTCTATGGATCTATGCTCTGATACCATATTAGAATACAGGATGATTAGACGAAGTCAATCAAAACAGGGAAGAGAGGAATTGTATTGAATGACTCAATTGATTATGATGCTAGAGATACATATTTATAGGATTACAACGAGGGATCTCCTAGAAGGAGAAAGTTTCTAAGATTGTATTTCCTAATCTAATACAAGGATTAATCTCCTAGAAGGAGAAGGTTTCTAAGATTGTGTTTCCTAATCTAATACAAGGATTATGTTTCCTAATCTATTTATTACAATATATACTTGAATATAATATAATGATATTATATTCCTAATATATAGTTCTAGGACCAAGAGCTTTACTGAAATAAGCTATTGGATGGCCTTCTTGCATTATCACGGATCCAATCCCGGCATCACTTGCATCGGTCTCTACTATGAATGGCTTGGAAAAGTCAGGTAATGCTAACACCGGTGTTTAACACATTGCATGTTTAAGCTGAATAAAAGCTTCCTCTGCCTCTTCGGTCCAATTGAAACTCACCTTAATTGTTTGGGTCTAGGCCACTTCAACATGCTCTCGATCTTAGCTGGATCTGCAAATACACCTTTCTCTGTAATGACATGCCCCATATATTCCACTCTTGTCTAGCGAAATACACTTGGACCTTTTAGCAAATAGCTGGTACTGCTAATGAAGTTCCAAAGCTACTGTCAAATGCTCAACATAAGACTGTAAATCAAGACTAAAAACTAAAATGTCGTCAAAGAAAATGAGAAAGAAATTCCTCAAGTAGTCTTTGAAAACATAATTCATCAGGGCTTGAAAACTAGCAGGAGCGTTAGTAAGCCCAAACGACATTACTCAACATTTATACAACCCAATGTGAGTCTGGAATGCAGTTTTGTGAATGTCAGCTTCATGCACCCTGATCTGATGATAGCCTGATCTCAAATAGATATTTGAAAAATATTTGGACCCTATTAACTCATCCAACAATTCGTCAGTTACTGGTATTGGAAATTTATCCTTAATCGTAATAGAATTCAACCATCTATAGTCAACGCATAACCTACAACTTCCATCATTTTTCTTAACTAATAGTACAAGGGCATCAAATGGGTTGTGACTTGGTTGTATTATCCCTGCATCCAGCATTTTTTAACCATCTTTTCAATTTTTGTCTTCTGCACTTGTGGGTATCTGTAAGCTCTATTGTTGCAAGGTAAACTATTAGGCAATAATGGGATTTGGTGGTCATGAGCTCTAGAAGAGGGAAGTCCTTGAGGTTCCTCAAATATTTCCTTATGTGAATCAACCACTCTATATATCTCTTCTGACACTACACTAGTTTTAGGAGATGTTGTAATAGAATATAAAGCTGCTACCACATTGTTGGACCTTTTTTTTAAAGAGTTTCTTTAAAGACTTAGCACTGATGGACTTAAACGACGATTCTTCAGTTGATCCTCTGAGAGACACCTTCTTGCCATCCCTCACAAAGGTATGCTTAAGTTTGTTAAAATGAAAAGACACAGGGGAGAATTCTTTATGCCATTCTACTCCAAGAATTGCATCGCAGTCCCCCCCAAGGGCAATATTCTCATACAAGTCTCAAATTTTTGTCCTTGCATAACCCATTGGAACTTCCCACACTTGGCCGTGCTAGCCAATTTGTTACCATATGCTACCATTACTTCCAAGGGCAATATTCACTATAGCTTAAGGTTTTGATAGGAATAGAGTTGCTTGTAGTGCCTAGGGTTAATGTTATTATGGTTGGTGATGGATGTGGTTTTACCCATACAAAAGATATGTTTCCAATCTTATTCGATAAACAAAAACTTGGGATTTTAAAAGATATATTAGTGTTTTGAAAGTACAGGGGTTGCATTGCAATTAGGCAGAAAATGGAGGAGTTAAGCTTGTTTTGAAAGTTCAGGGACCAAAGTGCAAAATAGTGAAAGCAGGGACCAAAGTGCAATTAGGTGAAAACAAGGAGAAAAAATGGTTTTATAAAAGTTCAGGGGCCAAAGTGCTGAAAACTAGAAATAGAAGGGCTGCAGCGGGAAAAGGAAGGGTAGCCGCATGAAACACGGCTAAGGTTGCAGGGATGGCCGGCCAGGTGCAATGCTGGCCAAGAGCTGGCCGCAATACAAGGCAGATGGCCGAGAGCTGGCCGCAAGAGAAGGGTCGTGCACTACTAGAAACTGTGTCTTTAGCGACAGAATTATCAGCGACTGAATTATTCCGTCACTATATAGCGACGAAAATGATGCTATAGCGACAGAATAATTTAGGCGTCGATTTTACCGATGGAATTAAATTCCGCCGCTGAATTCCGTCGCTAAAAACGAATATTCGTCGAATATTCGTTTCAATTTCGCCCCTAAAGTGCGTTTGACTTTTCTTGACTCTACCGACAGAATTTTCCGTCGCTATTTCTTTTATCAGCGGCAGAATTATTCCGTCGGTGTTAATTTAATATTTTTTAACTTATCTGCGGCGGAATATTTTCGTCGGTGATATTATAATTTTTTTTAATTTTTTTTAAATTATCAGCGGCGGAATAATTTCGTTGGTGATAATATAATTTTTTTTAAAAAAATTAATTTATCAGCGGCGGAATAATTCCGTAGGTGAAATATCAAGGACTGATTTAAGATTAATAAAAGTTATGAGACTGATTTGAGAATAAGAAAAGTTAAGGGACTGATTTAAATTGATTGACATTATAATTTGTTTTTGATAAAAATATTTAGGATATATGTATATATATATATATATATATATATATATATATATATATATATATATATATATATATATATATATATATATATATATATATATATATATATATATATATATATATATATATATATATATATATATATATATATATATATACTCCCTCCGTCCCACCTCACTTGACACCCTTGAGGTGGGCACGAGAACTAAGAAAAAAGAATAAAATAAAAGAAATGTGTGGTAGAAAATGAAGAGATAGAATGAGTGGGGTAAATAGTAGTGTTGGTTGAATAAATTGAGTGGTGAAAAATGAAGAGAGAGAATGAGTGGTGGGATAGAGTGAATATAAAATTATAAAAAGTAGGCTATTTTGGGAAGTGTCAAGTGAGCTGGGACGGCCCAAAATGGAAATAAGTGTCAAGTGAGTTGGGACGGAGGAAGTATATATATATATATATATATATATATATATATATATATATATATATATATATATATATATATAATTTTTTTAATATAAAATGCAAATTTAGCGACAGAAATATCCGTCAGGAAAACCCTCAATTATTTGGCATATAAAAAAAATAAACACTGATTTTTTTTAATAAATATAGTGACGGAATGATTCGTCACTAATCCGTCGCTAAAATGGTTCAAAAATAAAACGACCATTTTAATAGAGACGATATATCCGTCGCAAGTCCGTCGCAAATAAGCTTTGAATTGGTCGATTATTTTACGAAATTACTGACGGATTTTAAAACAACAGCGACGGAAATATCCGTCGGTAATTAAATGGAAAATCGTCGCTATTCCGTCGATAAATTTATCGACGCACGTTTTAACATCGGATTTTTTCCGTCACTAATCCGTCGCTAATTCGATTTAGTGACGGATTTTGTGTATTTACCGACGGATAAATACGTCGGTATCTGCCTGTTTTCTTGTAGTGTTTTCTCTTAAATATAGCACCCAAGTATACCTAGAGAAATCATCTACACAAACAAATGAATACTTCTTTTTACCTAAGCTCTCAACCTCAATTGGTCCCATAAGGTCAATATGTATTAATTCCAAAATTTCAAACGTGGAACTTTTGTCAACCTTTGGATGAGAGGCTTTGGTTTGCTTGCCCTTTTGACAAGGACCACACACACTTAATTGTTTAAAGTCGAGCTTGGGCAAGTGTTTAACAACATCAAATCTAACTAATTCTTCTATTTTCCTATAGCTAGCATGTCCTAACTTTTGATGCCATAGTTCAAGTTCATTTGTTTTGGAGCTAAGGCATGATAAATTGTCACCAAATTTGTAACAATTATCTTGAGACCTTACTCCAGTGAATAGGCATTGGTTGGTGTTATCAAACACCTTGCATTCATGTTTGTAAAAATTAACATGTAAATTGTCATCACACAGTTGGCTTATACTAATAGGATTAGCTTTCAAACCCTCTACATGATAGACATTTTTCAGTTTAGGCATGTTATTCACACATAAAGTACCTTTACCTACAATCTTCCATTGTGCTCCTCCCCCATAATTCACATTTCCACCTTTGACAGTGATGTAATCCATGAGGAATTCTGTATTACCTGTCATGTGCCTTGAGCACCCGCTATCAAAGTACCATGAGCTAGCAATGCTGCTCTTTAGAGAGGTGAACACTACATTGCATTCCTCATTCTTCTTTTCTATCCAAACAAACTGACCTATTTTCTAGCGATGTGAGTGGTGATGTGAGTGCATCCGTCCACTCATCTGAGGAGCATCTTTACCCAGGTCATGAATTATTTTGTAACAAAAAGGTCTTATGTGTCCTGGTAAGAAGCAGTAATGGCACACAAATCTTTTCTTCTTGTTTGATGATTTCGTGTTGTGAAAAGTCTTAGGTTTTGAGGAACTTTCTCCTTCTTTTACAAAATTTGATTCATAGCCAAGACCAGTTTTCAGAAATTTACTCGCATTAAGAACCTCATCAAGAGTAGCCTTTCAAGTATTCATTTTTTCAAAAGTTTTCTTGGCCTTTGTGAGTTCGATTTTGGTCTTCTCAAGTTCAATGTCACGTTTAGTGAGCATGACCTCAAGTTTAGCTAATGACTCTTTTTGATTGTCATTTTCAGTGGATAAATCTTTAAGTTCACCTTTTACTTTCGATAGTTCAGTGGAGAGTTTTTCATTTACTTTTTCAAAGACGGCGATTTTTTCTACACGCTTTTCCCAATCGGCATACAGCTCAGCATACGCATCAAGTAGTTCGTTATAGTTTCCGTCATCTTCTTCTTCATTTTCAGATTTCTTGTTCAGCGAGGAGGTATAACAGTTTATAATGGATTCAGAAGATGTGATGGTAGATGTGATAACATCTGAAGCTACATCAGATTGATGTTCATGATTTGGAGGCGAGATTTCCATGATTGCTAAGTTTAGCGACTCATCTTCGTCCTCACTATCACTAAGGGTCGCACTTAGGCTCATCCCCTTTTTCTTCAGAGTATTGGCACATTCATTTGCATAATGCCCAAAGCCTTTGCAGGCTCTACACTGAACAGATTCAGATCTGTTTTTAGAAAAACTAGTGGGTTTCTTGAAAGTACTCTCATTATCCTCTTTTGGTTTATCAAAAGTAGTTGATTTTTTAGAAGAAAATTTGTTGTCCCTTTTGTTTTTGAGAAAAGAAGTAAATTTTTTTTGTTAAAAGAGCAACATCTTCGGTTTCCAAATTAGAAGTATCAATTTCATTTGAGATTTCCTCAATCTCTTTTGGAATTGAGGATGCTTTAGAAAGAGCAGAAGCAAGAGCAACACTTTCAGCTTTATGTTGTTGCTGAATGGAAATGTTCATTTCAAACATGGTTAGCTTACCCACAAGAGTATCTAAAGCCATGGTTGTAGTATCATTTGCTTCTTCAATAGCAGCTATTTTAATGTTGAACTTATCTGTGACAGTCCTTAACATTTTGCATACTAATCTAGCATTTGAAATAGGCTCACCTAGGGAGAGGCACTCATTTGAGATTTCTCTTATTCTAGCAGAATAGCTTTTTATGTCCTCAGTCTCAGTCATCCTCAAGTTTTCAAACTTGATCATGAGAATCCTTAACCCAGTGGCTTTGACACTGTCATCACCTTCACAGTGAGCTTGCAAAATATCCCAGGCTTTCTTTGCTATATTTTGATTTAAAACAAGTCTAAACATGTGTTCATCCACATGACTTGAGATAGCACCAAGAGCCTTGGAATTGTAATTAGCAAGAGTTACCTCATCTGTGGTCCATTCTTCCTCATGTTTAATTTTATACACTTTTTCGGAGGTCTCACCCTCTTCTTCTTTACTCTTAATTTCAACCTTAGGAGGGGACCATGGAATGATAATGCTAAGCCAGGCTCGTTCATCAATTGCTTTGATGAAGAGACGCATCTTGGCTTTCCAGATAGCATAATTAGTTCCATCTAAAACTGGGGGACGGTATTGATTCAAGTGTCCTTCCATAATGACCACTCTTTCTTGGATCTCACTCAGTGAAGTCGAGTGTGGCTCTGATACCAATTGAAAGAAATGGAGCGGCTAGGAAGTTCACAGGAACACGAAACTTGCTGATGTGAGTCCTGATGCTATTGCACCAGCACTAGCACAACAGAGAAATGCAGCGGAATAATAAATAAAAAAGGAAATAAGCAACGGGTTTAAACACTTATCAACAACAATATGCTGTAGACAATAAAATTCTCTTATTAAAATAATTTTGTGACCGGTTACAAAAATAAATCTAAGAGAATAACAAAATAATCAAAAGAACTCTCACAATAAAACACTCCTCTCAAGCTTGTAATCCCTCAGCCTTTCGGAGTGTATAAAAATCGTGTGTTGCAACTGAGTTATGGTCTTCATATTTATAGTAAAGGAGCCTTCTCAGATGGATAACTGAAGCCTTGATCATTATCTCTTCATTCCAATCTTCATTATCCCTTTATATCTTCTAAGCATCTTTATCTCTTTAGACTCTTTTCCAAGATATGAGAGTCCTATAAAATGACCAAAAGTAATACTAAAACATAATAAAATTCGGTTAATATGTTAGTAAATATAAAAATAATAAACATAATATTTACTTAATTTAAATACAAAAAAAGTAACAAAACATAATTAAGTCAACCTTTTTGACTTGGCCAAATGTGATGCTATCACACTTTCATTAACCTTGGTAGAGACTAGAGATCAAAGGGTTAAGAGTTTAGAGATTTCTATGTTTAAATTGTCTTCAGACTCTCTTTTTATGTTCATTAACAATTAAAGAAGCTATGTCTGAAGATGTGCTTTTTGTTTGCTTTGTTCTTAATCAAGTTACTTGGTTCATCTTCTTTCGTTACATTAATAAAACTCTGTCGTTTCCGTTCATTGTCGTATCCAAAAATTGCTTCTAACCAGCATAAACCAAAAGAAACTGATCATCTCCTTTAGCTTCCAACCGAAGTTGCCTAGAAATATCATCCAGCAAAAGGTCTAACTCAATCGGTATCCACTATTCCTTTCCATTTGAAACACTAGTACATAGTACATGCCCGTGTCCAAGGACACGGGGTTTTTTTTTTTTTATTAAAAAAAAAAATAAATTTTTTTTAAGGGCAAAATGGGAAAGGGACAAATGTATGAGGGCAAAATGGGAAATTCGCCGCTTAACACTATTCATAGTACTGTAGCACCCCTTCCCTCATTTATACTATAGATACGTATTCAATACCCACAAAATGCACCTTAAAATGTTACTTGATGACGCCACAGCTTTCGGGGTCAGGAGCGGTTCAAGGATATCTGGCTAGGATATATTTATTGGTTTGATGTACCTAGATCACAACACAAACAAGCACCGTTAAGGTCAAAGTTGGATGTTACTCCAACTCAGGCCCTCGGGTGTGAGAGTAAGAATACTGAGTAATAAGGCTTTGAATACCTTTGGAGTGTGTGTGTGTGTTTAGGTTTAGAGAGTAATAGGACTTACTCAATTGTCTATGAAACTTACCTTGCCCAAGGGGGTAAAGGCCTTCTATTTATAGGCAATACAATGGTGCTTGTTGAGGTAAGCAATGAGATCAGCCCTAGGGGGCACTTTGGTATTTGACCAGCTACACGTGTCCGCAGCTAATTGGTCCTGTCAGGGAGGGAACATTGGTATCCCGGGGGACATGGTGAAAATGACATGAGCCGTGTAGCCGGCTTAGTGCATTAAATGGAATAGTAGGCGCCGGGTGAGCCGCATTGAATGCGTGATGGGGGAGCCGGCAAGTGGCTGTCGAGCCGGTAAGCTAACTTGCTCGGTAAGGCTTGACATTAACGGGAAGCGGCATGTGTCCGCGGTCAACGTTGTGCCCGCGGTCAAAGATATATGACGCGAGCACGGTTGATGCGGGCATGACTCATGCGGGCACGGATCCGGCGACGGGGGTCCCAATGGTCCTCGATGGGGACGATGCGAGGAGGGACACGGTCTTGACCACAAGGGCCTATTTGTCCGCGGTCTTCCCTCCAGCGGTCTAGGAACTGCTACGTCACTGGTTCCCTGGTCTAGACCGAGCGCGGGCCCGGTCCAGTAGATCCGGGCTCATCAATGGCCCCTAGCTCCAAGTGTGATTATTTATGGTGCGAGTGAGGAGCTACTAGAAGCTCGGTCTGCTCCAATTGCTCCTCGAGCGAGCACCGATGTCGGCGTTTTTGTTGTCTGTTGCTTGGCCCCATGGGCCAAAGGGAACGTTCGGGAGGCACCGGTGAGTGACACGTGGTCCCTTGCATGGCGTGCCTCCCGGTTAACGAGTGGGCCCCTTGGCGAGATGAAAAGACGGGTTAGTGGTACGTACGAGGGTACGTGTCGCTCATTCAAGGGGGGCAATAAATGCAAAGGGTATTTAATTTTTCGAATTTTCAAACGTTGGAGACGGTTCAGGGTTCGAGGTAGGATTTGTGGGCTAATTAATACGGGTTAACGGGTTAACCCGTATAGGTAGGCCTTATAAATACCAAACCCTTAAACCTCAAACCCTTTTTACCGTTTCCAACCCTTCAGAGAGCCTTTGAGAGAAATTTCTTGCTGCGATTTTCTTGCTACTGCTTTCTGAATCCTTCTCTCAATCTTTCTCTCGTAAGTAACGTTGGGTGCTTTCTTCTTCATCTCCTTCTGTTTTTTCTTTTATTTCTGGTTTCTGAATAATGACTACTCTAGAGTTTGGACCCCGCCGTCCCATAGAGTTAGGAGATGGGAGCACTCCAGATCTGTTTGTTGTTTGTAAACGGACAGGGGGGATATTTAGGAAGGTAGGCCATGGGTGGCTTAGGTTATCCCTTGAGTGCTTCCAATATTTCTGCGAAAAATCCCAATGGGGGCCTTTTGTCCCACCCCGGTTGTGGGAGGCCAAGGATAAAAGGGTAAAAAGGAACGGTGATGTTTTGGTGTTGGGAGATACCAGTAGGCTGAGAAATTTTGTGATGGGGGTTTTGTGCAGGTTTCCCAGAGAGAGGCTCGGCTGCGAACGCCATTGAACTAGTGAGGAGAGCGATTCGCGTCCCGAAGTAGTTTGTGGTAGGAAAAGTGTGAACTAATGGACTCTGACCAATCAAGCAATTCGCGGGCACCGAGAGCGGGGACCCTGAGTGACCCTCTAGATGTTCTGCCCCTGAGTACCATCTTTCCCCCCGTTGTGCCCGCGGCCTCTAGGGCGGGGACAATTGAGCTGAGCAGCAGCGAGGAACTTGACCCCCTTAATTTCGAGGTGACTGGAACCGGTGAGGTTGAATCGGAGGTGGCCCCTGCCCGTGGTGACCCCACCGGTCTCTTTGGCTCCTCGAGCTCGGAGACCGAAGAAGATGACCGCGGGGAGGGGGATAGGAGGGCCGCGGGGACCTCTAAGAAGGCCGCTGAGACCACCAACATTGTGGATGCCTTCGAGAGCTCTGACTCCGAGGAGGAGGAGGAGGTTGTGGCCCCTGCCCGGAACAAAGGCAAGAGGCCAGCTAGGGATGTTAATCCTGGTCGTGGCCGTAAGAAGGCCAAGGAGGTGGCCACCATTGACTGGGAGGAGGAGATCTATGAGGTTTATAACGTGGACCGCAACGCTTACCGTGTCCGCACCCTTGGGCATGTTCATTTGGCGGACAAGGACAAGCTGCGGCCAGAGACCATAGCAGATGTCCGCGGGGACAATCGAGCCTGCGTTTTTTATGGGGCCCAGTTTGAGAACGGATTGAGGCTGCCCCTGGACCCTTTCTTTTACTTCTTCCTGGAGTTGATGCACTGCTGCCCATGCACCTGACTCCCAATGCCATCCGAGCCATTGTCTCCTTCATCGCTGTGTGCAGATTCCTAGGTTATGAACCTACCCTTGCCGGGCTCTATGCTTACTATCAGAACCAGATTAGCCATGGTATCCTGAGCTTGAAGGCTAGGAACTACTCCACCAGGACTTTCTCTCCTCCCTCCAACAAATTTGACCAATGGAATCAGAAGGATATTTTAGTTATTGAGTCAAGATTTGGATGGCCCTTTTCCAAACCTTCACACCCCGTCCCTATGAAGGTGGCCGCTAGCAAATATCCAGACCCGTCCTTAGCCGATGCTATGCGCACTGCCATAGAGAGGCATCTGGCCCTCTATTTGGACAGCGGGGAGGAGCCTGTATATGACGTGGGCGCCATAGTGGAAGATGAGCCCCTCTTGATCTACTCGGGGTGGCTCCTCGCGGGGAGGGCGCCCCATGCCCCCAGTAGAGATAGAGCCTTTGCCCCGCGACCACGATTGGCGGGTGCACGAACACTACCGGTTGAGGCCGATTGTAAGACACATATCTTTGGGCGGCGAGTGCGATCCTCCCGAAATAATCGGTCTACGATTCCTCTATAAAAAGCTGTTGCCAATTTAATTTGCCTTTGATTTTTGAGCTGCTCTGCTAACCATTTTTCTTTCCCTCTGAGTAGATCCTGAAGAGTATAATTTCGATGGCCCCTCTAAGTCTTTGCTCAGCGAAGGCCAAGAACCGAGAGGGCCAACAAGGAAGGCTGCCCGAGAAGAGGCGAGAATGAGATGGGAGGGGTTCCCACAAAAGATAAGGCCGTGCTGTAGCGAGCGGGAGGACGGGAGACTCTAGGCGCTCCCAGAACTATTCTAACCAGAATGCGCCTCCACCTCCCGGGGTCCTCCTCCACCCAATGCTCTCCGGGCATCATCTCCCGGCCGTACTATTGCCTCAGGGCATAACCGAGGCTTGATCCAAGAAAAGGGCGACGAGAGGCGGATCGACGCATAGGGAGAGGTCCTCCAAGACCCGGAAAGTGGTGGATACTTCTTCTCGCCCCCTGCTGCTTTGCCACCGCTTCTACCACTTTGCTCCCTCCACCGCGGGGACAATATGCTCGGTGGCCTACCCGATCTCCTCCTGGCCACCCGCGAGGGCACAGGAGAAGAGGAAAGCAGTGGGAAATGTGCCCGCCATTGAAGGGGTGGACCTGTATGCCCGCTCTTCCCACAACTCTGCTGTTGGGATCGGGCTTATCAATAGGCTCTTCGCCCCGGACTTCTATCATGCCGTGGCGGAGAAGGAGAACCCATCAGCCTTGATGGGAGACATTGGGATTGCCCTGACTGAGGTTTGATTCTTTCTGTCTGTCCTTTTGACACTGTTAGCCTTCCTTGTTCTAATTATCCTCCTCGCAGGTGGGCAATAAGGCTATGCGGCTCCGGGAGACCTGTGATAGCCTGTCCGCTGAGCTTGCCAGTAACACCAAGGATATGGCGGGCAAACTCCGCGAGTGGAGCCGCCCAGGAGAAGGTGGGGACTCTGAGCTCCCTCCTGGATGCCAAGGAGAAAGAGTTCGCGACCAAAGAGTCCGATCTGAAGGGCTTCCAGGATCGGGTGACCGAGCTAGAGGGGAGCCTTGCAAAGGCGAAGGGTCAGCGGGATGAGCTCAGGGGCCACAAACTTCAGCTGGAGCAAAGGAACTCCGAGCTCATGGTCAAGCTGGATGCCTCCCAAAAGCAAGTGGAGATCCTGGAGGCCAAGGCGGATGATCTCTCCGAGCAGCTGCTGCCTCTGACCCAGTTCGGCTTGGAGAAGGAGAGGATGCTGGCCGAAGCTCGCAAGGAGGCCATCGAGGAGTATAAGAACTCCGATGAGTTTAACGCGGAGTGCCTGGCCCAGTACGAGGCCGGTGTCCGGACACAGATCCGGAACTTCGCGGCCACGGGTATGTTCTCCGTGCAGCAGTTGGCCGTGATCGGCTCACTGGTTGCTACTGACGCGGAGTGCGTGCCCGGGCATGCGCTAGTTCCTCTGTCCGAGGATGAGGTTAAGGGTCTGGATCTCTCCGCTGCGGCCTCTCTGCCTCCTGTGGCAGAAGTGACTGCCCTTGGCCTAATCGCCCAACTGGATGTGCTGCGATTCGGGGACAACCCTTTATCTTTGGGGGATGCCCTGGCTCAGGTTCTTCCAGAGGGGCCAGCCATTGGAGATCTATTTCCCCAGCGGGCAGCTCCCGCTTCAGCTTCCGCCGAGCAACAAACTGCTCCTACTACTGAGGTGCCTCTGGGGACCAGCCTGCCTTCCCCAACTCCGGACTCCGAAGCGGGCACAGGGGGTGCGGCCACTGAGGAGCCAGAAGCGGGCACAGGTGGAGCGGCCACCGAGGAGCCCAAGGAGAATGCTCCACTAGTATAGGATTTTTGTTTTTTCTTGTTTGTAATAGTTTTAGGACTTTGTAAATACTTCCTTAACATTAATAGAAGCATTTTTCTCCACTTGGCTCCTCTACTTTTATCTTAATTGCTTGTCTCGTAGGCTATTTTGAGTAGTTAGGCAATTTTCGAGCACCTTAATACTTGCATTCTTGCCTATTACTCTTTCCAGCGTTTTTGACTTGCAATTAACTTTATACTCTCCTTCTGCGGGCAGCAGCTTAGTAGGCCCTTTGCCCGCATTTTTTGAGTTTTCCTAACTCTTTATTCAAAACCCTTAGGTTTTTTGTGAGAGTCAGCCTTATTCTTCTATGATCGCGTTTGTTTAGCCTTGTGGCAAACTTTGAGGCCTTAACCTCGTTTGTCTGTTTGGCTTTGTTTAAACTAGTTTGATCACTCTCATCCATTTACACTTATTCCCAGCCTTGCGAGCTGTGGTGTAAGTCAAAAGTAGCCAAGGCAAGCATACTTTCATAGGGCATGCAGACGGTGGCCGTGAGGCTATTGTCCGCGCAACAGAAAGGTAGGAGCATATTTTAGCATAGAGGCCCTTTAACCCCCTGGCATCTGTATCCCCTTATTGGAGGTTCTCACTTTTTTGACCCTTTATTCAAAACTCCCTAGGGTTTTTCGTGAGGGTCTCGTGGCGATCTGGTGAACGGGCTTATATGTAGGCCTTTGTCACATACAGGCATGCGAGTAACGGCCCTAACGAGGTCCTTCGCGCAATTAGTGGGTCCGGACTTCAGGTCATTGTCCCCACTAGAATCCGTAGGCACGGGCATCATGGCCTTTGTACCTACGTTCATCTATATCCACTTATTTTTGGTGGTGTCACGCGGGCAGGAGAGAGTATCCTCCCCGCGATCATAGTACGGATCGTAATGGATCTTTGTACATATATAGGCATGCGGATCCTTAGATCTTTGCGCATCAGTAAGTAGGAGCTCATATGTTGGCTCTTGAACCCACTGGCATCCGTCTGCGGGCATCCACCCTAGCTTTTGAGGCTAGTGGGTATTGATTTTTGCATCAAAATATGATGATAACTTCTCACTTATATATATATAGTCTATACTCCTTCCAAAAAATTACAAAGATTTTAAAAGAAGTATCTCTTAAGGTGGTCGCTATTCCAAGCGTGCTTAAGCTCTTCTCCCTCTTTTGGTCGCAATATGTAGGTGCCCTCTTTGACTATCTTTGTGACCTCATATGGACCTTCCCATTTCGGGGACAGCTTGTTGAAACCAGGTTGGGTCCCTTGGACCTCTACACTTCTGAGTACCCAGTCTCCAACTGAAAACTCCTCCTATTTACTCTTTTGTCATGGTGCTTCTTCGCTTTCTGTTTGTAGTTCACCATTTTTTCATGTGCCCGTATTCTCTTTCCTTCGAGATCGTCCAGGTCACACCTTCTGTTTGCCTCGTTTTGAGACTCGTCGAAGTATGTGACTCTGTACGAGGGTAGGGCTACCTCAACTGGAGCCATTGCCTCTGACCCATACGTGAGCGAGAAGGGAGTTTCTCCTGTTGAATTTCTTATTGTGGTGCGGACAACCCATAATGCGATCTGGAGCTCGTCCAACCAACGTCCTCCTCGTCCTTCCAAATTTTTCTTTAAGGCAGTCAGGACTAGCTTGTTTGCTGCCTCAGCTTGACCATTTCCCTGAGGATAGGCAACTGCGGACTTACGGTGTTGCACCTTCATTCTCACACATTCGGCAGTGAATTTTGCGGAGAATTGGGTGCCATTATCTGAAATTATTGCTCGGGAAACCCAAATCGACAATAGATGTGGTCGTGGACAAAACTGATAGTGTTATCCTCGGAAATAGTGGCTAAGCCCTTTGCTTCCGTCCACTTGGTAAAATAATCCACGGCCACCACGGCATACTTGATGCTTCCTCTAGCAGTTGGAAATGGTCCAATAAGATCTATCCCCCACGTATCAAACGGCCACGATGGTACAACCAAAGTCTGCTCTGTTGATGGTAGTCTAGGGATGTCCGCAAATCTCTGGCACTTATCACATTTTCTAACATACTCCTGCGCATCCCTTCTCATTGTGGGCCAAAAGAATCCTTGGAATTTGATCTTGTCTGAGAGGGTGCGAGCACTGGATGTCCGCCACAAACTCCTTCATGGACCTCATAGAGTAAGTTGGTGACCATGTGAGTTTTAACACATCTTAGCAAAGGCTTGGTGAATGATCGCCGAAAAAGCACCCCATCGAGGACGAGGTATTTCGCGGACACCGTTCTGATGGCTCTAGCCTTTACTGGGTCCTCGGGGAGGGTTTGCTTCTCGATGTAATCCTTCATTTCATCTACCCAGTCCCTTACTTGATCCTCAATATTGTTTATCTGTATTCGATCTATAGCAGGTCTCTCCGTGAATTCAATCTGGCAATCTGTCTCCAATTCACCAATTTCTTGCTCGGTTATTCTTGAAAGGAGGTCAGCTTCCACATTATCCTCTCTCATGACTTGGTTCAGCTCATAGTAAGTGAAATTTTTGATGAGGGTTTTTGCAAGGCCACGATCTTGAGTTAGTCTTGGGTTGATAGTATCATACTCCCCCCTAATTTGATTAACTATGAGCTGAGAGTCACTATTGATCTCAATATTCTGAACTCCCAAGTCTCTTGCCAATTCCATGCCCGCTATAATCGCTTCATATTCAGCCTGATTGTTTGATGCTTCAAATTTGAACCTCAAGGCCCTCATAAATTTCTCCCCGCAAGGTGCGATCAGAAGTATGCCCGCTCCACTGATTAATTTGCTCGCGGAGCCGTCCACATATAAAGTCCATACCTCTTCTGGACGCTCCCTTGGTTGAACAATTTACGTGCTCGGGCTTTACGGGTCGTCTTCGATTACGCTCGCTTTCTTTTTCCGAGGTCATTTGTCCGCTAATTTGAATGATGATTCTACTACAAAATCAACTAAGGCCTGCGCTTTGATTGTCTTTCTCGGGGAGTAGGTGATCTGGAACTCAGTGAGCTCTATAGACCAAGCTAGCATTCTCCCCGAGGACTCTGGTTTATGTAAAACCTTTCTAAGCGGAGCCTCAGTCAGTACAGTTATAGGATGTGCAGAAAAGTAGGCTCTTAATTTTCGAGCAGATACAAGCAAGGCGTAAGCTAACTTTTCTATATTAAGATAACGCCCTTCTACGGCGGACAATGCCTTACTTACATAATAAACTGGTTTCTGGGAGTTACTCTCCTCCCTTACAAGAACGGCGGCTCTTGCCCGGATCGATGCGGCTAAATACAAAAAGAGCTCTTCTCAGAGACCGGCCGCTGAGTAGAGGTGGTGCCCGAGGTATGTTTTGACTTCTTCAAAAGCTTGATGGCACTCGGTGCTCCATGTAAATTCATCAGCTCTCTTCCCCCCTTTGAGAGTTTTGAAGAAGGGGAGGCACCTCTCTGCTGACCGCGAGATGAAGCGGCCAAGTGCGGTGATGCGACCATTGAGTTTTTGTACATCCTTCACGCAGGCAGGAGGTTTCATGTCTAATAGGGCCTGGATTTTCTCTGGATTAGCCTCTATCCCCCTTTGGTTGACCATGAATCCGAGGAACTTGCCCGCCTTGACCCCGAAAGCGTACTTAAGGGGGTTTAGCTTCATGTTGTTGTGGCGCAAGTTTTTGAAGGTTTCCTCCACATCGAGCTCGTGGGAGTTTTCCTTAGTTTTTATGACCATGTCGTCAATGTAGGCCTCAAGATTTCTGCCTAGTTGGTTTTTAAAGACCAGATTGACCATGCGCTGATATGTAGCTCCTGCATTTTTCAGCCCAAAGGGCATCATAGTGTAGCAGTATGTCTTGCCCGCAGCAATGAAAGCTACAGAGCGGACATCTTCAGGAGCCATCTGGATTTGATGGTAGCCGGAGTATGCATCAATGAAGCTTAGAACTCTGTGTCCGGCTATAGAATCCACCAATCTGTCTATGCGAGGAAGAGGGAAGCAATCTTTGGGGCATGCCTTGTTGAGATCGGTGAAATCAACGCACATCCTCCATTTACCATTGGATTTCTTAACCATGACCACATTGGCCAGCCATTTGGGGTAGGAGATCTCCTTTATTATCCCCGCTTTTAGCAATTTTTCCACCTCTTCCTTGATGGCAATCTCTTTTTCCGGGGAGAAATATCTGGATTTTTGGTGAATGTTCTTGAAGGATGGGTCATCGTTGATTTTATGGAGGATCACGTCCTCGCTGATGCCTTGCATATCTTCCACCCTCCAAGCGAACACATCGCAATTTGCTCTAAGGAACTCAATAAGTATCCTTCTCTCCTCGCTGTGAATTTCCAGCCCAACCTTAACTGTTTGCTCAGGGAAGTGGGGATTGATTACCACCTCCTCGAGCTCGTCGTTAGGTTGAAGGTCGCTGATTTCACGATTGTGCAAGGAGTCAATGACAATAGTTGGGGGGTTGACCTGAGCTTGGGTCAGTGTTGCCATTGAATATATGATATCACGGTCAATTTCTCCCTCTATTCCTCGATCAATATAACCTCCCTCAACAGGGGCAGCCAACTGCTTCGATTTTCTGCTCATCTTGAGCTCCACCTTCGTGGAATGGAAAGAAAGCATGCCAATCGGTACGGGTGGCGGCGGGAGTGCAAGAGATTTCCCCTTTTTTGACTTGTCCTCGCCTTTTCCCTCTATCATTTTGTCCTCGCCCTCTATCTGCGGGCAGGAGGTCTGGCCTTTCTGTTCTTTCCTTTTTTCCTCCAGTGCTCGGAGGAATCTCCCGGGCTGGTTCTTGATGGTAGCAACCCCGCCCGGGGTGTTAAATTTCACCCTTTGGTGGGGGACGGACGCAACTATTCCCAATTCGGCTGAGCGATTCTGGCGAGAATGGCATTGTACTGGGAAGGAAGATCGACCACCATGAAAGTTATCTTGGCCGTCTTCTGCATGGGTTTTTCCCCAATAGCTACGTCAAACACAATCGTCCCCTTTACCCTTACAGCGTGGTTGGTGAAGCCTTCGAGCATGCCCGCATATGGAGTGAGATGTGCCTCCGTCATTTTCATTCCAACCAAAGTATGGTAGTAGAGTATGTCGCGGGCAGCTCCAGTATCTATCAACACTCGGCCTATGTTTGCCCGGTTGATTCTCATTCTGAGGGTGAGTGGCTGTGTGGAATGAAAAAGGGTGGAGGCAAGTTCACTCCTTTTGAACCCAATTTCCTGCTCTTCCTCCGGAGCCAGGGCGGGGATGGAGAAAACCTTCTCTAATGTCCGAATTTGGAGGGACAGCTGCCTACTAGAGGGAGGTTCCTCCCCAATGAAGTTAATGTCATAGTCCCCAAAATCGTCATCATAATTATCTCTTTCATTTCTCTCTGGTCCCCGCGTGTGTCGTGCCCGCTGCTGGTCATTGTTATTGGGGGCAGTATTGTTTCCCTTAACCCACTTGGTTAGCTCCCCGTTATTGATTTTCTGCTGGATTACTCGCTTCAGCTGGAAACAGTCCTCAGTTCCGTGCCCGTGGTCGTTGTGATACTCACAGAACTTAAGTCTACTCCTCTCATTTGGCTTTCGAAGCATGGGGTGAGGAGCAGGAAAGTCTGAGGCTCTCATGATCACCACCCTTGGGTCGGTGAGCTCTGTGTAAACTGTTTCGGCCATAGCCTTTTTGAGCTTTTCTGATCCCGGCCTCTGTTTTTGCCCTGATTATTGGTGTGAGCGGGCTCAGGGTGGTCTCCTGGACTTGGCTTATCCTTTCTTTAGCGAAGCTCGGGAGCGGGCACACTAGGCTCTTCGGCGGAGGCAATGGCCGAGGCCCTTTCATACATTTCCTCCACCGATTTAGGTTTACTTTGGAGGCAAAATTCATTTTGAGGAAGGAGGAAGCTGAGGCCGCCCTCAAAACATAGTCGATATCTCCTTCGTCCAGGTCCACAATCCCCTCGCTCACCTTCCTGAACCGGGATATATAATCTTTTGTAGGTTCGTTTGGTGCACTGCGTTGACACGGACAAGATCTGTCTTTGGTCTAGCGGGTACACCTGCTGCGGCAAAGGCATTGAGGAAGAGAACTACGAGCTAATTTGAATATTTGGATACAGGGCTTGAGGGCTAGCATCCAAGATAGGGCCTTGCACTGTGAAGGTCGCGGAGAGCTTTGCACATCAGCGACTCGTCCGCGGAGAATAAAGCCATCGGCCCTCAAATCTTCCCATATGACTCTTGGCATTTTTGGATCCGTCATAGGTGTCCATCTGGGGGGGTTTGCCCTTACGGATCGGTGCTCGCGCAATTTTATCGGCGAAGGCGTCCATGGTGCGGCCACACTTCGGGCGACCTTCGATGGGTCTCCCACATCTTCTGCATAAATTCCACAAACTCAGGGTTCTGGTCATCAACCTTGTGCTTCTTAGCTCGTGGAGTCACGGCCTTCTCCTTGGCCGGGGCCAAGGGTCTGGCTTTGGACCTCGCACGGTGGTTTGACTGTGCCTCTTCCCCTATCTCCTCGCTATCCTCTACATGTACCACGCTTCGCTTGGCCGGCTGTCCGCGTTCAAGGGCTGGTTCAACCCGGTTTGCCCCCACAGCTTGACTAGCAAGCGAGTTAGCGGGAGCTCGTTGGGAGAACCTTTGTGACCCTTGAGGGAACTGTAGCCCTCCATTGGCCTCTATTTCAAACATTTCCATCTCCGCGTCGTTGATGGCCATGGCCTCCGCGACCAGTTTGGACTTGGAGGCCAGGATTTCCTTCCTTCTCAGGATTTGCTCTGGGGAAAGTGGGGTGGTTAGAGTGGTGTTTTTTATGTGAGCTTGGGGAGTTTTTGGGCTATTGTTTAGTAGGCCTGGGCTTTTTCAGCACGGGCTTCCTCAGTTAACCGGTGTAGAACTCGTTGAGCTGGGGATTTTTGGGGCTGAGAATGGGCCCCCATTCTGTTGAAAACAGAGTTGGTTTGCCTTTCCCTATTGATGGTGGAGGGTTCGGCTTGGTTCTCCTCCTCTAGGGTCAAATGACCAGCATTTTTCAGAATTTGAGACATGTCTCAGAAAGACGAAAATAACTGAAAAGAAGTGTCTTTTGACAGTCAGTTGTTTAGACTACAAGGTGTATCTGAAAACAAAAGTTTTAAACGGGAAAAACTAGTGAAAGTCGGTTTCCCGGCAATGGAACCACTGATGACGCCACAGCTTTCGGGGTCAGGAGCGGTTCAAGGATATCTGGCTAGGATATATTTATTGGTTTGATGTACCTAGATCACAACACAAACAAGCACCGTTAAGGTCAAAGTTGGATGTTACTCCAACTCAGGCCCTCGGGTGTGAGAGTAAGAATACTGAGTAATAAGGCTTTGAATACCTTTGGAGTGTGTGTGTGTTTAGGTTTAGAGAGTAATAGGACTTACTCAATTGTCTATGGAACTTACCTTGCCCAAGGGGGTAAAGGCCTTCTATTTATAGGCAATGCAATGGTGCTTGTTGAGGTAAGCAATGAGATCAGCCCTAGGGGGCACTTTGGTATTTGACCAGCTACACGTGTCCGCAGCTAATTGGTCCTGTCAGGGAGGGAACATTGATCGTCTGTGGGACATGGCTGAAAATGACATGAGCCGTGTAGCCGGCTTAGTGCATTAAATGGAATAGTAGGCGCCGGACTGAGCCGCATTGAATGCGTGATGGGGGAGCCGGCAAGTGGCCTGTCAGAGCCAGTAAGCTAACTTGCTCAGTAAGGCTTGACATTAACCGGGAAGCAGCATGTGCCCGCGGTCAACGTTGTGCCCGCGGTCAAAGATATATGACGCGAGCACGGTTGATGCGGGCATGACTCATGCGGGCACGGATCCAGCGAGCAGGGTCCCAATGGTCCTCGATGGGGACGATGCGAGGAGGGACACGGTCTTGACCACAATGGCCTATTTGTCCGCGGTCTTCCCTCCAGCGGTCTAGAAACTGCTACGTCACTGGTTCCCTGGTCTAGACCGAGCGCGGGCCCGGTCCAGTAGATCCGGGCTCATCATTACTATTGTAATAGATTAAAAAAAATATAAATATCATCCAAACTAACATCGACAGAGAAGGATGCAGTTTGTTTACGCTTTACAGAAAGAAACTCTATTAAGATAATTGGCTTTACATTTCTGATCTCCGAAATTAACTCTATGAAACCAAACCAAAAAGGAATAATGTAAAAAAGGAAAATCAAGAACAAAGAAAGTGGACAGCGATATATTAGAAGGGAAAGACGGAAAAAAAGATTAACACGCAACAGAATGAGCATAACTTGAAAGAAAGTATTCAACATGGTTCCGGGCTGCTAACACTTTCTTTGTTCCTGCAATTGTTGCTCTCCTTCCCATGTCCATACTATATCTTTCAAACACGGCTTCAAATCTTGATCACGGAATTTCTCATACTCCATTGTATCCCCTGCAGTTTTCTTCACTTCCACCATGAAAAACGACGGTGTCACCTCAAATATCTCCGCATCTATGGCAAGTTGTCCCTTTCTTCCTTGCTTAATACCTTCCAACCTCACCATTCCATCTTTCTTCCTCACCCTAAAGCTTTCCATAGCCGATTCTTCCAATTTTGACACGATCGTCGAAGCTGGTTTCTGACTAGTAAACCTAGCTTCGGATTTATGATTCATATCCTTCTCAAATAGCCCGGAAAGATCAAAACCGGGGGATAAGGAGATGATATCGAAAGCGTTCAAACAAGTTGGCCTCATGATTGAAGAAGTAGAAGAAGTAGAAGAAGAAGAAGTTGTTGCCTCTTCCATCAACTTTGAGGTACCACAGTCAGAAATCAATTCGATTGCATTATGAATATCGATAATACTATCGTTAATGATGGGGATTTCAATTTGCTTGAAACCCTTTTTGAACCAAGAATTGTCCATGAGTTTAGCTAATGTAATTCTGGTGTATGGATTTGGATCAAGAATTCTTGAAAGAAGCTTCTTTACCTCAGGAGGAAACCAATGTGGGCATTTGAATTCACTTCTGCTTATCTTCCTATACATTTCCATGAGATTTGAATCCTGGAAAGGAAGATAACCCGCGAGCAGAACAAACAAAACCACCCCACAAGACCAAATATCCGCCTTTTCCCCATCGTACCCTTTCTTGTTTATCACCTCCGGTGCAACATATGCCGGTGTTCCACATGTAGTATGTAGAAGCCCGTCTTGCCTCTTTGATTCAAGTAAAGCACTCAATCCAAAATCCGATACCTTCAAGTTACCGAACTCATCAAGGAGGAGATTCTCCGGTTTGAGGTCCCTATGGTAGACCCCTCGACTATGACAAAAATCAACGGCTGCGATCAATTGTTGGAAATACTTACGCGCAGCATCTTCCTTGAGCCTCCCTTTGTAGACCTTATTGAAAAGCTCGCCACCCCTAACGAACTCCATCGCAAAATAGATCTTTGTTTTGCTTGCCATCACCTCGTATAGCGTGACAACGTTAGGATGTTTAACGAGCCTCATAACGGAGATTTCACGTTTTATTTGATCAATCAACCCGACTCTCGCAACCTTTTCCTTATCGATGATCTTAACCGCAACGCTTTGGTTGCTCTTTAGGTTTCGCGCATAGTATACTTTTGCAAAAGTGCCTTGACCGAGCAATCTCCCGAGCTCGTATCTTTGCATCAATATTGTACCTTTCTTCTCCATTTTTCCCTCCTCTTGATGAAAAACAAATCAAAAGGAAAGAAACGGAGGAAATTCACAAAGCATTAATGGAATGAAAAACCATTTTCATGCCATTAGAAAACAGAATAGGCGTGAGAATGGAAGGAATGTTAATTGAAATGTGGATGAGAAAGAGAGAAATGGGCAAAGGGAGGGGGCAATGGGGTAATAACGCTAAGATGTTGAGCGTGGAAAACAGGGTTAGAGGTGGAGAGCAATTGTTGGTAAAAGAAGTAAATATCTGTCTGAATAAGCATTAGGAAACAACAGTTATTTGTTAATGGTTACTATTTATATTTGGTTGTTTGTTAATTGTTATTGTTTTCATTCACATAATTCATGTCCAAGCGGCAAGAATGTTTCTAGGCCAGTTAATTTTTTTAGGAAAATGATTGATACACATAATTTATCTACAACTATCCATTAACTAGGGTATTGTTACTAGGGCAATTGCACTATACTGCCACAAAGTTTACCAGAATTGCAATTTAAGTTGTGTAGTACCAAAAGTTGCATTTTAGTACATTATATTCACACAAAATTGCAATCTAAGGCAATTTTGGACGACAATTAAAAATGATGGACGGCAATTAACAAATGTTAACGAAACTGATGAAAATATTAACAATCTTCTTTGAAAATTGCATTGGACACCCTCAAAATTCAATAATTGTTGATTTGTCACTATTCCATCATTATTTCTATAAAACACTCACACAAACTAAAAAATAATAAAAAATAAAAAATTATAATCATATATTTACAATAAATAATGTGTTTTTTTTAAAAAAAAGTAATTATAACTTTTAATGAATAATATAATTGTTTAAAAAATGACCTAATAATATATTATATTATCTCCTAAAAGAAAAATAGAATAATAAACTATTTATACACTAATATTATACCCCCTCCTTTCCTAAAAGTTTGTCCTATTTGACTTTAATTGTTGAACTTTGACCACAAATTTACGAGAGATTAATCATGTTCATGAAATTCTAAAAGTTGTTGTTGATAATATTATTAATGGTGAATCAATAGAAATTTTTAGAATTTCATGAACATAATTAAATTGTCATATATTTATGGGCAAAGTTCAACTAAAAAATCAAATGGGACAAACTTTTAGAGACGGAGGGAGTATTATAGTACATAATATTAAGTAAGTAATAAATATTACAAAAAAGTAAAAAGAAAAAAAAGTATTTTAAATGATTATAACCCACTAATTAACTCCCACAATCCCTCATCTACTCCCTTAATTTTCTCTCATCTTCTCCCTTAATACCCATATCTCACACTAACCCTCAACCCTCTAAATTCTTTAACACATTAATTAATCAAACTCCTCCTTATCCAGCCCTCCCTTCTCCCCTCCGTTCTCTCCCTTCTCTCCGCCATTCTGGCAGTCCCACCCCATTCCCTCCTCTCCTACAATTCTCACAATTTCGGCGACTATTCTCCTTGCACCCACGTTATACCCTCCCATCCCCACGTTGCCACCCTTTATCAGTTGCTGCCTCTCCTTTCCTCCTTGCCAGTGGTTCCTTCCCCTTATCCGTTGCCCTCATTAAGGTAGTTTGTAGGAATTTAATTAGGGCAAAAATTTTTGTTTATTCTTCTCTCAAGGAGGATATATATATTACAAGAGTTTTAGGAAAAGAAAAACACAATAAAAGGAAACACAATCCTAATTTCAAAACAATTCTAACTAACAGACGTAAACACCCGATTTAATTCCGCCGGGGGCACGACTCTTGCTAGGGAGAACGAGTCGTGCCATTGTTATTCTACTCGTAGTACACCTCGTGCCCTTATTTTCACTCGTGCTGCTTTATGGAACGACTCGTGTCTGTGGGCACGAGTCGTGCCCTTTGCTGTTTCGTCACACCCTCCTTCAAGTTGGAGCGTGAGGATTGAGGAGCCCCAACTTGCTAAGTAAGAGATCAAATGGTTGCTTCCCTACAACTTTAGTAAAGATATCAGCCAACTGCATCTTGGTTGGAATATAAGAAGGAGAGATAAGACCATCAGAGATAGCGTCACGAACGAAATGGTAATCTACCTCAATGTGCTTCGTCCGCTCATGATAAACAGGGTTCTTGGCAATGTGAAGAGCCGATTGACTATCACAGAAGATGGGAATAGCTTTGGGATGATGAACACCCAGGCTCAACAAGAAACCCTTTAACCATTTCAATTCAAGTATGAGCTGCCATGGCGTGGTATTCAGCCTCAGCAGAAGATCGGGACACAGTTGGTTGTTTCTTAGTTTTCCAAGAGATGGGGGAATGGCCGAGAAAGACAAGCCACCAAGTTAAGGAACGACGAGTAATAGGGCATGCAGCCCGGTCCGAATCACACCATCCTCGGAGCGTGAGCTAGCTGTCAGGGTGAAGAAGATTACCTTGACCGAGAGTGCCCTTGAGATACCGAACAACCCGTAAAGCAGCCTCCCAATGTTCTGAACGAGGTTCTTTCACGAATTGAGACAGAATATGGATCGAGTAAGCCAGGTCCGGCCGAGTGACGGCCAAGTAGATGATTCGACCCACGAGACGTCGATAACGTTCTGGATCCTCCGAGAGAGCACCAGTAGCCACACTAAGCTTATGATTTGGTTCAATAGGAAAGTCAGAGGGCTTTGCACCAAGCAAGCCTGCCTCATAAATAATATCCAACGTGTACTTTCGTTGGCACATGAACAAACCAGAAGGATTGCGGGCAACCTCAATGCCAAGAAAGTATTTGAGAGAGCCCAGATCTTTCATCTTGAAGCACTTACATAAGTACTGTTTGAAGGTCTGTAACGTAGCGAAATCGTTCCCGGCAATAATAAGATCGTCAACATACACAAGCACGTTCATCTGAATCGTCCCTTTCGTGAATGTAAAGAGAGAGTAGTCGGAGTAAGACTGGAGGAATCCATATTTCTTCAAAGAGGCCAGTAACTTAGCAAATCAACATCGGGGGGACATGCTTTAGACCATAAAGAGACTTATGCAGATGACACACGGTGTTGGGATTCGGGGCTTCAAAGCCCGAAGGGAGTTTCATATAAACTTCTTTCGCAAGATCACCATGCAGGAAGGCATTGTGAACATCCATCTGATGTAACTCCCAATTCTTGGAAGCAGCAATAGAAAGAAAAGCCCGAGCAGTGACCATTTTTGCCACAGGAGCAAAAGTTTCTGTATAATCAACACCTTTTTTCTAGATGATTCCCACGGACGACTAACCGAGACTTGAGTCATTCAACAACTCCTTCATAATTATATTTTATTTTATAAACCCATTGACTACCCAGGGCACGTTTGCCGGGAGGTAAAGATACTATAGACCATGTGCCATTATCTTCCAAGGCACGAATTTCATCTTCCATTGACTGTTTCCAACCATCATGAGCTATGGCCTCACGAAAGGAATTCGGCTCTTTAGCCAAAGTAATCGCTGCAAGAAAGTTACTTTGTTTTGCAGAAAAACGATCACAATTAATATAGTGAGCTATAGGATAGGGGGTACCTGAGGAACCGATATGTAGCAGTGAGAGCAACAAAATCGCGAAGACGAACCGAGATAGTTTTCTGTCTCATACCCCTCCCTAAAGTGCTAGGTCCAAGTTCATCAGAAGGTATCGAGGTTGAAGCAGAAGGAGTTGTAGTATCGGTCGATGCAGAAGGAACAATAGGAGCAACCTCCTCCTGTGCATCGGGTAAAGTAACGGGCTCGGCTACATCAGATTCAACTATAGGTACAACGGAGTCTTCAACAGGAAGATCAATGCTGCCAAACGCAGCTTCCTCATCCATAATTTCAACCGAATCAGGAACGTGAGGGACTGTGGTAGAGTCACTGTATGGAAAAACGGTCTCAAAGAATTTCACATCACGGGAGACGAGGAATTTCTTGGTCTCAAGATCAAACAGCTTCCACCCCTTTTTACCAATAGGATAACCCACAAAGATGCATTTACGACTTCTACTAGCAAATTTGTCACCCTTAGCATGTTGATTATGAGAATAACACAATGAACCAAAAACCTGAAGCGAATCATAAAAGGGCGCTTTGCCAAACAAGATATTATAGGGAGTTTTATTATCTAACAAGAGGGAAGGGGTTCGATTAATCAAGTGAGCAGCGGTAAGGACCGCTTCGCCCCAAAAATAAATGGGAAGATGGGATTGAAACCGTAAGGCTCTAGCTATGTTTAAGATATGACGGTGTTTTCGTTCGACACGCCCATTTTGTTGAGGAGTGCCGATACAAGAGGTTTGAAATAGAATGCCAGAGGAGAGAAAGTAATCAAACAAGCAATTAAACTCAGTGCCATTGTCGGATTGAACAATTTTGATTTGTTGAGAAAAATGTCGTTCCACCATTGCAATAAAGGCCATAAACATACGAAAAACTTCCATTTTATCAACTAATAAATAAATCCAAACAACACGCGAGTAGTCATCTACCAAAGTCAAGAAATAACGAGCCCTACATGAGGAAACATGAGTGTAAGGACCCCACAAGCCATAGTGAACTTTCTCAAAAATTCTAGTGAACCTATACTCACTAATAGGAAAACTATCTCTAGAATGTTTCGCACGAAAACAAACATCACAAAGTTGATCAAGGCTACCAGACAGATGACAGACCGGAGGAAGAAGTTTCACTACTTTTTCAGAAGGATGCCCCATACGGTTATGCCAAAACTCAAGCAAAGCAGATGCATTATTGACTGAGACATGACAAGCAGAAGGTGCGCCCTCAAAGTAGTAGAGTCCATCCCGCCTAACACCCGTTCCAATCAGGTTCTTCGACTGGTCCTGTATAGCACACAGAGAGGTATTAAAACTTAAAATGGACAGTGCAATGAATATCATCAGACAGTTGAGAAATAGAAAGAAGACTGCAGTTTAAATTTGGTATGTAAAGCACATGATAAAGAATAAGGATGTCTGTTAAGAGAACATATCCCTCTATATGAGCAAAAAGTGAAGTGCCATTAGGAAGCTTGACAGGGCAAGCTTGTATAGAGTAAGAATCAAAGAGACAAGCAGCGTTTTCGGACACATGATTGGAGGACCCCGTATCTATGATCCAAGAAGATGTATCAAACGTACCGTGAAGACGATTATCGTGAATACGAGTATTACCAACAAGTCCCGCTAAAGTATTCCACTATTCTGCAGTAAATAGAGACGAAGAGGCAGAGGAGAGTGCACCAGTAGCAGCAGCACCAACTTGGACAACCGAATTGTTGCGTGTGGGTCCTTTGCCTCGACCTTGCTGGGGACGATTGCCTCCACGAGAACCCGTTTTGCTACTATTTCCCCACCATTCTGGATAGCCGACAAGTTCTAAAGCATGAAGAAACATCATGGCCCTTTTTCTGACAGTGAGTACATATAAGATGAGATTTTTTGGGTTTGTCACGACGACAAGAACTATCGATTTTGAGGGAGAAACCAATAACATCCGGAGGATCATCAAGAACTGGCTTAGCAAGACGCACTCGTTCAGCCTAGGCTACCAACTAATAAGCTCGATCTAGAGTGGGCAAGGGATCCTGAGACAAGAGGTTGGTACAAAGAGAGGCATAGTACTCAGAATTTAAACCTATGAGAAATTCATGGAGTTTGCTAGTTGCCCTCGGTGCCGCGTGTTGTTGTCCGGCTGTGCAACTGTCGCAGCAAGAACATGTAAGATATATATGGCCTACGTGCCATATATTTTGATATAAATTATCATATTATTTATGATTTAAATATAAAATTAATTATGGGATAAGTTTTGGTAAATGTTAAAACAAAAGGGGCAGTTAATATTAATGTAAATGAAACGTGATTTACTGAACAATTATTTACGCATAAAAATACTGAGTTATTGATGGTTACAATCCCATGAAATTGGGACTCACTATCGTAAATCTATTTTATCACGCTGATAGAACGTGATGGTTATTTACAGATAAGTAACTGCTGTAAAACTGGTCCTCCATCTACCTATAAGAGTTTTATAGATTTTCAATCTATCGCTAATGGTAACAAAATCAACGTCTGTAATATTAAAGAAAGGCCAGGAGAGAGAAATTTGTTTTACACTACATCTTCATTGTATCTTCATCAACCAGAAGAAAGAAGATATGGCTGCAAGTGGTTAGTGTTCTAACCATACTTCTATGTGTACATCTTATGTGTGAAAATCATGAAGTTCTAAGATCCTAAATATCTTATCAGATTTAACAAAGGTTTTACTATGATCATGGTTTCATAAATAATTTGCTTACATGTGGTATCAGAGCATTAGGTTTGAGAACTCATGATTTTCCCATTAAAATTATAAATTTCACAATTTTATGAATTATTTCATATCAAGTCTTTCGCTGTAAAATTAATGTATGCAGTCTGTAAGTATAATGAAAGTCCTTATGTGATACTTAATGCTTTTGCTTATGAATTCATATTCTTCTGACTATTCTGAATCTGTTTAGAAGTCCAACTTCATCATGAATTTCTAGTGTTATTTAACTATACAATATGTAACCTTATGATAATGTACTTATAATAATAATTTATAAAGTACTTATGATTTGATTTGATTTGATTTCTATATTATGAATTATTTGTTAGTCACAAAAGTGATCGAATTAGAAGGATTATTATAGAAATCAGATTAAATTAAAATTTTCAAGTATACCCATGATTACAAGATGCTACTGATGAAATGATTTTTGTAATGGGTATATTGAAGTTCATTGATTGTAAAATATTTTAGATCACCTAAAGGTTGATTGGTTATTTTATAATCAAGAACATAACAGTGGTTAATTTATGTACATGATTAGACTTATTTAGTATATCCGAAGATAACAAGCATGTTTAGTCAGAGTATGTTAAATTACCAGTTATATTAATTCAAATTGGCATCAATTATGTTAGATTAGTATATTGCTGGTTCACCCAAAGGAGAACCTCAGTGTACATTTATTTTCCGTATATGAATCTGTTATGTAATCTCAAAGCATTAATACATAATGATCAATTCTTTTATATTGCAGTACCTCTTCCCGTCCCTCTTCATTCGCATGCTTCATCTGTTCCTATGTTTAACGGGCTTAATTTTCCTGACTGGTGTGAACAAATCCAATTTCACCTAGGTGATTTGGATCTCGACTTGGCATTTCAAGTTGATAAGCCTGTTGATATTACTGATACAAGCACTGAAGAAGAAAGATCTTTCCATGATGCTTGGGAAAGATCGAACAGACTGAGCTTGATGCCTATGCGAATGACTATAGCAAATAATATCAAATCTACCCTTCCTCACACTCAAAATGCTAAGGAATTCATGAACTCAGTTGAGCAGCGTTCTCAAATGGCTGACAAGTCTCTTGCTGGGACATTGATGGCTAATTTAACCACCATGAAATTTGATGGTTCTCGTAACATGCATGAACATGTCATTGAAATGACAAATATTGCAACAAGACTTAAGACTTTAGGGATGACGGTGGACGAGAATTTCCTCGTTCAATTTGTTTTAAACTCACTCCCCTCTTAGTATGGTCCGTTCCAAATGAACTATAACACCATGAAGGATAAATGGAATGTGAATGAACTTCACAGCATGTTGGTTCAGGAGGAAACACAGATTAAGAATCAAGGAATAAATTATGTTCACCTCATCACCAATAATGGAACTAATCAAGGAGCTGGTAAGAAATTCGGAAGAAAGAAAGGAAAGGGCAAGCAAAACCTACTCAAGGTTAATGAGTCAAATGCTCAAACTCAGAAAAAGGAACACAAGAACTTTAAGTGTCATTTTTGTGGAAAATCGGGACACTTTCAGAAAGATTGCCTGAAACGTGTGGCATGGTTCGAAAAGAAAGGTACATCTAGTACTTTTGTATGTTTTGAATCAAATTTAGTTGAAGTTCCAAATAACACTTGGTGGCTTGATTCCGGTTGTACCACTCATGTTTCAAATTCGATGCAGGGATTCCTTACGACCCTAACCACAAATCCAAATGAGAAGTATGTCTATATGGGAAATTGAGTCAAGGCTCCAGTTGAAGCTATTGGAACGTATCATTTGATTTTAGACTCTGGACACCATTTAGATTTGTTTCAAACTCTTTATGTACCTTCCGTTTCTCTCAATTTAGTTTCTCTTTCTAAACTTGATTCTGTTGGATATTGTTTTAAATTTGGTAATGGATCTTTTAGTTTGTTCAAACAAAATCTTCTCATTGGATCAGGTGTCCTTAGTGATGGTCTATATAAATTTCGACTTGATAATCTTTTTGCCGAAAGTCTTTTGACCTTGCATCATAACGTTGGAACTAAACGTGGTTTAGTGAATGAATGTTCTGCTTACTTGTGGGATAAACGTTTGGGACATATTTCCAAAGAAAGAATTGAAAGGTTGGTAAAGAATGAAATCCTTCCAAGTTTGGATTTTACTGATCTTGGCATTTGTGTGGATTGTTAAAGGAAAAGAAACAAATCACTCAAAGAAAGGAGCCACTAGAAGCACATAGCTTCTCGAGCTAATACACACCGATATTTGCGGGCCTTTTGACGTTGCCTCTTTTGGGAAAGAAAAATATTTTATCACCTTCATTGATGACTTTTTGCGTTATAGCTATCTCTATCTATTACATGAAAAATCTCAGTCAGTAAATGCCCTTGAGGTATTCGTTAATGAGGTTGAAAGGCAACTAGATAGAAAAGTGAAAATCGTCAGATCTGATAGAGGTGGTGAATATTATGAAAAATATATCGAAATGGGGCATTGTCCGGGTTCGTTTGCCAAATTTCTAGAAAAACGTGGTATAGTTTCTCAATACACTATGCCAGGTACACCACAACAAAATGGTGTAGCGGAAAGGCATAACCGTACATTGCTAGAAATGGTTAGGAGCATGTTAAGTAATTCTACATTACCTATATCACTGTGGATGCATGCACTTAAAACTGCCATGTATTTGTTAAATAGTGTTCCTAGTAAAGCAGTTCCTAAGACCCTTTTTGAGCTGTGGACAGGTAGGAAACCTAGTTTAAGGCACCTGCATGTTTGGGGTTGCCCGATAGAAGTAAGAGCTTATAATCCTCATGAAAAGAAATTGGACTCGAGGATAATCAGTGGTTACTTTATTGTTTATCCTGAAAAGTCCAAAGGGTATAAGTTTTACTGTCCTAATCATAGTACAAGAATTATTGAAACTGGAAATGCTAGGTTCATTGAAAATGGTGAAGTTAGTGGGAGTCTAGAACCCTGAACGACGGACATTAATGAAGAAGTTAGAATACAGATTCCATTACATATTCCTTCTTCCAAAATTTTTGTTTATCCAACTGTTCAACAACCTAACATTGGGCAAGAATAACAAAACGATAATCAGGTGATCCACAATGATGTCAAAGAACATGTAGTAAATGAACCACAAGAAATAGCATTAAGAAGATCCCAAAGATAAAGAAGATCTGCTATTTCGGATGACTATGTGGTATATTTACAAGAGACGAAATTTGACTTGGGAATTGATGATGATCCAGTTTCATTTAATGGAAAATGTTAATTCTAATAAATAGTTTGATGCCATGAAAGATGAGTTAAAATCTATGAAAGAAAATGAAGTTTGGGACCTTGTTGAATTGCCAGAAGGTTGTAAAAGAGTCGGGTGCAAGTGGGTCTTTAAGACCAAACATGACTCGAAAGGCAATGTGGAAAGCTACAAGGCCAGACTTGTTGCAAAAGGTTTTACTCAGAAAAATGGTGTCGATTATAAAGAGACATTTTCACCTGTGTTTAGGAAAGATTCTTTTAGAATTATCATGGCTTTGGTAGCTCATTATGATATAGAATTGCACCAAATGGATGTGAAAACAGCCTTTCTAAATGGAAATTTGGAAGAAGAAGTTTATATGGATCAACCCGAAGGGTTTTCCATAGAAGGAAAGGAACATATGGTGTGTAAACTCAAGAAATCAATATACGGGCTTAAACAAGCTTCTCGCCAATTGTATCTTAAATTCAATGATACCATCACTTCTTTTGGATTTAAGGAAAACACTGTTGATCGGTGTATATATCTGAAAGTCAGTGGGAGCAAGTTTATTTTTCTTATCCTGTATGTTGATTATATCTTGCTTGCAACAAATGATCTTGGTTTACTATATGAAACCAAGAAATTTCTTTCCAAGAACTTTGAAATGAAAGATATGGGGGATGCAACCTATGTGATTGGAATTGAGATATTCCGGGATAGATCACAAGGATTGTTGGGGTTGTCCCAAAAAGCATACATCAATAAAGTTCTTGAAAGGTTTAGAATGGAAAAGTGCTCATCAAGTGTCATTCCAATCCAGAAGGGAGATAAGTTTAGCCTGATGCAATGCCCAAAGAATGAATTGGAACACAAACAAATGAACGACATTCCTTATGCATCAATTGTGGGAAGTTTAATGTATGCACAGACATGTACAAGACCATACATCAGTTTTGCTGTAGGAATGCTTGGACGATATCAAAGTAATCCAGGGATTGATCACAGGAAAGCTGCGAAGAAAGTATTAAGGTACTTGCAGGGAACAAAGGACCATATGCTTACTTATCGAAGGTTCGACCATTTGGAGGTGATCGATTACTCAGATTCAGATTTTGCCGAGTGTGTTGATACAAGAAAGTCCACATATGGTTATATGTTCCTGTTAGCCGGAGAAGCAATATCTTGGGAAAGTGCGAAGCAGTCCATCGTTGCTGCATCCACTATGGAAGCCGAATTTGTAGCTTGCTTTGAGGCTAAAATTCAAGGAAATTGGCTGTGAAATTTTATTTCATTCCTTGGAGTAGCCGACAGTATAGCCAGGCCATTGAAAATTTATTGTGATAATTCGACAGCAGTCTTCTTCTCTAAAAATAACAAGTACTCCAAAGGTACAAAACATATGGAGTTAAAATACCTTTTCGTTAAGGAAGAAGTTCAGAAACAAAAAGTGTCAATCGAGCATGTTAGCACCAATGTCATGATTGCGGATCCATTGACCAGAGGATTGCCACCCAAAACATTTACCGGGCATGTCGAAAGAATGGGCATCATTGAGATACCTAAGTAGAATTTATGTTTTTATGCATTGACACTTTGAGCTCATATTCTGTTTCTGATATTAATCAATATCCTATTAGTCATTTATGTATACATGAATGGTGACTTTACCTTTAGCAGGATTTAGTTTAATAAGACATTAACGTGAACCATTATTAGTAGTTTGTCAATTTAAGTAGAAAACTAATATTGTAGTACATGGAAGGAACTATGTCATACTAGTGAAGATATAGAACCGCCATGACTCATATTAGTATATACTTAATTATGACATTATAATAAGACCAAGGTACTTACACTTATCTTTATATTGCGCACGTTATGATGATATATTCTGTCACTCGACCAAGTGGGAGAATGTAAGATATATATGGCTTACGTGACATATATTTTGATATAAATTATCATATTATTTATGGTTTAAATAATAAATTAATTATGGGATAAGTTTTGGTAAATATTAAAACAAAAGGGGCAGTTAATATTAATGTAAATGAAACGTGATTTACTGAACAATTATTTACGCATAAAAATACTGAGTTATTGACGGTTACAATCCCATGAAATTGAGACTCACTATCGTAAATCTATTTTATCACGCTGATAGAACGTGATGGTTATTTACAGTTAAGTAACTGCTGTAAAACTGGTCCTCCCTCTACCTATAAGAGTTTTACAGATTTTCAATCTATCGCTAATGGTAACAAAATCAACGTCTGTAATAGTAAAGAAAGGCCAGGAGAGAGAAATTGGTTTTACACTACATCTTCATTGTATATTCATCAACCAGAAGAAAGAAGATATGGCTGCAAGTAGTTAGTGTTCTAACCATACTTCAATGTGTACATCTTATGTGTGAAAATCATGAAGTTCTAAGATCCTAAATATCTTATCAGATTTAATAATGGTTTTACTATGATCATGGTTTCATAAACAATTTGCTTACAGAACAGTCTATAAGCGGCTCATAATTATGCAGTGATTCCCACAATCTAGTCAACTTACCGAAATATACAGCCACAGACATGGTTTTGGTCTACTCACATCGTGCGATCGACATCTTCAGTTGTTGAATGCGAGGTCCGTCCACCAACGCATACCGAGATTTAAGAGACTCCCACAAACGTCTAGCATCTCTATATTTGGAGAGAGTGCTTTTAACCTCGGGATCGATAGTATTCATAAGCCATGAAACCAACATGGCATGAATGGTATTCCAATCTGAGTCGGTGCAAGGAGGAACGGCACAAGGAATGGAGCCATCCAAGAAACCAAATTTGCGTCGAGCTTCGAGGGCAGTCTGGACATCGCCGACCCAATCGTCATAGTTATCACCACGGAAGTGAGTAGGGGTTATGAAATCACCTGGCCGATCTTGAGGACTAAGGTAGAAAGGAGAGTTGTATTCAATTTTCACGATAGGAGGCGGCAGTGCATCACCACCACCACCACTGGCCACACCATTGCCGGCCATGTCTAAAGCTTGTGTATGGTAGGCTCTGATACCATGTAGGAATTTAATTAAGGCAAAAAGTGTTGTTTATTCTTCTCTCAAGGAGGATATATATATTACAAGAGTTTTAGGAAAAGGAAAACACAATAAAAGGAAACACAATCCTAATTCCAAAACAATTCTAGTTAACAGACGTAAACACCGAATTTAATTCCGCCGAGGGCACGACTCGTGCTAGGGAGAACGAGTCGTGCCATTGTTATTCCACTCGTAGTAAGCCTCGTGCCCTTATTTTCACTATTGCTGCTTTATGGAACGACTCGTGCATGTGGGCATGAGTCGTGCCCTTTGCTATTTCGTCACATAGTTTCCTCCCACCCATTACCATAACCGAACTCGCCCCCACCCCTGTACAATGTCCAATCTCATCCATTAATTCCGATGAAAGTCACACCACTTCACCCCTTTCCTCCCTTTTTTCTTAAGCGAATTTTCACTCATTATTTCTCCTCCTCGTCTTTCCTACCCGAATTTGAGTTTGAAATGCGATCCACAATAAATAATTTGAATTTGTTGAATTTGAATTTGGTAATTTTTTTTTCTGAATTTGGTATTATTTTTGCTGGGATTTGATATTGAGTAATTGCTTTTCAAGATTGTTCTTTTTGATTTGGTGAAACAATTAAGATGTGGGATGGGGGTGATGTCTATGGCTGTAGCTGTGATAATTGTGGGAATTGAAGTGGTCTTGGTGTTAGGTGGTGATGTTAACGAAGGTGGTAGCGGTTATGCCGTCGAAAATAATGATGGTGCTAAGGTGGGGTGTAATGATGAATCTATTTAAAAAATAAATGAAATGCCTCTTTTTAAAAAAAAATTGTGTTTTTTTAATGGTGGCATGGTGGTGTTAGTGTTGTAGGTGGATGTTGGCTTAACCCTTGTCGTGTGTTAATTTAATTAAGGAAATCACGAAAAATGAAAAAATGTTGAAATTTAGGGTGTCCAATGCAATTTTCAAAGAAGATTGTTAACATTTTCATCAGTTTCTTAACATTTGTTTGTTCATCATTTTTAGCTGTCATCCTAGATTGCCTTAGAAAGCATTTCTTTTTCTTTCTAAGAAAGAGTAAGTTTTGCATTAATTGTCAATTGAAATAAGCCAATTCTAGTTTCTCCATTTTAGTACTTCTCATGTCTCTAAATCTAAATGAGTGACTAAATTTTCAAAATTAGTATTCAATTTTTACATAAATTAAAAAAAAACATACAACAAGTTTTAATTCAAATTAGCAAAGAGTCATGATTCAAGTGAGATGAGGAAGAGTTTTGAATAGTTTTATTATGAAAAAAAAGTTTAACTTCAATCCGTTAGCAAATATTTCTCAAAATAAAATTTGAACATTCATTCATTTAAAGATGATGAAGAAGGTAATTAATTATAGAAGTTTTGATCAATAAGTCTCTCTGTCAAATAAAAACGATCAATAAAAACAAACATTTTTTAAACTTGCCAAAAAGTTCTTTGATTTTCGCTAAACCAAAACGCCCCTCACTCACCTCACTGCACCCACATGTCAACTGACACTATGCCCTACATAATCAGTGTTACTCTCTCCCTCTTTCTCTTTATTCTTTATTTTCCCCTCAGAATTTTAAAATGCAATACCTCAAATTCTGAAAATCGAAAAAATAATCTGAAAACATTGTTTTAATCATATCGTCAAAACGAATAAAAAAAGTACACTCACTATATGATTCCAATTTTAGAAATAAAAAATTTTATTTTTAACTTGTAAAAATTTGAGAAAACTATTTTCTATTTGTTAACACCTGAGTATAAAACGGATATATTCATTTCTCATTTATTCAAATATGAGTATAAAATTGATAAATTCATCTCTCAAATTTTCACAATTAGTGACTCGATTTCTCAGTTGCTTAATGGTAACGATTAATTTGTTCTCACAAAATCTTAGGAATAACATAGATAAATTAATTTCACAGTTGTGTGATTTCACAATTATGTGATATTATTGCCCTTAAAACAGTTGAAATCAATTGATCACAATTGATATTCAATTTATCAGATGTTTAAGTTTAAAAACTGAGATATTCATATCTCGTTTGTTTATAATTGAGTATAAAAACTGATAAATTCATCTCTCAATTTTTCACAATTGATACTCAATTTCTCAAATGCATAAATTTAAAGATGAATTGTCGAATATCCTTTAAAACCTGAGAAATAAATTTCTCATATATTTAATTTAAAGATGAGTGTTGAAAGTGTGTGGACATAACACACATTGCCAAGTCAAAGATTGACTTAGTTTAGTTTTGTTACTTTCTTAATTGTTTAATTTAAGTTAATGAATATATAGTTTATATTTAATTGTACTAACCTACTAACCGAAAATGTGCTTTGTTTTAGTTGTGTTTTTGGGTATTTATGTAGGACTCTCACAAGGATAAGGAAGGCTTGAAAAGATAAGAAGATAAAAGAAGATTGTGGATATTCATCAAGCTCATCCCTTCCTAAATACCGTGACCTCCTTGGCTATAAATACAAGACTCAAGGCTGTTCACAATACACAGTTTTACAGAGCATAAAGGCTGAAGAATTCTTGCTTCAGCATGTTTCTGTTTTTGTGAGAGTAGTTTGGTTATTTTTGTCTTCTCTTAGTTTGCATTTTTGTATTCAATTCAAAAGAAGTTTAATAAGAGAAGTTTTATTGTCTACAACTAATTGCTGTAGATAAGTGTTAGATCCTTTGTTCATTTCATTTTAATCTATTCATTTCCGCTGCTGTTTACTGTTGCTGCGAGTACTGGTGCGATAGCATCAAGACTCACATCAGTCGTTTTTTTGTTTCTGTGTTATTCCTAGCCGCTCCATTTCTTTCAATTGGTATCAGAGCTCCACTCGACTTCACTGAGTGAGATCCAAGAAAGAGTGGTCATTATGGAAGGACACTTAACCTTGAATCAATATCGTCCCCCAGTCCTAGATGGATCTAACTATGCTATTTGGGAAGCTAAGATGTGTCTCTTCATCAAAGCAATTGATGAACGAGCGTGGCCGAAATTACCCGGATCGCGCGCAGGGGGACGCGGCGAGCGACATTTCGCGGACTTGGGACCTCGCCTGGAAATGAAAGGGAGAGTTGCCACGCCATTTTGTATTATGAGCCCAAACTTTGAAAATGACTGGTTTTTGAAAAAGGGGGTCGTTTTGATTGGTAGCCAAAACTTGGAAAAGGCTTTGAAAATGTGACGTTTTTATTGGTAGCCAAAACTTGGAAAAGGCTTTGAAAATGATACTTTTACGTGTGATAACATGTATTGAGTACACTTTGGTGTCGAGATGCACAGGGCAGTCCTGGGATGTCTCGTTGACTCAGGAATGGGGAGTTTAACGGGTTTCGGTTAACCTGGAAAGGGCCAGTTAATGGATTCCGGTTAACTCTTGACGGATTTTGACGATCCTGATTTGGGTACTTACAGTGGCTTAGTATTATTATTCCATGGTTCCCTCCCAAGGTTGAAAGTAAGAATAAAGAAGAAGGGGAAACCTCATAAAAAGTCTATAAACCTCACTACCAGAAAAACAGGTTTTAGCGACGGAAATTTCCGTCGCTAAATCCAAATTTCCGTCGCTAAAATTAAACAGCGACGGAAAAATTCCGTCGCTGGTCCGTCGCTACCAGCCCGTCGCAGTGCTCCGACGGCTCAATTTCCGTCGGTATATTTTGATTTTACCGACGGAATTAATTCCGTCGCTGATTTACTGACATCGAACGGAAATTTCCGCCGGAAATTAATTTAATTTAATTAATTTTTATTTCAATGACGGAAATTTCCGTCGCTGAAATAAAAATTAATTAAATTAAATTAATTTCACGGCGGAAATTTCCGTTCTTTGGAATAAAAATTAATTAAAATAAATTTATTTCAGCGACGGAATATTCCGTCGCCGAAATAAATTTATTTTAATTAATTTTTATTCCAAGAACGGAAATTTCCGCCGCCGAAAAAAAATTAATTAAATTAAATTAATTTCGGCTGACGGAATATTCCGTCATTGGAATAAAAATTAAATTAAATAAAATTAATTCAGCGACGGAAATTTCCGTCGCCGTGTTAATTAATATTAATTTAATTTTTATTTCAAATGAATATTCCGTCACCGATATAATATATTTTAATTTTATTTTTATTTCAACGACGGAATATTCCGTCGCTGATATTATTTATTTTTTATTAAATTTTTATTTCAATGCGGAATATTCCGTCGCTAATAATTCAATAAATAAAAAATCAAAAATGTCAAAATTAAATTTTTTTTTTTTTTTCAATATTGAATAATCATTTTCATTGTTATTTTTTATTTTTTCAAAATTATTTATGTCAAAATTATTGAGACTTCAACATGTAACACAAACTCCTTCCCCACAATCGACAAACACCATAAGATGAGAAAATTACATCACAAAGAATGATCAGCGTCCAAACATCTGTCAGCTTTAATTTGTGTGGCAACAAAAGATATATATGTACTCATCTATAGTTTCACTCCTGTTCTATTTCAATTCATTTTTTATATAAAAAAAATATGGTAGAAAAAAAATTCACAAACAGATGGACAAAGAGTCCATCACCTTACCCTTTTCACTTGGAGAAGATGTTATTCATCAAATCAAACATCCAGTATTGTATCCCATATTCTCAGTCATGTTGCTTTTGAGCTTTCATTCTTTGACTAAGAAAACAAGAAACTTAACTCAGGTAAATCACAACCATTAGTTTCCTAGAGCTGAACACTTTCAAATAAGACCGTGGGAACATTAAAAACTGGAAGAGGATCAAGAATAAAGATTTTTATACAATAATTGGCTTGATTTCAACAATAGAAATGAAAAAAGCTCAACAATTGAAATAGTTTGTGTGTGAGAGAGAGTGTGTGTGTGTGTGTGTGAGAGAGAGAGAGGAAGACCGCAACCGGTTTTGGGGAAGACTTCAACTGGTGAGGAATCAGTTGTCGTGCTTGGCGTTGTTGGGGGCGGCGAACGGATCGTCGCCGGAGAAAGGGAATGACGGTGACCTTGGCCGGAGAAGAAGAGCTTTGGTTTGGGTCGTGGTTTTGGATACGGAGAGTGAGGGTGTTGATTTGGGGCTTGGCCGGAGAAGGAGATTGGGATTGGAAGTAGGGAAATCGATGACGGTGAACGGGAGAAGGAGAATGGTGATTTTGGGGTAGAAACGAGAGGGGTGAGGAAGGATTCACCGACAACGGGTTTTAGAGATGAATGAAGGACGGGTTGGGTCTTGGGAGATCGATGATGGCAATCGGAGAAGGAGGGTGGCCTTGGGTCACCGGTGAGGGACGATTGTAGTGGTCGAAGAAGACGACGATTGGGAGGGCTCTGTAATTTGCGGCTAGAGAGAGAGAGTGTGTGTGTGAGAGAGAGTGTGTGTATGTGTCTGGGAAGAGGAAGTGTGTGTGTGTGTGTGTGTGTGTGTGTGAGAGAGAGAGAGTGTTTATATATATATATATATATATATATATATATATATATATATATATAAGGATTAATTTGTTTGTTAAAATGTGAGTAAGGAATTTGGACCATTGATTTAATATGAATGGATGGTTGAGATGGTGATCCAAGTGAAATAGTTTGTTAAAATGTGAGCCATTGGATTCAACTTAAATGTGTTAATATGAATGGATGGTTGAGATTGTGATCCAAGTGAAATAGTTTGTTAAAATGTGAGCCATTAGATTCAACTTAAATGTGTTATTATAAATGGCTTAGATGGAGATCCATGTGAAAAATATGACTTAATAATAAATGATGTAATAATGATAATTAGTTTTTTTTGAAAAAAAATTTAATTCATTTAAAATCTAAATGGAATTATTTAATAATAATAATTGTATAATAAATGTAAATGCTTAGTACTACAATAATAATTAGTAATAACATAATAATAATTGAGTTAAAAATATATGTCATTATTTAGGATTTTTAGGGTTTTATGTGTCCCGATCTTGTGAAAATGGTATACGGCTACCTCGTTTATTTTTTTTTAATTTTTTTCTACATTCTAAATGACATTTAAAGTGTTTTTCATCTCTATGACTTTCCTCAAAATCCAAATGGAAATTGAGTTAAAAATATGTGCCATTATTTAGGGTTTTTAGGGTTTTATGTGTCCCGATCTTGTGAAAATGGTATACGGCTACCTCATTTATTTTTTTTTAATTTTTTTCTACATTCTAAATGACATTTAAAGTGTTTTTCATCTTATGACTTTCCTCAAAATCCAAATGGAAATTGAGTTACAAATATGTGTCATTATTTAGGGTTTCAAGGAATGTGTCCCGATCTTGTGAAAATGGTATACGGCTACCTCGTTTATTTTTTTAATTTTTTTCTACATTATAAATGAAATTTAAAGTGTTTTTCATCTTATGACTTTCCTCAAAATCCAAATGGAAATTGAGTTACAAATATGTGCCATTATTTAGGGTTTTTAGGGTTTTTTGTGTCCCGATCTTGTGAAAATGGTATACGGCTACCTCATTTATTTATTTTTAATTTTTTTCTACATTCTAAATGACATTTAAAGTGTTTTTCATCTTTATGACTTTTCTCAAAATCCAAATGGAAATTGAGTTACAAATATGTGCCATTATTTAGGGTTTTAAGGAATGTATCCCGATCTTGTGAAAATGGTATACGGCTATCTCGTTTATTTTTTTTTATTTTTTCCTACATTCTAAATTACATTTAAAGTGTTTTTCATCTTATGACTTTCCTCAAAATCCAAATGGAAATTGAGTTACAAATATGTGCCATTATTTAGGGTTTTAAGGAATGTATCCCGATCTTGTGAAAATGGTATACGGCTACCTCATTTATTTTTTTTTAATTTTTTTCTACATTCTAAATGACTAGAAAATAATATTTTAGCCTTTGTTAATTAGTGGTTTTTTTTAGAAAAAGTTATATAAAAAAAGATAGAAAAAAACTAAACAAATGAAGGCATATAGAAGAAAAGTCAAAAGAGGGACGGACTACCCTATATTTATTTTTTAATTTTTTTTTAAATTTTTTATTGACTAGAAAATAATATTTTAGCCTTTGTTAATTAGTGGTTTTTTTTAGAAAAAGTTATATAAAAAAAGATAGAAAAAAACTAAACAAATGAAGGCATATAGAAGAAAAGTCAAAAGAGGGACGGACTACCCTATATTTATTTTTTAATTTTTTTTAAATTTTTTATTGACTAGAAAATAATATTTTAGCCTTTGTTAATTAGTGGTTTTTTTTATATTTTTTTTTAGAAAAAGTTATATAAAAAAAGATAGAAAAAAACTAAACAAATGAAGGCATATAGAAGAAAAGTCAAAAGAGGGACGGACTACCCTATATTTATTTTTTTGATTTTTTTTTAAATTTTTTATTAACTAGAAAATAATATTTTAGCCTTTGTTAATTAGTGATTTTTTTTAGAAAAAGTTATATAAAAAAAGATAGAAAAAAACTAAACAAATGAAGGTATATAGAAGAAAAGTCAAAAGAGGGACGGACTACCCTATATTTATTTTTTAATTTTTTTTTAAATTTTTTATTGACTAGAAAATAATATTTTAGCCTTTGTTAATTAGTGGTTTTTTTTAGAAAAAGTTATATAAAAAAAGATAGAAAAAAACTAAACAAATGAAGGCATATAGAAGAAAAGTCAAAAGAGGGACGGACTACCCTATATTTATTTTTTAATTTTTTTTAAATTTTTTATTGACTAGAAAATAATATTTTAGCCTTTGTTAATTAGTGGTTTTTTTTAGAAAAAGTTATATAAAAAAAGATAGAAAAAAACTAAACAAATGAAGGTATATAGAAGAAAAGTCAAAAGAGGGACGGACTACCCTATATTTATTTTTTAATTTTTTTAAATTTTTTATTGACTAGAAAATAATATTTTAGCCTTTGTTAATTAGTGGTTTTTTTTAGAAAAAGTTATATAAAAAAAGATAGAAAAAAACTAAACAAATGAAGGTATATAGAAGAAAAGTCAAAAGAGGGACGGACTACCCTATATTTATTTTTTAATTTTTTTTAAATTTTTTATTGACTAGAAAATAATATTTTAGCCTTTGTTAATTAGTGGTTTTTTTTAGAAAAAGTTATATAAAAAGATAGAAAAAAACTAAACAAATGAAGGCATATAGAAGAAAAGTCAAAAGAGGGACGGACTACCCTATATTTATTTTTTAATTTTTTTTAAATTTTTTATTAACTAGAAAATAATATTTTAGCCTTTGTTAATTAGTGGTTTTTTTTAGAAAAAGTTATATAAAAAAAGATAGAAAAAAACTAAACAAATGAAGGCATATAGAAGAAAAGTCAAAAGAGGGACGGACTACCCTATATTTATTTTTTAATTTTTTTTAAATTTTTTATTAACTAGAAAATAATATTTTAGCCTTTGTTAATTAGTGGTTTTTTTTAGAAAAAGTTATATAAAAAGATAGAAAAAACTAAACAAATGAAGGTATATAGAAGAAAAGTCAAAAGAGGGACGGACTACCCTATATTTATTTTTTAATTTTTTTTAAATTTTTTATTGACTAGAAAATAATATTTTAGCCTTTGTTAATTAGTGGTTTTTTTAGAAAAAGTTATATAAAAAAGATAGAAAAACTAAACAAATGAAGGTATATAGAAGAAAAGTCAAAAGAGGGACGGACTACCCTATATTTATTTTTTATTTTTTTTAAATTTTTTATTAACTAGAAAATAATATTTTAGCCCTTGTTAATTAGTGGTTTTTTTTTTTTGAAAAAGTTATATAAAAAAATATAGAAAAAAACTAAACAAATGAAAGTGTATAGAAAATTCAAAAGAGGGACGGACTACCCTATATTTATTTTTTTATTTTTTTTAAATTTTTTATTGACTAGAAAATAATATTTTAGCCTTTGTTAATTAGTGGTTTTTTTAGAAAAAGTTATATAAAAAGATAGAAAAAAACTAAACAAATTAAGGAATATAGAAGAAAAGTCAAAAGAGGGACGGACTACCCTATATTTATTTTTTTATTTTTTTTAGAATTTTTTATTGACTAGAAAAAAATATTTTAGCCATTGTTAATTAGTGATTTTTTTAGAAAAAATTATAAAAAAAAAGATAGAAAAAAACTAAACAAATGAAGGCATATAGAAGAAAAGTCAAAAGAGGGACGGACTACCCTATATTTATTTTTCTATTTTTTTTACATTTTTTATTGACTAGAAAATAATATTTTAGCCTTTGTTAATTAGTGGTTTTTTTTAGAAAAAGTTATAGAAAATAAGATAGAAAAATAACTAAACAAATGAAAGTATATAGAAGAAAAGTCAAAAGAGGGACAGACTACCCTATATTTATTTTTTAATTTTTTTAAATTTTTATTGACTAGAAAATAATATTTTAGCCTTTGTTAATTAGTGGTTTTTTTTAGAAAAAGTTATATAAAAAAAGATAGAAAAAAACTAAACAAATGAAGGCATATAGAAGAAAAGTCAAAAGAGGGACGGACTACCCTATATTTATTTTTTAATTTTTTTTAAATTTTTTATTGACTAGAAAATAATATTTTAGCCTTTGTTAATTAGTGGTTTTTTTTAGAAAAAGTTATATAAAAAAAGATAGAAAAAAACTAAACAAATGAAGGCATATAGAAGAAAAGTCAAAAGAGGGACGGACTACCCTATATTTATTTTTTTATTTTTTAAAATTTTTTATTGACTAGAAAATAATATTTTAGCCTTTGTTAATTAGTGGTTTTTTTTAGAAAAAGTTATATAAAAAAAGATAGAAAAAAACTAAACAAATGAAGGCATATAGAAGAAAAGTCAAAAGAGGGACGGACTACCCTATATTTATTTTTTAATTTTTTTAAATTTTTTATTGACTAGAAAATAATATTTTAGCCTTTGTTAATTAGTGGTTTTTTTTAGAAAAAGTTATATAAAAAAAAGATAGAAAAAAACTAAACAAATGAAGGTATATAGAAGAAAAGTCAAAAGAGGGACGGACTACCCTATTTTTATTTTTTAATTTTTTAAAAATTTTTATTGACTAGAAAATAATATTTTAGCGTTTGTTAATTAGTGGTTTTTTTTAGAAAGAGTTATATAAAAAGATAGAAAAAACTAAACAAATGAAGGCATATAGAAGAAAAGTCAAAAGAGGGGACGGACTACCCTATATTTATTTTTTAATTTTTTTTTAAATTTTTTATTAACTAGAAAATAATATTTTAGCATTTGTTAATTAGTGGTTTTTTTTAGAAAAAGTTATATAAAAAAGATAGAAAAAAACTAAACAAATGAAGGCATATAGAAGAAAAGTCAAAAGAGGGACGGACTACCCTATATTTATTTTTTATTTTTTTTAAATTTTTTATTAACTAGAAAATAATATTTTAGCCATTGTTAATTAGTGTTTTTTTTAGAAAAAGTTATATAAAAAAAGATAGAAAAAAACTAAACAAATGAAGGCATATAGAAGAAAAGTCAAAAGAGGGACGGACTACCCTATATTTATTTTTTAATTTTTTTAAAATTTTTTATTAACTAGAAAATAATATTTTAGCCTTTGTTAATTAGTGGTTTTTTTTAGAAAAAGTTATATAAAAAAAGATAGAAAAAACTAAACAAATGAAGGCATATAGAAGAAAAGTCAAAAGAGGGACGGACTACCCTATATTTATTTTTTTATTTTTTTTAAATTTTTTATTGACTAGAAACAATATTTTAGCCTTTTTTAATTAGTGGTCTTTTTAGAAAAAGTTATATAAAAAGATAGAAAAACTAAACAAATGAAGGCATATAGAAGAAAAGTCAAAAGAGGGACGGACTACCCTATATTTATTTTTTAATTTTTTTAAATTTTTTATTGACTAGAAAATAATATTTTAGCCTTTGTTAATTAGTGGTTTTTTTTAGAAAAAGTTATATAAAAAAAGATAGAAAAAAACTAAACAAATGAAGGTATATAGAAGAAAAGTCAAAAGAGGGACGGACTACCCTATATTTATTTTTTAATTTTTTTAAATTTTTTATTAACTAGAAAATAATATTTTAGCCTTTGTTAATTAGTGGTTTTTTTTAGAAAAAGTTATATAAAAAAGATAGAAAAAAACTAAACAAATGAAGGTATATAGAAGAAAAGTCAAAAGAGGGACGGACTACCCTATATTTATTTTTTTATTTTTTTTTTAAATTTTTTATTAACTAGAAAATAATATTTTAGCCTTTGTTAATTAGTGGTTTTTTTTAGAAAAAGTTATAGAAAAAAGATAGAAAAAAACTAAACAAATGAAGGTATATAGAAGAAAAGTCAAAAGAGGGACGGACTACCCTATATTTATTTTTTATTTTTTAAATTTTTTATTGACTAGAAAATAATATTTTAGCCTTTGTTAATTAGTGTTTTTTTATAGAAAACGTTATATAAAAAAAGATAGAAAAAAACTAAACAAATGAAAGTATATAGAAGAAAAATTAAAAAAAAAAAATTCGGCGACGGAATTATTCCGTCGCTGATATTTATCAGCGACGGAATAATTCCGTCGCTGATAAATTAAAAAAAAAATAAAAAATATATAAATTATGACGGAATTATTCCGTCGCCGATAATCTAATTTTTTTTTAAAAATAAATTATCGCCGACGGAATAATTCCGTCGCCGTTAACGTAAAAAATAAAAATAAATAAATTATCAGCGACGGAATTATTCCGTCGCTGATATTTTATTTAGCGACGGAATTAAATTCCGCCGCTGAAATTCCGTCGCTAAAACGAATATTCGTCGAATATTCGTTTTTAGCGACGGAATTCAGCGGCGGAATTTAATTCCGTCGCTAAATTTGGCGCCAAATTTATTCCGTCGCTAAATCATAATTTTCGTCGCTAAATAGCGACGGAATGCTTCCGTCGCTGTTTATTCCGTCGCTAAAACACCAGTTTCTGGTAGTGCCTAAACCTGAAGAAGATCGGACCACTGAGGAAGTCACCCTTGCTAACTATAATTCCAAGGCTCTTGGCGCTATATCAAGTCATGTGGATGAACACATGTTTAGACTTATAATAAATCAAAATGTAGCAAAGACTGCTTGGGATATTTTGAAAGCTCACTCTGAGGGTGATGATAGTGTTAAGGCTACTAGGTTGAGAATTCTCATGACTAAGTTTGAAAACTTGAGGATGAATGAGACAGTGGACATAAAAAACTATTCTGCTAAATTGAGAGAAATCTCAAATGAATGTCTCTCCCTAGGTGATCCTATATCGAATGCTAGATTAGTCAGCAAAATGTTAAGAACTGTTACTGATAAATTTAATATTAAAATTGCTGCTATTGAAGAAGCACATGATACTACAACCATGGCTTTAAATACTCTTATGGGTAAACTAACCATGTTTGAGATGAATACATCTATTCAACAACAACATAAAGCTGAAAGTGTTGCTCTTGCTTCTGCTCTCTCTAGAGTATCCACAGTATCAAAAGAGATTGAAGAAATATCCAATGAAATAGATACTTCAAATTTGGAATCTGAAGATGTTGCCATTTTAACAAAAAAATTTACATCTTTTCTCAAAAATAAAAGGGACAACAAATTTCCTTCTAAAAAACCAACTACTTTTGATAAACCAAAGGAGGATACTGAGAGTGGTTTCAAGAAACCTACTAGTTTTACTAAAAACAGATCTGAAACTGTTCAATGTAGAGCCTGTAAAGGCTTTGGGCATTATGCAAATGAATGTGCCAACACTCTGAAGAAAAAGGGGATGAGATTTTGTGCGACCCTTAGTGACAGTGAGGACGAAGATGAATCGCTAAACTTAGCAATCATGGAAATCTTGCCTCCAAGTCATCAACATCAATCTGATGTAGCTTCAGATGTAGTCACATCTTCCATCACATCTTCTGACTCTGTAGTAAACTGTTTTAACTCTTCACTGACAAAGAAAACAGAGAATGAGGAAGAGAATGATGGAAGTTATCAAGAACTTCTTGGTGCTTATGCTGAACTATATGCCAATTGGGAAAAAACGTGTAGAAAAGATTGCCATTTTTGAAAAGGTAACTGAGAAATTCTCTACTGAAATTTCAACGTTAAAAGGTGAACTTAAAGAGGTAACCACTGAAAATGACAACCAAAAGGATTCAATAGATAAACTTGAGGTCATGCTCACTAAACATGACATTGAACTTGAGAAGACCAATACGGAACTCATAGAGGCCAAGAAAACATTTACAAAAATGAATACTGGAAAGGCAACTCTCGATGAGGTTCTAAATGTGGGTCATTTTTCAAAAACTGGTCTCGGCTTTGAATCAATTTTTTTAAAAGAAGGAGAGAGTTCTTCAAAACCTAAGATTTTTCACAATCCTAAATCAACACCCAAGAGGAAGATATTTGTGTGCCATTACTGCTTCTTACCAGGACACATAAGACCATTTTGCTACAAAAGAATTCACGATCTTGGAAAGGATGCTCCTCAGATGAGTGGCCGGATGTACTCACATCACCACTCACATCACCAGAAAACTGGTCAGTTGGTGTGGATTGAAAAGAAGAGCGAGGAAAGCAAGGTAGTTTTTACCTCTCTCAAAAGCAGCATTGTAGCTCATGGTATTTCGATAGCGAATGCTCAAGGCACATGATAATGCAGAATTTCTAACAGATTACACCACTATCAAAGGTGGAAATATTAATTATGAGGGAGGAGCCCAAGGTAAGATTGTAGGTAAGGGTACCTTATGTGTTAATAATATGCCTAAATTACAAAATGTCTATCATGTAGAAGGTTTGAAAGCTAATCTTATTAGTATAAGCCAACTATGTGATGACAATTTACATGTCAATTTTGACAAACATGAATGCAAGGTGTTTGATAACACTAATCAATGTTTGTTCACTAGAGTGAGGTCTCAAGATAATTGTTACAAATTTGGTGACAATTTGTCTTGCCTTAGCTCCAAAACAAATGAACTTGAAATTTGGCATCAAAAGTTAGATCATGCCAGTTATAGGAAAATAGAAGAATTAGTAAGATTTAATGCTGTTAAACACATGCCAAAACTTGACTTTAAACAAACAAGTGTATGTGGCCCTTGTCAAAAGGGCAAGCAAACCAAAGCCTCTCATCAAAAGGTTGACAAAAGTTCCACTTTTGAAATTTTGAAATTAATCCATATTGACCTTATGGGACCTATTGAGGTTGAGAGCTTAGGTAAAAAGAAGTACTCCTTCATCTGTGTAGATGATTTCTCTAGATACACTTGGGTGCTATATTTGAAAGAAAAAGCTGAAGCCCTTGAATTGTTTAAAGTTTGGTATAAAAAGGTAAAAAATTTGTATGGTAAGAAAGTGATTAAAATTCGGTCTGATCATGGAACTGAATATGAGAACACTTTGTTCTCAAAATTTTGTGACTCCAAAGGAATAACCCATGATTTTTCAGCCCCTAAAACCCCTCATCAGAATGGGGTGGCTGAAAGAAAGAATCGTACTCTGCAAGAGATGGCCCGTGTCATGCTTAGTTCTAAAAACATCTCTAAACTATTCTGGGCTGAGGTACTGAATTCTGCTTGTCACATAGGAAATAGAGTCTACTTAAGAGTAGGATCAACCATGACTCCCTATGAAATTCTCCTTGGTAAAAAACCTACTCTCAAATACTTTCATGTGTTTGGATGCATATGCTATGTTCTAAATGATACAGATTATCTATCTAAATTTGATTTACAAGAGTGACAAGGTTGTTTTCCTAGGATATTCCACCAATAGTTGTGCCTATAGGGTTTACAACCTTAGAACTAAAACTGTGATGGAGTCCATTAATGTTACATTTGATGATACTGCTGATTCAAATATAAAAACTCTTGAAGATGATGTCTCAGGTTGTGTAGAAACAATGGAGGACTATCAAAATCCAACTGAACAGACGCAGCAAACTGACCTGCAGAAAGATGATATAGGTTCTGGTGTGACCACATCACCACCTACATCAGAACAAAAAAGTCCTGGTTCAGAATCGGAAAGCTCAGACTGTGAAGAGGAGAATCTGGGCCGAATCAAAGACATATCAAGCAGGGTTCAAAAGAATCATCCAATCACCCAAGTGGTTGGAAATGTGAATGAAAAGGTAAACATAAGGGATAAACTAAGAGTTGACTATCGTGAACTAGCTGGATTGAGTTGTGTTGACTCACAGGTAAACAAGGTAAGATCTTGTTGTTTCGTTTCTAATATTGAACCTAAGAATGTTGTAGAAGCTATGAAAGATGATAATTGGATTGTTGCTATGCAAGAGGAATTAAATCAATTTGAGAAAAATGATGTGTGGATCTTGGTTCCTAGACCTAAAGGAGGAAATGTAATAGGAACCAAGTGGATTTTTAAGAATAAGACAGATGAAAATGGGTAAATTACTAGAAATAAAGCTAGGCTTGTAGCCCAAGGCTACACCCAAATAGAGGGGATTGATTTTGAAGAAACCTTTGCCCTAGTTGGTAGAATAGAGTCTATTAGGCTGTTACTTGCCATTGCATGTTATTTGGACATCACAGTACATCAAATGGATGTAAAGAGTGCCTTTTTAAATGGTATCCTAAATGAAGAAGCCTATGTTGAGCAACCAAAGCGCTTTACAGATCCCCATTGCCCTGACCATGTCTATAAGCTTAAGAAAGTCTTGTATGGCTTAAAATATGTCCCTAGGGCTTGGTATGGGAGGCTAACTGAGCACCTCATACAAATGGGTTTTAAAAGAGGTGAGGTAGACAAAACCTTATTTATTTTGAAAGATAAAGAAGGGGTTTTAGTGGCTCAAATTTATGTTGATGACATTGTCTTTGGATCTTCATTCAAGGATATGTTAGAATATTTTGTCACAAGTATGACCACCACCTTTGAAATGAGTATGGTTGGTGAACTAAACTATTTTCTAGATCTTCAAATAAAAAAAAATTAAGGAGGGAATTTTTATTTCACAAAGTAAATATGCCAAAAACTTTGTAAAGAAATTCTCTCTTGACAATGCCTCTCACCTCAAAACTCCTATGGGATCATCCCAAAAGTTGTTCAAAGATGAGGATGGTGAGGATGTTGATCCCACCTTATATAGAAGTATGATTGGGAGCTTGTTGTACCTTTCAGCAAGTCGTCCTGACATCATGTTTAGTGTATGCCTGTGTGCTAGATATCAAGATTACCTAAAAAATTCCCACCTCAAAGCTGTAAAAAGGATTATTAGATATGTTAGTTGAACAGACAATTTAGGGCTAAGCTATACTCGTGAAACCAATACAAATCTGGTAGGATTCAGTGACTCTGTCTGGGCAGGCAACACTGATAATAGGAAAAGCACAACGGGGGGTGTTTTTATCTTGGGAACAACTTAGTATCTTGTTACAGTCGAAAACAAAATTGTGTATCCCTGTCTACTGCTGAGTCAGAATATGTTGCAGTAGGTAGTTGTTGTTCACAACTTCTTTGGATGAATCAGATGATTTGGTCTTAAAAGTGATATTCTAATTATCTTTTGTGATAATCTAAGTGCCATAGAAATATCAAAAAAATCATGTTCAACACTCACGTACTAAACACATTGACATTAGACATCATTTTATTCGTGATCTTGTTGAGCAAAAAATCATTAGCATGGAATCAATAAGCACTGAAAAACAGTTGGCTGATATTTTCACCAAAGCCCTTGATTTTCAGAGATTTTCTACTCTAAGGAAGTCTCTGAGTTTGTGTTCCATCTGATGGTGTGATCCCCTGTGTGATCACATCATAGCTTACACCTGTATATTTAACTTCTAACAAAAAAATAAAAAAAAATATATTGCATTTCATGATTTTTCTCAGTCTGGTCACTTGTATTACATCTTTGACTCATCTCGTCTCTGAATTGTGAATTCTTCTTAAAAAATGTCAACGTCTGTTGACTCAAAATTTATCCTATTGGATGTCTCTTGGTGGGTGCCTAATCTAAAGGGAAATAGCTACTCCACTCATGGTATGAAGTCATTTCAATGTGATCAAAATGACATCAAGAGAAAGTTTGTGTCAAATTGACAAGATCATTCGAAAGAGGGTTATCCATGAAAGTAAAAAGAGTGAAAGCTACCCATAAATATTTCTCCACAAAAAAAAAGAGTGGATGCATTCTAGAGGCCAAGCAAGACAAGATTTCAATTCATTGACTTTCCTAGAGGAAATGTATCCCCTGATGTAGTCACATCCCATGCCAAACATATACTGAGATTTATCCTTCACATATTTGTACATTATGCATCATTCTCTTAGTCATAATTTTAGGTCAACCTGGTCCTTGGTGAAAATATTAAACAAATCTTTTTCACTCCCTAATTAATTTTGTTAAAAGATCTTGTGCTCAACAAAATTACCTATTTTTATTTTTGATGTCCATATGTTTAGGGGGAGTATATATTGTATGTGGATTTTTTATTTTTATGGCAGGTACATTATTTACAAGGAATTTTTTTTCAAGATAATTGGACTTATCCTTATCATCTAAAGAGTCCAAGGAAATTAAGGTATATTATTTTTGTTTTCAGATGAAAAAGGTATTAATCTCCTATTTAACCTCTATTTCCATCCTAAGAGCCCCTAGACTTTTAGATTAATAACTCCTGTCATCACATAACTATAAATCCCTAACCCCTTTCTCATTAAACCCTCACTGATTTTCCTCTCTCTCTAAAACCCTTTACAAATTCATCTCCTTCCTCTGTTTTTTCACTCTATCTATCTCTAACCCAATGGTGTCACCGTCCCGACCATCCTCTCCAACCATCAATGACTCACCCCCTCCATCTCTGGTGACCCAAACCGAAGTCACCCTTGAGTTGTTTGTTGATGCCGAAGCTGCTCCTGTTTCAATGTCACTCCCTGGAGCACCTGACAATGTGATCGACGCTGACAATCCGGGCGACTTGAAGGCTGTAGGTGTGTTTGCTGGGTCTGCAAAGGGACCAAACTGGTCTCTTAGGCAAAGGGGTTTTTCTTCCAATATGGCAGATTACACCCCTAGGGTTCGTCTAAACATGGCGGAACCTGATTTCGTTGAAGGAGCTGATGAAGACTACGATCCTTCAGCTGATTTGAAGAGGAAAAGAAGAAAAACCTCTGCAACTGGCTCCGGCAGCTCGTCAGGAAAAGCTGCTCAGCCCCAGCCATAACGAAGGAAGCATTTAGATCTCTCCATCTATTCTAGTAAGTCTGATGAATCTGATGATGATGGGGTATTTGAGGTGGTGTCTAGGAGGGCTCAATCCGAGGATATTGATGATTTGAGGGCGGCTACAGAGGAAATCATGGAGGCTACTTCCCATGATATGGAAGATATCTTTCCTCATGTGATTGTCACACCAAAGGACCTGTCTGCTACTAAAGGTAAAATCCCCTCTCAAATTGATGAAAATGTTGATGCTTCAGTTACTACACCCCCTCCATCACCTACGCACGCAACTTCTGATGCTACCACATCCCCAATGCCATCCCATACAAGCAAACCTACTATTGTCCCTGCTCAGCCATCACCTGGTAATTGGTATTCTGGTGGCTTTCCTTCTGCTTGTGCCCATGAAGAAGAGGATGATGATGAGCACATCCCTCTACAGGCTCTCATGGAATTAAGGAAATGTAAAGGCAAGGTTAGGAAGTCAAAAGCTGAGGCTGCTGCCTCTATCTCTGCTCAGGCCTCTGACATTGGCTCAGATGATGATGAGGCTGATGATGAAACATTCAAGCTGGGGAGAAAAGAACTTCAAGCTGAAAAGGAGGATGCGACTGATGATGTGATCCCATCTGCACCTGCACCAAGAAGAATGAGCCAAAGAAAGGCACAATCTGCTGTAACTCCAACGCCTGTGTCAAGGCGTACCCCAAGATCCAAGCCACCTTCTAGGAATGTAAGTCCACACTCTCCTGAAAAAATTATGTCAAAAGATGTGAAAGAGAGATTTAATTTTTTAGGATGAAAGGCTTTTTAGTTGAAAAAGTGCTAGATAAATCGTTTGAGGAGGTTGGGATGTCGAGGTATTTAAAGGAAAAAAGTCTTCTATGCACTGTCACCTATCCTCATAGATTTTTTCCTTCCCTTTTCAGTGAGTTCTACGCTAGTCTTGTTCAGTCCATTTAGGATCCCAGGTCGGATAATTTTGAAAAAGTGTGTGTGCGTGAGAAAATTATCTCTTTCTCTCCTGCCATGATAAATTCTTTTCTCCATACTCCTAGCTCTCAGAACATACTACCTATGGCCTCCAAAAATGAGGTTGCCAATTCAATTACCAATGGCCTTGATCCAAGTTGGCACACCCAGTTCAAGTGCACAATGCTTACATCTCTTTGTGGTTATCTTTTCCAAATTTCAACCTTCAATTGGAAACCCACTTCCAACAAAAACATCATGACAGTATCTCATGCTGATCTCATTCACAAAATTTTCACTAGCCTAAATTTCAATCTTGGTGAAATAGTATTTGGAAGAAGTGTTGTTCAATTTGCAGAAAAGGAGTTACCCTCGGATCTTCCCTTCCCATGTTTGATTTTTGGTTTGTGTTTAAAATAAGGGGTAGATATCCTCATGTCAGATAGGGCTTGTGAAAAGATAGAACCATTTGGGATACAACCTGTTTTGGAGTGCACCAAACGCACTGTTGATCTTCCTATAGCCTTTCCTGATGACCCTGTTGTTGAAGTGCATGATGGTGAGGAAGATGACACTGCAGATGTTGGGGTTGATGTGCCAACATCTCCATTACCACCTATTGACCCAATGGATGTCTATACTGAAGAAATCAAGTTTCTTGAAAGAAGAATGCTCAATGCAAGGGTCCAGTTCAAGGAGATGTCCACCAGGCGAAACAAGTTGTTGGCTGCTCGAGAAAGCTTGTCTGGTAAAAAAGGGGGAGCTAGCTCAAGCCATGTTTTTCAAGATATAAGCCAGGAATTTAGGTGGGAACTACTTGAAGAAACCAGAGCAGAGATGGATCAAGGAAGGCAGGGTTGGGACAAGGGCTTCTGAATGAAGTCCTTCTGATCTTATTGCTAAATGGTGGATTTTAAGTTTCAAAAACAATCTTAAATTTTATGTCTGTCTGTTTTTTTTTTACAGTAGGAACAATGGTGATGTTTATTTTGGTTTGTTTTAAGCGGGCATTTAGCGGACTCGGGCTTGACGGGCCCAAATTTAAAATTACAAATTTCAACTTCAAGATCAAAAGATTTTACTTTACGAATATATGCCAAACAAAAGCTTAGATACCTTCATATTTGATTAGCATCTAAACCTCTATTCTCCTGACTTGAAATGCTTATATGTGCATGGTTTATAGAAATTTACTTTGATCCTTCTAACTGTGAGTTCAATGCATTTCACTCAAGATCAAACACGTAGCAAATCACTTGATTGGACAATGCGCTTCAATATCATTTGGGGAATAATCCGAGGGCTTCTATATCTCCACCATGATTCTAGGGTGAGAATTATCCATCGAGATCTGAAAACAAGCAACATTTTACTAGACGGGGATATGAATCCAAAAATTTCAGACTTTGGCTTGGCAAGGATAGTTGGAGGCAGAGAAACAGAAGCAACTACCAACAGAGTTGTCGGGACCTAGTGAGTACTCCCTCCATCTGTAAACCAATGTGTAATTCTTGTTTTAGGGACATTCTTAAAGTTTTACTTGTAAAATTTTAATTGAAAGATGCATATATATTCTTTTTATTCACTTTCTATATTTTTAGTTTTGCTAGTATAAGATGAATAATGAAAAAAAATGGGTAAAAAATCATTTAGATACCTTCAGTAAGTAAATGCCTAATTGGTATTTTAGTCTTTTGAGGGATGCGGGCCGGGCCGGGCCTAACGGGCCGAAAAATTATGAAAGCCCGATCTTAGCCTAAGCCCCGCGGGCTTTTAAGTAGTCAAGCCCAGCAGGGTTGAAAACCTTGCGGGCACGGGTCTTGCGGGCTTCGCGGGCCGATGGGCGAGTTTGCACACCCCTAGTTATAGCTGTAACCAACATTTAAAAAGCCAAAAAAAAAAATTAAAAAAAAATTAAAAAAATAAATAAAAAAATCATTTACAACATTTTCGAAAAGGACTCTTCAGCCTCTTTATTAATACCAGTATTGTGCGATCCGCGGTGAAGTATCAAAAGACCTTTTTAAACACGTTAAAAAATATATTTAATATAAATTAAAGGGCAAAAATTTGAATACAAGAAGGAACAATGTTTATGTAATCAAGAAATTTAGAACATGTAGTAACCAATATCAAAAGCCTATAATTTATATATTTTAAAAAACTTCCTTAAAAACTACAGAATAATAATTTCTTGAAAACGACATTAATAGTAGTATTAAAAGAATTACTAACCCATGGGATTCATGGACAATTCTGTAAAAACAAACAAATGATCAATCTTAAAACGCATAACCCCTTTTTTCCTAAAAAAAATTGTTTATATAAAAAAGGAACGTATTCAAGAGAAAATGACATAATAAATTGTTAAAAAAAAAAATCAAAGTTATTTTCTTTAAATACAATATTATTAATGTGTTTATGACAATCACTTACATTTTCACCTTTGACTACCAAAATACTTAATTCATTCAAATTTAGAGTTTCACCCTTGCCCAACAAAATACTTAATCCATTCAAATTATCACCCATGATAATGCGACATATAATTGTTAAATGTTTTAACAGAAAAAAGGTCTGTTTTTTTTTTAATCATAAGTTCAATTATGGACAAAGATTTGTTTGAACTATTCTTATTGATTGGCATATTTATATTATATAATATCATTTGTTTTTAGTGAAATTTGTTTAGGGTATGTTTGGATACCCCAATTTCATAGCTTGGAATTGAAATTGGGGGCTCCAAAACCAATTTCATTATTTGGGAACATAACTAAAATATGGAATTGGAATTGTGTTGGAATTCTAAATTACTAAATTCCACAAAATTAATTCCATCTTAAATCCTAATAATTTAAATTCTAAATTTTGATCAATTAATAACAATTCACATTCTTTTTACCACCACCATTTGTGCCACCTCCCGCCGCCGCCAACACTTCCGGCAACCGCCGCCACCGCTTACACCACCGATAACCACCATCGCCCCCCACAGTTACCTCCCGCCGCTGAAATAGCCCGGATCCGAGAGGCAGCGCGTTCGCGCCCCGGCATCTGGCATTTCCCGGCCTTGCAGCGTTCGTTGGAGGAGGTGTCTCGCTGTGTTTTTGCTTTGTAGAGTCGCCACGCCGTTTTTATTAAGCCCAAAACATTGAAAAAGGGCATCAGATTAAAAATAAACTATTTTTGTGTGATGAGATTTTGAGTTCGGAGGTCAGATGACTCCTCGGGAAGAGAATATTAGAATATTAGAGCTCACCCGAGTTGCATAGTAAAAATGAGTCATTCGGTAGCCCTTATTCTTTAAATGTTGTGTATGTGTGTGTATGTGCTTTTAAAAATGCATGCTGTATCGGATGTCTACATTGTACACTACGTATTGAAATAGTGTAGGAAGGAAGCCTTACCAATATTGGTTCGTGTCTGTCTTCCGCGGGGGAATAGTGTTTGAGGATGAAATAATGTTTCGGGACGGACCAGGTTTGCTTCGGGATGAGCCGATTGTCTACGGACAGAGTTTCGGCGTGTGTTAGGATCGCAGGGATCACTCGGGCAGAGTTTTGGCGTGCGTTGAGATGGCAGGGATCACTCGGGCAGAGTTTCGGCGTGCGTTGAGATGGCAGGGGTCACTCGGGCAGAGGTTCGACGTGCGTTGAGATGGCAGGGGTCACTCGGGCAGAGTTTCGGAGTGCGTTGAGATGGCAGGGATCACTCGAGCAGAATTTCGGCGTGCGTTGAGATGGAAGGGGTCACTCGGGCAGAGGTTCGGCGTCCGTTGAGATGGCAGGGGTCACTCGGGCAGAGTTTCGGCGTGCGTTGAGATGGCAGGGGTCACTCGGGCAGAGGTTCGGCGTGCGTTGAGATGGCAGGGGTCACTCGGGCAGAGGTTCGGCGTGGGCCGGAATCACCGGTTTGACTCGGAAAGAGCTGGGACGCCTCGGGAAAGACCAGGCAAGGCCTCTGAGTACCATGAGGGGCCTCAGAGTATCTCGAGAGTGCCTCAGGGCAGCGCGGGAGCGTCACGGGAGCGCTCGGAAAGGCTTCGGAGCACCACAAGGGAGCTCGGAAGGCCTCGGGAGGAACCAAAAGGGACCGGGATGGCCCCGAAGGGTCTTAGTGGGGTGCCTGAAGGCTGGGGGGAGAGGAGAGAAGAGGGAGATGTGTAAAATAAGGGAGGGGGAGCCCTCTATTTATAGTCCACAGATTTGTGCAAGAAGGTCCGTACGGACCTTCCATGAAATCCAAGATTTTGGCTTTCCCGAATTTAAGGAAATAATGTGGACTTTAAGAGGATTCTGAAATGATGGTGTCTGGTAACAAGAAGGTCCGTACGGACCACCTTGCATGCAGAAAGGCCCGTACGGACCTCCAAGGTAATCCAGTAATTATGATTTCCTGGATTTGAGGGAATAAGGTGGACTTTAAGAGGATTCAGTAATTATGATAGCAAAGAGGTCCATACGGACCATCTCTGCTTTTTTGCATAATTCCTCAAAAGTCCTTTTGTCCTTTTTTGTTCCAGAAAGGCCCCCCTGGTTTGGTTGGTGGTTTTATGGTTTTTGAGGGTTACGGATATTCGAGACTGCGTTTGTGTGAGTCTGCGGTGTTTCCCCTGCATTTGGAAATGGGTGATCCAGATTAGGGTACTTACAGAAGCCCCTCGACGACGTCACTTACGGAGGAAGTGGGGTCATCGATAAGATAAGGGTCCTGATCTGGATCGCGTGCTGGGAGAGGAAGTGACCATGTAGGTCGGTTTGTGAGGACGTGGTGGCATCCTGGGTGACCGTATAGGTTGGTTGTGAGGACGTGGTGGCTTCCTGGGTGACCTTATAGGTCGGTTGTGAGGACGTGGTGGCGTCCTGGGTGACCGTATAGGTCGATTGGCTGGACCCTGTGATAGGATTCCTACGTATCCCTAGCGGGAATCAAGCCTGGTCGTAGTTCAGAGGTCGTGAAATTGTGAGTGTAAGCGGGCGTGGTGGTGCCCTGAAGTGTCGTGTGACCGCCGAGGTCGACTGTGAGGACGTGGTGGCGCCCTGAGATGGAAATTTTACGGTTTTCTGAACCGGGTAATTTAAAGCCTTCCGGGCTGGAGATAGTGATTTGGGAGGTTTATACGATCTTCTGGACCGAGTGGTTTAGAGCCTTCCGGGCTGCGGGTATTGATATGGCTGATTTATGCAGTCTTCCGGATTGAGTGATTTAGAGCCTTCCGGGCTGGAGGTAGTGATTTGGCTGATTTATGCAGTCTCTCGGACTGAGTGATTTAGAGCCTTCCGGGCTGGAGGTAGTGATGAGGGCATGTTATGCCCTGTGACTTTTGGTTGCGTCGTGCGTGAGGACTTGAGTCGTCTTCTGACTGCGGTTGTGTCATGCGTGAGGACTTGATTCGTCTTCTGACTGCCGTTTGCGGAGGCATGACTGCCTTATGCTTCGACTGTGAGAGGTGTGAATGTCTCGTGTTTTGTCCGGTGGGGAAAGGTTGGACTTACGATGACTGCCGGTGTTCATCTGCTGGGGATATGTGGCCTCGTAGGGCCTTTGTCCGCTGAGAAGGTGACTTCGGGCTTACTTTGATGGTCGGTGGTTGATTCACCGTTTGGCATTTTGGAGGCGTTTTAAACCTTGGGATTTGTGCTTGGAGGCGCTTGCTCCTGTTGCGCTTGTTTTACCGCTTAGTGGGCGAGGTCCGGGCTTACGATGACGGCCGGTGTTTGTGTTGCCGTTTAGTGGGCGAAATCCGGACTTACGATGACGGTCGGGGTTGGTTTTGTTAGGTTACGGACCAAACTGCATTGAATCTGCTGAAATAGGCCTTTGGACACCCAGGGGCAAAGATTATAAGGGTAAAAAAGTAATTTGACCAGATAATGCAAGGAGGTCCGTACGGATCTTCTCTCTCTGCAAAGAGGTCCGTACGGACCTTTGTGATTTTTTAAAATCCCCAGGTTTTGACCAGTTGCAGAAACGAGGCAACCCCCCATTTTCCTCCTCCAGTTTCATGAGCAGCCGAGAGAGAGAAGGAGAAAACTCCATTTTTGCTCCAAATTCCTTAGAAAATCCTCCACATTTAGCTTGAATTGCTTGTCAATGGCGGAAAGGGCAAGGAGAGGTCGTCGTCAAAGGGGCCAAGAGGCGATTGAGCAAAGGGCGGATCTTCAAAGGAATTGCACTTCCTTCGTGCCTTCGTCGAGGAACCCGGATGTGTTGTATCCGAATCCGGAGGTGCACAACTTGCAAGATGGGTCCATCGGGGAGGTAAGAAATCAATTTAGTCTTGATTCTTTGCTTGAATTGTTGTATGCTAGAACTAGGTTTTAGTTTTTCGCATATTTGGGGCTTTTATTGTTTGCCATGCCTTTTGTGAAATTCATGATGAATTGTTGAAATTGAGCATGCAAGAATTGTGGGTATGTGAATTTTGTGCAAAAATGTGAAGATTAGCTCTTATTTGTAAAAATAAAATGCCTCTCTCTGAAATGCATGCTTTGGTGTTTTGTACCTTATGCTATTTTTGTGTGTACATTGTGAGAAAATTGCCATGTAGGGACAAAATTTGTGAAAAATGTGACGTGTGTCGTGTTTTGTGATGGGTTTTGTCTGAAAGTATGTGCCGCGTAGGGACAGAATTTTTTTGAAAATGTGTCATGTAGTGTGTGCCGTGTTTTTGGTGACGGACTTTGTTGGGAGTTTATGTGCAATGTGTGCCGTGTTTTGTGACGGGTCTTTTGAAAATGTGTCGTGTAGGGCTTAATCCCTCTGTTGAGAAAATTTGTACAGTGTGTGCCGTGTTTTGTGACGGAGTGCATGGGGAAAATTATGTGCAATGCGTGCCGTGTTTTGTGACGGGTTATTTTTGTTTTGCCGTGTTGGGACGGACTTTTTTATGCTTTGGTTTCCTTTTGGTATTTTGCATTAAGTACTGTGACTGACGTACCTTTGTTGTGTTTACCTGCAGGATGAGGGGCTTTTGTCGGGGAAAGCCAAAAAGATGAAGTCTCGGGGGTCGCTCGAGGCTGTAGTGGAGCTGTGGCAGCAGTTGCCGAACATCTCTAGGGAGGGCAGGCCGAGTCTTAGGAGGCTGGTCTATGGTTCTGGCTTGGGCGCGTTCGTGGAGAACCTGGCCGGGATTTCGGATACGAGGAAGAACAAGAGTATCTTCCTGGGCTTGTCCTAGTATTGGTGGGATACCACCCACACCTTCCATTTGAGCTGGGATGAGGTGACGGTGACTCCCACCGACTTTGCAGCATTACCGGGCTTTCCTTCAAAGGAGGGCCAGTGCGGTGGAGGGACAGGATGTCCGGTGGGGTGCTGGCTGAGCTGTTGGGCTTTGCGCCTCTTCCTCGCAGGGGCCTGGGCATGCTGTACGGCGACATAGAGATGCAGATTTCGGCCAACATTGGGGCCTATCGCCGTGGTACCGACTTGGTGACGCCGGAGCATCTGGCATGCTCCTTCTTGTGGTTTGTCCTCTCCGAGACTCTGTTCTCGAATCACGCTACCGCGAATCCTTTTCCTCTGCTGGAGAGTTTGGTGGATTTGGAGAGGGTTGGTGAGATAGCTTGGGGTGAGGCGGGCCTGGCCGAGCTTTATTTTTCTTTGAACCGGTTTAGCAGAGGCGTGACCAGTTCTTTGGGCTGCTTTGATTTTGCTTTGGAGGTATGAGTTTATTGCTGTTTTTGATTTAGCAATTTGTCATTTCTCCGTTTTCTTTTGCACTGAGCCTTTTCTGCTTTTGTCGCAGGTATGGTTTTATGAGATCTTTCGGTGCTTTCCGTGGGATCGAGATGCTGAGGCCATAGCGGCCTATCCTGCTATGTTGGGCTGGGCCCGTCCGTTGAGGAGGAGGAGGACGAGTAGGGGGAAGCTCACCATCGCCTACGGGGATGTGCAGGAGCACCTGGGGAGAGATAGCCCGACGGAGTTTGATCTGTACCCCTGGGCTCGGTATGGGGATGACGAGTTTGAGGGTGGTCCCGTGGTGACGGCGCAGAGGAAGATGCTGCGGGGCCTGACCTGCGATGTCATGTATTTGGGGGAGAGGGTCTTCTGGCAGCATGGCCCGGGTATGCTCCCCATGGCTCCGAGGGACCCGCCTTTTGGGATGATGGATTCCCGTGACATGGACGTGCTGGAGTACGAGAGATATCAGGGCGGCGTGAGTGCCGATGAGTTTGTTTTGTATGGAGAGGAGTATGGGGCCTTCGTTAGGAGGAAGCTGAGGACGCCACAGGTGTTGGCAAGGGAGAGGCGGGATGGCCCGTCGCGTCCCCCAGATGTTCCAGTGCCTGGGCCGGACTTCACATATGTTCGTGGGGATTCGTCGAGGCGGAGGGTGTCGGTACCCGTCCCTGAGCAGGCTCCTGCTTCCTATCGGGTTGACCTGAATATGCCGGTGAGTGTGCTTACTCTTTTCCATCTTGGAATCTTTCTTGTATTTTTCTCTTTTTGTATGTCTGTATCTCTTTAGCTGAGCGTTTCTTTGGCTGTTCGTTTGTGCAGGTCTCGGGGAGAGCCTATGACACGCTGACCTGCCGTTATATGGCGATGCGGTCTTTTGCGAAGAAGTTGGCGGGGAAGCTGTCTTGCAGGTCTTAGCGGCGTGTGCCGACGTACCAGTCGATGCCTTCGAGGCATTCTGTGAACGTTCCTCAGCCGAGGGCTGAGCCAGGGTCACAGTAGGAAGGACCCGTTCGGGGGCGGCATAGCTTGGATGCAGGGACGTCTTTGGGAGTCCAGAGGCAGCCGGTCCTTCACCAGTTCTGGCCTTCGCAGGAGGCACCGGGAGAGAGTTCGTCGGAGCCTTCCTTCTTTGATCCTTTTGCCAGGTTTGACCCTTCAGAGTATTTTGAGTACCCACCCTAGGAGGGGGTTCAGTATTCTGATGACGAGGGTGTGGCTGGCGAGTTTGTCGAAGTGCCTGACTTCTCGCTTGATGATGATGATGTAGAGTCGGATTAGGGCTCATTTGTTTTCCCTCTTTCCATATCTCTTTTTTTTGTTTAGCAACAGACATTATGGGTACCTGTAATAAAACACTTGTATTTGCACCGCAAAGTATTTTATTTTAAGATGTAATGCCGTATTTTGTGATTCCCGGGAATTGTCCTAGGAATTGTTGCATGCCACGTGAGCTGAGAGTGCGTTTGTGGGTAGCGTATGCTTGCCAGAAATGACTTTGGCCAGAATTTTGGCAGTTTGAAGCAAGGTCCTGCTGGGAACAGTGGCTGTTGTACTGTTTGCTAGAAACGTGGGACCATGGTGCAATAAGGTCCGTACGGATCTCCTTTGCTTTTGGGAAGGGATAAGTGTTTTCCGGATGTCTGGAATTTCCCCACTTCCCATTTGCAGTCATTTCGAGCTTTCTTCCCCCATTTTCTCTAGGAACCTCTATTTTTGCCATGAATTCTTCGTATGTTCCAAGAATTTTTCCGAGGCTTTCGAAGGAGCGGCAAGCGTACTTCCTTGAGCGGCTGAAAATGTGGATGCGACACCGTATGAGGCATCAGAGGCTAGCTTTCGAGGTAAGGTTTCGACTCTGCTCGGTTTGGTCCCTTAAGGAGTTGGTTCCTGATTGGGAATTGTTGCGGGCTGCCGCGAAGTTCTGGGATGTTAGGAGGCATGTGTATTGCTTCTCCTACAATGAAATGGTGCCCACCTTTGAGGATTTTCGGGCTTTGATTGGAGGACCGGAGGTGGAGGCCATCTCGCTTCCTTTGATTGGCGGTGCTGCCGTGAGCGTGAAGCTCGCATGCTTTCTTCAGACTTCGTTGGGAGAAGTGCAGCGTATGACCTTTGATTCGGGTCATATTGACATTTCTGCGCTGCCGGAGCGGTTTATGATTGATGATGAGAGTGATGTCTCGTGGGATGCATTTGCCTTGTGCGTGATAGCAACGCTTTTCAAGGTCAGCTCCCTTGGGGTATGTGATGGCGCTTTGCTGGATGTGGTTGGGCACTGCAGAGCCGGAGAGGATATTGTTCCGTTGGTGTTGAGGGAGACCCTTCACGACATTGATCGTCTGGCGACTGGGGATAGGTTCATGAGAGGGGAAGCCCCGCTTTGCTCACCTTGTGGCTGCGAGAGAGACTTCAGGCTATGCGTGAGGCTCCAGCGTTGTTTAGCCCGTGGACATTTGCTCAGCGTCCTCTTATATTTGATATGGATCAATCTGCCTGGGAGAGGTGGATGGCACAGCTTGGTACGCATCAGATCCGTTAGTGGGTTCCGCACTGGGGGATTGAGACTAGGAGGGCCTTTCAGGAAGGGTCCTATGTTGTCAGAGTTCCAGGTTTGTCTTGGTCCTCCTTCTACATTCCGTCGCTTGTTTCCCGACAGTTTGGGATGAAGCAGGAGCCTTAGTTGGGCTGAGATGACCTTGCCACCGCGGAGGTGGCTCCTCTTTATATGGAAGCTCCAGGTGCTCTTTTGTATTTTCTGAGGGTATGGAAGTATTCCGCTTTCCCTCCCGTGGTGCTCCTTAGATGTCAGGAGAGTATTGTATTGACCACCCAGTACTTGGCTTGGTATGAGCAGCGTGTTGGGCAGTCCTAAGTGGCTTTGGGGAATAGGCGTGAAGCAATTCTGGGGCCCGATTGCCATAGTAGCTATTGCCTTAGGAGTGCCGAAGCCTGGTCTGACCCTCAGGATGTCACGAGAGACGCTTTGTTTGACTACGAGACCAGAGTTGACCGACTGACGGAGAGAGGTCCCCTTTTGCAGACTCGCAGGGAGGAGATCCGAGCCGAAGCATGGGCGAATGAAGCCCTGCGAGTTACTGGATTGTTTGACTCTACGGGGAGGACCCCTGATCTCGAACTGAGAGAGACAGAGCTGGCTCGCGTGGAGCGAAAGAAGACTCGCCGGGGACGAGGGAAGAAAGGGAAGAATGGCGAGGGGACAAGCACATATGGCGCGGAATGACCTCCTAGGTATCCATTCATTGCATTGTAAACACATTATTTGTTAAATGTATTAAGCTGTCTTTTAGCATGTTGTGAACTTGAGAGTAGACCGTGCTTGAACTCATCAAGAAATGTTGTAATCGTTAGTGATTTGTGATTTACTTTTAAAGCTTTGTCGAGACGCAAGATCTCTTGTTCGCTTTTTTGTTTCTTTTGTGAGCCTCGGCGGCGTCCATTTTTTGAACCTTCCGTTGTATTTGCGGACTGAAGCAGCCTGGGCCTTGACGGCAATCCCTTTTGCTTGGGATTTGTGTTTGGATGGGAGGTTGGATGATCCCTTGACACTTCGTTTTGACGATATTTTCCGTAGCTTCCTTGCCTCTTGTTTGTTGGCGTCGGGCTCTTGACCTCTTTTTGTAGCTTCTGCTTGAGCTCCTTTTTTTTGTAAGCGTCTGCTTGAGCTACTTTTTTTTTTGTAAGCTTCTGCTTGAGCTCCTTTTTTTTTGTAAGCTTCTGCTTGAGCTCCTTTTTTTTTTTTGAAAGCTTCTGCTTGAGCTCTTTTTTTTTTGTGAAGCGCGTGAGGGCAAAGACAAGCCCCTGGCTTGGAAGTTGACATGGGTCGGTCGTTTGACGTTGAGTGACCCTCGAATGTCTTTTGATGTTGCCGCCGTCATTTGACTTGGTCAAGGTGATGTTGGGGGCATGCTCTAGGAAAGTGTGTAGTCTGATGGAGGTCTTGATTGACATTCAAACTTTTGACTTTTTAATGTGTTTTTAGACCAAACCAATTAAGGTTGCCTACGTTCCCCTGGACTAGAGGGCTCAGGTTTGCGTAGTTCGACACTACATGGAGAGCCAAGAGATTCACATTTGGTCTTCTTTAGGCGAAGTACCTGCGAATTTTGCTTCCGTTGACTGGATTCATGAAGGGATTGCCGTCTAGGTCTGTCAGCTTCATGGCACCTCCGGAGAAGATCTTTTGAACCACGAAAGGGCCGATCCATGTTGGTTCCCATTTTCCCAGTGGGTTGGTTCGAGTGGGAGGCTTTTCTTTAAGTACCAGATCGTCTTCCCTGATGTCTCGAGACTTGACTTTCTTGTCAAAAGCTCTAGCCATTCTGCTTTGGTAGGCTCGAACGTGTTCCATGGCCTTTAGTCATCGCTCGTCCAGCAGAGCCAGTTCATCGTGTCGGCTTCAGAGCCATTCGACTTCGTTGATTTCGTTTTCCAGCAGCACTCGGAGTGAGGGAATTTCCAATTCAAAGGGAAGAATTGCTTCCATCCCGTATGTCAGGGCGAATGGGGATTCTCCCGTGGCCGTTCTGACTGATGTTCGGTAGCCCCAAAGTGCAAGGTGCAGCTTCTCGGGCCAATCTCGTCCTCGGGTGGTCATTTTTCAAATGATCCGTTCAAGGGTCTTATTTGCTGCTTCTACGGCGCCGTTCGTTTGTGGCCGGTAGGGAGAAGACTTGTGGCGTGTGATCTTGAATTAGGCCAGCAGTCTGTCGCATTCTCCTTCGAAGTTGGAGCCGTTGTCTGATATGACTTCGTTCGGGATGCCGTATCGGCAGATGATGTTTTTCTTGAGGAAATGTGCGACTTTCTTGGAGGTGAGCACCTTGTAGGACTTGGCTTCGACCCATTTTATGAAGTAGTCGATGGCTAGTAAGACGAATTCGTGGCCGTTGCTGCCTGGTGGAGCGATTTTCCCGATGATGTCGATTCCCCATGTGGCGAAGGGCCAGGGCGTAGTCATGCTGTAGAGATCGTGAGGTGGTAGGTGATTGAGGTTGGAGAACCGTTGACACTTGTCGCAGCTTCGGACAAAGTGGATGCAGTCTGCCTCCATGGAGATCCAGTAGTAGCCCATCCGGAGAATGATTTGCATCAGGGCCCTGGCGTTCATGTGGGGGCCGCAAGTTCCATTGTGGACTTCGTTCATGAGCTCGCTTGCTTTTTCCTGGCTGATGCAGCGTAGGAGCGGTCCTTGGTAGCATTTTTTGTACAACATGTCTCCAAGGATGACAAAGTAAGAGGCGAGGCGTTTTAGGGCCATGATGCTCTTGGCTTTGACTCCTTCCTTGGGTTGGCCTTCTTCGTTCATGAAAGGAGTTTCCCCGTTCTTCAGGTATTGGAAGATCTGGTTGTTGGACTGTGCTGGTGAAGAGGCTTCTGACTTGCGTCTCTTTTGGCTCTTCAGCAGTTCCCCAAATCGCTGTGATTAAAACCTTCTCGGCAGCTTAGGCCCGATTTTTCTCTCGTTTGACAATATGCTTAAAGATGTGCTTAATGTATTGTTCGTTTAATGTGTCTGCTTCTTTATCAAATGAATCGTTATTAACTGTTTGTGTGTTAGTTAATTTATCAGTTGTTAAAGATGCAATGAGAGGATACTCAGAAAGATCGAAGCATTCATTAAGAGCATACGGGAATACATTATTGGCAATGAGTTCGTAATCTTCGGGCGTGAGGCCATCAGATGACTCGAGAGACTCGAATTCAAAGATAATGGACACAGGATGGGCTTTGACACTAGACTCTAGGACGCGAGGGGTCAGACCAAGTTATTTGATCATGTCCTTTTTGCTGGCGGTAGGTCCGGAGAAGGTGGCCCAGTTATTCAGTGGCAATGAGCCTGATAGGAGGCGGGGGTTGAAAGGCCTTTTGTTTCCGTTCCCGATCATGGCTATCATAGAGTTATCAGAAACAAAATTGATTAGGTCTGGCACCTCGATTTCTTCACTGAAGAGCTGGTGGAGCAGTGGCTCGTTCCAAGCATCGTCTGCGGAGTCAATAGCTCTTGTCTTGGGCATTGCCAGCTCGAATGCAGATTCGTCCCGCTTGTTTGGGGCAGGGGTGTTGACAGAGAGTTTTTCGAGTTCTTCTGCCAAAGAGTGGGTTTTCCCGAACCAGAATTCATTGTGAATAGTGGTGGTCATGGGTCCCAGCAGAGGTGGTGCGTCGAGAAATGCTCTTCTGACAGGATTTGCCTTGAGGCCTCTGAACCTTGTGAGGTTTTGCTGGAGCTTGTCCATGGTTGTCGGCCAGTTTTGTTTGGCGTTGATCAGCTCGGTTCCCTTTTCTGTGTCTTTGTTCAAACTTCCAGCTTTCCTTGTGAAGTACCTGGTCATGTCGAAACTGTAAGGGCGTAGATCGGAGATTGCGTGCAAGCCTCTTTTGCTATTGGCGGAGCGTTTCCGCGCGGCTCTTTTGTCTTCCGCAGTGTCTTCGGGAGTAGGAATGTATCCCAGGCTATGGAGGGTATTCTGTTCCTTGATATTGATGATTTGTTGGGTACCCTTATGGCGTTTCCCCAAACCAAGCCCCGAGATGTAGTTCATGCGCTTCATTATTTTCATCGGGGGAGGGATCTGGTCCCAGATCAAAGGCAGGTCTATGTGGCACACCTGGGCCTTCGGGCTTTCGATTGTGAACCCAGTCAGCATCATGCCGTCATTGTCGTGTTTGATTTCCAAGACCGGGATGCCGTTTGTGTCGGTCCCTTCGGTGGTTATGCTATCACCATAGATGATGGTAAGGTCCGTTCCTTGGACGAACTTTACGCACTGGTTGAGGGTGGAGGCCACCCCATTGATCTGGTGTAGCCAAGGGCGTCTCAAGATGGCAGTAAATGTGATCGGGATGTCAATGACTTGGAAATCGATTGGGACCATCTGCTTTCCGAACCACAGGTCAGGGTGGCTATTCCCAAGATTGAGTGAGATGTTGAGTCGTATGCTTTGATCGTCTGAGTTGAGGGTTTTAGATCAGTGGTCTTGATCCCGAGCAGATCCATCATTTTGGATGAGAGGACGTTCATGGCTGGTCCCCCATCTACCAAGACCCGAGGGAGGCGGCGCTCGTCAAGTTGGACTGTTATGTAGAGAGGCTCATTGTGGTCAGCCCCATATTTTGGGAGGTCGAGCTCTGTGAACGTGATGATGTTGCTATAATGAACATTGCCGATCATCTGAACCGCTTCATCTGGTGTCACGGTGATGGGTACCATGGTCTGGGCAAGACTTTCCTCCAACTTGAGTTTGTGCGGGTAAGAGGAAGTGAGTAAGGACCAGAGTGAAATGTTAGCCTGAGTACGTTTGAGCTGAGTTAAGATAGGATCTTCAGCCTTCGGGTCAAGGGTTTCAGCTTCTTTGGCGTAGGGCCCCTTTTCAGTTCGAGGCTCAGGCATGGCTGGCCTTTTGTCTGCTCGTGGCGGATTCATCGGGATTTGACCGAAACGTGTCAGTACGTTCACCTCTGGCTTGGCTGCTTTGCTTGACTCTCCTTCTTCCATAATGAGAGGTCCTTGGTTGGCGTAGGGCCACACTGCGCATTTCAGTTCGTTTACCGTCATTGCTTTTGTTGTAGCGTCAACAGTAGCTTTGAGATCTTCCCAGGACAGGGGTTAAGGTATCTGGACCCTCGGGCCATTGGTGGCGGTGCGGAGCTCAACCCAGCTGATCATGGAGCAGACATTGTCGTGGCCTTGTGCAGAGCTAGGCTGAGGAGATTTGCAGGAGTAGATGACGTAGTAGTCAAACTTTCCTGATGGTTCTCCGAGGGTTCCGACTGTGGGGTCGCCAGATTCGTATCTCTTCTTCAGTTTTTGTTGAGAAGAGGGTTTCTTCTTTCTTCGAGGGCGGCCCTCGTTCATTTCATCTTGAAAATCCCTTTCTAGACAAGCGGTGCAATCGCAGACGTCCCACCAGATGTGTTCATTGTTCGGCGGTGGTATCGGGACCTCAGGATGTTGACGGACACGTCCTCCCCTGGGGGGTCTTGTGGCTTTATGTCGTAACTGCATGGCTCGTACGAGGGTAACATATTGACTTCTGGGAGACAATGAGAGACGTTAGAAGCTGCAGGAGCAGGCATGTCTTTGGAAGCTCCAGGTGGTTGGGGGGTGGCTAACGTTTCGAAGTGGTGCATGGCACCTTCAATCCAGGCTTGTTGCTCACCTTGGCGTTTCTCCAGAGCCATGATGACTTGCCAAACTTCCTCCAATGTTGGGAAATTTCTCAAGGGTAAGGTCCCATTTTCCTCGCTGGTATCCCCTGACTTGGCCATGGGGAGTTGACGGGCTGCCCTAGTTACTGCACTGGGAAGGATGTTGGACCTTGCGGCTTTGACACTGAGAGAATAGTTCCCGGGTACTCTCGATCACTCTTGGTTCACTGGAGGGGGTGACGGGTATGGTTTAGACATGGGAAAGCCTTTTTGGATAAAAGGGGGAAAGCTCATGTGACATGTAGTTTCCGCTTTTTATTGCTGATTTTTTGTTGTTGTTTTAATTTACTTAAAATAGTGTTTTCTCAGAGTCCTAGGTAGGTTGGAAAAGATTGATCTTCTTTTTCGCAACTATGCTAGATCCTGGGTCAGTAGAGACCGTCTGTGCGGCTATAAGCCCCTCGTTTTTCACCTGTATTTTGACATCCCGGGATGGACAGCACCGGGCGAGAGTCCTATAGGGTAAACGGTTTCCACCGGCCTAAAAGAAAAACCGAACCTAAGGACCGAGCCTGTCATGTTCGTTTTAATGTGTTTGCCATGTGAATAGTGAACCGAGCCGGCCACTGAGTCAAGATCGGGTCGAGAGTTAGGCATGACCTCTCTTTACCTTGCTTGCGCAAGGGATCTGTGACGTTAGGCGTTTGCTGGGTCATATTGTCATGGCTGACGTATTAAAGGCTTGATGACATGGTGTCATGTGAGCATGGATGTATATCCGGGACGGAACATCGTCTGGGTGTAGCTTCGGAAATCAAGATCAGGTCGAGTTTTTAGCATGACCTTTCATCGCTTTGCTTGCACAAGGGATCTTGTGTCATGCGTGAGGACTTGATTCGTCTTCTGACTGCGGTTTGCGGAGGCATGACTGCCTTGTGCTTCGACTGTGAGAGGTGTGAATGTCTCGTGTTTTGTCCGCTGGGGAAAGGTTGGACTTACGATGACTGCCGGTGTTCATCTGCTGGGGATATGTGGCCTCGTAGGGGCTTTGTCCGCTTAGAAGGTGACTTCGGGCTTACTTTGATGGCCGGTGGTTGATTCACCGTTTGGCATTTTGGAGGCGTTTACTCCTGTTGCGCTTGTTTTACCGTTTAGTGGGCGAGGTCCGGGCTTACGATGACGATCGGTGTTTATGTTGCCGTTTAGTGGGCGAAATCCGGACTTACGATGACGGTCGGGGTTGGTTTTGTTGGGTTACGGACCAAACTGCATTGAATCTGTTGAAATAGGCCTTTGGACAGCCAGGGCAAAGATTATAAGGGCAAAAAAGTAATTTGACTAGATAATGCAAGGAGGTCCGTACAGATCTTCTCTCTCTGCAAAGAGGTCCGTACGGACCTTTGTGATTTTTTAAAATCCCCAGGTTTTGACCAGTTGCAGAAACGAGGCAACCCCCCATTTTCCTCTTCTAGTTTCGTGAGCAGCCAAGAGAGAGAAGGAGAAAACTCCATTTTTTCTCCAAATTCCTTAGAAAATCCTCCACATTTAGCTTGAATTTCTTGTCAATGGCAGAAAGGGCAAGGAGAGGTCGTCGTCAACGGGGCCAAGAGGCGATTGAGCAAAGTGCGGATCTTCAAAGGAATTGCACTTCCTTTGTGCCTTCGTCGAGGTACCCGGATGTGTTGTATCCGAATTCGGAGGTGCACAACTTGCGAGATAGGGCCGTCGGGGAGGTAAGAAATCAATTTAGTCTTGATTCTTTGCTTGAATTGTTGTATGCTAGAACTAGGTTTTAGTTTTTCGCATATTTGGGGCTTTTATTGTTTGCCATGCCTTTTGTGAAATTCGTGATGAATTGTTGAAATTGAGCATGTAAGAATTGTGGGTATGTGAATTTTGTGCAAAAATGTGGAGATTAGCTCTTATTTGTAAAAATAAAGTGCCTCTCTCTGAAATGCATGCTTTGGTATTTTGTACCTTATGCTATTTCTGTGTGTACATTGTGAGAAAATTGCCATGTAGGGACAAATTTTGTGAAAAATGTGACGTGTGCCGTATTTTGTGATGGGTTTTGTCTAAAAGTATGAGCCGCGTAGGGACGGACTTTTTTTGAAAATGTGTCATGTAGTGTGTGCCGTGTTTTTGGTGACGGACTTTGTGGGGAGTTTATGTGCAATGTGTGTCGTGTTTTGTGACGGGTCTTTTGAAAATGTGTCGTGTAGGGCTTAATCCCTTTGTTGAGAAAATTTGTACAGTGTGTGCCGTGTTTTGTGACGGACTGCATGGGGAAAATTATGTGCAATACGTACCGTGTTTTGTGACGGGTTATTTTTGTTTTGACGTGTTGGGACGAACTTTTTTATGCTTTGGTTTCCTTTCGGTATTTTGCTTCCGTTGACTGGATTCATGAAGGGATTGCCGTCTAGGTCTGTCAGCTTCATGGCACCTCCGGTGAAGATCTTTTGAACCACGAAAGGGCCGATCCATGTTGGTTCCCATTTTCCCAGTGGGTTGGTTCGAGTGGGAGGCTTTTCTGAGTACCAGATCGCATTCCCTGATGTCTCGGGACTTGACTTTCTTGTCAAAAGCTCTAGCCATTCTGCTTTGGTAGGCTCGGACGTGTTCCATGGCCTTTAGTCGTCGCTCGTCCAGCAAAGCCAGTTCATCGTGTCGGCTTCGAAGCCATTCGACTTCGTTGATTTCGTTTTCCAGCAGCACTCGGAGTGAGGGAATTTCCAATTCAAAGGGCAGAATTGCTTCCATCCCGTATGTCAGGGCGAATGGGGTTTCTCCCGTGGCTGTTCTGACTGATGTTCGGTAGCCCCAAAGTGCAAGGTGCAGCTTCTCGGGCCAATCTCGTCCTCGGGTGGTCATTTTTCGGATGATCCGTTCGCAGGTCTTATTTGCTGCTTCTACGGCGCCGTTCGTTTGTGGCCGGTAGGAGAAGACTTGTGGCGTGTGATCTTGAATTCGGCCAGCAGTCTGTTGCATTCTCCTTCGAAGTGGGAGCCGTTGTATGATATGACTTCGTTCGGGATGCCGTATCGGCAGATGATGTTTTCCTTGAGGAAATGTGCGACTTTCTTGGAGGTGAGCACCTTGTAGGACTTGGCTTCGACCCATTTTGTGAAGTAGTCGATGGCTACTAAGACGAATTCGTGGCCGTTGCTGCCTGGTGGAGCAATTTTCCTGATGACGTCGATTCCCCATGTGGCGAAGGGCCAGGGCGTAGTCATGCAGTAGAGATCGTGAGGAGGTAGGTGATTGTGGTTGGAGAACCGTTGACACTTGTCGCAGCTTCGGACAAAGTGGATGTAGTCTGCCTCCATGGAGATCCAGTAGTAACCCATCCAGAGAATGATTTGCATCAGGGCCCTGGCGTTCATGTGGGGGCCGCAAGTTCCATTGTGGACTTTGTTCATGAGTTCGCTTGTTTTTCCTGGCTGATGCAGCGTACGAGCGGTCCTTGGTAGCATTTTTTGTACAGCATGTCTCCAAGGATTACAAAGTGAGAGGCGAGGCATTTTAGGGCCATGATGCTCTTGGCTTTGACTCCTTCCTTGGGTTGGCCTTCTTCGTTCATGAAAGGAGTTTCCCCGTTCTTCAGGTATTGGAAGATCTGGTTGTTGGACTGTGCTGGTGAAGAGGCTTCTGACTTACGTCTCTTTTAGCTCTTCAGCAGTTCCCCAAATCGCTATGATTAAAACCTTCTCGGCAGCTTGGGCCCGATTTTTCTCTCGTTTGACAACATGCTTAAAGATGTGCTTAATGTATTGTTCGTTTAATGTGTCTGCTTCTTTATCAAGTGAATCGTTATTAACTGTTTGTGTGTTAGTTAATTTATCAGTTGTTAAAGATGCAATGAGAGGATACTCGGAAAGATCGAAGCATTCATTAAGAGCATACAGGAATACATTATTAGCAATGAGTTCGTAATCTTCTGGCGTGAGGCCATCAGATGACTCGAGAGACACGAATTCAAAGATAATGGACTCAGGATGGGCTTTGACACTAGACTCTAGGACGCGAGGGGTCAGACCAAGTTGTTCGATCATGTCCTTTTTGCTGGCGGTAGGTCCGGAGAAGGTGGCCCAGTTATTGAGTGGCAATGAGCCTGATAGGAGGCGGGGGTTGAAAGGCCTTTTGTTGCCGTTCCCGATCATGGCTATCATAGAGTTATCAGAAACAAAATCGATTAGGTCTGGCACCTCGATTTCTTCACTGAAGAGATGGTGGAGCAGTGGCTCGTTCCAAGCATCGTCTGCAGAGTCTTCCGCTCTTGTCTTGGGCATTGCCAGCTCGAATGCAGATTCGTCCCGCTTGTTTGGGGCAGGGGTGTTGACAGAGAGTTTTTCGAGTTCTTCTGCCAAAGAGTGGGTTTTCCCGAACCAGAATTTGTTGTGAATAGTGGTGGTCGTGGGTCCCAGCAGAGGTGGTGCGTCGAGAAATGCTCTTCTGACGGGATTTGCCTTGAGGCCTATGAACCTTGCGAGGTTCTGCTGGAGCTTGTCCATGGTTGTCGGCCAGTTTTGTTTGGCGTTGATCATCTTGGTTCCCTTTTCTGTGTCTTCGTTCAAACTGCCGGCTTTCCTTGTGAAGTACCTGGTCATGTCGAAGCTATAAGGGCGGAGATCGGAGATTGCGTGCAAGCCTCTTTTGCTATTGGCGGAGCATTTCCGCGCGGCTCTTTTGGCGTTTCCCCAAACCAAGCCCGGAATGTAGTTCATTCGCTTCATCATTTTCATCGAGGGAGGGATCTGGTCCCAGATCAAAGGAAGGTCTATGTGGCAGACCTGGGCCTTCGGGCTTTCGATTGTGAACCCAGTCAGCATCATGCCGTCATTGTCGTGTTTGATTTCCAAGACCGGGACGCCGTTTGTGTTGGTCCCTTCGGTGGTTATGCTATCACCGTAGATGATGGTAAGGTCTGTTCCTTGGACGAACTTTACGCACTGGTGGAGGGTGGAGGCCACCCCATTGATCTGGTGTAGCCAAGGGCATCCCAAGATGGCAGTGAATGTGATCGGGATGTCAATGACTTGGAAATCGGTTGGGACCATCTGCTTTCCGAACCACAGGTTCAGGGTGGCTATTCCCAAGACTGAGCGAGACGTTGAGTCGTATGCTTTGATCGTCTGAGTTGAGGGTTTTAGATCAGTGGTCTTGATCCCGAGCAGATCCATCATTTTGGATGGGAGGACGTTCATGGATGGTCCCCCATCTACCAAGACCCGAGGGAGGCGGCGCTCGTCAAGTTGGATTGTTATGTAGAGAGGCTCATTGTGGTCAGCCCCAAATTTTGGGAGGTCGAGCTCTGTGAACGTGATGATGTTGCTATAATGAACATTGCCGATCATCTGAACCGCTTCATCTGGTGTCACAGTGATGGGTACCATGGTCTGGGCCAGACTTTCCTCCAAGTTGAGTTTGTGTGGGTAAGAGGAAGTGAGTAAGGACCAGAGTGAAATGTTAGCCTGAGTACGCTTGAGCTGAGTTAAGACAGGATCTTCAGCCTTCGGGTCAAGGGTTTCAGCTTCTTTGGCGTAGGGCCCCTTTTCAGTTCGAGGCTCAGGCATGGCTGGCCTTTTGTCTACCCGTGGAGGATTCATCGGGATTTGACCGGAACATGTCAGTACGTTCACCTCTAGCTTGGCTGCTTTGCTTGACTCTCCTTCTTCCATAATGAGAGGGCCTTGGTTGGCGTAGGGCCACACTGCGCATTTCAGTTCGTTTACCGTCATTGCTTTTGTTGTGGCATCAACAGTGGCTTTGAGATCTTCCCAGGATAGGGGTTAAGGTATCTGGACCCTCGGGCCGTTGGTGGCGGTGCGGAGCTCATCCCAGCTGATCATGGAGCAGACATTGTCGTGGCCTTGTGCAGAGCTAGGCTGAGGAGATTTGCTGGAGTAGATGACGTAGTAGTTAAACTTTCCTGATGGTTCTCCGAGGGTTCCGACTGTGGGGTAGCCAGATTCGTATCTCTTCTTCAGTTTTTGTTGAGAAGAGGATTTCTTCTTTCTTCGAGAGCGGCCCTCGTTCATTTCGTCTTGAAAATCCCTTTCCAGACAAGCGGTGCAATCGCAGACGTCCCACCAGATGTGTTCGTTGTTCGGCGGTGGTATCGGGACCTCAGGATGTTGACCGGACACGTCCTCCCCCGGGGGGTCTTGTGGCTTTATGTCGTAACTGCATGGCTCGTACGAGGGCAACAGATTGACTTCTGGGAGACAATGAGAGACGTTAGAAGCTGCAGGAGCAGGCATGTCTTTGGAAGCTCCAGGTGGTTGGGGGGTGGCTAACGTTCCGAAGTGGTGCATGGCACCTTCAATCCAGGCATGTTTCTCACCTTGGCGTTTCTCCAGAGCCATGATGACTTGCCAAACTTCCTCCAATGTAGGGAAATTTCTCGGGGGTAAGGTCTCATTTTCCTCGCTGGTTTCCACTGACTTGGCCATGGGGAGTTGACGGGATTCCCTAGTGACTGCACTGGGAAGGATGTTGGACCTTGCGGCTTTGACACTGGTAGAATAGTTCCCGGGTACTCTCGATCACTCTCGGTTCACTGGAGGGGGTGACGGGTAAGGTTTAGACATGGGAAGGCCTTTTTGGATAAAAGGGAGAAAGCTCACGTGACATGCAGTTTCCGCTTTTTATTGCTGATTTTTTTTTGTTGTTTTAAATTTCTTTAAAACAGTGTTTTCTCAGAGTCCTAGGTAGGTTCGAAAAGATTTCTCTTCTTTTTCGCAACTATGCTAGATCCTGGGTCAGTGGAGACCGTCTGTGCGGCTATAAGCCCCTCGTTTTGCACCTGTATTTCGACATCTTAGGGTGGACAGCCCTGGGTGAGGGTCCTATAGGGCAAGCGGTTTCCACCGGCCTAAAAGAAAAACCGAACCTAAGGACCGAGCTTGTCATGTTCATTTTAATGCGTTAGCCATGTGAATAGTGAACTGAGCCGGCCACTGAGTCAAAATCGGGTCAAGAGTTCGGCATGACCTCTCTTTACCTTGCTTGCGCAAGGGATCTGTGACGTTAGGCATTGGCTGGGTCATATTGTCATGGCTGACGTATTAAAGGCTTGATGACATGGTGTCATGTGAGCATGTATGTATATCCGGGACGGAACATCGTCTGGGTGTAGCTTCGGAAATCAAGATCAGGTCGAGATTTTAGCATGACCTTTCATCGCTTTGCTTGCGCAAGGGATCTTGAGCTCCGAGCTTTGACTCAGAAAATGGCCGGCATGGGATATGTATCCAGGCTTGTATGACACGGACTGGGTAAAAACCAACCGAGTCTGGACAGAGTGCGACTCAAGACTCAAACGTGCAGGCTTGACGCTTGGCTAGGATAGGATGTTTGGAATGATCCCGTGCGCATCCAAGAGGCCTAGGAAGACCAAACGAACTGCAACTGAGACCACTCCGGGTTGAGGGTTGTAGTGTGCAGTGTATGCGAGGCAGAAGTGCGCGTAGCGTGCGGTGTAACCGAGGTAGCAGTGTGAGTAGCGTGCGGTGTACCGAGGCAGCAGTGCGAGTAGTGTGCGGTCTCTAAAATTCTTTTTTTTCTGAGTAAAACAGAAGTTTTTTGAAGAATTTTAAATATATGTACACAGATGTATATTGATGCATTTTTTTGTATTTTTATTTTTTTTTGTAAATAAAAGTAAAGCACATGCACACACACAACAGTTAAAGAAAGGGGTAAAATGAAAGTTTGACCCTCATCATCGTTTTAAAAATCTTTTGTTTTGTTTAAATGTTTTTAAAACAAAATTTATCCCCAGTAGAGTCGCCAACTGAAATAGCCCGAATCCGAGAGGCAGCGCGTTCGCGCCCCGGCATCTGGCATTTCCCGGCCTTGCGGCGTTCGTTGGTGGAGGTGTCTCGCTGTGTTTTTGCTTTGTAGAGTCGCCACGCCATTTTTATTAAGCCCAAAACATTGAAAAAGGGCATCATTTTAAAAATAAACTGTTTTTGTGGATGAGATTTTGAGTTCGGAGGTCAGATGACTCCTCGGGAAGAGAATATTAGAATATTAGAGCTCACCCGAGTTGCCTCGTAAAAACGAGTCTTTCGGTACCCCTTATTCTTTAAATGTTGTGTGTGTGTTTGTATGTGCTTTTAAAAATGCATGCTGTATCGGATGTCTATATTGTACACTACGTATTGAAATGTATTGAAATAGTGTAGGAAGGAAGCCTTACCAATATTGGTTCGTGTCTGTCTTCCGCAGGGGAATAGTGTTTGAGGATGGAATAGTGTTCCGGGACGGACCGGGTTTCCTTCGGGATGAGCCGGTTGTCTGCGGACAGAGTTTCGGCGTGTGTTGGGATCGCAGGGATCACTCGGGCAGAGTTTCGGCGTGCGTTGAGATGGCAGGGATCACTCGGGCAGATTTCGGCGTGCGTTGAGATGGCAGGGGTCACTCGGGCAGAGGTTCGGCGTGCGTTGAGATTGCAGGGGTCACTCGGGCAGAGTTTCGGCGTGCGTTGAGATGGCAGGGGTCACTCGGGCAGAGGTTCGACGTGGGCCAGAATCGCCGGTTTGACTCGGAAAGAGCCGGGACGCCTCGAGAAAGACCAGGCAAGGCCTCGAAGTACCACGAGGGGCCTCAGAGTACCTCGAGAGTGCCTCGGGGCAGCGCGGGAGCATCGCGGGAGCGCTCGGAAAGGCTTCGGAGCACCACAAGGTAGACATGTCCAAACGGTTCCGGTTCCAGTTCCCGGTTCCGTAACCCCCGGTTCCCGGTTCCCAAATATCCGAAACCGTATTCGAACCATATTAATCCGGTTCCCGGTTCTATCCGCCGGTTCCGGTTCCGGTTCCACCGGTTCCATCACCATCTAACTTTTTTTTTAAATCCAAAACCTCTTAAGACAGTAAAGACGCTAAATATTACAACATTTATCTAAATTCTAGTCTAATTTAAATAAAACAACACTACACTACAAGTACAAATACTAAATAAATGCTAAATGTTATATTTAACTTACTAGCAAAAAGAAGGTGGCCTTCTACTATAAACAGTTTGAGCTCGGCTTGAGATTGCCCCTTGACCCTTTTATTAATGAGTTTTTGGAGGATTCAGGTTGTGTGCCAATGGAGCTAAGTGGCAACGCAGTCAGGATTTTGTCTTGCTTTATCGTAGTCTGCAGATTCCTTGGCTACGAGCCATGTAATAAAGTATTTCGCCAGTACTATCGGACGACCCGAACCACCGTGAAAGGGAAGTCTGTAGTGAGTGTGTCCTCAATTAGAAATGTACAAGGCTTGTTTTTGGACACTCAGAATAAGGTGTATGGTTGGGATAACCATATGATCCTGGTGGAGAGCAGGGTAGGTTGGCAATTTCCCTTTCCAGAGAGTCAAAGTATGGTTGCCGACGAGCATGTTTGGCCGGCGCCTTGGGCCGATGAGTTGAAGAAGAAAATCGATGATTTGTTGAGTCTTGGTTGGGTGTCGTGGAAGGACATAGAAGCTTCATACTGGAGGTACATAAGGGTCGGCATCATGTCCAAGCCGTCGAAAGGCCCCGATCCCTTGGTGAAGATTAACCTCGACGCTCGTTACCCAATTTGGGTCGTTCACAACGAGTTAACTTGGGAGGAGAACTGTATAACTTGCCCAGACCATCCCGAGGATTCTTGTGCCAATCTTGAAATGACTAGGGGTTGGGCTCTTAATACTTGTCTATTTAATTTGATAGTCTGTCTTTTGTCTCGTCGTGAAGGACTTAACCTTTCTCCGTTTTTATTTGGCAGTTCTTTCTGCGAGGGATATTGACCACATTGAACGTGACATCATGAGGGGGAAGTCAGAGCCAACGATCAAAGCAAAGCAAAGAAGGACAGAGCGGCGTCCAACGCAATCTACGACCGTCAGGAGAATATGGCGAAGAGGAATGATCAGCTGCCCAAGGACAACACTATTGGTGCCATCCCCTTGATTGAAAGGGAGCCCGTCACTGAAGGTTTGAACACTGGGGGTCGTCAAGTACGAGTTGACGCGCTTGAGAAGGAGGCTGGAGTTGAGACCAGTGTTGCGGCTGCCAACGCTGGTACCCAATTGGTCGTCACTGAGGAGGGTGAGCACATTAACCCTGAGGCCGTTGGGAGCTCCGACTCTAACCCGGAGCGGCGTGGGACTAACAGTCAGGATTCTAAGAAGAGGAAAGACCATCCTGCAAGCTTGGAGGGAAGAACGGAGAGAAGCAAAAAAACAAACAACGACCCTGTTAGCTCCTTCGACCCCTCGACTCCGCAGGCTGAAACTCTTAGCTCGTTATTCGGGGTCCTTACTAAAGAGAAGATCAAAGAGATGGCCGTCATGATCGCCAAAGCTCCTCCAATAGCCGGGGTTCCCTATTTGGCACGGCGTGGCAATCCCCTTATGCTTGGGACGGCCTTGACCAGACGGGCTAGGGACGTTGACCTTACCCGTCAGATGAGGGAGGCCAAGTTCAATCCTGAAACCTACCACGCCCGCTTGGGGTTGATTCAAACTGAGGTACTTTGGACTTGCATTTTTACAAATCCCTCGTCGTTATGGACTTGTGCTAATAAGTTTTTCGTTGCAGATGTCGTCGATGATAGATGCCATGACATCAGATTTTTTGAGCTTGCATCGACGCCGAGCAAAGGGATAGCGAGCAACTGATCCAATCAGTTGTGGCTAAGGAGACTGCTGAGCAGAAGCTGAAGGAAGCTGAGAACAATGTCGGCCAACTGACAACTGCCTACGAGTCCATAATGGCTCAAAAGAATGAGGTTCTGAAGGAGGTGGAGACCCTGAAAGCTGCTAAGGCCAAGCTGGAGAAAGAATCAGGGATCTTGGCCACCGGCCTTCGTGCTGTCGAGGGTAAAGTTGAGAAGTTGACGTCTGACTACGAGGCTGCTCGGGGTCAGATCGAAGCGATGAGGGCTGATCATCAGGTTGCTTTGGCCGACGCTAAATTAGATGCAATTGAGGAGTACAAGGGAGGTGCTGAATATCTTCAGGCTGTCACCGAGAAGGCCACATGCTTCTTCAAGGATGGGGCTAAACATTTAGCTAGGCGGATCCTTGTGGATCCAGAGACCAAGGATTTGCTTTCTACGAGGAAGCTGGCTGATCTCTGTATCGAGGAGTCGTACGACCAGGAGGCTCGTTCAGTCCATCCTCTCGTTCCTTACAATGACAACGACTTACGTATCATCAAAGAAGATGACGAGAAGGAAGGGAAGGACGAGTGGCCAATCTCGGCCGTAGATCCGAAGAACTTCAATGCTTATTATGCCCACTTTCTTGGAGACGGTCCTGATCCTGACGAGGCTCCCCCAAACACCGGTGATCCCCAGTAATTTATCTTTCTGAAATGGTTTGAAATGTCTCAAACAATGCTTCACCTTGCTTTTGTGGTTTCAAAAAATGTTTCGAACAATTTTTAATTTTTGTTATGTAATTGACCCGTTTCCTCATAGTTTAGAGGGGGTCGTACAATTTGTTTGACGTTTTGGTTATTCAATGCCTTTGCTTTCTGTTTGTTAATCTGTATGTTAACGTAAATAGCATGTGATAACTTATTAAAAGAGTAAGTTTGAGGACAAGTGTATATGGTCGTCTTAATACGACTGGCCTTGTTCATACTTGTGTTTTCTCAACTTTTCAATGGCTCGTAGGAATAGTATGAAGGTCTGTAGATCTTTGCTCGTAGGCAAGATTCTACGGACGAGTCATCTTATTCAGTTATAGCAATTGACGAAATCTGGCTTCGTCTAACCTTTATACTTGGCTAAAGTGAGTGTAAGTGTCGAAGTCTTGGCTTCGACTGATCTTTATACTTGATCAAAGTGATTGCAGGGGTCGAAGTTTTGGCTTCAACCGATCTAAGTATCTTGAGTTTGTTGAGAATATTCAACAAATCGACGAGTTTTTCATTGATAACTTTTGGGTGATAACGACCTTACATTTAACTTTGATTCGAATCGCTTTTTAAACTACTGGGATTCATAGTCTATCCCTTACAAACTTCCATAAACTTTTTCAAAAATTTCTTTTGACAGTTAAATAAAGAACCACAAGTAGGGTGCCCTGAGGGCGCTGAGGGGTTACGACGATCTCAAAAATAATACTTCATGAGATGATTGGCGTGCCACGGATGCTTGAGTTGTTCACCATTTGGCTTAGCAAGACGATATGTTCCTTCTCTAACCACACTGGTGACAATGTAAGGCCCTTCCCAGTTGGGGGAGAGTTTGTTCTGACGGGCCTTAAGTCCTGTTGCTTCAATTTTTCTCAGAACGTGGTCTCCGGCCTTGAAAATTATTTTCTTCACTTTCTTGTCGTGGTACGCCTTGGTTCTTTTCTTGTAATTCTCCATCCTCAATTGAGCGTCTAATCGTCGCTCGTCCACAAGGTCAAGGTCGACCTGTCTGTTGTGGATATTCTTCTCAATGTCGTAGAGAGCCACTCGATCAGTTGGGAGCTGAAGCTCGGTGGGAGCCATGGCCTCAGAGCCATAGGCCAAAGCAAATGGGGTTTCCCCCGTAGGCCCCCGGGTGGTTGTGCGGACTGCCCAGAGCGCTGAAGGGAGTTCGTCCAACCATCTTGTGTCTCGTCCTTCAAGATTTTTACATAAAGCTGACAAGACGAGCTTGTTTGCTGCTTCAGCTTGTCCATTGCCTTGGGGATAGGCAACAGACGACTTGGAATGCTTGACGCCCATTCTGTTTAACTCTTGTTCAAACTTTCGTGAAAATTGTAGGCCGTTGTCAGAAACAATTACCCTTGGGATTCAAAAGCGGCACCATATTGAGTCGTGGATAAAGCTTAGGGCGTTGTTTTCTGTAATTTTGTTCAGGTCTTTGGCCTCCACCCACTTAGAAAAATAATCAACCGCCACAATCACATACTTCACTCCTCCTTTGGCCTGTGGGAAAGGCCCAATCAAGTCAACACCCCACATGTCGAATGGCCAAGCTGCCATGACTGGGGTCTGTTCCGTCGTTGGAAGTTTTGGGAGGTCGGCGAACCGCTGGCAGGTATCACATTTCTTCACAAATTGCTTGGCATCCTCTCGGAGATGGGGCCAGTAATATCCCATGGTAATTAAATTGTCTGCCAATGTACGGGCCCCAGGATGGCCCCCACATTCTCCTTGATGCACTTCAAAAAGCAGCTTAACTACTTTATCAGGGTGGACGCACTTCAACAGTGGCCTGGTGATTGATCGTCTATAAAGTTCACCTTCTACGATCGAGAAACGAGCGGCCTTCCTTTTGATTTGTCGCGTCAACACTTCATCAGAGGGTAGCTCGTCTTTTTCAATAAATGCCTTTAGGTCATCGATCCAACACCTTGGGCCATCATCTCCGACACATAGGATCTTCACACGATCGTAAGCTGGTTGTTCGAGGTAGGCCAGGTGGTGGCCATGTTCATCTTCTGGCAATTGATCGGTGGCTAATTTGGAGAGTAGGTCGGCGTGTTCATTATCTTCTCTAGCTATTCTCTGGATGGCCCAAAATTTTAGCCCCTGAATTAACTCGCCGACCAAGGCATGATACTTCTGCAGGGTGGAGTCGAAGACCTGGTAGTCTCCACGAACTTGGTTTACAATTAACTGAGAATCACAAAAAGCTGCAATCTTAGTTGCCCCAAAACACTTAACGTACTCAATCGCAACTACAAGTGCTTCGTACTCCGCCTGGTTGTTAGATGCTTGGAATTTGAACCACAACACTTCTTCAAAAACCGTGTTGCTTTCTGGTTCGACGAGCACAATTCTCGCCCCACTGAGATCTCTTGTTGCCAATCCGTCTGAAAAAATCTTCCAACAGCCTACGGGCAAGATCAATTCCTCCGGCTCGTCGTCGACCTGTTTGCCCTTGTACATCTTTTGTGGCGGTCTTTGGTCGTCGTCAATGGTGAACGACGTCTCAACCAGGAAATCAGCCAAGGCCTGGGCTTGTAAGGTCTTCCTTTCCATATATCGGATGTCAAACTCCGTCAGTTCAATGCTCCAATTTAGTAGACGACTGGAGCTCTCGGGGCGATGCAAGATCTTGCGCAGTGGGGCATTTGTATACACAATAATGGGGTGAGCTGAGAAATAGGCTCGTAGCTTTCGTGCTGTTATGACGAGAGCATAAGCTATTTTCTCAGCGTTGAAGTAACGGGTTTCTACGTCGGACAAAGCCTTGCTTACATAATACACGGGCCTCTGTATCCCGTCCTCCTCTCTTACCATCACGGCGGCGACGACCTTATCACTCGCCGAGAGGTATACAAATAAATCTTCCCCTGCAACGGGGTTGCTGAGGAGTGGAGGGGAGCCCAGATATTCTTTAAGCTGCTTGAACGACTTGGAATATTCTTCTGTCCATTCAAAAATTTTGGCACCTCGGAGAGCTTTGAAAAAGGGGAGTGATCTCTTGGCGGACTTGGAAATGAAACGACCCAAGGCCGCCACTCATCCATTCAACTGTTGGACTTCCTTCATGCTCGTAGGTTCTACCATATCAATCAAGGCCTTTATTTTCTCGGGGTTGGCCTCAATTCCCCGTTGTTAAAGCATGAATCCCAAGAATTTTCCCGCAGTAACTCCGAAGACACACTTGGCGGGGTTGAGTACCATATCATTTGCTCAAAGGTTGGTGAAGGTCTGCTGGAGGTCATCTACATGTTTCCTCTTTTTGGACTTGACGACCATGTCGTCGATATATGCCTCCAAGTTGTCACCGAGCTGTCCCTTGAATACTTTGTTGATCATTCTCTGGTATGTTGCCCCAGCATTTTTGAGCCCAAAGGGCATCTTTGTATAGCAATAAGTTCCCCCTGCGGCCTGGAAGGCCGTCTTCAGAATGTCTTCTTCGGCCATCTTGATTTGGTGATAGCCAGAATACGCATCCAGAAAGCTTAAGGTCATATGACCAGCAACAGAGTCGACGAGCTTGTCGATTCTGGGCAGGGGGTAACTGTCTTTTGGGCATGCCAAATTCAGGTCGGTGAAATCAACGCACAGCCTCCACTTTCCATTGGGTTTTTTGACCAGAACTACATTAGCCAACCACGTTGTGAACCCAGCGTTCACAATAATTCCAGCACTCAATAGCTTCTCAATCTCTTGCTTTACAGCGATCTCCTTCTCAGTTGAAAAAATTCTGCACCTTTGCTCCTTGAATTTCATTGTGGGATTCACTCCGAGCCTATGGACGGCTACATCTTCTCTAATACCCTTCATGTCTTCAACTCTCCAGGCAAAAACGTCGAGGTTTTGTTTAAGTATGGAGATTATCTCTTCCCTCTCCTCAGTGGATAACTGAGACCCCAGTTTAATTTTTTGCTCTGGATAGTTTGGGTTAATGACTAGCTCAGTTAGCTCATCGGCCGGCTTCATTTCGGGAGCATCATCTCTAAAGTCCATGGATTCAATAACAATCTCTTTGATTTTCTTTCTTGCCTCGGGGGTGAGGTCTGGGACCTCGTCTTCAATCAGCTTATCTAGCTCGGCCCCCGATTCATGGGTGACCAAAAGTTGCGGGGCTACAGCTTGGTCGTCCATGAATTTTTCAGTGAAGGCTTCAGGGTCATCTACACACTTAATGGTGGAAACATTGGAATAAGAGGTCGTCGTTTGTTTGATTGACTTAGAGAGCTTCACAATTTGGTATGGGTCGTCTATTTCAACAGTCCGCTTGGCCTTTAGCACATGCTCCAAGAATTCTGGGGCCGTCCCCAACACACATCCAATTCCCGAGCATGTAGGAAATTTAACTCGTTGATGAGGGACTGAAGCGACGATCGCTAAGGCAGCTTGGCCAGGTTGGCCGAGAATCGCATGGTAGTCACTGATGACATCAATCACAATGAAAGTCACGGTCTGAATGGTTCTCAACGGGTGGTCTCCAATGTCGACGGGAAGATCAATCTGACCCTTTGCATCTACCATGTGGTTGGTGAATCCCTCTAGACGACCTAAGTAGGGACTTAGACGGCTATCGGGTAGACCCATCCGCTGGTAGACATTGTAAAACAAGATATCTTTGGCCGCCCCAGTATCAATCTGAATCCGTCTCGACTCACAATTGTCAATAAAACCAGGGATGACCAGTGTTTGTAGACGAGCCAATGGATTGGCTGATAGCTCGTAGGGGTAGAAACTTATCACATCGTTTGGGATCTCAGACTTTTGGGGAATATGGGGGGCTTTTTTCAGGTGATAAATGGCGCTTTTGATCTGATTTTTACTGGTTTCCTCAGAGATTACCAAGACCATCCTTGGTTGTCTCTCCGGAGGGTCGTTGTTAGCAGCTCGAGTGTTGGCTGTTGGACGATCCCTCCTCACGTACTGCTCAAGATGACCATCATCAATCCACCTTTGAATAATTTTCTTCAAACTGAAGCACTCTTCAGTGTCATGTCCCTTGTCCCGATGGTACTCACAATATTTATTCATATTTTTCTTCCCCTTTCCATTGGGGTTCATCTTTGGCGTCGGGCCAAAATCTACATTGATCAAAATTTCAGCCCGCGACACTGTTAGGGGAGTGTATGATTCTGGGACCTTTTCTGCTTTTACCTGCTTGTTTTCCCTTTCTCTCCAGCCTTATCCTTTTTGACTTCGCCGTCTCACCCTCGTCGACGGCCTTTCCTTCTCTCTGCAAGTTTCTTTCCTCAGCCTCGGCTACAGCATATGCCTTGGCATAAAGATCCTTTCTGGATATGGCTGGGTGGACTTGTAGCTCGTAGTCCAACGTGGAAGAAATAACGCCATGTCCAAAACAGTTGATGATTTCTCTATCAGTCAGATCCTCGTCGATCTGATCCACCAATTTTTTAAATCTTCTGAAGTAACTCATGGAGCTCTCGTTTGCTCCCTGCGTTATGTTGCTGAGGTCGTTGACAGTTTTTTGACGGTCTCCTGCTGTTGCAAATCTTCCCAAGAACTTTTTCCTTATCTGTTTCCATGACTCGATGCTCCCCTTTGGAAGGCCTCTAAACCACCGCAAAGCAGCGTCAGTTAGTGTACTCATGAGAGCCTTACACATTACATCTTCGTGTCCTGAGGCTCTGGATACCACATACATCTGAGCTTCGAGATGCTGCATGTGATCCAACGCACTTTTGGAGCCGTCATACTATTTTAAGTCAGGAAGTTTAAATCCTGGTTTCGGTGGTCTTATCTCCAACATCCATGGGGCCAAGGGCTTCATTGTGCCAACATCATCTTCTGAATAGTCACTATCGACGGCGTTTCTTTTGGTCGTCAACTCCTCCACCTGACGCTTGAGTCTTAGGAATTCTCTCATATCGACCTCGCCTGCTGGGACGGCAGGAGGGATCCTATCTCGACGAGGCTCACGGGTTACGATATTGGTCCGTTGCCTCTCGGTGGGGCGGGTCATCGAGAGATGGATCTTTCTCTTCTATAGCTTGGTGGTGGAGACGGCCTGTAAGATCTTGATAGCTCCCATTCACGACGAGGGGGAGTGCGTGTCCTTTCCCTATAACTTGGGGCTCGTTCGTTTCTCAACGACGGGGTCATCTGACGACCACGAACAACTTGGTTCTGGACAGGATTCTCATTGGCTAAAGATCGACGAGGCTCACCTTCTGCCTCCTCCCGTCGCCGCTGCGATGGGACTCCCTCACTTCGTCTTTGGTTAAGATGTTCTCTGAGATCATGTTGCGACATAATTCGTTCGTTTTTGGCGGCGGTTCCTTCACGACGACCATTGTTCTCCCTCTGGTTTCTTCTTCTTCTCCCCGACGAGACAGTGTTGTGAGATGCCTGTGGGGGTTAGTCCTCAGCCAATTGTATGAGCTCGTTTTGGATTCTTATGAGTTCGTGAAGAGCGTTGGCTCTTTCTACAAGGAAAGCCGCTCTATCGAGGGGTGGGTTGGATGGACCTCCCATGTTTCGTGCAGCAGTTCCCTCGGGTCTCCTTTCCAGTGGGGGTCGTCGTTGTCTCTCTGTTGCTTGCCTTTTGTCCCTTCTCCTTGCAGTAGGAAGGCCAGTGTCATCTACCATACCATATGACCTGGTAACCCTCTGGCTAGGGTTCCTAGGTTGAGGTGAGGGAGGTCTGGGCTCCTGTTGGCACTGCTGAGGGGAAGGTGGTCGGCCTGCGTCTCCGGTGGATTTGCTAGCGGTGTGTCCGTCTGATACCATTTTTTGGGTTTTTTCCGGCTGTTATTCTGTGGTTGAAAGGTCACTGACAAACGTTTTTCGGCAATGGTACCAATCTGATGGTGCAGGAATGCGTTTGGGCTCAGGTATTGATGTCCAGCGAGATGATTGAGCTGACTTGTGATCTGCACACCACAAGAAAAGATATAAATGCATAAATAATAAAGTTACAAATTCTGAAAAATTTCCTGATAGACAACATTTGTAGTTTCATCTACAGTCTTTCCCTTTTCATCAACCACTAATATCTTCAACCCAGCCCGAGTAGTTACCCTTGACAAAGCAACGTACAACTGACCATGACTAAAAACAGGTCTTTTCAGAAACAGCCCAACATGAGTGAGTGATTGACCTTGACTTTTGTTGATAGTCATTGCATATGATACAACCAACGGAAATTGTCTTCTTTGGAAATTGAATGGTAAACGTAGATCTGATGGAGTCAACGACATTCTCGGGACAAAAAATTTTTCTCCAACATTACTGCCGTTTAAAATTTTTGCTTCAACTACATGTTGACCGAGCCTTGTAATAATTAACCTCGTTCCATTGCACAAACCTGCACTATGGTCGATGTTCCTTAATAACATCACTGGAACGCCAACTTTAAGACTCAACTGATGATTTGGCAAACCTGAAGACTTTATCGTATTCAAAAACTCGGTTGAATGTATGTCAGAAAATAAACTGGAACTATTCTCGGACCTACAAATTGAGTCTGAACTCAGATAAGTTTTAGCATCCGAGTGATTGTGAGAGACCATGTACTCATTTATTTTCTCCACATCTTCAAGCGTTGGTGCAAGTATGGCTCTTCCTTGTAAATAAGCAACATCATCAAAATGATCAGTAAATGAAGGATATGTACTATCAACAATAGCCTTTACCAAATTGTCAGTTGAATGCACGAGAAGGTCATCAGAAACTTTTATATTTGCAATACCATCATTATCGTCCCCATAAGTCCCATCTCCAATACTTAAAATCCATTCAAAGAATTTTTTAAGCTCCAATCCACTTGGATCATTCTCGATAGATTTAAGTCGCATATTTTTTGTAAGCTTCAAAACCTTACAATGCGACCATAAATGTGATGAATTGATTGTTGCCATCACAATATCTTGCCTGGTACCTTTTGGAATCACCGGGAGGATCTGACGGAAATCTCCTCCCATAACAATTATTTTGCCCCCAAATGGTTGATTCAAACTATCAGGATTCTTGAACCGCATTATATCTCGTAAAGTTCTATCTAGGGCTTCAAAACAATGCCTGTGAACCATTGGGGCCTCGTCCCAAATGATAAGCTTGGTTCTGATCATCAGCTCAGCAAGTGGGCTACCCTGTTTTATGTTGCATGTCGAATCCTCGTGCAAAACTAATGGAATGGCGAATCTAGAATGACCAGTTCGACCATTGGGCAGCAAAAGAGATGCTATTCCACTGGATGCCACATTCAAAACTATATCACCCTTTGATCTTAAAGAAGCTGAAAGAATCCTCCATAAAAAAGTTTTACCTGTACCACCAGAACCATACAAGAAAAAAACTCCTCCATTACTAGCCTCAACACTTTTAATGATCGTATCATATGCATGTTTCTGCTCATCCGTGCACGATCCCAATAATTTATTGCATTCTTCCGCTAATAAGTCTCTATCATAGTTCATTTCATCCAATATTAGACTATTGTTGAACATTGACGAATCATAATCATCAGGATAGGGCATAGTTGGGAAATCTTTAAGACTTTTACCCCTGTTTCGCAATATCTTTTCAATCTCCAGAAGAGTGAAGTTTTTTATTTCTTCTGCACTCGTTGTAAGCCTAGTATGTTTTCAAAAAAAAATTATGTAATTATTAGTCGAAAAATGACTTAAATATGCATTAAAATTTATAAAATTAATAAAATTTACCTTGATGTTCTAAAACTCGTCTGCGCATATAGATAATGTCTTCTGACAAATAATCTAAGCAACTTTCCCATATATACTCCGTTCGAGAAAGAGATCCAGACATCAACAATGTAACAAACAGGCTTCTCAACTGTTGGCCAGATCCCCAGTGGCTTGCTTCAACGATACCATCAATGTATTCCTTATCATTATCAAGCAATCCTAGAGCATAGCAAGCATCTCTAAAAGATGGATACTCTTGACCATCAATAGTCCTTATATCCACATAAGAAGTTGGTCCTCGAACAATATTCAACAAATTTCTCAAGTAATACAGCTCTCCTTGGCTAGGTGCAACAAAAAATATGCGGCCTATTTTGAATCCACGTGCCCTTGGCTGCCACTTTCTTTCTTTCCTCATCCAAACAAACTTCGTAGGAAACTCGGCATAAGTCAATTGCCCTGCTAAATCCTTATACTTCTTGTTTGCATCAAACCATGCAGTGAACATACTTTCTCTTGATGTTGGACGATCAACTACTTCATTAATCTCATCATCTTCATCAAAAACTATGCTTTGTTCACCCTCCAGATGAAATGACAATCTTTCAACAGAAGGGTTCCTATAATGGATATCATAACCCAACAATCTCCACGCAGCCTCACAAGGTGATATATACCGGTAGTCCAAGTAATTTTGTATCTCATCAACATTTTTTTTCTCTGCATCATCGCCAGCAGTTCGACAAAACTTGGCAGTAACTCTATCCTGACCTTTACTTACGTACTTGCAAAGATATTTGATCGATCGAGATTGATTGCACCATTCAACATTAATGTGAGCCCCATGAGTCATCAACAATTGACGATTGTGAGGGACAATATACCTGTTGTCAAGATGTGTTCCCTTCACAACAATTGTTCGTCCGTTGTCTGGACGCTTATAGCCCGGATACCCATCTTCATCAATAATCGTTTTCTCAGAAAACTTTTTTGGAAAATATTTACTGCACCGGCCCTCAACCATGCATGGAGAGTTCGGTCGAGCTTTGCCACAAGGACCATGCAACATTAACTCTTGTACTGCCGTATAATAGTGCGGATCAGTCGACTCATCTGGAATCTCAGCAGAAGTGATATTATCAATTCTTTCTACCGTAGGATGAGTACCATCATTTTCCAACCAAAGAATGATGTGAACATGGGGCAAACCACGCTTTTGCCACTCAATTGTATAAATAACTGGAAAAATATTTTAGGATCAGTATACTTTTTTTAAAAAAAAGTACGCATATAACTTTTTATTCTATATATGAAATTTAAACAAAAGCTAAGTATATTTGAGATTAAGAATTACCTGCTCTCACTGTACCAAATATTTTCTTATGTCGAAGATCATTCATGAGAACATCCAACTTAGCTTTAAAAATTCTGCACATGATATCTGGCCTATCTTCAGGTTGCAAACCCTTCGCCTGTAGAAATCGAACTATCTCAGGCCACTTCGGATTACATGTGAAGGTAATCAAAAGATTAGGATATCCGAAAAATCTGCATATGGCCATTGCGTCTTGATAATTTTGAATCATATATCTAGCACTTCCGGTATAGCTAGATGGCAAACAAATTCGTTTGCCACGTGAAGATGGATCCCTCTCACCCTTCAACAGAGCATCAGTCAAACCTTTGTACATTTCACATCTCAGTTGTTTTTGATGAGTTCTTATGTAAGTTAAACGACCAGTTTCAACCATTGTAAAAGCATCCACCAGAAATTGTTGAAATAGCCTCCTTGAGGAAAAAAGGTTTGGTGATTCGAAATCCCTTTCATGAATTCTGTATGCAAAAAATTCTCTCATACTCAACTTGTGACGACCACCATCAATTGATTCTGAAACAACATCGCGTAGTAAAATATCTTCTCTATAACCATCTTGACCAAATAAAAAAATCAATGGGTATTGCAAACTCAAGTATGATGGGTGCAGTTCTGTAATCCTTTTTAACAATCTAGTGCGTGTCTCGACAACAATATCCCTATCACCAGTCATATTATCAAAATCACCGACCACCAATAACGCAACATCATCCTTTTGTGGAAGGTCATAACATCTACCATCAGATTTTCTTCTTCCAATAAGTCTGAGCTTCACATTACTTTCAACATTTTGATGAAAAGAATCTCGTACCATTCTGAACGACTTCACGAGAATATTGTGTTCATCAAGTATACTTTTCAAGTCATTGACAATTTCCTCGTGCAAATTGCTTCTACATGGATCTTTGCTACAAGTTCAAAAAAAAAAAGAGAAGATATTAGCAATATAATTTCTTAATACATGGGTAAAAAAGATGCTTTATATTTTTTCTTATATTTACTTACTTAATACAGCGCATTCGATTTTGTATTTCATGTTCAGTATCATAAATATAAAGTTGCGCAAATTTTGGAGGCTTTCCTTCGGGTGGTATCAAACTACCTATGTAGTGATAATTCTGACCATATAGCTTGAACACGGGCGGACTGTTTCCTTTATTAATGCCGTAATCAATTTTACCTCCCATAGAAGTAAATGAAAACATCATGTTATATGAACGGATATTTGATGTGAATATCCTACTTTTCTCATTGTTTCCGTATAACAGCTCCTTAAATAACGAAGGCGGTTTCGGCATCGGTGGCAACTGCACCTTTCCTTTCATACAACATACTGAGAAACTGGGATTTGTAACATTCTTGTATCGTTTATTCAACCTCTCCTCATACCAAAAAATGGCATTGCAATATTGACATTTGCTAGACGGATCACCCAAGTCAATGTATTCTGCTCAAAATTAAAAAGTGTAAAATAAATATTAAAAAATAAAAATATACAGTTATAAGAAATTTATATAATTGTCTTTAATAATAATTATTAAAAGAAAGGCATAAAATCTACTTGTACTGTAATCTAACCTTGTGTGAAATATGAATTTTTATCAACATTTAAGTTGGTATTTATCACGAGAGATGTCATTGTACCTAAAAATGGTAAGGAAAACAAATAGTATTCAAATGTTAAAAAATAATAATAAACAATATTATTTGCAATTAATTTTAAAATAAATTATAAATAATATTAGGTAATAATTAAATACCTTTTGACATTCTACTTCTTTTTTGAATAGGTTTGACTACAGAACTTGAACCACCTTCTTCATTTTGTGAATTCAAAACAGTGGTAGAAATAGTGCCTGCAGTTGATTTCAGTAATAAAATAGGTCATATAAATTAAAAGTAAGTATAATTCAAACTTTTTGAATACATAATTTTAAATATAAAGCTAAAATAAGTTAGTACCCTACTTGCAACATTCGTACGCATTCTTTTCTTTTTTAATGATGTAGCTATAGTTGTCGAAGCATCTTCTGGAATAGCTAAGTCAACTGCTAATGATGAAGACATACCTACAAAATGTATACAAAAACTTAGAATTTTTAATTAACAAAAAAAAATTCAATTTTATTAACTAATACAATATAATATAAATTTACATTTATCCTCGCAATTTGATGAATCTTCGTCAATCGTAAGGTCAATTACAGTTGAATTAGTTTGACCTATCAAATAAAAAATATGATAAAAAATAATTGAGATTGACAAAAAAATTGAATTTTTATTGAGGACTATCTATTAAATAATACATGAACTAAATTAAGTTAAAGATATAATACCCCTTCCTTGCAATTCCTTATCGGTAAGAGATTGGTGTTTGGAAATTGGGCTCAATTGTCCATTTATAGCGGCAAAAATTTGCGAAGACCGTGGGCTCTTAAGTAATGAAAATTGATGGACTTTCCTCGGAATGTTACTCGGAAGAATATTTCCTGTATATGAATTATTGATTAACATTTACTAAGGAAAGAATTTAAGATAAAATTTCAAATATATATATATATAATGGACAATACCATTTGTTATATCAGATAATGGTTGACTTGAAGAAATGTAACGACCATTCTCTCCTGTCATTCTAGCGATATTACACATAGGAAATACATTTTCTGCATTTGAGGCTGTCAATATTCATTACAATAATAAAATTAATAAGTAGCAATCCTAGATAAAATTATTATACACTTTTTGTCCAAAAAAAATATCTTGAAAAATTAGAAGAAGTAATAAATATTATCATACCATCAGTTATATTCGTCAATGGTAAATGAGAAGATTACTGCAGCTGCTGAGACTCAATCTAATGGCAAATGGTATTGTCCATTATATATATATATATATATGAAATTTTACCGAGCTAACATTACAGTAAAGCGAACAGTTGTGGGCATTCTGAAATTCAAAGATTGATCGCGGTAAATGAGAAGATTACTGCAGCTGCTGAGACTCAACCTAATGGAATGCTGAAAGATAACTTCTTAATGGATGGTAAGTAGTCTGCTGTTTCAGCTGCTAACATAGATATGCAGTTTTTGTAGTGTACAATTTCATTGTTATTTAGTTTTATATTTGTTACAAGAATGATAACAATTGAGACCGTGTGCAAGGTAGCTGTCAATCAGTTAGTTAACTTAAAAGAACGTATAGGATAGTAAAAAATCATCAATAAAAAGCATAGGTTGTCAAATTGGACAATTTTTTAGCCGAACTGAATATGATTAAATTAACCTTGTTACTAAAGCTTGTTATTTGCTTGGTTGCTTGCTTGTTTATGCTTGTAACATTTTTATTCTCATTTTGAAAAAATCTGGCCCATTATTTTTATCTTAACATAAGTTTTGTTTTAAAAGTATGCAGTAAAGCGAAGAGTTGTGAGCGTTCTGGAATTCAAAGATTGATTGTGGAATTATTTGGAGATGCAAATATTGTGGCATAATCAAAGGTGATGGTTCATCAACTCATAGTTAAATTAATTAACATAATATGGAAGATATGTGGAACTTCATATGATTAGACTCAGAATACATAACATGCTTGGTTTAGTAATAGAAATGTGAATGATTATTTCTTTAATTTTGTAAATCTGAGTAAAGCTAAATATTTTCAAAATAGGTTATTTTAACTGCAACCTGTATGAATAGTATTTTTTACTAACTTTGAATTTATTTATGGGCTCTAATAATAGATTTGTGCAAGATATGATAATTTGGGACATTGATAGACCAATTTTTTCAAGAATTTTTCTATCTGGCCAGAAAACATTACTATCAAAATAAATTATTATTTTTTTTAAAATCAAAAATCTAAGTAAACGACATTATCAAGAAAAAGAGTCCAGAAAAAGTGTCCAGAAATGCATAGAAAATGGGTCACATAATTTGAATTGGGACAGCTTTCAGAAAGGATCAAAGACCAAGTGAAATTACCCGGGATCGCGTGCGGGAAACGCGGCGAGCGGTTCTTTGGCAAACTTGGGACCTCGCTTCGGGAAGGAGAGGAGTCGCCACGCGGTTTTGTATTTTGAGCCCAAACGTTGAGAATGGCTTTGAAAATGTGTCGTTTTGTATTATGAGCCCAAACTTTGGAAATGGATTTAAAAATGTGTCGTTTGGTATTATGAGCCCAAACTTTGGAAATGGCTTTGAAAATGTGTCGTTTTGTATTATGAGCCCAAACTTTGGAAATGGCTTTTAGGACCAGAGATTGTTAGGTTCGGAGGTCACGTTACGTTTCGGGAAGAGTGAGGTCACCCGAAATGCCTCGTATGACGAGTCTTTCTACCTTTCTCGAAATTGTGTGAATGTGTGTGTGTGTTGCATTTTTAAAAAGGGGCTTGAATGACAAGCTTAATCTCGATTTGAATGTTAAACGTTGATTTATGAAAAAAGCGAGCGTTTGAATGACAAACGTCGGTTTTGAGATTTTTTAGGAAGAGGGTGTGAGGGACAGGTTTAAATCTTTAGTTTGAGTGTCAAACGTTGATTTTAAGGAAAAGAGCGTTTGAATGTCAAACATCGATTTTTGAGTTGAAAATAAGCGTTTGGATGCCAAATGTCACTTTTGCGCGTTTTGAAAAGGAGTTCGAATGACGAACTCTGGTTTTGAACCGGGCATTACATTGTTACCAATTTTATGAAAAAAGGCATTAAATGACATGCGATCGACGAGTCATTTTGCGACTCGGACTTTGATAAATAAATACTATCACAAGCCAAATGGCTCGGACTGGTAAATGACAGTATTTAAAGTACGATATCGACGGAATCAAACGATCCGGACAGTAAAGGTGCGATCGACGAGCCAAATGGCTCGGAGTTGTAAAGGTGCATAATTTAAATCACGGTATCGATGGATTAAATGATCCGGATTTCGTAAATGACTATCACGAACCAAACGGTTCGGACTGTAAAGTTGCGATCGACGGATCAAACGATCCGGACTATAATAACATAAACGTAAAAAAATGGGGCCGGAATGCCGTTTTAACCTGAAATTACTTCTCTTACGGGAGAGAAGATGATTTTGGGGTAAAACGTATCGGACCCCGTAGACAGCGTTACGTCTACATTTCAATAACTTTGAACGAAAGGATTATGTTGTTTGACACGTAAATCGAGGCAAAACGAGTGTTTAGAGAGAGAGTGTGTTACTTATGGCTAGGGGTTGACTCTTTGATTCAGCTGACATATACGGGATACGATTTGGTGTTTGGAAGGGTGTTTTAAGTTTGTTTGGTTCGTGTTTGGTCGGAAAATGAGGTTTTCACGCAAATCGAGACAAAATGGGGCTCGGGAGGGGGTAGGATGAGTTTATGCCTTGGGGTTTGTGGGGAGAGTTTATATTTTTCCTTCTTTTTTTGTTTTGATAGCCCTTGTATTTATAGGGTGAAATTGCAAAACAGTCCGGATGGACTATCCTTCAATTTCAGGAGATTTTTTGATATTTTGGAAAATTGGAGGACTTGTTGGCAATTCTGGTTTTTTAAGTAAACCAGTCCGGATGGACTTTCACTCAATCTTAGGGGCATTTAAGTCTTTTCACCTTGAAATCTGATTGATGTTGATTTGTGGGCTTTGGCATGCGTGCCACGTGCCCCTGTGACTCACCTAGGCTAGGATTTTTGTCCCGTTATTCTCGGTTTTGTCCCTTTTTTAAATAACTGTCCGAAAAATGTCTGAAATGCCCCCGAAAAGTGTCGGAAAGTGCGTTTTTCAAGGAAAGATGTACTTTTACGTGTGATAACGTGTGTTGAGTATGCTTTGATGTCGGGATGCATGGGGCAGTCCCGGGATGTCTCGTTGGCTTGAGAAAGGGGATCTTAACGGGTTCCGGTTAACCTGGAAAGGGCCAGTTAACAGATTCTGGTTAACTTTTAACGAATTTTGACGATTCAGATTTGGGTACTTACAGTAGCCCCTCGGCGATGTCACTTTCGAAAGAAGTGGGGTTGTCGAAAAAGATAAGGATCCGAATCGGGGGATGCCTAACTTTGAAAGACCTGAGCGGTCAGCTGGCTGGACCCTTAGCGAGAGGATTCCTACGTATCCCGGGCGGGAATCAAGCCGGTCGTAGTTCGTAGGTGCAAGGGCTGCTCGTGGGGGCCTTGAACTAAGTGAGACTGTTCGAAGGCGTCTGAACCTAAGTGAGACTGTTTTAAGGCGTCTAACCTGAGTGTGACTATTTTAAGGCGCCATACCTGAGTGTGACTATTTTAAGGCGTCATACCTGAGTGAGACTATTGGAAGGCGTCTTGACCTAAGTGAGACTATTGGGAGGCATCTTGACCTAAGTGAGACTGTTAGGAGGCGTCTTGGCCTAAGTGAGACTGATGGGAGGCGTCTTGATCTAAGTGAGACTATTGGGAGGCGTCTTGACCTAAGTGAGACTATTGGGAGGCGTCTTGACCTATGTGAGACTGGTGGGAGGCGTCTTGACCTAAGTGGGACTATTGGGAGGCGTCTTGACCTGGGTTTCTGAAAGGGTATGAGAAACTTCCATCCCTGACGGCGTATTCTGAAAGGATATGAGAAATATCCGTCCCCGACGGCGTATTCTGAAAGGATATGAGAAATGTCCATCCCTGACGGCGTATTCTGAAAGGATATGAGAAATGTCCGTCCCCAACGGCGTATTCTGAAAGGATATGAGAAATGTCCGTCCCTGATGGCGTATTCTGAAAGGATATGAGAAATGTTCGTCCCTGACGGCGTATTCTGAAAGGATATGAGAAATGTCCGTCTCTAACGGCGTATTCTGATATACGAAGGAAGCGAGATCTTATGCTGGGACTTCGACGAAAATGACGGTCGAAGAGGGATTGTTGTGCGGGCTTATAGTGATTGCCGCTTGTCTTTTGTCTGCTGGAGATATGGTGTTCGGGCTTACGATGACGGCCGAAGAGGGATTGTTGTGCGGGCTTACCTTGATGGCCGCTGAAATGGGGTGGTCAGGCTTACGATTGACGGCCGGAGAGATGAATGTTCACTTGCTGGAGTGAAAAGATACTCGGGCTTACTATGGCGGCTGAAGAGGGATTGTACGTCCGAAGACAGAATGTTGGTGAGAACCAATGGGAATTTTAACGTCTGGAGACGAAATTGTGATTCGACGTCCGAAGACAGAATGTTAGTGAGGACTAACGGGTATTTTAACGTCTGGAGACGAAATTGTGATTTAATGTCCGAAAACAGAATGTTAGTGAGGATTAACGGAAATTTTAACGTCTGAAGATGAAATTGGGATTTAACGTCCGAAGACACAATGTTAGTGAGGACTAACGGGAATTTTAACGTCTGGAGACGAAATTGTGATTTAACGTCCGAAGACAGTTTGAGATTTAACGTCCTAAGACGAAACGTTAGTGAGAACTAACGGGAATTTTAACGTCTGGAGATGGGACGTTAGAAATGTCTAACTGGGATTTAACCTCGGGAGAGGGGGCGTTAGAAGTGTCTAACTGGAGAATTTTTTAACTTTTGAGGGCCAAAAGGGTTAAATTCGAAATTCTGGAAAGCTGAGGGGCCAAAGTGGCAAAGGAAAGTTTATGGTGTAAAAGAGTCCGGCCGGACCCTTCTTCAATTTGGACAGGTTTTAATCAGCACCAGGGCCGACGCAAACCAGGCCAAACTTCATCATTTCAGGCGAGAGAGAAGAGAGAAAAGAGAGAAATTTCTCCCCCTTTTGCGAGTTTTGTTCAAATCTTTGCGAGATAATCATTATGGAAGCCGAATTAGGGCGAAGGGGTTGGCATAGGAGGACCGACAATGAGAGAGCGAGGTTGAAGAGGACGGTGCAGACCACCGTTCTTCCCATGGATCCAACCGAGTTTTATCCGGCTCGGGATACTCACAAATCCAAAGAGGGGATAGCGAGGCAGGTAAGCATCCTCTAAATTCCATTAATTTTCAGAATGTGCATTCTTGAATGTTGGGAATTTGACTAGACTTGAGTTAGGGTTTTTGGTGCCCGAATTGGGGCTTTTGACTTTGCGATGCACCTTTGTCAAAATTGACTATAGCTTAGTTCATTTGATGCTACGGGTAGACAACATAAAAATTTTGGTGGCAAAATTCCATGTCTAGGGGTATTTTCCAAAATTAAAGTAAGTTTAATTCGGGACGGAGTAAAATTTGAAATATTTTTGAAATGCTTGAAAGTTCCGACTTCGACGGAGTTTTCGAGATGGCTTGAAAGTTCCGATTTCGACGGAGTTTTCAAAATGACTTGAACCCTTTTGGGATTTTTGGACCGTTAATACTTCGACTGGGACGAAAATATTTTTAGGCAAATGATCTGTTAATGAACAGTTTTTTTTTTTTTTGCAGCTTCATATCTTTCTCTCAGTTTCTGTTGAGAAGACTTCTTCTGCTTTCTGGGAGAATCAACCCTGATCATGTCTTGGAACTCGTACTCAATGCATTCGGAGCAATCACAAACATCGTAACTGATGTGGACGTTTGATGAGGACCTGGATGGAAGAGGCGGAGGAACTGGCTCTGCAGTAATCTTCTTTGGCACCCATTCGATGGAGTTCACACTGTTGATGTTCGGAAAAGAGTTTCCGACTGTATTAGGTCCACGGGGACGCTCCAATTTTCCTTCCTCTATCAAATTCTGAATTTCGTACCGTAACCCCATGCAGTTGTCGGTGGTATGGCCATGATACTGGTGGAAGGCGCAGTACTTGCTTTTATCAGCGTTGACTACGGGATTCTTGGGTTTGTAGTTTGCAACGGGTTTGAGGAGGCCTTCCTTGATCAACCCTTATAGCATCTTACTCAGCGGCATGTCCAACTGTAAGTACCCAAATCTGGCTCATGCCTTCCGGTTAAGTTTCCCGGCAATTCCCCGGACTTTTCTAAAGTCCGGGAGCAATTTCGGAACTGTTCCGAACCTTCCGAGGAATGAAGGGACTGCTTTAAATTAAAAAAGCACGTTTTTCTTAATATGAGCACCCTTCTAGAAGTGCCACCTTGCATGATTCTAGAAACATGCTGAGTCACAAGGGATAATGCCGCGCGACTGCATTAGGAGGGAACTCCTAGCCGCACGGCCTCATTTGCTCTATCCAGACTGCCTATAAATAGAGCCCTCCTCTACCCATTTTGATATACCAATCTTCAGCATACAAACTCTCCTAAAATATCCTATGAGAATCAGGAAGTTGAGAAGCACCAAGAGCCACCTCCCTCCTCCTTGAAGCCTCCAAGAGTTGGTCCCTCCGCTAGGCAAAATCCAAAGAAGAAGAGGTCACCACCATTGGTAACCTCTCACCCCCCTTTATCTTACATTACACTTGCTTTATGTGACATACTTGCTCTTTGCATTCATATATTGCTATATCTTGCTTGGGACTTGGTATTTGTTGTTAAAGATTCTATCTTTGAGCATATAAATCATTTTTCCCCTCCCTTTGCATCCTTTGCATTAGAATAGCATCAATTGCTCATAAAAATGTGATCTTTGCATTAGAATAGCATCAATTTCTCATAAAAATGTAATCTTTGCATTAGAATAACATCCTTTGTCCATAAAAATGCATCATTTGCATGTAAAAATCATTTCTTTACATTAAAGGTGCATCCTTTGCACCTAAATCTCATTTTCATGCACAAAGATGCATCCTTTGCACTAAAAATCATGTCTTTACAATCAAAGTAGCATCCTTTGCTTTCAAAATGTAGTCTTTATGCATCCTTTGCATATAAAACACTATTTTTCCACATAAAAATGCATCATTTGCATAAAAAATCCTTTCTTTACATAAGAAGCATCCTTTGCAAATCAAAGAGCATCCTTTGCACCCAAAAATGTCATCTTTTCCTTAAAAATGTCGTTTTTATTATAAAACATGTATTCCCCTAGTCCCCAATTGGTACTTGATGCAACCTTCGGAACGGACCAGTGTAAAGATCCTATCTTTACATCGTTTCTTCCATTAAAGGTGCCACAATCTCTTTAGAAAGGGATAAACCTTGAACCTATATCTTCGATTATCACTTGAGACAAGCATGATAGCTCCAATACAAGCTCAATCGTCTCAAGGTGTAGGATTGATGGGCTAAGGACACTCCTTTTCTAAAGAACCCCATTTTGGACTATAAAAGAGAGTCCTTCTCTCGATCACGCAAGACCCAAGGTCAAATAGCGATGATCACAAGTCCAAGATGAGGACGGTATCAAAGTCCCGAACACATAAAATCCAAGGAATCCCGAGCGACAACCAACTAAATGGTTTGTACGTCCGGAAGACAACTTGAAACATCCCCCCTCTTTTCAACACATGCACATAAGAAAGCACACAAGCAAGCACGAAAAATGGAATCTAGGGAGACTTACTACGGCAAGGCACCTTGGGTGAACGACGATCCGTTCTTCCCAAGGGGTAACTTAACCTCCGAACCCTAAATCCTTTTTTTCAAAGTTTTGAGGAAATCAAAATGGCGTGGTGACTCCGTTTTTCAAATTAAACCGGATGTTTTCAAACTCGCGTGAATCCAAACTAAAAAAAAACAAAAAAATAGAATTTGGGCACACATTCACAGTTTGGCGACTCCGCTGGGGACATCCCAAAGGAGAAAAGCTATCATTTTCAAAACAAAAACGATACCCGGTATATAGGTGGAAACCATTTAACCTTCCTGTATCGCTTCCTAACCCGGGGCTTGGGATAAACGGTGGTCTAACAATCCCACGTACCGGTATCTCTTTTCAGAAAAAAAAAAAAAACTAAAAAGAAAGCTTTTTTCCTTTGAGCGGGTTAGACTCCCGTCACGGATTCCAATTATCGTGCTTGCTTTCTTTCCTCGCATTGAATTGCGTCTTGCATCTTGGGAATTGTGCATACTCTGAACAGGAAGCCTACTGATTGGTGCCTGAAATGTTCGGGAAGCAACCTGAAATTGCAAAGGAGTGGAACCTGGAAAATTGATCCATGCAGTCGTACGGCTCAATCCTCCTTGGATTCTGACCTGGCGGCCTCAGTGGCAATTCCACCAGGACAAATTGAGGTTAATGCGCGGCCTTGGCGGCTTGGGGCTATTCGGTTCCAAGGCGGCGGGGCTCCCGAGAAAAATTTACGTGCCTTATCTGTTGCATTTTCCCCCGTCCCGAAAAATCATTCCTTTTAAAACACATTTCTGAAAATCTCTGTTTTAACTCAAAAAGGAACATTTTTAGGAGACCGCACAATACGCGCACCTTATATATCCTGTACACTTTGCACGCACGTTCCTTTAAACCCGGGGTGGTTTATCAGTTGCAGTCACGGACAGCCTTACGATGCTCCCGGGCGCGCACGGAATCACCCCAAACTCCCCATGGCAGCTAGTGTCGACCAATGCACAGTCCGTATCACACGTTTCAAAAAAACCATGACTTTTGGTTGGTTTTTGGTCTAGTCCGTGTCATATAGCCCAGTTGCATGTCCCCGTAAAGGTCAAGCCTTAGTTCATAACGGAAGTCAAGATCTTTCGTACAAGCGAAACTCTGCCAAAATTTCGACAAGGAAAAATTGGTAGAACCTTGACTCCGGCATTGACTTTGACCTTGACCCGCACGGAATGCGTAGAGTCGAGACCGAGTCCTTGCCAAAAATCCAATGATCTTTCGCTCAAGCGAAGCTCTGCCAAAATTCTGACAAGGAAAAATTGGCAAGATCTTGACCCGGCATTGACTTCGATTTTGACTCATGCACGGCATATGCAACGAAGTTCAATGTTACACTGTGTCATCCGGCTTTTGCCGCCCGACCCATGCCTATTATCTTCTCGGACATTACCGAAAAGTCAAAACGTCATTCGCGCAAGCGAAATTCTGCCGAAATTCCGTTAAGGATGAAAAACGAGACTTTCCCGGTATTGCCTTGACTATAATTCGCACCGCTCGTGCGTTAAAAGTTCCTATGACCCGCTAGACTTGTTAGGAGCGCTCTTCTCTCTCGTTCGGTAGGATCCGCGTACCTTATAGGACCCTCGCCCGGGGCTGTCCACCCTGGGAGGTCGAAATACAGGTGGAATACGAGGGGCTTATAGACGTAGTGACGGAACCCACTAATCCAGGATCTAGAGTAGTTGCGAAAAAGAAGGGCAAAACCCCCTTTTCCAACCAAATAGAAATTAATAAAAGACATGGTTTTAAGTAAACTTGAACGATTAATAGAATCATAATTGCATGGTCCTATCTCTGAAATCCCTAATCGAGACCTCCTCGGTCCGATCTCCGATTTTCCTATCTCGACCTTTCATGGTCAAATCCCTAATCGCGACCTCCTCGGTCTGATCTCCGATTTTCCTATCTCGACCTTTCATGGTCAAATCCCTAATCGCGACCTCCTCAGTCCGATCTTCGATTTTCCTATCTCGACCTTTCATGGTCAAATTCCTAATCTAGACCTCCTCGGTCCGATCTCCGATTTTCCTATCTCGACCTTTCATGGTCAAATCCCTAATCGCGACCTCCTCGGTCCGATCTCCGATTTTCCTATCTCGACCTTTCATGGTCAAATCCCTAATCTAGACCTCCTCGGTCCGATCTCCGATTTTCCTATCTCGACCTTTCATGGTCAAATCCCTAATCGAGACCTCCTCGGTCCGATCTCCGATTTTCCTATCTCGACCTTTCATGGTCAAATCCCTAATCGCGACCTCCTCGGTCCGATCTCCAATTTTCAATCTTGACCTTTCAAGGTCTCATCTTTTCCGATCAATTAAGATTAGGAGAAAATGTGTTTTGAGCAAAATTTAAGCAAATAAGTACATGTTACTTGAGCCTTCAGCCTAAACACTTACCTCCGTGTCTAAACTTCACTTACCTCCGAGTTTAAACCTTACCTACCTCCGAGTTTAAACCTCACTTACCCTGAGTCTAAACCTTGTCTATCCCTTTCCCGCAGCGAGAAAGAAGTGGGCGAAAATACCGGGTCAGCGGCCTTTCAGTGCGGAAGCCTTAGGTTAAGACAATTCAGTAGAACCGTCAGTTTTGTCAGCTCAGAGGGTCAGAATGGCAGATTTGACAGAAAGCAGTGAGGGTATAGGAAATCCGATGATTAGGAAGGAAGAGTTAGTCCTAGCTTTGGAAAATGCCCATAAGGTTCATGAAGAGCAGCTGTCATTGCTCATCGGTGCTCTTCGACGCTATGGAGTTCAGGTAACGGTCGAAGCCAATGGTTCTTTGGTCATGGTCGAAGATGAGACTTCAGAAACAGTGATTTCAGTCCCTTCATCCTATAACCAATACCCTCTATCCTACAGCCAATACTCTCCTCCATCCACATATGATCCCCTGCCAAGGACTACTCCTCTTCAGTCCTTTCCAACACCCCAGCTCATCAGGGCTCCATCGCCCTCAACTCCTCAGAACGGATTGGGCTTCACCCCACCTGTCCCTCAGTTTCAGCAATACCTGCCAGTTTATGCTCCAACTTCACATAATCAGTTTGAGCTATGTGGCTATGTTCTGAAGCCACTATACCCACCTGAACGCAATCATGAGTTGCCAAAAAAAATCCAGATGATTCAAGTTTTCAGCTGTCACCTACCGGACTTAATGAATTCAGCCGTCAGTTTCACCAGTTTGCTACTGTGGTTCCCTCCGCCGATACAAGTCCTGTTGCGAGTTCCAGTAACTTGAGAGTTCCCGTTGACCCCCATGTGGCAATGTTGATGGAACAAGTGAAACAAATGCAGGAGAAGCTTGACCTCATGATGAGTTTCAATACTCCCTTGACCCAAGATGTCGAACTAGGCAAGGAAATGACTCCACCAAGCATAACCCAATGCCACCAGCATCAAGCAGGAACCGTACCCAGCTCAGCACCAGTTCCTCACAAAGGAAAGAGTGTCGTAGCCTCCTTCAGCCAAATCCAACAAATGAACCAATTGGACAATGGAAATCCAAGTCTTGAGAACAACAATGTCTCCCAAAAACTCCGCTCCCTTCATTTTGACAATGCGGAGATGCCTTTAAGCAAGATTCTGGAAGAGCTAATGAAAGAAAAGCTGATAAAGCCACTGGAGAATTGGAAGCCCAAGAACCCCAACGTTCGGTTGGATGAGTCTAAGCATTGTCTTTTCCATCAATACCCTGGGCACGACACTGATGATTGCAGCTATTTGAGGTATTGGATCCAGAAATTGATAGAAGATGGGAAGCTCGAGAACCTCCATGGGCTAAAAACAGAAAGCTATGGTAAGAGGTCGATTCAGGAAGTGCAAGGTCAGAAACGTCAGCCTGATGATTTTGGGATGCCCATGAGCAAAGTTTTTGACGATTTGGTGAAACGAGGCCTTTTCACACCTCTCGAGAATTATAAGCCGAGAAACCCACATAAAGTCGACAGGACCAAGTTCTGTGAATACCACAATCATTATGGTCACGTGACAGACAAGTGTTTGGATCTGAAGAAAGAAATTCAATGGTTGATTTACGAAGGAAAGCTGAAGTTCCCTGGAAATCCAATCAGCGAATAGTAGCTAGACTAGGGTCTACCTATCCTTAAGCAAGATTAAAAGAATATAGTCTCTCAGTCAACCTTCGTAGGTTCTAGTACTTTTCTCTTTCAATCAAGTCCTTCACGGACATTGTAATTAATCTTTAATTTTCTATAGAAGAGTCTTCTTCTTTTCTTGCTAGACTTAAGACATTATTTACACACCTACATTACATTTAATGAAATGGTTTTATTTTATATGATCACTTGCATTGCTCAACAAATAATCTCCCGAAATAATTAACATTTTGATTAGTCAGTGTGAGAAAGTCAACTAATGCCTTCCCCATACACTCTCCTTACCTCACAAAAGGCCTTCATCAAGCCATACACTTTCCCAATCATGTCCTCACCTCCATCTTGGCCAAGTCAACGACGGCGGCATTGTCAAGGGACAACAAAAGGCCACTCAGCTTCGAAAGATTGACCCCATGTCGACAACAACCTAGGAGCTTGCCTTAGACCTCAAGGGTATCAAGAAAGTTCAAGCAGGGGCTCGCCTTGGCCCTCAGGTGCTTCAAAAAAAAATAACAAAAAAAAAAGAAGAAGAAAAATCTTAGTGCAAAAAGAGTAATGCCCAGCTAGGCTGAAAATTCCAAAAAAAAGGGCGGTCTAGGCAAAAGACAGGGTTGCACATAAAAAAAGAAGAAAAAAATCTTAGTGCAAAAAGAGTAATGCCCAGCTAGGGTGAAAATCCCAAAAAAAGGGTTGTCTAGGCAAAAAACAGAGTTGCACATAAAAAAAATGAGGCCAAGGACCCAGCGTCACCAATCAAAAGTTTGACGGACAGACAAAGTCAAAGCTCGAAGAACAAGATGTTGTCGATAACAATGGGCGGTCGAAGAAAAGGCAGAAGCATTTCATAAGCCTTTAGGCACGTGGAAATCCTTTCTCCCCCAATGAAAGATGAAAATCAGAAGCAACCGTCCAAAATGACTTGGTCAAGGAATCATCCCGAGGCCCATGCCTCATCATCCAACCTCCTCATCTAAGCCTTTCCACTAAAGGAACCACAAATCCCATTTCCCAAAACCAAACACAGTTCAGCTGAAGCCGAACTACGACGACATGAGCTCCTCACAATGAGGGGAACGTAGGCAACCAAAAATGGTCCGGTCATAAGCATATTTAGATTCCATAAAAATCTGGTCTCATCAATGACCTTTCCCATAAGCACATTCAAATCCCAGAGAACCCGGTCTCATCAATGACCTCCCTATACACAAACCTTTCTTTCACACAAGCCAACCTTGATCCGCAACATCAGTTGACTTTCTCCTCATGATTAATCAAAAATGTTTGTTCATATCGAGATTAGTGGTTGAATAACCCGAACATTAATAAAGGGTTTTAAGTAATCTTGTGATCATTGTAAATAAAACAAGTTTTCAGATGTCTTGACAAGTCTTCTTTTTCTACATCTTAGGAGAAATAGTGCTAAACACTGATTTTCTGTCAGCAGGGGCTTCCATATACTTTTACCAACCTCTCTACGCTTATACTCTCTCAAAAGAGTCAAACCCAAAGCGAGTTTTTGTGCCTACGTCAAATAAGGCCATCAAAATAACACAAAATCGGGATCTATTCTCACCTTTCGAAAAATATGCCCCTGCATGTATATATCTTCCTAAAATTCTTCTCTTCGTCCACATCTTCTTAAGGTTGACTGAGCGACTAAAGAAAATAAGGAAGTAAATAGGAAAGGATAGGCTTTTCCCTCTTCTGCTACAATTTGCATTAGGGCTGCCTTGAAACTCTTCAAGGTTGGGGGCTTAGCCAAGCCGTTTCTTTAGACTGGGGCTTCTTTTAGCCATTTTTGAGGTCCGCATTGGATTCCTCACTATGTCACAAGATGGATTCAGTCTTGGTTAGATTAACCTCAGGATCACTTTCACAATACCAATCATATTGGGATTTTTGCTAGACTGGGGCTTCACTAAGTCACTTTTTCGAAACCTAAAACTTCGCCTACTCAGTTCGTCCAACTGGGGCTTTGCAACTGGGGCTGTGCCAATGAAAGGATCTTTCCTTGCTTTAATAAGACATGGGGCTTTGCAGAAAGTTTTTCCTTAAACCGGGGCTTCGATAAGTCGCATCCCCCCCCTCGAAGAGAGGTTTGGTCACTTCGACATCTGCTTTAGTCTTTGGTTGTAAAAGCCTGTCAGCATCAGCTTCAAATGCCAGAGTGTGAGAAAGGAACATTCATCGAGACCCGAGGTTTAAACCCAGTCTCAGCCCAAGAGGGAATTTAAGTCCACGTTGACAACATCTCAGCAACAACAGCAGTTCAGTCCGCACCCAGGGGATACGACCCCACCTGCTTGAAACCAGTTTAAACAATTTCCAAACACATTCCATATGTACATCCAGACCCAGTCCCTACCATGTTTCCAAGAAAAAAAAAATCACCCCTACGCTCAAGTAACGTGCCAATTGCTAATAATAACATTTTCTCCCAAAAGCGCCTCCGTTACTTCCGTTATAACGAGATAACGCCAGGCGACAGTTTCCTAATTGTCAAAAATCTAACTTTAGCTACCTCTATCACAGATTGAGAAGTATGCTCAAGTTTTCCAGCTATAGCTGCCTCTATCTACTCGATAGTGACGAAAGCTTTAGCTTCCTCAGGTGACAACCTCCATTAATTGTCAATCAGGTGACAACCTCCATTAATTGTCAATCAGGTGACAATCTCCATTAATTGTCAAAACCTCAAGGATCCTAGACATCGTTCCTAACTATCTAGTAATGCTTGAACTACGATCAAGGCTTGATTCCTCCGGGATACGTAGGTAGCCTTTCATAAAGGTCCAGCCATCCGACCACTTTGGTCACCCTGTTCCTTCGTCACTCCTCAGTGGTGAAGTAGCCCCTTATAGAGGTCCATATACCCGACCACCTCTGTCACTTCTAGCATATCCCCAGTAGGATCAATCGCCTAACCTCCTAGGTCACTTTCTCTTCTATTTCCCCAGCAAGAGACCAGTTTTCTCTTCACCTTTCCCCTGCGGATCTTTTCGAACTACGGCCTGGCTTGATTCCCACTCGGGATACGTAGGTAGCCTTCCACAGGTTCAGCCACTCGACCACCTTGGTCACCCAATCCGTCTCGGCATTCGCCAGATCGGATCCTTTTCTATCGACAACCCCACTCGCCCTGCAAGTGACATTGCCGAGGGGCTTCTGTAAGCACCCAAATCTGGCTCATGCCTTCCGGTTAAGTTTTCCGGCAATTCCCCGGACTTTTCTAAAGTCCGGGAGCAATTCCGGAACTGTTCCGAACCTTTCGAGGAATGAAGGGACTGCTTTAAATTAAAAAAGCACGTTTTTCTTAATATGAGCACCCTTCTAGAAGTGCCACCTTGCATGATTCTAGAAACATGCTGAGTCACAAGGGATAATGCTGCACGGTTGCATTAGGAGGGAACTCCTAGCCGCACGGCCTCATTTGCTCTATCCAGACTGCCTATAAATAGAGCCCTCCTCTACCCATTTTGATATACCAATCTTCAGCATACAAACTCTCCTAAAATATCCTACGAGAATCAGGAAGCTGAGAAGCACCAAGAGCCACCTCCCTCCTCCTTGAAGCCTCCAAGAGTTGGTCCCTCCGCTAGGCAAAATCCAAAGAAGAAGAGGTCACCACCATTGGTAACCTCTCACCCCCTTTATCTTACATTACACTTGCTTTATGTGACATACTTGCTCCTTGCATTCATATATTGCTATATCTTGCTTGGGACTTGGTATTTATTGTTAAAGATCCTATCTTTGAGCATATAAATCATTTTTCCCCTCCCTTTGCATCCTTTGCATTAGAATAGCATCAATTGCTCATAAAAATGTGATCTTTGCATTAGAATAGCATCAATTGCTCATAAAAATGTAATCTTTGCATTAGAATAACATCCTTTGTCCATAAAAATGCACCCTTTGCATGTAAAAATCATTTCTTTACATTAAAGGTGCATCCTTTGCACCTAAATCTCATTTTCATGCACAAAGATGCATCCTTTGCACTAAAAATCATGTCTTTACAATTAAAGTAGCATTCTTTGCTTTCAAAATGTAGTCTTTATGCATCCTTTGCATATAAAACACTATTTTTTCCACATAAAAATGCATCCTTTGCATTAAAAATCCTTTCTTTACATAAGAAGCATCCTTTGCAAATCAAAGAGCATCCTTTGCACCCAAAAATGTCATCTTTTCCTTAAAAATGTCGTTTTTATTATAAAACATGTATTCCCCTAGTCCCCAATTGGTACTTGATGCAACCTTCGGAACGGACCGGTGTAAAGATCCTATCTTCACATCGTTTCTTCCATTAAAGGTGCCACAATCTCTTTAGAAAGGGATAAACCTTGAACCTATATCTCCGATTATCACTTGAGACGAGCATGATAGCTCCAATACAAGCTCAATCGTCTCAAGGTGTAGGATTGATGGGCTAAGGACACTCCTTTTCTAAAGAACCCCATTTTGGACTATAAAAGAGAGTCCTTCTCTCGATCACGCAAGACCCAAGATCAAATAGCGATGATCACAAGTCCAAGATGAGGACGGGATCAAAGTCCCGAACACATAAAATCCAAGGAATCCCGAGCGACAACCAACTAAATGGTTTGTACATCTGGAAGACAACTTGGAACATCCCCCCCCTCTTTTCAACACATGTACACAAGAAAGCACACAAGCAAGCACGAAAAATGGAATCTAGGGAGACTTACTACGGCAAGGCACCTTGGGTGAACAACGATCCGTTCTTCCCAAGGGGTAACTTAACCTCCGAACCCTAAATCCTTTTTTTCAAAGTTTTGAGGAAATCAAAATGGCGTGGCGACTCCGTTTTTCAAATTAAACTGGATGTTTTCAAACTCGCGTGAATCCAAACTAAAAAAAACAAAAAAATAGAATTTGGGCACACATTCACACCAACTTGTCGAAGTTTATGGTAGGCTACTTCGGGGTGGAGTTGTTGCTTTTCGGGACTGGGTTTCTGTTGCCCGACTGCTGTTCCTGATGGATGTAGTTGACAGACGTATCTTTCCCTTTGCCGGGGGCCGGTGCGGGATTGAATGCAACTGCTGATCGGTATCTGTATGGCTATGTTGTGGCCAGTTTTTCCTTGAGATCCTTCTTGAACTGTGAGCCGGCATTGACCATGGCTAGGAGATCTGGGAAGAAGTGATGGCTGATGAGGGTTCTGATGGACGGCCTCAAGCAGGACTTGAAGATTCGCATCTGTTCATCCTTGGAGAGTAGCTCCATGATCTCGGAGAGTTTCCAACTCCACCTCTTGTAGAATTCTCCGATGCTTTCATCTGCTTTCTGTTCGGTGGTGATTAAGCCCTCACGACTTGTTTCCCACTCTAGGTTGGATCTGTACCGCTCTAGGAAGATGTTACTGATCTGATCCCAGGTATGGCGATCTGCAGGCTTGACCCTTAGGAACCATCGTAACGTTGAACTCTTGAGCGTATGCTGGAAGTAATCGGCCATTTGCTGAAGGGTTGCTCCTTTCACTCTCATGCCGAGAACGTAGGTGTCAACATGAGTTTGTGGACATTCGATTCCGTTGAATCGGTCCATCTCCGGAATTCTGAACTTGACAGGGAGAGGCGTGACCATTCCCGGATTTGTGGATCTGAGCGTTTCTTGCTTTGAGTTGCTCATGCTGGCTTTCAGGTCTTTCATCTGTTCGACCATCCAGGCTAAGGTTGGGTCCAGTGGTGGACTTTGAGGCTCGGCGCCGGGTGCCACCATATGAGTGGCTGTGATTGGAGGTGGGAGGCTCGACATATGTGGATATATGGAGGCCTTTTCTGGACTGTATCGGGGTTTGTCCCCGGTGTTTTGGGATTCGTGTATAGGCAATGGGTTAAACCCGGGAGGATATTGGAGGATATTGACATCCGTTTGAGATAGTCCAGCGGTGCGCTGGTTGTACTGAGTGATGGGAGTAGTACTGTCTTGGCCGTATATGTCAGGGTTGCCTTGAGAGGTGGCAACATGAAGCCTAGGTCGGCTGTTTCCTTGGTTCGAAGGCATCCCGTAAGTTGGCGGGGGAGGAACCTGGTTGAAGGTTTGAGGAGCTGGTTTCGGGGAATTGTTGTCCTCGATTAGGATGAAAGTACCATAGCTGCTATACCTCGCTCATTTAGAAGCTGTACCACAAAATTCTGTTGATCTTCTTTCTGCCTCTTGTGAACCTCACAAGTCCGGATGGCTTCTTCCAATGTCATATATGTTACCGGTGGCGGGGGTCTGTCCCCGTCACAATTTCTAGGTGAGCTTGACATGTCGGATAGTCTGGCTGAAGGAACTGAGGGAACCGAAGAACTGTCTGATGCTTCCGTAACTGTGACTCTGGCGAGGCGCTGACCCGGAATTCTGAACCACTTTCTGCTCGCTGCAGGGAACGAAAGGTAGGGTTTAGGCTTCGAAAAGGGTATTTGGCTCAGGGTTTCGGGCTAGTGCAATGTGCAGTTACCGATTAATGTTTACTTAAAACGTATTTTCTCAGAGTCCTAATCGGTTAGAAAAGATCGTGTCTTCTTTTTCGCAACTAACCTAAGGCTCTAATCAGTGGATCTCGTCACTACGTTTATAAGCCCCTCGTTTTCCACCTGTAAATCGTCTTCCCGGGACGGACAATCCCAAGCGAGGGTCCTATAAGGCAAGTGAGTTCCACCGACAAAGGAAAAAGTGAACTTAAGGCTAGCTGATCACGCAAACTTCCAACGTATGTGACACGCAGGCCACGGTCGAAGTCAACGTCCTTAAGTTAAGGCAGGGATCATGCCAAAATTTCGGCATGACTTCTCCTGACTCGCTTGAGGGGCCTTAGCTTTTGGCGTTGGCCGAGTTGTGGCTGGCATGGTGCATGCGTTGATGGTTTGGTGACACGGTGTCACATTGAACCTTCGGGTATATTTTTCGGCAGAGCTCCGCGTCAAAGTCAAGGCTGAAAAGCTCAAGAATTCGGGTCGGGAACGACCTTTGGTCTCAATATTTCAAGCTTGACTTGTGAGGGAACCCGGCGTAAAAAACATACACTTGGGATTTATGACACGTACTAAGCCAAAAACCAACCGGGGTCTTGGACGAAGTGTGACACAAAGAGTGCATGGCTTACCCGGGCTAGTATGGGCTATTTGGGACGACCCCGTGCGTGCTCAAAAGGTGTCTGGCAGACCAACCGAGCTGCAACTGAACGGTCATCCCGGGTTACGGGTCGTAGTGTGCAGTGTACCGAGGCAGCAAGTGCACGTAGCGTGCTGTGTACCGAGGCAACAGTGCAAGTAGTGTGCGGTCACTAAATTCTTTTTTCTGAGTAAAATAGATATTTTCAAAATGTGTTTTAAAGAATTTATGCGCATTTCAAAATGTAACATGAAAATCAAGGATGAACGGGAATGCACGAACATGTTGTGATTTTGAAAGAGATGAAAATGCAACACCTTTTGGAAAACCGTTCGAGGTTTTGAACAACACACGCACACAAAAACAAGGGAAGGTAAACGAAAGTTTGACCCACGGAAGGCTTTTTGAAAACGACGGCAGTTTTGAAAAAGTATCCTTGTCCCCAGCGGAGTCGCCAACTGAAATTACCCGGGATTCGCAGCGCGGGGCTGCGAGCGGAGCGAAGCGATTGTCTTTCGCGGAAAATGTTTGGGACCTCGCTTTAGGGAAGTGAGAGGAGTCGCCACGCGGTTTTGTATTTTGAGCCCAAACGTTGAAAAACAGCTTAGTGAAAAAAATGTCGTTTTTATTGGTAGCAAAAACTTGGAAAAGGCTTTGAAAAGGGGGTGTCGTTTTTATTGGTAGCAAAAACTTGGAAAAGGCTTTGAAAAGGGTGTCGTTTTTATTAGTAGCAAAAAAATGACAAAAGGATTTTTAGTACCAGAGATTGTTAGGTTCGGAGGTCACATTACGTTTCGGGAAGAGTATAATTGAGATCACCCGAAACGCCTCGTATGACGAGTCTTTCTACCTTTCTCGAAATTGTGTGCGTGTGTGTGTGTGTGTTAGCATTTTGAAAATGGGGGCTTGAATGACAAGCTTAATCTTGGTTTGAATGTCAAACGTTGATTTTATGATTCTTTTGGAAAAAGCGAGCGTTTGAATGACAAACGTCGGTTTTGGAGTTTTTTAGGAAAAGTGGTGCGAGTGACGCGTTTTGAATCTTTTAACTTAAGTGTCAAATTTTGACTTTTAAGAAAGGAGCGTTTGAATGTCAAACGTCGGGTTTTGAGTTTTAAAGATGATCGTTGGATGCCAAACGTCACTTTGCGCATTTTGAAAGAGAATTCGAATGTCGAACTCCGGTTTTGAATCGGGCATTACATTGTTAGCGATTTTACGGGAAAAAAGCATTAAATGATATGTGATCGACGAATCGTTTTGCGACTCGGACTTTGATAAGTAAATACTATCACGAGCCAAACGGCTCGGACTTGTAAATGACAGTATTTAAAGTGCGGTATCGACGGAATCAAACGATCCGGATTTAAAGGTGCGATCGACAAACCAAACGGCTCGGACTTGTAAAGTTGCGTAATTGAAATGACATTCAACGGATCAAACGATCCGGACCGTTAAATGACTATCACAAACCGAACGGTTCGGACTATAAAGTTGCGTAAAGTAAATGACGTTCAACGGATCAAACGATCCGAAATTGTTAAATGACATTAAAAGTAAAGAAACGGGGCCAAAACGCCGTTTTAACCCGAGATTACTTCTCTTACGGGAAGAGAAGAGGATCTTGGACTAAAACGTATCGAACCTCGTTGATGGTGATGTCTACATTTCAATGAATTTTGTCCGAAACGGTTGTGGCGACTGGCGCGTAAACCGAGACAAAACGAGTGTTTAGGGAGAGAGAATGTTACCTATGGCTAGGGGTTGACTCTTTTGACTCGATTGACGTATACGGGATACAGTTTAGTGTTTGGAAAGGTGTTTTGAGGTTTTTTGGTTCGTGTTTGATTGAAATACGAGGTTTTCATGCAAATCGAGACAAAATGGGGCTCGGGAGGGGGTTAAAACTGGTTATGCCGTGAGCTTTTGCTAAAATGGATAATGTTTTTCTTTTTTTCAAATGTTTGACAGCCTTCTGTATTTATAGGGTGAAAATGCAAAAGAGTTTGGACAGACTTATACTGAATTTCAGGGGGTTTTGTGGTATTTTGGAAATTGGGAGGACTTGCTGGCAATTCTATTTTGCCTGAAAAACAGTTCGGACGGACTGTGACAACATCTCAGGGGTATTTTGGTCTTTTTACTCTGAAATCTGATTGATGTTGACCGGAGGACTGTGGCATGTGTGCCACGTGCCCCTGTGACTCACCAGGGCATGGGTTTTCGTGTCATTATTCCCGATTTTGTCCGTTTTTTAAATAACTGTCCAAAAAATGTCCGAAACGCCCCCGGAAAGTTTCGGAAAGTGCATTTTTCAGGAGAAGTTGTACTTTTACGTGTGATAACGTGTGTTGAGTACGCTTCGACGTTGGGATGTATGGGGCAGTCCCGGGACGTCTTGTTGGCTTGAGAACGGGAAGCTTAACAGGTTTCAGTTAATCTGGAGCGGGCCAGTTAACGGATTCCGGTTAACTTCTAACGGATTTTAACGACCCAAATTTGGGTACTTACAACAGGCACTAGCACTAATGAGATCTTAAGGTAAATAGAAAATTCTAATTAATCTAGTTAAAATTAGGGATACTCAATAATGATTTAAATGATTGGGATTAAAAAATTCCTAAGCTATATATATATTTGACTAACAAAGATGTTGGTAGAAAAAGGATTTCACCAAATAGCATATTGTAGGACCAATATTATATCAGTAAGATTTATAAAAAGAGAAAATTACGCCCTAGTCCCTCAATAATTCTTAATCTACCTCATAAGACAGCCTATTTCCTAATCTACCTCCTAATCCTAAAAAATATTTTCTACTACCATATAATTCCTCACCTAATTTACCTAATTTAAATGATATAATTACACCCCTTCCCACCCACACTCTCTGTCACAAACACACACACTTTCTCTCTCTCACACACACTTTCTAAGCTCTCTCCGGTCACCACTTCCGGCGAACTCATATCCTCGGCCACCCCTCCAGTCCCTCCCCAACTCTGGCGAACCCCTCCCCTCCTCCACTTCCGGCGAACGTTACCCCCAACTCCGGCGATCTATTACTCCGACGACCGTCCACCTCCTCAACTCCGGCGACCCTCTCCCTACCCTCTCCGGCCATCCCTCTCCTCTACAATCGAGCTTCCTTCAAGTTATCCATCTCCGATGCCGTCTATCTGCAGATCCGGTCAACAGTTCTGGGCAGATCTACATTTCCAGCGACCTCTCCGCCTGAAATGGGATTGTTAAACCATGTATGCTATCATCCTTGAATATCTTGAAAAATACCTGATTGCTAGTTTCCTTCTTCCAACGATACCATATACAATACTCAATTTTTTTAATCCAGAAGAAAAAATTGAGATATGTTGTGATCTCTAATAGATCAACCACATCTTATTAGTTGATAGTATAATCTTGCTTGTTTGGTTTTGACACTTGTACCATCTAACTTATACTATGTGACGGTATAGTTGACTCTTTTCGGTGCCTTGAATCCTAGTAGCTGATTAACATCTCTATACCTGTAAAAAGCTAAAGCTATCTGGATATTGTCTATTCATTGAGTTAAACTGGAAAGATAGACGGCATCGGAGATGGATAACTTGAAGGGTATGGACCATCATTTGTGAATTTGAACTTTCATTTGTGAATTTGAACTTTCATCCCAACATTGTTACTGCTGTAATGTAAGTACTCAGATTTTGGTTGTTTCCCTAGTCCCAAATCTTTTTTGCTGTTGCAATGTTGGTGGTTGATACCTGAAGCTGCTCAATTATGTGATGACTAATATATGCATGTTAATCAGCAGTTTGATGTGTTTAGTTAACGAAATCTTGTGAAATGATTTTTCCGTAATATTTTGAAAAATAAAGTTTCTCAATTCATTTTGGGAAGAAAAAGTCATTCAACTTAGAACGAAACGAGTACTATTTTTTTTCCAACTAGTTGGTACTTGACTCAATGATTTATTTTCTTTAAGCACTGTAAAATATTACTTTTGACTCAATGATAAGTTCTCTGTTGTTTGATCCACGAAGTTGATGATCGCCGAAGTTGATCGTGTTCTTCGTGGAGACAACTGAGAAATTACTGATAAGTTAAGTTCTCAGTTGTTTGGTCGCCGGAGTTGGTGGTCGCCGGAGGTAATCGTGTTCTTAGTATTAGTTTAGTTGACAACTGAGAAATTACTGATAAGTTAAGTTCTCAGTTGTTTGGTTGCCGGAGAGGAAGGCGGAGTTGGTGATCATCGGAGTTGATCGTGTTCTTAGTAGTTTAGTTGATAACTGAGAACTTACTGATAAGTTCTCAGTTGTTTGGTAGCCGAAGTTGGTGATCGTTGGAGTTGATCGTGTTCTTAGTAGTTTGGTTGACAACTGAGAACTTACTGATTAGTTAAGTTCTCAGTTGTTTGGTTGCCGGAGTTGGTGGTCGTTGGGGAGGTCGCCGGAGTTGATTGTGTTCTTTGTAGTTTAGTTGACAACTGAGAACTTACTAATAAGTTAAGTTCTCAGTTGTTTGGTCGCCAGAGTTGTTCGTGTTCTTAGTAGTTTAGTTGACAACTGAGAACTTACTGATAAGTTAAGTTCTCAGTTGTTTTGTCGCTGGAGTTGGTGGTCGTCGGAGTTGATCGTGTTCTTAGTAGTTTCGTTGATCGTGTTCTTTGTAGTTTAGTTGACAACTGAGAACTTTCTTATAAGTTAAGTTCTCAGTTGTTTGGTCGTCGGAGAGGTCGCCGGAGTTGGTGGTCGCCGGAGTTGGTAGTCGCCGGAGTTAATTGTGTTCTTAGTAGTTTAGTTGACAACTGAGAACTTTCTGATAAGTTAAATTCTCAGTTGTTTGGTCGTCGGAGAGGTCACCGGAGTTGGTGGTCGCCGGAGTTGGTAGTCGCCGGAGTTAATTGTGTTCTTAGTAGTTTAGTTGACAACTGAGAACTTTCTGATAAGTTAAGTTCTCAGTTGTTTGGTCGCCGGAGAAGTCGCCGAAGTTGGTAGTCGCCGGAGTTGGTAGTCGTCGGAGTTAATTGTGTTCTTAGTAGTTTAGTTGACAACTGAGAACTTTCTGATAAGTTAAGTTCTCAGTTGTTTGATCGCCGGAGAGGTCACCGGCGCAAAAAAAAAAAAAAAAAAGGATTCGCCGGAAAAAGTCACCGGAAAAAGTCGTCGGAGTTGATGGTTGCCGGAAGTGTTGACCGGAGAAGATGGGGAGGGGGTGACCTAAGGTGAGGATGGTTGGAGAGAAATTAAATTGTTAAAGAGAGTGGACTTAGTGAAATGATAGGAGGGTGAACTTAGTAAAATGTTGGGAGGGTGTAGTTATTAAGCTAGGAACTAAATGGTTAAGCAAATTAGAAATTGTCTTAGAAAGTAGTATTGTTTCTTTAGAGGGATTATTTGGTAAATCCCTCTTATAAAAATGAGCAGTGAAACCATTAAGATTTATAAAAATGAGCAGTGAAACCATCAGGACCTGGTGCTTTGTTTGGTTCCATTTTAGCTAAGGCTTGGTATATTTCAAGATCAAATATTGGAGCAAGGAGAGCATGACAATCGGCTTCATTGAGTATTTGGATATTTAATAAAGGGAAACTTGAATTGTTTAAATTGGCAGAACTAAATAAATCTTTATAATGAGCATCAAAAGTTGATTGGATATCAAGGAGATTTGAAATCCATCCAGAGGACTGATGAAACAGAGAATTGATAGATTATGTCGGCGACGTCCCAATACTGGAGCATGGAAGAATTTTGTGCTAAAATCCCCAAATTGCAACCACTTGGCTCGGTATTTTTCTTTCCAATAGTTTTGTTTCTGGATCTCAGCTTGATTTAATTGATCATGAAGGGTAGCTTCTTGTTGTAGAAGTGAGGGACTAGGGGAAGACTAAACTTAGGTTGAAATTGATGTAAAGAACAGAGGTTGAGATGGAAACGAACAAGAAATCAACAAGATGCAATAAACAAAGAAGGCACAGCCGTTCTTGTCTTTTAATTCAATTCATAATCCAAAAACTAAGTTATGCCAAGCCATAAAGATGTTTAAATACTCCCCTAAAACCCTAAAACGAAATAGTAAAGAAAGTACCAAAATACCCTAGCTTAATTAAACGCAAACATCAGCAAACAGAAACAGAACAGAATAAGGAAACTGGTGTCGAAGGCGAGGCGGGCGCCTGGCCTGGAATGGGGCGGCCGCCTGGGTGTCAGAGACCTACGGCTTGCTTGGCCCTTGGTGAGGCGTGCGCCTGGCCAAGATTGGTGCGGCCGCCTGGTTCACAGCCTGTTTGTTCAGCATCAGCAGCCTGTTGTTCAGCACGGGTCTCGCCCCTTTGCTCTTCATCTGCAACTGCATCATTTACCCCCCCCCCTTGAAAAAGACTTGACCACGAGTCAACACCCACGAGACGCTTCAACAGAAACCCCATCTTGCTCAAGTGAACCCAAAGTAGTCCTCCCGCCTGAAAAACAATTCTCATCGATGTGTACCAACTTGCTGCTTGGGCATACTGTTTCGCTTTGATGTGACATCAACAATAGGCCAGCTGAGAAGTTGATGACTAACGGGAACAGAAGCCTTACCGGGGTCAAGGTTTTGTTGAAAGTGTGTAGGTTACAACGTAACAGTCACCCCATCTTTCATGAAGGTATAAGTGTTCTTGTATCCATCGTGCTTGACCCTCCGATCAAACAACCACGGACGACCAAGCAATAAATGACACGCAGCCATTGGCACTACATCACACCATAAATCATCAGAGTAACGTTTGCCAATGGAAAATTGCACCAAACACCGCATGTTTACCTTCAATGAACTCCCCTCGCTCAACCACGATAACTTGTACGGTTGTGGGTGTTCTTCCGTCTTTAAGCTTAATTTCTCAACTATCTCAGTAGAAACGATGTTTTCACAACTTCCACCATCAATGATCACGTTGCACACTTTCCCATGGCAGTGCACTTAGTTCGAAAAATATTATGACGAAGCTAATCCTCGTTTTCCACATCAGTCACATTTAACACCCGTTGAACTACCAATGCCACTCCTTGATCTGCATACACTTCTTCAGTCTCACCACTTGAATCATCTGGTGCTTCATCATAAACTGGTGGACCATCCTCCACTAAAGCAACAACATGTCGATTGGGACACTCGGCCCTTAGATGACCAATCCCATGACATTTGAAGCAACTAGTGGTCTTGTTACCCCTTGAAGCTTCCAGAACTGCACCAGATTTGTCTGCTTGAGTAACCGGAATTGTTGTTGTAACCCCCTCAACCTTGCTAGGACTCCCACTACTATGATTACCCGAAAAATTCTTGTGTTGCCAACCATTCACACTCTTCTTTCGATGCAATTGCTTTTCAACCTTCAAAGCAAGCCTACAAACATCATCATAAGTCCAGTATTGCTGCAGGTGGACAACATCTGAAATATCAGTACGTAATCCCCCAAGAAAATGGGCTACTGTTTGCTATCTTCTTCTGCAACATCACACTTCATCCACAAACGGTCGAACACATGGATAAACTCCTCTACAGACATATCTCCTTGCCTCAAACTATGATAAGCAAGAAAAGAATCTTGTCTATAGTGTTCCGGAAGAAATTTTTGCCTTAACAATTTCTTCATCTTATCCCAAGATTGAACCTTGGATTTACCCTCTCTAACCCTTTGTTTCTTAACATGTTCCCACCTAATCGAAGAATGTTTCTTCAATTTGATTGCTACCACTTTCACCTTAGTAGCATCTTTTATAGGTTTTAAATCAAAAATACGTTCAACAGTATTTAACCAATCAATGAACTCGTCAGGATGAGTCTTACCTTCGAATTCCGGAATTTCGATCTTGACACCGATATCCTTCGAAGAGTCTTCCTCGTACCTATTCTGATGTCCACGATTTCTGGCAAGGGATTGATTCCCTCGTGATACTCCTCACCCTCGGAAGAATTATCCGAATCAGAACCCATAATCGGCGGTGTCCCCCCACGATTTCTGCTATTCTGAACTTGGAGTTGAAGTATCTGAACCTGTCTTCTCAGATCGTCGACCTCGATATCGCATAGATCACGCTCGCGGTGATGATCGTCTTTCTGAGGATCCGCTGCACGACCCCTTCCACAACCACCTCTTCCTCCACGAACTCCACGCCTTCATTCTGCCATCAATTCGTCCAGACAACTGATACCAAATGATGTAAAGAACAGAGGTTGAGATGGAACCGAACAAGAAATCAACAAGATTCAATAAACAAAGAAGACACGGCCGTTCTTGTCTTTTAATTCAATTCATAATCCAAAAACTAAGTTATGCCAAGCCATAAAGATGTTTAAATACTCGCCTAAAACCCTAAAACGAAATAGCAAAGAAAGTACCAAAATACCCTAGCTTAATTAAACGCAAACATCAGCAAACAGAAACAGAACAGAATAAGAAAACTGGTGTCGACGGCGAGGCGGGCACCTGGCCTGAAATGGGGCGGCCGCCTGGGTGGCAGAGACCTGCGGGTTGCTTGGCCCTTGGTGAGGCGTGCGCCTGACCAAGATTGGTGCGGCCGCCTGGTTCACAGCCTATTTGTTCAGCATCAGCAGCCTGTTGTTCAGCACGAGTCTCGCCCCTTTGCTCTTCATCTGCATCAGAAATGGTCTCAATGTTAGATTCAATTTGTTGGATTTTAAGATGGGAATTTCCTTGTACCCTTTTCTTCCAACTAATTGACTGTTTGGTTAGAAGAAATTGTTTACGGGCCAACCGATTAGCCTAATCGGTGGTAGCTTTTAAAAGTGGATCAATGGGCTTCATAGATAAACCGTTTAGAACCGAAACAAAACTAGGGCGAACTATTAATAATATGGGAAAGTGATCTGATTGATAATATGGAAGATGTCGAGCTTGGGCGTGGGGGTATAAAGAAGATCATTTTGTATTTGCTAAAAATCTATCCAGTCGTTCCGAATTACAAATTTACTCCCCCCATGTCGTTTCCAAGTAAAGATATTACCAATATATCCCAGGTCATTTAAATTTTTTTTTTTTTTTTTTTTTTTTTTTTTTGATATCCAGGTTAAGAACTGGGGACTAATCACCAGCGAGTCTGGCCTCAGTATGCGGCGGAGGTAAATCCAGGTCATTTAAATTAGTTTCATGCATGCAGGTACAAAAGCTATTACTTTGAGAAAAATTGAACCCAGCTCCCTCAATTTTCTAAAGGACTTAGCATTGCATTCATATCACCACAAACGAGCCAGGGCATATTAGGATTAGCTAAAGTGAATTTTTTTTTAAAATCAAGTCATACCTGAGCTTGGCGACTTGGTTGTGGAGCATTATAGACCGCTGACAACATGAAGGGGGGTTTTTGTTGGAATTAATTTGACCTTTTAGGCTCCGTTTGTTTGGGGGAAAATGTTTTTCGGAAAACATTTTCCTCATTTTCCGGTGTTTGTTTCGCACCAGAAAATGAGGAAAACTTCATTTTTATCTTATTTTCCTGAAAACATTTTCATTTTCCGGAAAATATTTTGTCGGAAATCATTTTCCGAAAAATGTTTTACGCTAAACAAACGGAGCCTTAGTGGATCATCCGCAGGTTAGATGATATATCCATCACAATGTCCCGTAACACTTTGCACTTAATTTTTTATTGTTCCATAATACATTTCACTGTTTAAAATGATGAGTACTTATTTATATAATCGGACACATTTTGTCATACTCACAACTTTTATCAACTTGCTATTACAAATCCACTAATTATCTCAAATTTCACTTTTCATACTCACGGTTTACCACTACCAATATTATACTTCTTCTTCTTCTTAATTTTTTATTTTTCTATCATAAAATTTAAGGTTTTAAAAAGCGCTAGGCGGATGCTAGGCGGCGGAACCGGGCCTAGCGCTTAGGCGGAGACTAGTCGGGATTAGTCGGAATTAGTCGGAACCTAGGCGAGGTTAAGAACTAGGCGTTGGAGAGGGGCCTAGCGCATAGGCGGGACCTAGACGCCCTTAAGCGGGATCTTTTAAAACACTGATAAAATTTGGTCCAAAATGTTCTGGAAGGAAGGGATAATGTATTAGTCACATGAAGGTGAAGGCACATGACAACGGATTTGAGGCCAGTGGACTGCAAGACTGCAGCTGGACAAACTTAAAGGATGAGATTACGTGTGAGTCGAATAAATGAACGAAATACACGAATCGAACAAAATATCTAAAATATTCTTAAATGAGAACTACCCAAACTTATAGGGGTGTAAGTTGAAATTATAATAAATGAGTAGGATCAAATGCGAGCAAGTTGAAATTAGAATAAACGCGGAAGATCGAGTTGCGAACTTAAATATGGTTTGAACTATGATCTAAATCGAAGTTTGAATCATGGTCTAAACCATGGTGTGAACCATAACGGTTTGAACAGTTGAGCTGAACCATGATCTATATCAAATCGAATCAGATTATTTATTGGGTTTGATTTGATTCAATTTGAATTTTTTTATAGTTCATTTCAGTCTGAAATTTTTTCAATTCGATGAATAAACCATTTACGCCCTCTAAAAACTTGAATAGTAACATCATGACTCGTCTTATTATTTGAAGCATATGCTATACATATTTTAGTTTTATAGAATTATTTTATATTATTTTAATTAAAATTTAAGTAAAGTGTTTAATGTAATAAGCAAGAATATTAGTGGTAAATTGTGAGCCGTGAGTAGTGGAATGTCGAAACATAATTGAATAGAATAATAGTAATAGCTTATCCAAAATTGAGGGATGATAGCTAATCTGATTAATCAGTGACTAACACATTTCTCTATTAAATTTTCTTTCATATCTCAATCATCATCTCAACCAAACCAAAACCACTTTATTTTTCTTTCCACACCTACCGTTTAAAAGTTAGAAAGAAAGTGACATTTTATAAGTTTAGACACGTTAATGTCGCGACTACTCAATTTGTGGCTTCTTTTTCTATATTTTATTTTATATAATATTATTACTTTTTAGTTCATAATATTATTGGTGCTACACATAATAAACAAGCACTTTTTTAAGACGTGCATTCATGTCCATTTTGTGTATTTTAACATAATACTCCGTCCATCTCACTTCGAGTGTCACTTTTTACTCAAAATGACGTCCCGTTTAAAGTGTCACATTTTCTAAAAGAAAATATTTTATTAATATTCTATTATCACATCCACTATTTCCTCCACTAATTCTCTCTCCTCTACACTCACAACACTTTTTAAATTCACTATTTCCTCCACTAATTCTCTCTCCTATTTTTAAATTACACTCACAACATTTTTTTTCCACACTTTTCCTTAATTTGCGTGCCACCCCTAAAAGGGTGACACTCTTGGTGGGACGGAGGGAGTAAACTAAAAGTTTTTGCTAGCCCAACTTCACTTTAAAAAAATTCGATGAACGTTAGGGTTCGATCTCTCTGTTCGTCTACTGACGTGGGACAACGTAAAAAAAAATGATGAAGCAGGAAAACGTTCGGGCTCAGCTCTTTGTGGTCCAGCAGATGATTGGGCTGACTTATTACCTGCACACCACCGGAAAGAAACCGTAAACTGCGCTGGGGCTTGTCCGGCAAGGCCCTCCGGCATGAGAATCAATGTTTGGGTTGGAGAATGGTAATAAGGAAATGGTGGGTGTGTGTATACGTGAATAACGAAAGTTGCATTACCTTAGCTCAAGAAACTGATCTGGTATTTATAGTAGGTGAAGGAAACTAGGGTTTCCATCTGAACCGTTGGATTGAATTACTGCCAACCGTTGGATTAGATTTGTCCCCATGCATCCACGTGGCATCCTGGGATTGCTCCGTACGAACAAGGACACTGCTGTACCTGTCATGGACAGTGGTTTGCACAATAACGGAAAGTCAAACCTGCACGCCTTTTTGGCACCACTACTAGTTACGTGGGGACATAAGTGAAGAGTGGGCCAGTGATAGATTTGGCTTTATCTTCGGAAGGCTTGTTGAGCAAGCTTTATGAGAAGACGACCTGGAGCTGTACGTCCAGTAAGGTCGTCATTAAGTAAACAACTCGACGAGCGAGTGGAAAGGTGAGTTCCCCCGTCCTTTGATGGATCTGGTCACTTGATGACGAGGACCCTCCTTTATAAGATGGGATATGATCCATGGGTGAGATGGCTCGTCGTTGGACGGGCTCGGTCACTCAATGGCTACGACCGCCATCCGTTGTTCGACAGGCCATGATCCAAATCTTGTGCTGACTCTTCGGGCTTGGTCCCTTGGTGGGCTTGTTGAGCCCGTTTCATGAAGGGAAAAACTTGGGCCTGGCCCATCACAAAATATTCCATTCAGTGGCCCCCAACTCATGGGTCGTCTTGACGGGCCAGGAGTTAGTGTCTTTAGGATTGTAAAAACCCTAGTTCGTTGAAAGGCTATTAATTTGAAATTTGAAATTGGGGCGGTGACGTGACCCTTGATGACGTGGGCGGCTAGGATGTCTTCATTAAATGACACGCGTCCCATGATGGGACATTCTTCTCGAAAACTACAACCGGTATTTAATGCCTTTTATTATTACACCGTTGGGTTTCCTAGGCAAAAACCCTTCATATTCCCCACATATAAATACATCCCCCCTCTTCCATTTCAATCTTTACGCACCCAAGATTTTCGAGAGCATCAAGCAAGGAAAGAGATTCTGGCAACCAGCAAGACCAACTCCGGCGACCACAAAACCATCTCCGGCAATACAAAACGGTTCTGGCTTCTCCATCTTTGCGAAAAGTGGGAGCTTGGATTAGGGATTTCTTTGATTTGCCACCAGAAAATTCATCTTCAAGCCCTCAAACAGGTAATTTCTTCAACTGTTCTTCGGTTTTCTGGGTTTATTGGGGTTTAAGAACTTGAATAATGACCCCCAGGTTTGTGAGTTTTGAGAGGGGGGTACGGTTTGGTTTTGGGCTTAATCAGAGGGTGTTTAAATGTGCTAAAGGTATCTGAAGGGAAATTCCTTTGAGTGAGTGTTCTTCAATTCTGGAAAAATTTAGTTTTGAAAATGAGAGCTTGGGGTTCCCAAATGATGAAGTTCTTGGTGAGTTTGAGGAAGATGACCCAAGGGTAACACCCTTCAGATCCATGAACGACCTTCCCAGGCACGTAAAAACTTATTATTCCTTGGGCTGTCGTGATTCACTTAGGAGTTTGGTTTCAGGGGAATCTAGGTTGCCCTTAGATAGGTCGTCGCCTGTTGATGCTAGGACTGATTCCCTTGCTCTTTCCAATTGTTTTGTAGCTATGGATCACGACGATCGTCCCCAACAACCAACCCGCGAAGCAAACGAGGCCAGTACAAGTGCTGGGGGTCCTCGAATAGTTGATGCCTTCCACACCAGCGTACGACCTAGGCGCAACGAACGAGGCTTTGGTGACGGGGAAGAGGGTCCTTGGGCCGTAGCCAAGGTTAGTACGAGGAAGAGAGACATCAAGGGCCAAATGATTAACGCCCTACGAGAGTCTTACAGAGTCCAAGCTTCTACCTACAGACTAGAGTATCTCAGTCAGGTTGAATACGAGCCCCGTCGGGAGGCCATCCATAGTAGCAAGGAAAAGGTGGCTTTCTTCTACAAGCAATTTGAGCTCGGCCTGAGGTTGCCTTTAGATCCTTTTATCAATGAGTTTTTAGAAGACTCAGCTTGTGTGCCCATGGAATTAAACCCCAATGCCGTTAGGATTTTATCATCGTTCATTATAGTGTGTAGGTTCCTCGGCCATGAACCTTGCAACAAAGTTTTCAGGCAATACTACAGGACGATGAGGTCCACTGTTCGAGGGAAATCCATAGTGAGCGTAGCATCAATCAGAAATGTTCAAGGTCTGTTTTTGGATACTCAGAATAAGGTTTATGGTTGGAAAAACCACATGATCGTAGTTGAGAGCAGAGTGGGTTGGCAATTTCCCTTCCCGGAGGACCAAAGGATGGTTTCAGACGAGCACGTGTGGTCGGCTCCGTGGGCCACAGAGCTAAAGAAGAAGATTGATGCCTTGTTGAACCTTGGATGGGTGTCGTATAGAGACATCGAGGCCTCACACTGGAGATATATCAAGGCCGGCATGATGTCTAGCCCGTCGATAGATCCTGAACCCTTGGTGAAAATCAACCTCGACGCTCGCTACCCCACTTGGGTCATTCAAGATGACTTGGCCTGGGAGGAAAACTGTATAAACTGTATGGGGGCACACGCCAGGCATCCTGAAGAATGTTGTGCTAACCTTGATATGACTGGGGGTTAAGTTTTTATAACTTGTCTTTTTTATTTTGTAAGAATTTGTCTTTTCTGTCTCGTCGTAATCAACTTAACCTTTTCCATTTTTTGTTTTGCAGTTCTCACTCAGGCAGACGCCGACTGAATTGAATCCAAAATCATGAGTGGAGCGATCAGATCCAATGATCGGAGGTCAGCTAGGAGGGATAGGGCAGCGTCCAATGCTGTCTACGATCGTCAGGAGAACATGACGACGAGAAACGACGCCCTCCCCAAAGAGAGCTCTGGAGCCATCCCTTTGATTGAACGCGAGAATGCTGGGCCCATAGCTGGGGGACTTAATACCGGAGGCCATCAAGTTCGGGTAGACGAGCTTGAAAAAGTTGCGGATGCTGAGGTTGAGGTAAGTGTTGCCGTCAACGCGGACGCCCAGTTGGTCGTCGTGGAAAATGTGGAGCATGTTGAACACGTTGATCTTGACGCAGCTGGGAGCTCTAACACAAATGTGGAGGTGACGGGCGATGGTAGCTCTGCCACAAGGAAAAGGAAGGGTCATCCTATGGGCTCTGGAGAGGAAAGAGAAAGGACTAAGAAGGCGATCTACGACTTTCCCAGTACCTCTGACCCTTCAACTCCTCAGACCCCAACCCTAGGCTCGTACTCAGAGGCTATGACGAGGGAGAAGGTCATAGAGCTGGCAACTCAATATGCCTAGGTGCCTCCAATGACGGGGATTCCTTATTTGAAGAGGAATGGCCTGGCCCTCATTCTCGGTACGGCCATAACCCGACGATCCAGGGACATTGAGTTGGTCCACAGGTTGAAGACTGCTAAGCTCTCTCCCGAGACTTATCACGCCCGTCTTGGGCTGATCCAAACTGAGGTAATTCATCCCTACATTTTCACAAGTTTCTCTTCATCATCTTGTACTTGTATTAATAATCTTGTTGGTGTAGCTGTCGTCGATGATGGAGGATATGACCTCAGATTACACGGACAGTCTTGAAGCAGAGCGCCGGGCCAGCAATCAACTCATTCAATCTATTGGGGCCAAAGAGACGGCGGAGCAGAAGCTCAACGAGGCCGAAAAGAATGTTGGTGAGCTGACGGCGGCCTATGAGTCCTTGATGGTGCAAAAGGACGAGGCTCTGGTCCAGGTCAGCCTCCTGGAGAAAGACAAGCTGATGCAACGACCTTGATCAACGATCTTCGTGCAGCCAATGCCAAGATTGAAAAAATGAAAACTAACTACGAGGCTGCCCAGGGTCAAATTGAGGAGATGAGGGCTGACCACGAGGCTGCCTTGGCCCAAGCTAAAAAAGATGTCGTCTTGGAGTACAAGAAGAGCAACGAGTGCCTCTTGATGATCACTGAAAAGGCAAAGGGCTTCTTCAAGGTCGAAGCCAAGCAACTGGCCAGACGAGCTCTGGTGGATCAAGAGACAAAAGACTTAATCTCCGTAAGGAAGCTTGCGGATCTTTGTACCGAGGATTCATACGATCTGGACGCTCGTTCAGCCCATCCTCTCGTCCCCTTCGATGATAACGATCTAACCATCATCAAGGAGGATGACGAGAAAGATGGGAAGGAGGAGTGGCCCGTCCCGACCATAGATCCCAAGAATTTTGACGCTTACTATGCCCATTTTATTGACGACGGTCCTGATCCCGACGAGACTCCACTGAATGATGGTGATCAGCAATAGTTATTTGTAACTTGTAATTTGCAAACAATGTTTTACTTGGTTTTATGATTCCAAACAATGTCCCAAACAATGTGTATTTTTTAATGTAATTGGCCCTTTTCCTCGTCGTTTAGAGGAGGTCGCACAATGTTCTGTTTAATTAATGTTTGATGTTTTCTGTTCGTTAATCTGTATGTTAGCGTAGATAGCATGTGATAACTTAGTGAATGGGAAAGTTTGAAGACAAGTGTGTATGGTCGTCGTTTATGATGACCAGAACACAGGTCGTCTCTAGTATGACCGACCCTTGTTCATACTTGTGCTTTTTAACTTCTCAAATGGCCCGTAGGTATAGTACGAAGGCCCATAGATTGTTGCTCGGAGGCAAGATCATTTGGACAAGTCGTATATTCCGTTATAGCGATCGGCGAAGTCTGGCCTCGTCTAACCTTTATACTGGGCTAAAGTGAGTGTAAATGACGAAGTCTGACTTCGACTGATCTTTATACTTGATCAAAGTGATTGTGAAGGTCGAAGTCTGGCTTCAACCGATCTTTATACTTGATTAAAAATGCTTAGAATTTGCAAAGGAATCAGAACGACGAGCTTTCATTGACAATTGGTTCAACTTCTTACAACTTGTATTTCCGGGATTTATAGTTTATCCCTTACAAACTCCAAAAACTTCACTTTTGAAAAAGTTACATAAAGAACCACAAGATACGGTGCCCTGAGGGCGCTGGTGTCTAACGACGAGCTCAGAAGTAGTATTTTGTGAGGTGATTGGCGTGCCAAGGGTGTTTGAGCTTTTCACCATTGGGCTTGGCAAGTCTATACGTTCCCTCTCTGACAATGTTGGTGACGACGTATGGCCCCTCCCAATTGAGGGAGAGTTTGTTTTGACAAGCTTTGAGGCCGGTTGCTTCGATTTTTCTCAGAACATAGTCTCCGACCTTGAAAATTCTCCTCTTGACTTTCTTGTCGTGATACGCCTTAGTCCGTTTTTTATAGTTGGCCATTCTTAACTGAGCGTCCAGTCGTCGCTCGTCTAAGAGGTCAAGGTCGACCTGTCTGCTGTGAATGTTTCTCTCAACGTCGTAGAAGGCAACGCGATCAGTGGGGAGCTGAAGCTCGGCGGGAGCCATGGCCTCAGAACCGTAGGCCAGAGTAAATGGGGTTTCCCCCGTAGGCCCCCGGGTGGTTGTGCGAACTGCCCAAAGAGCCAATGGGAGTTCGTCCAACCACCTTCCATCACGACCTTCAAGGTTTTTGCATAGGGCGGACAACAAAAGCTTATTCGCCGCTTCAGCTTGTCCATTGCCTTGTGGATAGGCAACAGACGACTTGGAGTGTTTAACGCCCATTCTGTTCAGTTCCTGCTCGAACTTCTTTGAAAATTGTAAGCCATTATCAGAGACGATCACCCTGGGGATCCCGAAGCGACACCATATTAAATCATGAATAAAACTCAAGGCATTTTTATCTGTGATCTTGTTTAGTGCCTTGGCCTCAACCCACTTAGAAAAATAATCAACGGCCACAATTACGTACTTCACTCCCCCTTTTGCCTGTGGAAAAGGCCCAATTAAGTCGACGCCCCACATGTCAAATGGCCAGGCTGCCATAACAGGGGTTTGCTCGGTCGTAGGGAGCTTCGGAAGGTCGGCGAATCTCTGGCAGGTGTCACACTGCTTCACGAACTGTTTAGCGTCTTCACGTAAGTGGGGTCAATAGTATCCCATGGTGATCAGTTTGTCAGCCAGTGTATGGGCTCCAGGATGGCCCCCACACTCTCCCTGATGTACTTCAAAAAGTAGGTTCACAACCTTGCCCGGATGGACACACTTCAGCAATGGTCTCGTGATAGATCGTCTGTAAAGCTCACCATCTACGACTGAAAACGGGGAGATTTCCTCTTGATTTGGCGAGCAAGTATTTCGTCGGCTGGTAGCTCGTCTCTTTCAATGAAGGCCTTCAATTCGTCGATCCAACATCTGGGGCCGTCCCCAGCACACACATAACCTTCACTCTGTCATAAGCTGGATGCTCAAGGTAGGCCAGGTGGTGGCCATGCTCGTCTTTTGGCAGCTGATCCGTGGCCAGCTTTGAGAGGTCGGCATGTTCATTATCTTCCCTGGCAATCCGTTGGATGGCCCAAAATTCCAATCCTTGTACCAACTCACCGACCAACGAGTGGTACTTCTGTAAGGTTGAATCGACGACCGTGTAATATCCGCGAACTTGATTGACGACCAATTGAGAGTCACAGTAGGCCACAATTTTCGTTGCCCCGAAACACTTAGCATATTCGATTGCTGCAATAAGTGCCTCGTACTCTGCTTGGTTGTTCGAAGCTTGGAATTTGAACCTCAAAACCTCTTCAAAACAGTGTTATTCTCCGGCTGCACTAGCACAATCCTGGCCCCACTTAGCTCCTTCATTGCCGACCCATCTGAAAAAAAATTCCAGCATCCAACAGGCAAAGTTAACTCCTCTGGTTTATCAACGACCTTCTTGCCCTTGCCAACTTTTTGAGGTGGCATTCTTTGATCGTCGTTTGAGCTAAACGTCGTCTCGATCAAGAAGTCGGCCAGAGCTTGGGCTTGTAAAGTCTTTCGCACCCGATATTGAATGTCGAATTCAGTCAACTCAATGCTCCAGTTCAGGAGACGACCGGAGCTTTCAGGTCGGTGTAAGATTTTTCTGAGTGGGAAATCAGTGTAAACAACAATGGGATGGGCTAAAAAATACGCTCGTAGCTTTCGCGCTGCAAAGACGAGTGCATAGGCAATTTTTTCAGCGTTAAAATAATGAGTCTCAACGTCAGATAGGGCTTTGCTCACATAATATACCGGTCTCTGTGTTCCATCCTCTTCTCTGACCATCACGGTGGCGACGGCCTTGTCACCCGCCGAGAGATAGACGTATAAGTCTTCCCCAGCTACGGGACTGCTAAGAAGAGGTGGGGAGCCGAGATATTCCTTGAGCTGATTGAACGACCGTGAGCATTCCTCTGTCCATTTAAAATCTTTGGCGCCACGAAGAGCCTTGAAAAAAGGTAGAGATCTTTCGGCCGATTTTGAAATGAAACGACCTAGGGCCGCCACTTGTCCATTCAGCCTTTGGACCTCCTTGATGTTTGTTGGCTCGGCCATGTCAATCAAAGCTTTAATTTTTTCAGGGTTAGCCTCTATCCCCCTTTGAGAGAGCATGAACCCTAAGAATTTGCCTGCTGCAACTCCAAAAACACATTTAGTAGGATTGAGCACCATGTTGTTTGCTTGTAGGTTGGAGAAAGTTTGTTGAAGGTCGTCCACATGTTTCCTCTTTTTTGATTTGACGACCATGTCGTCTATGTAAGCCTCCAGATTATCACCTAGCTGACATTTAAACACTTTGTTGATCATTCGTTGGTAAGTCGCCCCGCCGTTCTTTAGCCCAAAAGGCATTTTCGTATAACAGTAAGTTACCCTTGCAGCCTGGAAGGCCGTCTTTGGAATATCCTCCTCGGCCATCTTAATTTGGTGATAGCCGGAATAAGCATCCAAAAAGCTGAGGGTCGTATGCCCAGCAACAAAATCGACGAGCTTGTCAATTCTTGGTAAGGGGTAACTGTCCTTGGGGTACGCCAGGTTCAAGTCGGTGAAATCTACACATAATCTCCATTTCCCATTGGGTTTTTTAACTAGCACAACATTTGCCAGCCAAGTCGTGAATCCAGCCTCCACAATTATTCCAGCACTTAACAACTTTTCAATTTCCTGTTTAATTGCAACCTCCTTTTCTGTTGAAAAAATTCTCAGCCTCTTCTCCTTAAACTTCATCGTAGGGTTTACTCCAAGTCTGTGGATGGCCACATCTTCCCTTATGCCTTTCATGTCCTCAACCCTCCAAGCAAAGACGTCGAGGTTATGTTTGAGTAGGGTGATTATTTCATCCCTCTCCTCAGCCGTTAGCTGAGACCCCAGTTTTATCTTTTGCTCAGGGTAATTTGGGTTGATGACCAATTCGATTAGCTCGTCGGCAGGCTTTATTTCGGGAGCGTCGTCGCGAAAATCCATAGATTCAATCACAATTTCCTTGATCTTTTTCTTTGCTTCTGGGGTAAGGTCGGGAACCTCGTCCTCGATTAACTTGTCCAGTTCTGCCCCCCGATTCCTGGTTGACCAAAAGCTGTGGAGCTGCAATTTGGTCGTTCAGGAATTTTTCAACGAATGTTTCAATCTCGTCCACACACTTGATAGTGGAGACGTTGGAGCATGAGGTCGTCGTTTGCTTGATGGACATGAAAAACTTCACAATGTGATCAGGATCGTCGATTTCGATGGTCCGTTTGATTTTCAACACGTGCTCAAGGAATTCTGGGGCCGTCCCCAATACACATCCGACTCCTAAGCGGGTTGGAAACTTAATTCTTTGGTGAGGGACAGACGTGACGATCCCTAGAGTGGCCTGTCCTGGTTGGCCAAGGATTGCATGATAATCACTTACAACGTCAATCACAATGAAAGTAACAGTTTGTATCATTCTCAGTGGATGATCCCCAATATCGACGGGCAAATCAATCTGCCCTTTAGCTTCCACACGGTGGTTGGTGAATCCTTCAAGACGACCTAAGTATGGGCTTAGTCGACTATCAGGTAGACCCATCTTTTGGTAAACGCTGTAGAACAAGATGTCTTTTGCTGCCCCCGTGTCAATGAGTATCCTCCTTGATTCACAATTGTCGATATAACCTGGGACGATCAAGGTTTGTTGACGGGCTAGAGGATTGGCTGACAACTCATACGGATAAAAACTGATAACGTCACTTGGCACGTCTGCCTTCGGGGTAACATGGGGGGGGGGCTTTCCTCAAATGGTAAATAGCACTCTTGATCTGATTCTTGCTCGCCTCTTCGGAGATTACTAGCACCATTCTCGGCTGCCTCTCCGGAGGGTCGTTGTTAGCAGCTCGATTTTTGGCCGCTGGACGATCCCTCTTCACATAATGGTCAAGTCGCCCGTCGTCTATCCACCGCTGAATTATCCTTTTCAAACTAAAACACTCCTCTGTGTCATGCCCCCTATCTCGGTGATATTCACATTATTTATTCATGTTCTTCTTCCCCTTGGCATTGGAGTTCATTTTTGGTGCCGGCCCAAAATCCACATTGCTCAAAATCTCTGCCCGTGATACAGTCAAAGGGGTATACGAATCAGGTACTTTCTCAGCCTTTCTCTGCTTGTTCTTCCCTTTATCACCGGCCTTATCCTTCTTGGATTTCGTCGCCTCGTCACTGACGACGAAGTTGCCATCTCTTTGTAACTTCCTCTCTACAGCCTCGGCCACTGCATAGGCCTTTGCGTAGAGGTCCTTTCTAGATTTAGCCGGGTGGACTTGAAGCTCGTAGTCCAAAGTAGAAGACACAATACCATGCCTGAAACAATTTATGATTTCACGGTCCGTCAGATCCTCGTCGATCTGGTCAACCAGTTTCTTGAATCTCTTGAAATAATTCATTGAGCTTTCATTCGCTCCTTGTGTTATGTTACTTAGATTGTTCACAGTCTTGCGACGATCTCCAGCCGTTGCAAATCTTTCCAGAAATCTCTTCCTCATTTGTTTCCAAGAATCAATGCTTCCTTTCGAAAGGCTTCTAAACCACCTTAGAGTTGCATCAGTCAACATGCTCGTAAGGGCTTTACACATCACATCATCTTGTCCCGAAGTTCTAGACACCACACACATTTGAGCTTAAAGGTGCTGCATGTGATCTAATGCACTCGTCGAGCCGTCGTATTGCTTTAAGTCAGGCAATTTGAATCCTGGCTCTGGTGGTCCTAGCTCGAGCATCCATGGGGCTAAAGGTTTTAATGTACCAACATCGTCCTCAGAATCATCACTATCAGCGTTATTCCTCTTAGCTGTCAATTCATCAACCTAACGTTTGAGCCTGAGGAATTCTCGCATATCAACATCTCCTGCATGGCCGTCGGGAGGAACTCTATCTCGACAAGGCCCCCGAGAAACGGTGTTCGACCGTTGCCTCTCGGAGGGGGCAGGTCGTCGAGAGAATGTTCTCTCTCTTCTGCCACCTCTGGGAGGGGATGGTCGATACGACCTGGATGGTTCCCGTTCGCGAGGATAAGAGGGAGAACGGGTCCTTTCCCTATAACTTGGCGGTCGTTCATTGCGTACCGAAGGGGTCATTTGACGACCTCGAACAACTTGGTTCTGGTTATGCTCAAGATTCTCATTTAAAAGAGATATACGAGGCTCTCTATCTGCTTCCTCCCGTTGTTGCTGAGATGGGAGTCCCTCACTGCGTCGTTGATTAAGGTGCTCTCTGAGATCCAACTGCGGCACTATACGCTCATTCCCGGCCGCGATGTGGCTACGACGACCGTCAATCCTTCTCTCGTTCCTTCACCTTCTCGACGAGGCCGAATTATGGGACCCCTCGGCAGGTCGGTTCTCGGCCATTCGAATAAACTCGTCCTGAATTTGCAGGAGTTCATGGAGGGCGTTCGCTCTTTCGACGAGGAAAGCAGTTCTGTCGAGATGTGGGTTGGATGGGCCTCCCACATTTCGTACAGTAGCTCCCTCGGTCCTCCTTTCAAGTGGGAGTCGTCTCTGACGCTCATGAGCAGGTCTTTTTTCTCTCCTCGTGTTGGAAGGCCAGTGTCATCTACCACACCGTGTGACCTGGTAACCCTTAGATTAGGGTTCCTAGGTTGAGGTGAGGGAGGTCTGGGGTCTTTCTGTTGGCCTTGCAGAGGGGAAGGTGGTCGGCCTGCATCTCCAGTTGACTTACTAGTTATGTGTCCATCTGACACCATCTCCAGGTACTATCTGGTTGTTTTTCCTTGGTTGAAGATCACTAATGAACGTTTCCCGGCAATGGAACCAATCTGATGAAGCAGGAAAACGTTCGGGCTCAGCTCTTTGTGGTCCAGCAGATGATTAGGCTGACTTATAACCTGCACACCACCGGAAAGAAACCGTGAACTGCGTCGGGGCTTGTCCGACAAGGCCCTCCGGCGTGAGAATCAGTGTTTGGGTTGGAGAATGGTAATAAGGAAATGGTGGGTGTGTGTACACGTGAATAACGAAAGTTGCATTACCTTAGCCCAAGGAACTGTTCTGGTATTTATAGTAGGTGAAGGAAACTAGGGTTTCCATCTGAACCGTAGGATTGGATTACTGCCAACCGTTGGATTAGATTTGTCCCCATGCATCCACGTGGCATCCTGGGATTGCTTCGTACGAACAAGGACACTGCTGTACCTGTCATGGACAGTGGTTTGCACAATAACGGAAAGTCAAACCTGCACGTCTTTTTAGTGCCACTACTAGTTACGTGGGGACATAAGTGCAGAGTGGGCCAGTGATAGATTTGGCTTTATTTTCAGAAGGCTTGTTGAGCAAGCTTTATGAGAAGACGACCTGGAGTTGTACGTCCCGAAAGGTCGTCATTAAGTAAACAACTCGACGAGCGAGTGGAAAGGTGAGTTCCCCCGTCCTTTGATGGATCTGGTCACTTGATGACGAGGACCCTCCTTTATAAGATGGGATATGATCCATGGGTGAGATGGCTCGTCGTTGGACGGGCTCGGTCACTCAATGACGACGGCCGCCATCCGTTGTTCGACTGGCCATGATCCAAATCTTGTGTTGACTCTTCGGGCTTGGTCCCTTGGTGGGCTTGTTGAGCCCGTTTCATGAAGGGAAAAACTTGGGTCTGGCCCATCCCACCCCCCAAAAAAAAAAAATTATTTTTTTTTGGTAACCGCCCCACCCACCCCCTGCCTACCCCCCCACCCACCCACCGCCCCCACCCCCCAATTTTTTTTTTTTGTAACCGCCCCACCCACCCCCTGCCTATCCCACCCCCCCCCCCCAAAAAAAAAAAAAAAATTGTAATCGCCCCACCAACCCCCTGCCTACCCCAACCCCCCCCCCCCAAAAAAAAAAATTTTTTTTGGGGGTGGGTGGGGCGGTTACAAAAAGAATAAAAAAAAATTTTGGGGCTGGAGGGGTGGGTAGGGGTGGTGGGTGGGCGGTTACCAAAAAAAAATTAAAAAAATAAAAAATTTGGGGCAGGGGGTGGGTGGGGCGGTTACCAAAAAAAAAAAATTTTTGGGGGGGGTGTGGGGTAGGCAGGGGGTGGGTGGCGCAGTTACACAAAAAAAATAAAAAAAAATTGGGGGAGGGGTGGGGTAGGCCACCTTGTGAAATATGAGTCGTTTTATCAAACACCCGAAAACATTTTACACCCTTCCTCCGTAAAATATTTTACGCTCTACCTCCGTAAAACATTTTACAGAAAAGCATTTTACAGAAAAACATTTTTCAGAAAACGTTTTTCGAAAAATATTTTACGTCGAAACAAACGGAGCATTAGTTATAAAAGGTTTGATAAAGGTATACTGTCAACTTAAAATTTACCATGTTTGGCATGTACATTCAATCCACAACCTCCACTAGAGGACACAAACATGGCAAAATATATCAACTGTCAATCATAACAGAAGTTCCCCCATTTAACCAGGCACAAGACAAGATCTAATAGCATTGTACTATCTTTTCCTTTATTTACAATTAAATTATTCCACTTACAGTCACACAGAGCACATACAAAACTATGTCTTGCATTGTGATCAAAATATACATGATGAATGATAAAATAATCACGATTTTATTCCTAATAATTTCAAAATTACTAAATTATCAGCAGTAATATACTGTACAACATAACATAAAAAAATAAAAAAGTGGCATATAACATTTGATTACCTCCTAATCATGGTATTAGATATACTCGCTCAGTCTCATTACAAGTGTGAATAATAAAATTGAATGAAAGAAAGAAAAAAATAGTAGTATAATACTAATAGTGGAAGAGGTGTTGTGAGTCCAAAAAGTATGAGAGAAAAAGTGGTGGTAGGAAATAATAAAAAAAGACTAATCGACATTTTAAACCCTTGTACTTTGCTCTAGTTTCTATTTTAACCCACATTTTTTTTAGCAGTTTTAACTTCTGTACTCCAAATACGCATATATTTTTGCCCGATACACTAACTCTGTCAAAAAATGTTAAAAAAACTTAACGAAACCTAACAAAATATAACAAAACCATGTTTCTTCTTACAAATGCTTTCCCTTGAATTTTCCTATCATAAACCGTTAAAATCTCCCTTCTCCCACTAACACACTCCTTATCAAAAATATTATTTCAATTACACCCACCTCCTTCTCAAATCCACCACCACCAATTCAGACAAAATAATTTAAATGAAATTATATACTACATTTTATATAAAATCTGAAGTATTTGAAGACCATGTCACTCAGTTAAGTAGCAACATTTGATCCTCATAACCGATTCTACGTAACTTGAGCGGCTACCTCATTTTCAAAGCTTTGAATTTCTTCCCATTGAAAGATTGAAAATCAAGAGTTCAACTTTCAAGGAAGGTTTGATCTTTTCTTAACATTTTCTTCCCTCCAAAAAGTCAGGTATACGAAGTAAGGATTTGAAGCGGTTTAAAGCGGTAGTTGATTTGAGGAAGAAGTAGGTGAAATTGAAATGGATTTTCGATAAGGAATGGGTAAGTGGAAGGGGGCGGATTTTAACAGTGTATAATTGGGGAGTACAAGGGAAAGCATTTTTATTAGAAGAAACATGGTTTCGTTAGATTTTGTTAGGTTTCGTTAAGTTTTTAACATTTTTGGACGGAGTAGTGTATCAGGCAAAAATATGTGCGTATTTGAAGTACAGAGGTTAAAACAGCTAAAAAAAACGTGGGTTAAAACCAAAGCTAGAGAAAAGTACAAGAGTTTAAAATGTCGATTGGCAAAATAAAAAGTTGACTATTTTGAGTAGTCTCACTTGTTATAGAACTGACCAAAAGGGAAATAAATCTCATTTATTAAAACTGTTAAGACGTAAGGGAAGGAGTATTCTGTAGCATGCAATGCAGTGGTGGGATTTGGGTTTTATGACAGTGGACTGCACAACAGACTGCCTAACAAGAAATAACTCATATTTCATTCGTTACAAATGCACGGCTCCTACTCCTACTCCTACTCCTACTGGTGGGAGGATCTAACAAATGCACCACCACACCCATGTTGGTGGGAGGATAAAAAGTCAAAAGATAATATTACCCTCAATGAATTTATCGAACGGTCCAAGTTGAACTGGCTCCGTAGGCTTCAATAATGTTGACATGAAGCAGCATGTTTCTCAGCCACTGGAAATATTTATATATGTGCTCATCACTAATCTACCATCAGGATCAGGCCAGGTGAGATCTGAGATTGCCCTGTGACTTTGCGTACAATCTAAAAAGCATGTATAGATAACACAGGTTCTTAAAGCAATAGAAACTTCATGCTCATCCCTCAACACCAATCTATTGACCAGTAGTTTCATGTAATAAACAACATTAGATTGTGCCCCTTCAATTTTCTATGAAGCTAGAAACGCAAACAACGCATACCAGATCAATTCTCTATAATAAAGGGAAGAAAATTGACAATTCTTAAGAAAGTAACCTCTGCTCATTGTCAAACCTCCAAATGAAAACGGGAAAGGATAAGAGACCAAGGGAAAGTCAAAACCTCAAGATTAATATCCCTCAATAATTCCATCTCAGCAGCTATAAGATGTATATTAACGTAGTTAACCAAAAGTCAAGTACTAACCAGTGAATTCTCATTCGTTCGTTCTCCCCCATTTGAGCTATCATTTCAAGCATTCTATACGTAAGGGAAACAAGAGGTTACCCAGGAAGACATAATGTACACCTTCTCGTTAAGAAAGATGGGCATTTAGCTAATTGAACAAAAAGTGTGAAGACTCTCACAGCTGAAAAATAAGAAAGGGTTACTTCTTTCCCGTATAGAAATCTCTTACATTATGCAAAACCAACACGAGAAGCGCGACGCATTATTTTATTATTTCTAAAATAGAAAATATTTTCATGTGCTTCTAACTGTAGCTGTCTCAGTGATAGCATCTCTCACTACTACATACTTTCCCATGCATTGCAACAGCGAACTCACAAGACCTACCACATTCAGGAACAGGCAGCCTTTAAACCTCTATGCCAAGTGATAGAAGATATGCTATACAAGGTGCTAGCAGATATTATCTAGGCATACACCAAACAATATGTACTGCTTCTGTCCCAAAAAAAAATGTCCAAAAAAAAAAATATTCAAATTTGCTCTTGATCAAGAGCAAATTTGAAATTATTATGAACATTCATTTTGGAACGGAAGGAGTAACTCTTACCACTTGTATCTACCATGGTCCTAACAGTGAAAGCTCATGGCATTCAAATACAACATCCAACAAACTAGGCAAATATAAACTCGCAGCACCCAACAAATAAATGATAAGGCTTTACTTCCTTAAATTTATTGTTTGATCCAGTCTTTAACTCAAAGAGATAATGGATATGCTAAAGCACCTAAAACTTTATCGAAAGCTAGATAATCAGACTTCACAATATACCATTGACAATGGAGGATGTCTGAAACATGGCATATCTCCCAGATATCAATCATATGTTCCGTGTGTAAAGAGACCAGGAAACAGAAGCACATAATAAAGCATATGCAATGGCACTACTTTCCGTCGTAGATTTATGGGTCATTTACAGGATATTGCCAGGAATGCCTACCCTGATCTACCAGTCAAAATGCAGAGTGTCCACAACTTCTCACAAAATTGAGGGTAAAAAGGAAATGTGACATGATTTTTAAGCCATCAAAGTATTCAACTGAGATTTTTTGAAAACCGAGACAAGCCAGCGGCTTACATCGGGGAAGTAAAGAGTAAACTTATTAATATAAATTCATAACGTTATGGGTAATTTACAGGATACAATCTCGAGGAAGAAAAAGATTGGACTGACCAACAACAGAACTCAGGTACAATCGTGTATTTTTCATTAACCTTTTGAAGTAAGAGCAGAAGATACAAGATCAAACAACCTCAATAGCTTCAAAGCCGGTTAGTACAGCAGATATATGAAACAATGATAAACAAGAAACTATCATACATTAGCCATTACAATAAAATTAAGAAAGAGAACAGCAAAGGCCCTTACCCTCTATGTTATTTCCATGTTTATTCAGCATCAGAAGGCAAATGTGAAGGCTCAGCAGACTCTTCAAACATGAGACTCTGCAGTCCAGGTTTGAGCTTACACTTGAAAAAATCTTCATACTCCCCTCTATCGCCTCCTTTCTTCTTCACTTCCACCATATTCAATGATGGAGTCAACTCAAATATCTCAACAGAAATCGTCAATGGCCCCTTAACTCCTTCCCGAGAACCTTCCAAATTGACCTTACAGTCCTTCTTCCTCACTGTAAAACTAACAACTTTTGCAATCTCCTCCAACTTAGAAATAATGCTCGGAACGGACGCCCTGCACACAAACCTCGTATCCTCGCCACCATCCTCAAACAACCCAGTCAAACTAAATCCCGGAGAAAATGAAATCAAATCAAACGCATTCAAGCTCGCTGGTCTGGGCAAACTAGAAATCCTCCTCCTAGTCTCCATCTCACTATCGGATTCCGACATTGAAGCATCAGATGAATAATCAATATCACCATCATCCGCAGCATTAGCAGGTACACTACATAACTTATCATCCTCAATGTAAAACTTGATATGCTTAAATCCCTTTTTAAACCACTTATTATTCATAATCTCAGGGATAGTAATCCTAGTTTCCGGATTAATATCAAGAAGCTTAGATAATAATCGAGTTAATTCAGGCGAAAACCATCTAGGACATCGAAATTCACCTTTATAAATTTTCTTATACATAACCATTATATTCTGATCATGAAATGGTAAATACCCAGCCATTAAAACAAACAAAATCACCCCACAAGACCATATATCCACCTTCGCTGCTTCGTACCCTTTTCTCCCCAATACCTCCGGCGCAACATAGGCCGGCGTCCCACAAAATGTATGGAAAAGACCATCCCCTCGAATTTGCTCCGAAATCGCACTCAATCCGAAATCTGAAACCTTCAAATCACCATCTTCATCCAATAAAATGTTCTCCGGTTTCAGGTCCCGATGAAATACGCCGCGTGCGTGACAAAATCCGACAGCTGAAATCAGCTGCTGGAAATACCTTCTCGCCATTTCCTCCTTCAATCTCCCCTTGGCAACCTTATTGAAAAGCTCTCCTCCTTTAACGTACTCCATTACGAAGAATATTTTCGATTTAGTCGCCATTACTTCGAATAGCTGGACAATGTTCGGGTGCCGGACGCGACGGAGGATCGAGATCTCGCGCTTGATGTGCGCAATCAGCCCACCCTTCATGATCTTTTCCTTGTCGATCACCTTAATCGCCACGCTTTCGTTCGTTTTCACGTTTCGTGCGAGGTAGACCTTCGCGAAGCTTCCATGGCCGAGCAATTTTCCGACTTCGTATCGGCCTAATAGGAGACCCTGGCCTTCTTTTCTGGTGGTGGTCCCGCCGCCGGGTGGAGCGGAGGTGGTTGGTGTATTCGCCATGGATTAGAAAATCCAAGCAAGAGCAACAAAATCCGAAAAAATCAAACCCTAAATTGGAATTTGAGATGGGGTTTTTGCCATTGAAAGGAGCAATATTTGTGAAGCTAAAGTCAAAAATGATTGGCACAGAGATGAATTGATATTTTGTTAGGAAGAGGAGTTGATGACGATATGAACGGAACGATAACGGAGATTTTAACGCCGGCGGTTTAACAGCTGTCGCTAGATGGCTGGTTGTTATGGACTATGGAGTAAATAGTGGGAGTATATTCGTTTCATTTTAAAACTTTAAATACTCCCTCCGTCCCGCTCGAAGTGTCTCAAAATGAAAATGAGATTAACGCGAGAATTAAGGAAAGTGAGGTAAGAAAGAGAAAAAGGTTAAATATTGTGAGTATGGAAAATTAAATAGGAGAGAGAATGAGTGGGAGGAATAGTTAGAAGAGAGAATGTTGTGAGTATAAAAGTAAAGTAGGAGAGAGAATGCGTGGGATATGAAGAGTATAAAAATAATAAAAGCTTTCCATTTTGGAATTGAGACACTTTAAATGGGACGCCCAAAAAGGAAAGTTGAGACACTTCGAGCGGGACGGAGGGAGTACATTATTAAGTTAAAATTTTAAAAATCAATTTTTCTAACTAATTTAGAAAAACTGGTTTTAAGTTTAAAATGTGCCATTTTCGTCACAAGACTTTTTAAAAAAATGAACTATAGCATTATCGTAAATAATTGAAACTTTCTTTAAAATGATGCGGTGGGGTTTTGGTAAATAACTGAAAATTATTAACACCTATAACATTTTTTATAACTAAAACTGACATTTTTTATTAATGTGCATGACACTTTTTTAATACTAACGTTGTTGTTTTTGAAAAAGTGTCAGTTAATTTCAAACATGTCACATCGCGTTTTAAATGAAATTTCAGTTAATTATGAAAAATGCCACCGCGCATTTTATAACTAGATTTCCCTTTTTTTTTTTTTTTTTTGAAAAAAACTAATTTTTCGTAGTATTACTTACTCGAAAATGAGTCAAAAAATCAATTTTACCAAGACTCCCAAGTAAAAAAGTGCGTAATTTTGTGTGCGCTTCAGCTTATGAAAAACTTGGTTCATATGTTTACAAGTATCAAGTCATATACTCTCTCAAAAAAAAATCCTAATATTTTTTGTTGTTAATACTTTAAACAATAATTTTAGATTTAATTAATTTTTCCAATGAACATCTAAAATTATTATTGATATTATTTATAACGATATATCAATAACAGGATTTAAACTTTCATTGCGATAATTAAATGAACATATATTTATAACTCAAAGTACATTAGTGTTAACAATGAAATAAGTGAAAAAAAAAATCATTTTAGGAGGAGTAATTGAGTGTCTTCTTGATATGAAAAAGATTAGTTCATATGCTTATAAGTATTTATGCATATACTTTCTATGTCATCCCCAATAATTTTTTCATTCTTTTTGTTATTACGAACAATAATTTTAAATTAATTTATAATTACGATCAGTGACGGATTTAGAATATACGTTCAATTCAATGGCTGCCAAAAATAAAAACATTTGCATAAAGACATTATTCAAATTAATCACTTTTATTTTTATTTATAGTAATATGTATAAAGTAAATGACATAATATATAATATAAGATATTAAAATATTAAAATATATTAAAAATTAAATTGTGATTTAAACATTATTAATGTAACAATTACATTATGTAAAACAATTGCTATTTTCTATGGTCATTAAAAAATCAATCACTTATTAATTATTGTAGTATACTCCCTCCGTCTCACGTGATTGCAAACTAACTTTTTGGGTGTGAGAATTAAGGAAAAGTGATATAAGAAAGAGAAAAAGTTAAATGTTGTGAGTATGAAAAATTAAATAGGAGAGAGAATGAGTGGGAGGAATAGTGAGGAGAGAGAATGTTGTGAGTGTAAAAGTGAAGTAGGAGAGAGAATGAGTGGGTGGAATAGTGAATATTCTTTGCCATTTTGAAAAATTTGCATTTACGTGAAACGGATCAAAATAGAAATAAATTTGAATTCACGTAGGATGGAGGGAGTATAATTCATTAATTAATTATATAATGGGAATTCCCTTATTTTATTGTTTAAAAGTTAAAATCACATTATTTGACTATGCAAGAATTTTTTTATAGCTAGTGGGTGTTGAAGTTAAACCCTTGTCTTTGTCTTTAAGGTAAATATTTAGACACCTTGTCAGAGAACCATTTATGGCTCTATGCTCTGTTCTCACAATTTAAAAATATAAAAATTCAGTTTTTTTTAGTGGGTGCCGTCGCCCCCATTCATGTCTAAGTGGGTTTGTCTCTGATTACGATGATCTAAAACCGTTTATCGATATAATACTATAAATTCAAGCAATAATAGCATTTTTTATTTTCATTAAATAATTTAAAATTATTATTCATAATTCATTCATAGTGCTGAATAAGTTTTTATATGCTTTATTAGATACATTTATGCTTAATCAGTGTTCTAAAAGACCCCGCCTAAGGGCACCTAGGCCCCGCCTAGGCGCTAGGCCCCTCTCGAACGTCTAGTTTTAAGCCCCGCCTAGGTTCCAACTAATCCCGACTAATCCCGACTAGTCCCCGACTAATCCCCGCCTAGGCGCTAGGTCCGGCTCCGCCGCCTAGCATCCGCCTAGCGCTTTTTAGAACCTTGTGCTTAATTATTATCTTGTTCTCATGCTTTTAGTATTTGATGTTATTATTCTTTTAGTGTTTTTGTTGTTTAGGTTAGTAGTTATATGCTCAATTTACAAGAAAGAGGAAGAAAAGGAGCTTAATGGATCAACACTGGAAAGCCTGAGAACTGTTGTTCAGAATTTGAATATTCTAGTGACCAAGCTCAAATGTCTGACATATCAGACCTTTCTGAAATTTCTAAAAAATGAGGACTGAATTGGAATTTATGAAAATTAAGGGACCTAATATAAATTCTGATTCCAGCCCATTCTTTCCTCTTCATACGCTTTATTATTATAGAATTTTTGTTCTTTATTTATAAGAACTAATTTCAGTATAAAAGGTAATCCCCATACAGTTTATTATTTTAGTTAGGTCCTTTTTAATAATTTGAGTTGGTCTTATGAAAAACTAGTTTTTTCTTAAGATATGAAAAAACGTGTTTTCAAATTAAGCGGTGGCAATTTTGTAAATACTGGCAACCATGTTCAAAATAAACGGTGGCATTTTTGTAATTACTGGTTTCCCCGTTTATGCCAGTGTCTGTTTAACAGATGCACAGTGATAAAGTGCCATCCATGTATCACAAAATGCCAGGTGAAAAAAGTGCGAGACCAATTTAACAAAGTGCCGGTGTAAGCACGGCACTTTGTTAAACCGGCAGCACTTTTATACGGGCACTTTTATATACGTGAGTGGCACTCTTCACACTGGCACTCTGTTACACTAACACTGGCACTCTGTTACATTAATATTTTTGCTGGCTCTCAAAAACACAAGCACTGGCATTCAAAAAAACATGGACTGGCATTCAAAATCACGTAAACTGGCACTCAAATACACATAGACTGGCACTAAAAAACACTGGTAAACATTTTTGCTGACTGGCATTCAAACAAACATGGACTGGCATTCAAAATTACAAGAACTGGCATTCAAAAAATACATTGACACTCAGTTACACACTTACTGGCACTCTATTATACACTAACTGGCATTCCAAAATACATGGACTGGCACTTGATTATACACTAACGGGCACTTGATTATACACTAACGGGCACTCAATTTTACACCAACGGGCACTTGATTATACATGAACTGGCACTCATAAAAACAAAAACTGGCATTCCTTTGAATTGGAACGGGCACATTTTATACTCAAATCAACAGAGGACCTAAGACGGCGTGATCATAGCACGAACAACAACAATCATCGTTTGAATCAGTTTCTTCACATTCAACATTTTGAACCTCAATTTCTGCTTAATTAGAATTTCTCCACCATCCATGCATCATAAATTGAAGCAATAAAAACCGTTCGAAATAGCTGAAGGTGAAGGAGGAGTTCAGGGAGGATTCCGGTGAAGGAGAGATTGGATCTCCGGTGGCCAGGGTTGGTGATCCGACGCCGGGCAAGGGGATTTGAAGGGCGTATTGAGCCAATTGATTGATCTGGCGTTAATAGCGTCGGCCGGGGTTAGACTGGTTGCCGCAAAGACGCCGGGGCCGGAGAAGAGGGTGAGGATTGGTTGAGGAAGGTCGCCGGCAAGGGAGAGCTTGAGGAAGACAATTGCGGAGCTCTCTGGTTTGCGTCTCTCTGATTTGCGTCTAGAGAGAGAGAGAATGTAGTGAGAGAGCTTTGCGTCCGAGAGAGAAGAAGAAGGTTTAAAAACACGTTTTTTTGTAAGCTTACAAAAAAACGCGTTTTTTGTGAGTTTTTGGCTAATAATTTTCGCTTTTTTAGTTCATAAATAAACTATTTTAGTAATAAAAATAGTATCTACGATATCTTTTTTTCTTTTTCTTTTTTTCTTTTTTTTGCCATATTCAAACTTTTTCAAAGTACAAAATATATAGAGATGAACATGGAATCCTTAACTTTCTCGAGCTTTAAGCTTTGAAGCATTGTCGATATCATTTGTTCCCCACAATTTTTAATAGGTGCTTTGGATTGGGGAGTAGAAATCAGAAACAATCCGTACATAAAATTTTAGGATAAATGTGTTTATGATCGCACGCACGATGTCATTTTTATAAAAAAAATAAAAAAAATGAAACTGACATTTTAAAATTATTATTAATTAACACTAACATTGTTAACACTCAAAATATATAACACTGACACTTTTTAATGTTAACTATGTTACTATTACCACAAGCACTCAAATCCTGCCTGGTACATATTTTTACATTAATATCGACATATTTAAACACATACTCCCTCCGTCCCAGTTCATTAGATACCAAAAAAAATGACACACATATTAAGGAAAGGTAAGAGAGAGAAAAAGTGGAGAGAGAATGTTGTGAGTGTAAAAGTAAAATAGGAGAGAGAATGAGTGGGAGGAATAGTTAGGAGAGAGAATGTTGTGAGTGAAAAGGTAAAATAGGAGAGAGAATGAGTGGGGTAAATAGTGAAGATTCCTTTTCATTTTGGATAAATATCAATTGATGTGGGACGGACTAAAAAGGAAATAAGTATCGATTGAACTGAGACGGAAGGAGTATATTGATAGCCAATTTTGATATGGTTTAAAAAATAATTTTTTCGTTTGTCTTTTTTTATGACCAACTCAAATCATGAGTTCTCTTTTTGAGTGGTAGATGTGTTATTTCGAAGTTTTTTATGTGTGCGTGGGGTTTATGATTTTAATGAATTTATTTTAATGCTCAAATTTTAAAAATATTGTAAATTAGCTCATTGATTTGACAAGTGAAAATAGGTGTGTGAAAGCATATGATGTGGGAGAAATGTGTGTGGTCAAGATTAAGAGATGGAAAACAAAAAAGAATTAAAATAGGTGACTAAAGAAGATGCTCCCTCCGTCCCAATAAAAGCTTCACCAATTATCCAAAAGGGCGTCCCATTAGAAGCTTCACCTTTCCTTTTTTGGACATAAAATAATATTATTTCCTCCACTCATTCTCTCTCCTACATTATTTTAATACTCACAACACCATTATAATTTATTATTCCCTCCACTAATTCTCTCTCCTATTTTCAAATTACACTCACAACATTTTTTTTCCCTCCCATTATCATAATTCCCGTGCCCAAGGAAAATGGTGAAGCAATTGGTGGGACGGAGGGAGTATGTTTTTAGCAACAAAATAAAAAAGAAATAAAAATTAAAAAGAAAATGAGCTAATTTACAATATTTTTAAAATTTGAGCATTAAAATATATCCAAAATTAGGCCCGATCTGATCATCAGATCGCGAAGCATGCCATGTTTAAAAAATATATCCAAAATATATCCAAAACTGCCTATCTAAGTGCGAAGCATGCCATGTTTAAAAAATAAAAAATAAAAAATGATAACTGATGATCAGATCGGGCCTAATCTTGATCTGATACAAAGGTCAATTATAATGTGATACTATATCCAAAATTGCGGACATCAAGACCGCGATCATAAAAACCGTCAGTAAGATATCCGCGCCAGCCATGATTGCGTTCATCCAAGACCACGTTGCCCATGTTCACCGCGGTCTCATGTCATATTCTTTGTTTTCTCACTAAACTCCCGATTAAAGTAAAGGCTAGTAAGACAAGGAATCGTACCTACTCCGACACCAATGACAGACCTATCACCATCACATTAAATAGTGGCTCATGCGCCTATCATGCGCGTAAGGCGCCACACCAACTATCGTCTGCTTTTCATGTCCTTGTCCAATCAAATACACCCCTCTACATTAATCCTCACTTTATTGTACGAGTCAACTAGACGCGGACACGTGTTATAGGTCAAAGGACAAACATCTACTCCAGGGATGATGTCATCAACGGCTCCCTCATACCATATATACTATCCCTTGTACCCAAGGACAAGGTAAGTATAAAATCACCATTGTAAGCCACATTATCTAAACCTTAGCACACAACACACTAAGACATTCCAATTCTTATTCTCAGTTATTAAACCCTTAAAGATCTTACTCTCACACCCGAGGGCCTGAGCTGGATTAAACTCCGGCTAGGTCTCTAACGATGCTTCTTGTCTTTGTTGTGTTCTAGATACAATCACCTCATACAAGCCAGATATCCATATTTAGTGAGACCTCAAAAGTTGTAGCGTCATCAGTGGTTCCATTGCCGGGAATCACTTTAGTTTTTCTCGTGTAATCTTGTGTCTTTTCGAAACAAACACTTACATCCAAAAAACAACTTTTTAGCTTTTTATCCTTTGAAAATGATTGGCACTCCTCTTCAAAATGATGGTTACCTCACTCCTCTGAGTAACAATAAAACTTCTCCCTCACAATTAAACCCTGTCAGACCAAGCACCTCAGCATTTAATAGGTTAGGTGGCCGTTTTGTCATTAAAGGATCTCTTACTCCTTCTCAAAGAGACCTTAGGGAGAAGCTTCAGGCTGCCCGTAGAGAAAAAGCCCTCCAAAATCCAAGTCCAAAAAACCACACCTCTCCTATCACTCCTAAGTTGATACTCAAGAGAAACCAAGCTCTAGCTGAAAGGGCTAGGCTCGTGGCTAAGGCCATGGCCATAAATGATGCCCAGCTAGAGTTGGTAGAGCTGGAGGCCAACGGTGGTGTCCCCCTAGAGGAAGGCTCCCAAAGGTTCACCCAAGGAGTCCGTACAAAATCTCTAGCTAGTCAAGCTAGGGGGACAAAAAGGCTAGAACCAACCCTTGCTGACCACAGTCACGAGGAAGAAGAGGATGAGGAGGTAGGAGAGGGAGAAGAATTTACTCCTCTCCCCGAGAAATCCAAAGTACAACCCACGGCTAATGCAAAGGGAAAGGCCGTGATTTCTCCCTCCAAAAAGCCAAAAATGGATAGCACGAACCTTGAATTTATCAAGTTCATGCATCAAATGTGGGAAACCCACCAGCAAGGCTCCATAAAATATGGCCACACCATGGATGCCTTTGCGGATAAGATTACCAATGCGTCAATCCAGAGGGGGAAAACCCCTCAAATAGAAACCTATGATGGTTCCACCAACGCAAAATGCCATATGGGGAGGTTTGAAGGACATATGACCCTATTTTCCTCGAATGAGGCCGTAATGTGCAAAGCCTTAGCTGCCTCCTTCACGGGCAAGGCCTTATCTTGAATGTTGGCCCTTAAGTCGAAGTTCATCAAAAGCTATAATTAATTTCGGAATAGCTTTTTAAACTCTTTTGTTCGGGCAGGCGAGCCCGCGAGGCCAAAAACTGACTTAATAAGTGTCAAGCAGGGCACCACATAAACCACAAAATCTTACATCACTCGTTTCAGAAAAATGTCCGAGCAGATTGTAGACCTATACGAGAGCGATATTGAGCTCTGATTTGTGGGCGGTCTGTCCTCCAGTTTCTTAAAAATGAACTTTGCCTCGGACAGGCCAAAGAATGTGGAGGAAATGTATGAGAGAGCCTCTGTTATCGCCTCCGCAAAAGAGCCCAATGAATTAGATGCCCGCAGGATGGCCAAAGAAAGAATTGAGCATGTACGAGAGGCCGACCAAGGATCCAGTCGCGGTCACGGCCAGGGGAAAAATAGAAACCGCAACACTACAAACTCAGAAGGTTGGCAGACGAAACAGTGTATACTCCCTTGATCGCGTCGCGAGCAGTGGTCTTAAAGGTTATGGAAGTTCCTCCTCCTCCCACGATGGGCTGAAGGTCAAGTGAGAGGAGCAGAGCTAAGTTTTGTGACTACCACAACGATCACGATCACAATACTAAGGATTGCTTCTAGCTGAAAAGGATCATTCAGCAGAAAACCAACAACGGCGAGCTAGCCAAGTAGGTGAAGGGTGATAACAGCAACAACAATGTTAACACCAATAGGGCACGACCTTAACATAGCCCGGAGAGAAAAGAGTGGTATAATACTGATGAAGACGAGCAAGGGACCTGAGATATAAACTTCATTGGAGTAGAGGCTCCCTCCAACACTCAACTCTCCCATCAGATTAAGACTTTGGAGAAGGTCTTTTTGATTCCTCCCTAGGCTCCATAAGAAGAGCAAGAGATTGGATTCAAGCGAAGCGAGCTAGCCTCCACTCTCTTCCATTCCAGCCAACCTCTAACCATCAAAATTAGTATTTTGCGGGCAAACATTAGTAGAGTCCTCATTGACACCGGCGCGGCCAGAGACATTCTCTACTACCATACTCTGGTAGAAATGAAAATGTCCGAAGCTCATCTCACTCCCTACGCCGGTCTACTTGAGGGATTCACTAACCACACTGTCCGCGTGAATAAGACAATATACTTTGAAGTGATAATAGGGGAAAAACCCCAACAGAAAGCTGCCAAGGTCACCTTCACGGTCATAGATCTACAATCCCAGTACAACGCCATACTCGACATCAATGCTCAGGCCATATTGGGAATTGTAGCATTAGTCACCCATCAAAGGGTAAAATTCAACACTCCCGGTGGAATTGCGGTCATCAAAAACCAGCCCGAGAGATTCCTCAGAACGTTGGAGGTAAAGAGAAAACAGAAGAGTCAAAACTCCTGCTCACAGTTGGATGAGGAAGCAAAGCGGAGCAAAAACAAAGGCAAGTGCCCGCATCCCGAGTTTGTGTGTATACCCTCGTTCCATTCCACCAAGATAGAGCTCAAAAAGAGCAGGAAGGAAAAAAGAATGGCTCCGGTTGATGGAGGCTATGTTGATAGGGGAATCTTGGGAGACATAGATCGAGAAATCATCTATTCCATGTCTGCTCTCCCTGGAGAAAGCTCCACCCCACCAACGATCATCATTGACTCCCTCCACAATTGTGAAATCAGCGATCTCTGGCCTAATGACGAGCTCGAGGAAGTGATAATCAATATCCACTACCCCGAGCAAAAGGTTAAGGTCGGTCTGGAAATATACCCCGAGCAAAGAAAGGTCTTGATTCAGTTCCTCAGAATGAATAGGGATGTGTTCACACAGAGAGTGAAGGACATGTAAGGTATCAGCGAGTATATGATCCTCCATAAAGTTAATGATAGCTCCTCCTTCAAACGCATCCACCAAAAATCAAGATACTTTTCTCCGGAGAAGGAGATCGCGATCAAGGAAGAAGTGGAAAAGCTGCTTAAAGCTGGTATAATCAAAGAAATATCATATCCCAATTGGCTAGCGAACGTTGTTATGGTGAAAAAGCCTAATGGGAAATGGAGAATGTGTGTTGACTTCACAGACCTCAACAAGGCTTGTCCTAAGGATTTCTTCCCTCTTCCCAGAATTGACTGATTGGTGGACTCTATAGCCGGGCACAGGGTTTTGAGTTTCATTGATGCATACTCTGGTTACCATCAGATCAAAATGGCTCCTGAAGATTTTACCTCCGTAGCTTTCATCGCCGCAGGCAAAACGTACTGCTACACTATAATACCCTTTGGGCCAAAAAACACAGGATCCACCTACCAGAGAATGGTCAACATTGTTTTCAAGGACCAACTAGGCAAAAATCTTGAGGCATACATAGATGGTATGGTCAAAAAGACAAAGGAGAATTCCCACGAACTCGACGTGGCGTAAACTTTCTCCAACTTGTGCCGCAACAACATGAAGCTTAACCCCCTCAAATGTGCCTTTGGGGTGAAAGCGGGCAAGTTTCTAGGGTTCATGGTCAATCAGTCCGGAATAGAGGCAAACCCAGAAAAAATTCAAGTGCTCTTAGACATGAAACCTCATGCATGCGTGAAGGATGTGCAAAAGTTAAATGGGCGCATCACCACACTTAGCTGCTTCATATCACGGTCTGCAAAGAAATGTTTCCCCTTCTTCAAAACTCTCGGGGGGGGGGGGGGGGAAGGCTAACGAATTCGTATGGAGTGAGGAATGCGATCTGGCTTTTGAAGAAGTCAAGAAATACCTCGGGCAGCCCCCTCTCCTCAGCAACCCGGTGCCCGGGGAAGAGTTTTTTCTGTTTTTAGCGACCACTGACCTGGAAGTAGCCGTTGTTCTTGTAAGTGAGGAGAATAACTCCAAAAAACTAGTGTACTATGTATCAAAAGCATTGTTCAACGTAGAAAGTCGCTATCTTAATATAGAAAAGTTAGCGTATGCCTTGCTTGTAGCTGCTCGAAAATTACGAACTTATTTTTCTGCGCACTCCATAACTGTATTCACAGAAGTACCACTGAAAAGGGTCTTGCATAAGCCAGAGTCTTTAGGGAGAATGTTGTCATGGTCTATAGAACTCACTGAGTTCCAGATCACCTACTCTCCAAAAAGGACCATCAAGGCACAAGCCTTAGCAGACTTTGTAGTAGAAACATCATTCAAACTTGCGGACAGCGAACTGGGAAAAAGAAAAATGATAGAACCCCAGGAAACCCAAGAAATTTTGGAGACAGAAAGAGAACCAACTAAAGAACAACCACAAGAGTTTGGACTCTATTCGTTGACGGATCTGCGAGCAAGCTATTAAGTGGCGCGGGCATACTCCTGATCGCACCATGCGGAGAAAAACTCGAAAGAGCCTTGAGATTCAAGTTTGAAGCATCAAACAATCAGACTGAATACGAAGCAATTATAGCAGGCATGGAACTAGCCAGAGATATGGGAGTCCCAAATATTGAAAGAAATAGTGATTCTCAGCTCATAATAAATCAAATAAAGGCGGAATATGACACAAATAACCCGGTCTTAGATAAATACTGCGGTCTAGAAACTCCCTTCTCGAAAGCTTTGGATACTATGAGCTAAACCAAATAATGAGATAAGGCAATGCAGAAGCAGACCTCCTCTCCAGAATCACCTAGCAAGAAATTGAAGATCTAAATCGGAGTGCCAAATCGAATTCGTAGAATCACCTGCCATAGATCGGATTCAGATTAACAACTTTGAGGACCAAGTGAAGGACTGGGTAGATGAAATCCGAGATTACATTGAGAAAGAAACCCTCCCCGAGGATCAGGCAAAGGCTAGACTCATCAAAAAGGTGGCCGCAAAGTACATGGTCATAGACGGAGTGCTATATCGGCGATCATTCACCAAACCTCTGCTCAGATGTGTGAAAACCCACATGGTCACCAACCTACTTTATGAAGGCCATAAAGGAGTCTGTGGCGGTCATCCAGGAGCCCGCACACTCTCGGACAAAATAAAATTTCAAGGATTCTACTGGCCAACCATGAGAAAGGACGCAGAGGAATACGTAAGGAAATGTGACAATGCCAGCGGTTTGCGGACATCCCTAGACTCTCATCAACAGAGTAAACTTTGGTTATACCCTCGTGGCCGTTTGATACGTGGGGCATTGATTTAATAGGGTCGTTCCCAACCGCTAGAGGAGGCATCAAATACGTAGTAGTGGTCATTGATTATTTCACAAAATGGACAGAGGCCAAAGCCTTGGCCACTATCTCCGAGGAAAATGTCATCAACTTCGTTCATGATCACATCTGGTGTCGATTTGGAATACCAAGAATAATAGTCTCAGACAACGGCACTCAATTCGCAGCAAAATTTACCGCTGAATGCGAAAGAATGAAAGTCCAACACCACCAGTCCGCAGTAGCCTATCCTCAAGAAAATGGTCAAGCTAAGGCCGCGAACAAGTTAGTCCTCGCTGGCCTAAAGAATAATTTAGAAGGACGAGGAGGACACTGGTTAGACGAGCTATAGACCGCACTATGGGTAGTCCGCACCACTATAAGAAACTCAACAGGGGAAACTCCTTTCGCACTCACTTATGGGTCAGAGGCTGTGGCCCCAGTAAAAGTAGCCATTCCTTCCTACAGAGTCACTTACTTCGAAGAGACACAACCTGTTGATGCGCGGTGAATGTCCCTAAAAAAAGGGATGCCAGCACGGTCACAACCTGTTGATGCGTGGTGGCCTCATTGGCAGCTAACTGCACGCTCATATGTACAAATACCAAAATTGAGCCTGTACTCGACCGCCACAAGACTCATAGAGTCCAAACGCATGAACCATCAAAATGGATATGGAAGCCAGCACGGCCCAAAACCTGCTGATGCGCGGTGGCCTAATTGGCCGGTAACTGCATGCCCGTATGTAAAAAGGCCAAATTTGAGCCCTTACCAGTGCCACTAGACTCAAAAGAGTCCAAAAAGCGCAACCACCAAACGCGGATATGGAAGCCAATACCGATTACGCCTACTAATGCACGTACTAGCCTCACGGCCATATTCTGCATGCCCATATGAAAGTAGCTTACCTAAGCCCTTCGGAATACGCCACGGACTCAAAAGTCCAGACCGCTTAAATCATTAAGGTGAATGGACGAGAGTGATGTGCAGTTGGAGCCCATAAAACAGACCGAGGTAAAACCTCAGAGTCTAAGAGGCCACAATTAATTGTGATTACAGTGAAAAATGTTAACTCCCATACAAAACTTAAAAGGTTTTCATAAGGAGTTAATAACTTATAACGCTGCCTACAAACTAATATAGGCACTATACTACCCGCGGCCAAATATTGAGTATAAATAATCATTCACAAGTCATACAAGCTCGAAGAGGAAAAGCAAGAATACAAATTTATCAAGTTTTTTTATAAAGAAAGTATTCAGCATTGCAAAAACTCAAAAAGCTATGACATGAATGAAGTGAACATGATTTTTTATAGATAAAGGAAAATACAAAATCCTAAATCTATTACATCAAGAAAAAGAAGTTCAAAAAAGGAAAATATAAAATCCTAAATCTATTACATCAAGAAAAAGAAGTTCAAAAAAGGAAAACCCTACAAAATCAAGGCTTTGAGCCTCAGTGATAGGGTCTGGAGTAGGAGTTAGAGCATAATCTGAAGGAGTAGGCGTTGATCGCGGCAAGAATAGCTCGCTGACTGCAGGCCGATTGGGAAACATGCGAGCAGCAGCGGCCTCAAGTAATAGCTTTTCCTCACCCTAAGTCAGTATATCAAGCTTGTCGATAAGGCTTGAGGCGGTGACAGTGGCAACTAGAGGCAGAGTTGATGCAACTGCTACATCCAAGTTATCTATGTCCTCTTGAGCCAGAAGGACCAGTGCATGCCTGGGCAGACACTCCAAAGCAGTGGTGATAAAAGAGCCAATAATGGCCAGTTGTTCCATGGAGAATTTGCCCATAGCAGCAAAGTTCCTTAGCTGCGTCTTGTTAGCAGCATCAAACTAAGAAGAACACTCTACCAAGATTTCATCTTTATATTCTTGGGAGTTTCCAAACTCTTCAACAGCCTTCTTGCGGGCAGCAGCAATCTGGGCATCCTTCTCCAGCTAAAATTGCGTAAGAGGAAGTAGCTCTTCAGAAAGCTTATCTACCTGGGCCTCCAGATCTAAAACTTGTTTTTAGAGGCCTCAAGCCTACCCGCATATTCCTCCACTCTCTTCTCCAAAATCACCTTCTGCCCACGGTATTCATTCCGCATGCCCTTGGCCCGCTCCAAAGATTTGAGCGCCTCATCATGCTTTTCGCAGAAGTGTTTGAGGTCACTCTCTTTTTCCTTCAAATACGTGGCTAGGACATTCTTTTCCTCCAGCGCCTTCCCCAAGGCTTTGTTCTTAACTTTGATAGAGGCGGCCTGCTCATCGGTATCTCTCGAAGCCTCATAGCATCATTGGCTATCTGAAAAGGAAGAAAGCGCGATCAGCGATCAGCGGTCAGAAAAGATAAAAAAAGGAATAAAAATAAAGGATTACCTATGTGGCCATTAAGCCTATGTTTCCCGCCAAGGTATAGGCGTTGAGTTTGGATCACACATTCTCGTAGAAATCAGGGGAGTAGAGCCTGTTCAAAATACCAAGCCCCACCACCGAATTATGACCCCTACGAGAGTATAAGTCCACTCATTGGATTGGGGGCACCTCCCCTATCTTGTTGCTCAGACTCCACGAGGCCTCACGGGTGACTACGTTAGAAATATTGTAGGCATTGGCACAGATTTACCCCGTTCTGGCCGGTGAGCTCGGGGTAGTGAAGGTAATAACCTCTAGCTGTTGAACCCTTGGCTGTTTCTCCTTGCGAGCACCCTCTACCTCGGGCTGGCTCCTCTTTGTTCCCCGGTCAGTTTTGTCAGGTGAAGGGGCGCCAATATCAATAGGAGCGCGGTCATGGCTTGGCTGAGAATGGGGAGGAAGATCTTTTGATTTGGGGACTCCGCGGGCAGCGGCCAGAAGGTTCCTTAATGATTTATCAACCACGGGCAGTGACGTACGTCAAAACGTCAAAAATAAATTTCCAACTCAACTATCTACAAGTGATTTGTAAATAGGGTAAGTCGGGTCGAACCACAGAGACGCGAATTTAAAGGGTAAGAATTATTGCTATAACAATAAGTTGGTAAAGTGAATGATTTGTTGATTTGTTTAAGACTAAGCTGGTTGCAAAAATTACGTAAAAATGATTATAATCGAGTTTTATAATAAGGAGGCAATTCCCGGAATTGGTTTCACAAGTTATGCTCAAGTTTCACAATTCATCAATCAAAGTATACTTGGGGTTTTTGTTCTTACAAAAATATGATTGGGACACTTTAGCGGGTGATTTGCAATCAAGTGTTCCCAATTAATCTATTCCCTTGGCCCGTTCATAGATTAATTCGGAACCCAATTAGAACTTAAGAACAATACAAGAAAAACCACAATTCTTATGAATCTTTTGGCGGAGATTCAATGAATTGTTACTATCAAGTTAAGTCTAATTTCAATTATGAATTTGGCGATTCACAATTGAAATTCCCAAGTAATTCAAGAACAATTATGTGATCAAGATAAGTATTCTAAAATTCAAGTAAAAGCAACTTGACAATCCCAAGTAATACAATGATAAAGATGAAAAATAAAACTTAAAACATAATTGTTACCTCCAATTCCAAGAACAAAGAAATTAGTTATCCATGAAAAAGAAGAACACCAAGACAATTCTAAAGAAATTCTGCATGAGGTACTCTCTAGCTATGGAAAGAAAAATGACAAGCTACTTATATGAGTTCTCTAAAAAAAACAATAAAAAAAAACTAATTAACTAAATAGTAATTGTCTTCTTCTAAAAACCCCCAGCTGGAATTAAAAGTCTTAATTAAAACCCATGAACAGCCACAATTAATAATCATTAGTTAATTCCCATCACTGCTCCAATCCGGCTGTTACTGTCTTCAAAACGCCTCGTGGGCGGTCGCCCACAACACCCCTGGGCGGTCGCCCCCACTGGCAGAAGGATTTTGGCCTCACCATTTGTTCTCCTGAGCGGCCGCCCATAAGCACCTGAGCGACCGCCCACAACTACAGATTGTTATGGTCATTTTCTTCTCTTTTCTTGGCCCAGCTTCCATTCCATTAGGCCCAACTGCATTTGGCCCAGTTTCTTCCTAGCTTCACTGGCCGGCCACCCTAATGCATGGCCCTTGTTTTGGCAAAAGCCTTGTGATGCTTTAGCCTTTCCTTCTTCCTTTTGCCCCCATTTGAATTCCGTCCGTCCCACAATTGCGATGTTCCATTTTCCACTTGATTTGTTCACAATTTTTTCCCAATTTCCAACTTTGCACCACTGAAACTAAAAACACTAAAAACTTCCATTAAACAAACAAAACTCAAGGATTAAGCAAATAATAAGTTCAAAAAGTAGTCAATGGATGAGTGTAAAACTCACTTATCAAATACCCCCAAACTTAGACATTTGCTAGTCCTCGAGCAAACACTAAAACAAACTAAACCCAAAATAACTAAACAAACAAAAAATTAGAAACAAACTACTCTAACAAATAATTAACTATGTCCCTCCATTCTTGCATTCCACAATTGCATATATTACAAAATACCATCAACCGCAGGATAAAATTTTTCACAATGCAAGTATCAATATATTTTCCATTAATTGTAAAATATTACTTAACCATTATAATTGCACCATAAATCTCTTTATGCAACAACATCTTTCTCCTTTCTCACAACCACGATTCATTTTTACAAAGCTAAGTACACCAATCATCTTTTATTTTATTGACTCTATTTACCAAGCAACAACACTTTTTAGACACAAAACACAATATTCCCAAGAAATAATTACACCCCCCCAACCTTGATCTTTTAAACACCCTTTAAAATCTACTACCGTTCAAGTAGGGAACACTGTAGCAGCGAACTCCATGCCCCTAATACTAAGTAGAGATTTATTTAAAGGCTTTGAGAGTTAGCCATTTCGGTATCGAGCTTGATACGGACCATCACGGCGGTAAAGCTCTTCCTCCATAACGCTACTGCATACCCAGAAATCTGGTTAAGCTAGAATAATCCCTAACCGATTAATCTACACGTCTGGAGGTTTCACCGAATACACATTGCATTGCCATTGCTCTCAATTTATTTTAAATTTTTTTTTCTTTTTTTTCTTTTTCTCTTTTTTTTCTTTCTTTTCAAGATCACAAGGGGGGGGGTTCCACTCACAACCAAGGAATACTCCTCACAAAACTTGCCTAGTGTTGCTACATCGGTAAACAAATTCATTAACTCAAAAGGTGATGGTGTACTCTAAACTTTATAAAAAATGAATCAAAATTATCATCAAAGAGCATACTTTCACAAGTGCACAAAACTTACAACTAAGAGATTTATGACTCAATTATAACTCTTAAGTAATATAACACAATTAACCAAAAAAATATACCAACTTGCATAAACATATTTACACCCAAATTATCCTTCCTAGCGGTCACAATCCATCACATGCAATTAAGGGAACACCAAGAATGTTAATGATTAAATACAAAAAAGGACATAGCTAATTATTATTTTTCTTACTTTCAAAATTTTTTCTTTTTTTTTTTTCAAAACAATAAAGCATATACAAACAACCAAGTACCCCACACCCCCAAACTTAAAATATGCATTGTCCCTAATGCACAAAATAAAAGAAAGGATAGGGGTACCTTCAACCACCAACTATCTCCAGAATTGGTCCCAAGGACCCACCGAGCCACTTCCGCTCGAATCAGTGCCAAAGTGCTGCTGCTGCTGCTTCTTCTTTATTCTTCTTGCCGCGCCTTCCGCTCCTCCCAAGTACCCCATCCTCTCATCTGCTCCGGGGTACGGTATCGTGGCGGTTGGTATGGGATGTGCTGAGGCGGTGGAGGCGGAGGAAGCCTGTGCCTCATCTCCTGGAACATCTCTGATTGCGCATCCTCCATACGCTGCCTCCACATATTAGCGATAAAACTCCTCGCAGCCATCGACTGGAGCTGTCTCTGGCTCTCCTCCATACTCACCAACCGCTGATCCATAACATCATAATGCCCCGGAGCCGCTGATCTCCTCGGATAGAGCATCTACATGGCCTCCCACATAGTAGGCCGCCTCCGTTGGAGTGAACCGTCTGTTCCTCCATCTCATCATCCTCTTCATTCCCTCTTACTCCTCTCGAAGATCCTTCACCCGGCCGCAATTGAGTATGCCCCTTAATAACCAGGGGACCTCTTACTAACGTTTGTCCCACTCGACACAATGTCCCTCACAATCCGCAACCGAGGAAAACTCACTCCCCTCCTCTCTATCAATCCAGATATCAACAATGGAAAATTAAAATTGCATCGCCCGATAGTCCTAATGGTGTTCACTATCTCCCTTGACATTGCCCGTCCCGTATTGAACCTTTGACCGGTCAACACCATATTCATTAACAATGCTCTCCTCCAATGCACATCATTGTAGTGCGAAGTGGGCATTATGCGCTCACAAATAAAGCGGTGCAGAGCCCGCATTCTCAAATCCATGTCTCGCGCCTTTTTCACATTCCCATTCCGCAACAATGCTACATCAATATTAACAAAATACGGCTCCAACATATGAAGGTTCCCCGCCACATTCAACTCCATGATCTGTGCATTAGAGTGATAATCACACACCTCAGGCGATGCCATCCCATAGTAGGTATTGATATCTTCAGCATTATAGTACACATTATTTCCTCTCACCCAACCAAACTTCCTCACTTGCCCTTCCTCAAACGCATTTGCATAAAATTCCCTTTTGCCAACACTTTCGAACCTTTATTGGAAGGACGTCTCGCCAAGTTACCCCAGCCATACATTGCAAAAATGCCATCCAACTCAAGTTCCGCGGGGTTAAATTCATTTTCTACAGCAAATCCTTTGGTTGAGTATTTTTCAAAAAATGACTGCGCTTTAGCACCCACAAACCTTGTTTCATCAAACTCAACCACCGGTTCCGGGACAGGGGCATTTCTTCGTCTAGACATTTTTAAATAAACACCCACAAATTTCCACACTAGGCACTAAGAAAATGGAATTGAAAACCTTACTTGCCCTGAAAAATTCGCCAGAAAAGTCACCGGAATCTCGCCGGAATTCCGCCGGAAAAGATGAAGATGAACTTGGAAGAAGACTCCTTCTTTGAACAACTGATTTCCACACCAACCCTTTCACCTTTGTGCTTCAAAATCAAATCTTTTGCAACCTTTCCAACCTTGCAACCTTTTCAAAATCACTTCAAGATTCTTGCTCAACAATGGTGATTTGGGTTGAATCTTGGTTAAGGGGGTTGGGTATGGTGGGGGAAGAGAAATTAGGGAAGAAATTTGGAAGATTTGAGTGATTTGGGAGAGAATTTGTAGAGAGATGTAGAGAGAGGGACGGAGGTTTTAGAGAGAGAAGGAGGAGAACTTTTGAATTTTGAAATAAAGGAGAGAGAGTAACGGCGGAGGACTTTTAGGGCAAAACTGTAACGCCCAAATTGCCTTGTGGGCGGTCGCTCACCCCAGTCTGGGCGGTCGCCCACCTGTCCAGTAGCATCAACCTTTTGACAACTTCAATGTGGGCGGTCGCTCACTCCAACCTAGGCGGTCGCCCACAAGCACAGCAAGTTCCTCAATTTTTGTTCCACCAGCATGGGCGGTCGCCCTCAACAACCTGGGCGGTCGCCCACATGCACAGAAACTCCTCATGTTTTCTCAACCCAACCATGGGCGGTCGCACACACAACCCTGAGCGGTCGCCCACATGTCCAGTGGGATTTTTCCTGGCCAACCACCTGCACAACATCAAGCAAGCAAACACCAAGCATAATATCTATTGATATATTACAATTCGACCCATATTTTGACCGCACTTTCGCTGCCTACGTCCCTATTGATGTGGGCGGACTACCCAACAACAATAGGCTCAGGTCACCGTAGTTCGACACGTTCCCGAAATACAAAAAAACAAAGCTTTTTTTTTTTTTTTTTTCATATAAAGTAAACAATAAAATGAAAACTAAAACTCTCCACCCCCAAACTTAATGATTACTTTGCCCTCAAAGTGAAGAAAACAAAGAAAAAATTAAATTTAAGGGTACTACAATACACTACTTACCTTGGGTTGCCTCCCAAGCAGCGCTTTTGTTTAACGTCGTTAGCTCGACGGAATGACTTTCTCGACGCTTATGGATCCTTCAACTCGATCCTCTCAACATCCTTCGATCCCAAAGCTCCATCCAAATAAGGCTTCACTCTTTGTCCATTGACCTTGAACCTATTGTTCGTAACCGGATTCACCAATTCCACGGCTCCATGAGAATATACATTCACCACCTCAAACGGACCACTCCAACGAGAACGTAACTTTCCCGGGAAAAGCTTCAATCTTGAATTGAACAATAGCACCTTGCTTCCCGGACTAAGTTCCTTATGCACAATCTTTCTATCATGATACATCTTCGTTCTCTCCTTGTACAATCGAGAGTTCTCATATGCCTCCAACCGGTGTTCCTCGAGCTCATTCAAATGAAGCAACCTTTGCTCACCGGCTAGCTCCAAATCCATATTCAACTCCTTGATTGCCCAAAATGCCTTGTGTTCTATCTCTACCGGCAAATGGCAAGCTTTCCCAAAAACTAGCCGGTATGGACTCATCCCAATCGGAGTTTTGTAGGCGGTGCGGTACGCCCACAATGCATCATTTAACCTCAAGGCCCAATCCTTCCTGTTTGGCTTCACCGTCTTTTCAAGAATGGCCTTTATTTGCTTGTTACTCACTTCCACTTGCCCGGAAGTTTGGGGATGATACGCGGTTGCAACCTTGTGATTCACCCCATACTTCTTCATGAGTGCTCCAAAAATTTTGTTGCAAAAGTGAGAACCACCATCACTTATAATCGCCCTTGGAACGCCAAACCTACTAAAAATCACATCTTTGACAAACTTGACAACAATATTAGCATCGTTAGTCCGGGTAGGAATTGCTTCCACCCACTTTGACACATAATCCACCGATACCAAAATGTATTCAAAACCACATGAAACAACAAAAGGACCCATAAAATCTATGCCCCATACGTCAAACAAATCCACAACCAAGTTATTCGTGAGAGGCATTTCATCCCGCTTACCAATGTTACCGGTTCTTTGGCACCTGTCACAACTTTTACTAAAAATGTATGCATCTTTAAAAAGACTTGGCCAAAAGAAACCCGATTGTAACACTTTTTGAGCGGTTTTCTTTCCACTAAAATGACCTCCACAATGCAATTCATGACAAAAAGAAAGAACATTTTGTTGCTCATTTTCATGAATGCATCTACGAATAACCATATCGGGACCATGTTTAAACAAATATGGGTCATCCCAATAATATTGCTTAACCATTGACAAAAATCTTTTCCTCTCTTGACTTGAAAAATCTGGATTTAGAACCCCCGTAGCCAAAAAATTTACAATGTCGGCATACCAAGGTTCACAATCCTTAACACCAAATAACTGCTCATCGGGGAAATTTTCATTCAAGGGAATTTCACTCACACATCCCTTTTCAAGTCTAGACAAATGATCCGCCACAACATTCTCACAACCCTTTTTGTCTTTGATGGAAATATCAAATTCTTGTAAAAGTAACATCCATCTTAACAATCGGGGTTTGGCATCTTGCTTGGACAGCAAATAACGTAATGCAGCATGGTCCGAATAAATAATCACTTTAGATCCAAGCAAGTAAGAACGGAATTTTTCCAAAGCAAATACCACCGCCAAGAATTCCTTCTCGGTTGTAGTATAATTCAATTGAGCATCATTTAACATTCTACTTGCATATTGGATCACATGTGACTTTTTATCGATTTTCTGACCCAAAACTGCACCCACCGCAAAATCGGATGCATCACACATTATCTCAAAAGGTTGAGTCCAATCCGGACCCACAAGAATAGGGGCTGAAGTCAATATCTCCTTCAACAAATTAAAAGAATTGAGACATTCTTGGTCAAACACAAATTCCGTCTCTTTAGCAAGCAAGTTTGTTAACGGCTTACAAATTTTAGAAAAATCTTTTATAAAACGCCGATAAAAATCCGCATGACCAAGAAAGCTACGAATTCCCTTAACATTTGTTGGCGGAGGCAATTTAGATATTATCTCAATTTTTGCCTTGTCCACTTCAATCCCTTTCCTTGACACCAAATGACCCAACACAATTCCATGCTTAACCATAAAATGACTTTTTTCCCAACTTAGAGTTAAATTGGTATCACAACATCTTTTAAGAACCAAAGTCAAATTTTCTAAGCATGCATCAAACGAATTACCATACAACGAAAAATCGTCCATAAATACCTCAACAAACCTACCAATCATCTCGGAAAAGATCGACATCATGCACCTTTGGAATGTAGCAGGAGCATTGCATAAACCGAAGGGCATCCTCCGATATGCAAATGTTCCAAAAGGGCATGTAAATGTGGTCTTTTCCTGATCTTCCGGAGCAATGGGAATCTGATTATAGCCTGAAAAACCATCTAAGAAACAATAATATTCTTGACCAGCTAGCCTCTCTAGAATTTGGTCAATAAATGGCAAAGGAAAGTGATCCTTTCTAGTCGCCGCATTAAGTTTTCGTGTCGATAACCATGCGTTGACCAGTGACCATTCTAGTAGGCAAAAGCTCATTATCCTCATTCTTAACAACAGTAATTCCGGATTTTTTAGCAACCACATGAACAGGACTTACCCACTTACTATCGGAAATAGGATAGATAATACCCGCATCCAACAGTTTCAAGACTTCTTTTCTTACCGCTTCAAGCATGTGCGGATTCATTCTCCTTTGATTTTGCCGGACTGGCTTGGCATCATCCTCCATATGGATTTTGTGCATACACATGGTTGGGCTAATTCCTTTTATGTCCGTAATGCTCCAACCAAGTGCGGACTTATGTCGCTTCAACACATCCAACAACCTTCTTTCCTGCAATTCTGTTAAGTCCGAAGCAATAATAACAGGCAAAGAATCATTTGCACCAAGAAAAGCATACTTTAAGCTAGATGGAAGTTGTTTAAGATCCAATTCGGGAGGAGAGACAATAGATGGCAAATGCTTAGGATTGAAATTACCTAAAGATTCTAGAGGAACCTTTTCAGTAATTTCCTCCATAACATCCATCTCAGCAAGAATGGCCCTCGCCTCATTTTGATCAAAAACACCTTCCATAACTAACTCATCCACAAACTCAGAAACAAAAGAGCCCTCAACATCATGCTCAAATAACACAGAATTTTCAGCAACATCACAAAATAAACACTCATTAACCTCATATGGCTTTTTCATGGAATCAAAGATAGAGAAATTAACAATTTCATCCATGACAGTTAAAGACAAACTTCCATCTTTCACATTAATCACCGCATCCGCGGTAGCCATAAAAGGTCTCCCCAACAAAATAGGGACATCATTCACATCTTTAGCATCTCTCTCCATATCAAGAACCACAAAATCAACCGGGATAATTAATTTATCAACTTGAACTAAAACATCTTCTACTATTCCCTTTGGATATTTGACCGAACGGTCCGCAAGCTGCAAGGTCATAGTAGTAGGTTTGAGTTCACCCAACCCAAGCTCCACAAACAAAGAATAAGGCAACAAGTTAATGCTAGCTCCTAAATCTAACATTGCCCTCACTTTCTTAGAGTCCCCCAAAGAAATCATCACATTAAAACTACCGGGGTCTTTAAGCTTAGGAGGCAAATTCTTTTCAAAAACAGCACTAACTTGGTCCGAAACCACAATTTTTTCGTTCGGGGCATACTTTCTTTTATTTGTGCTCAATTCCTTGAAAAATTTAGCATAAGAAGGAATATTTTTAATTACATTGAGCAAAGGCAAATTTACATTCACCTTAGAAAGCATGTCATACAACTCTTTAAATTGTGTTTCGACCTTATTCTTGACCAATCTACCGGGAAAAGGAACAGGAGGCACATAAGGCTTAAGAGGTGGAGTTGGAAGTTTCTCCTCGGGAGTCACTTCAACTCGTTCCTCAACCACCACTTCATTCTCATGCATATTGTTATCATCTATAGGAGAAGGAGAAGAGTGTACCTCCTGAAGAGTCTTACCACTCCTCAGGGTGACGGCCTTTGCTTGTTCCGGTTGACTCGGTAGTGTACCCGGATTGTGCTTTTGGAGTGCCTCGGCAATTTGACCCATCTGATTTTCAAGCTTTTTCAGGGAAGCTTCTTGGTTCCCCATTCGTTGGTCCATGATCACCTGATTCTGTTGAGCGGCTTGAATGAATTTCTGCAACGTTTCCTCCACACTTGGCCTTGCAGGCCCTTGTTGCTGCGACTGTTGCATTTGCGGTTGGTATTGTTGCTGAAATTGACCCTGCCCTTGATTTCCTCCCCAAGAGAAATTGGGATGATTCCGCCAACCCGGATTGTAAGAGTTGGAAAACGGATCATTCCTCACTCTTGGTTGAAAAGCGTTCATTGCATTTGCTTGCTCAAGAAATTCCGGAATTGGTCTCTCAATGGGCATCCCATAATATCATGGGAGTTCACATTACAAATTACACAACTCGTGCCCGAACTTCCCTCTCCTTGATTTCGCCCTTGGTTTTGACCTTGACTTTGAGCCGTCATCATTCCCATGAAATTCTTCATTTGAGTAGTCAATGCCGAAACTTGTTGCGCTAGAACATCATTGGACTCAACTTCATAGACACCTTTTCTTCCTCCCCTCACACTTTTCGCTGCGAATTCATGCCAAGTCTCTCATATAAGGCTCTAGTTTCATCCGCAGCTTTTCACCCATAGCACCCCCGGCTGCATTATCCACTTGGGCTTGACCTTGTTGAGTCAACCCATCATAGAAGGCCTGATTTAAGAGGGCTAAAGGAAACCCATGATGAGGACATTGGACTAGCAACATCTTGAATCGATCCCAAGCTTCATGAAAAGCTTCACCCGACTCTTGATTGAAAGACATTATCTTGGACCTCAAGTCGGATGTCTTTTGATGAGAGTAAAACTTTGCCATGAACTTGTTGTAGACTTCCGTCCAAGTGTTAAGAGAGGCCGGAGCAAGTGCCATAAACCATGTCTTGGCAGCATCCTTCAACGTATAAGCGAAGCACCTCATTCTCAACTGCTCTTCTGTTAGTTGCCCCAATGGAAAACCTTGCACGGTGCTATAAAACTCTCTCATGAAGGTAATTGGGTCTTCCGATGCCATCCCATGAAATGAAGGGAGCATGTTGAAATGGAGGTTCTTCAACTCATAACTCCTTGCTGCTTGTGGGAGTACAATACATGATGGCGATGGCTCAATTACCGGGCGTGCAAAATCACCCATCATTTGTGGTTCCGCCATTTTCACTTCTTCTTCAGAATCGGAAATCTCGGACTGTTGAGAGTAAACCGAATCACTTTCCGAATCACTTGGTTCCGGGTGCTTCCTCTTGTTGATGCGATGAATGTTGTGGTCAATTGGTAACAAATCGGGTTGTAGTGACCTACGACCAAACATTCAAATCTGCAACACCAAGTTAAAACACTACAAAAAAAAATATATACACAAAATACTATTCACAATAGCAAATAATTAAAACAACTTTAAAATTCACGTCCCCGGCAACGGCGCCAAATTTTGACGTACGTCAAAACGTCAAAAATAAATTTCCAACTCAACTATCTACAAGTGATTTGTAAATAGGGTAAGTCGGGTCGAACCACAGAGACGCGAATTTAAAGGGTAAGAATTATTGCTATAACAATAAGTTGGTAAAGTGAATGATTTGTTGATTTGTTTAAGACTAAGCTGGTTGCAAAAATTACGTAAAAATGATTATAATCGAGTTTTATAATAAGGAGGCAATTCCCGGAATTGGTTTCACAAGTTATGCTCAAGTTTCACAATTCATCAATCAAAGTATACTTGGGGTTTTTGTTCTTACAAAAATATGATTGGGACACTTTGGCGGGTGATTTGCAATCAAGTGTTCCCAATTAATCTATTCCCTTGGCCCGTTCATAGATTAATTCGGAACCCAATTAGAACTTAAGAACAATACAAGAAAAACCACAATTCTTATGAATCTTTTGGCGGAGATTCAATGAATTGTTACTATCAAGTTAAGTCTAATTTCAATTATGAATTTGGCGATTCACAATTGAAATTCCCAAGTAATTCAAGAATAATTATGTGATCAAGATAAGTATTCTAAAATTCAAGTAAAAGCAACTTGACAATCCCAAGTAATACAATGATAAAGATGAAAAATAAAACTTAAAACATAATTGTTACCTCCAATTCCAAGAACAAAGAAATTAGTTATCCATGAAAAAGAAGAACACCAAGACAATTCTAAAGAAATTCTGCATGAGGTACTCTCTAGCTATGGAAAGAAAAATGACAAGCTACTTATATGAGTTCTCTAAAAAAAACAATAAAAAAAAACTAATTAACTAAAAAGTAATTGTCTTCTTCTAAAAACCCCAGTGGAATTAAAAGTCTTAATTAAAACCCATGAATGTACCACAATTAATAATCATTAGTTAATTCCCATCACTGCTCCAATCCGACTGTTTACTGTCTTCAAAACGCCTCGTGGGCGGTCGCCCACAACACCCCTGGGCGGTCGCCCCCACTGGCAGAAGGATTTTGGCCTCACCATTTGTTCTCTGAGCGGCCGCCCATAAGCACTGAGCGACCGCCCACAACTACAGTATTGTTATGGTCATTTTCTTCTCTTTTCTTGGCCCAGCTTCCATTCCATTAGGCCCAACTGCATTTGGCCCAGTTTCTTCCTAGCTTCACTGGCCGGCCACCCTAATGCATGGCCCTTGTTTTGGCAAAAGCCTTGTGATGCTTTAGCCTTTCCTTCTTCCTTTTGCCCCCATTTGAATTCCGTCCGTCCCACAATTGCGATGTTCCATTTTCCACTTGATTTGTTCACAATTTTTTCCCAATTTCCAACTTTGCACCACTGAAACTAAAAACACTAAAAACTTCCATTAAACAAACAAAACTCAAGGATTAAGCAAATAATAAGTTCAAAAAGTAGTCAATGGATGAGTGTAAAACTCACTTATCAGGCAGCAACACCCCGGGAGCAGCGTTCTTCTTCAAGTAATCTTGCCTTGCCTTATTTTCTTTGGCCAATTGGCGCGCTCTGACCGCCTTCAGTTCAGCTTGGGAGAGCCTAGGGGCCATTATAGGATCTGCTGGATCTGCAGCAAAGAAAAATAAGAAATGGTTAGACCGCAGTTCAAAGAAAAAATAAAAAGCACAAAAATCAAGTTCAAAATAAGTTCATAAAGGCAAAAGTAAGAGACCGATACAAGCTGGAGGCTCACAGACCGCGCCCATTATGCAAGTCCCACACTTGGACTCAAAATCGAAAAGTTCATGGACTCTCCAGTCTGGATCGCAGAGTAGGGGCTCCATAATTACACTAGGGGCATAGTAGCTACCTTCCCTTAGAGGTGCCACCCCTGCGAAGATCAACAAAGGCTCGCTGTCTATGATCGCACTTACGTCAAAAATGGGAGAATATCTCTCGGTCACGAACTGGGCTAGGTATTTGGCTATTGCTATCTGAAGGCCCTCAGACTCAGACGGTCTAGGATATGAGCTGGCAGAAACCCTAATAGGAGCAGCACCCTTCGGTCTTGGGAAGCTCCACCCAAACCTACTCTCAACTACAAGAATGTTCTTCTGGTTCCATTGGTCAAATTTGTTGGAAGGGGGAGAGAAGGTGCGGGCAAGGCCCTCCCTTCTTTCTCTTCTGACCGCGGCCAGTAGTAGTGGTATGAGCCTGGCTCTTGCCGCGAGCAGTAGCAGTCACCTCCAATCCTTCAGCAAAGGCATTGACTATCTCAACTGCCCGCTATGATGTGCTCACCGGCATGCGGTCTAAGGTTTCGCGGTCATCAACCTCCATCTCCAAGCTATCAGAAGAGCCAAAAAGATCAGAAGTTGATTCCGATGATGACTCCACCTTTCCTCATCTTCCGCCACGTCCATATCAGCGAGCTCATCATTACTACTCCCAAGTTCACCACCGCTCTAGGTTGGGCCTCTATTTGGGTAGCAGGTTCAAATGCGGTCAAGGGTTCTACCACTAAGGGTAAGTTCAAATCCACCTCGGGCACAACAGTGGCATTAGGGGCCACAGATACCATCGTCTCATCCATCAGGTCTCCTTTCTCCCAGTCATTTATCCCTCTAGCAGAAGGATCTATGCGGTTTCTCCTCACCAGCTCTTTGGCGTTCAACGCCTGATCTTTCTCACGGGGAAACCTGCACAACACCCCCATAATAAAATTTCTCAGACGGTTGTGGTCACCCTACTCCAGCATATCTCCGGATAAGTACATCTTTTTCTTGGCTTCCCACAACCGGGGTGGAACCCAATTTCCCCAGTCATACCTGACCAAGAAGTACTTGAAAGCCTCAAGGGATAACTTAACCCAAGAGGTAGCAACCACTACCAGAAACAGGTCATTTAGCGACGGAATTATCAGCGACGGACAGATTCCGTCGCTAAATAGCGGCGGAATATAGGCTTTAGCGTCGGAATTATTTTGGCATCAAATTTAGCGACGGAATTTAATTCCGCCGCTAAATTCCGCCGCTAAAATGAATATTCCTCGAATATTCGTTTATTTCCGCCGCTAATTTGGCGGTTGATTTACCGACGGAATATTCCGCCGCTAAATCTTTATCAGCGACGGAATTATTCCGCCGGTGAAAATATATCATTTTTTTATTTTTTTATTTATCAGCGTCGGAAATATTCCGACGGTGAAATTAAAATATTTTTTATTTTTCTTTTTGAAATATTACACCGACGGAATATTTCCGACGCTAAATAATTAATTTTTTTTTAATTTATTAGCGTCGGAAAAATTCCGACGGTGAAATTAAATGTTTTTTTTTTTTTATTAAACACCGACGGAATATTTCCGCCGCTGATAATTTAATATTTTTTATTTATCAGCGACGAAAATATTCCGTTGCTGATAATAAAATGTAATTTTTGTTTATTTTTAGAACTAATTAACAAAATAACAAACTAAAAAACATTAAAATATCATAAATATTTATGATATTTTTGAAAAAATAAATAAATCATAAATATTTATTAATTTTAATTTTATAAGGAAGCTAGACAGAAGATACAAAGAGATGAGACGAAACGATAATCACTTAGGAAGGAAGATTACGCGAAGGAAATGCTTAAGGAAGCTAAGCAAGTTTTTTCTCTCTCTCTAGGTGCAGTTTAAACTCTGAAGATGACAAAAGAGTAAGAAAGAAGAAGGGTTTGATATTTATAGGCCAACCAATACGGGTCGACCCGTATTAAAGATCCCACAAACCATATTCTCTCGAATCATGAACCGGTAGAAACTTTAAATTTTGAATCTAATGGCGGTTGGCATTTATGGTGCCCTTTGGAATTCGGGAAACGTCACATCCGTACCTGACACGCGCTAGCGCTTGTGAGTACCCTGACCCGAACTCGTGTTTTTGGGTCCGCTCTCCATGATTGGCATTAATTTTGGGCTCATATTATTTGCTAAAAAGCATTTTGAACCTAAAATTATCCATTCATTCCTTAATCCATTGGGCCTTCCTTCCTGCGGCCTAGTATGTCATAAAGATGACCGGTGTCGTCCGACACAGGATGACCCCAAGGCATTGGAAACTCTATGTCGGACGACATAGGACCTCCCATCAGAATGCCTATAAATAAAGGGCATGGCTGATCATTTTGGGAGGACTCTTGGCAAGTAAAGAAACTCTGCAGAAATACACACTCACTCTCTCTCTCATATACACACACTCACCTCCCTCCTAACACATACACACATCCAAGCCAAGATCCAAAGAAGGATCTCCTTTGGTGGTGTTTTGAAGGGGAGAACACCATACTATTGGTGATTCTACCTTGTGGACTACAATAGGTAGTCCCTAAACTCCCTCTCTCTCTGATTACATCTTATATACTTGTTCATTCCATCTTGCATGCTTACATGGTTTGATATTATGTGAAATATTTGGGATTTTGCATGACAAAGGTGGTGGAGATGTGAATCTTCCATATTCACATCTCCTCACCTCAGATCTGGACATTAGGTAGCTTTAGTTGCATTAAAGTTTGCATCTTGGTTAGCTTTGTTTGAGTTAGGAGGTGATGGCTACATGATAATGGCCATAAACATATGATTTTTCACATTTGGCCATTAAAGCCATGTGATCCTCCCATAATACTCACGTAGTGTTATTATTCTACTGCTTTCAGTTAATAATATAGCTTAGTTTTGCATTGGGAGCAAGGTGGGATCAATCTGACTGAAGGGCACTGAAACAGGCCGCCTATGTGGGACGACACAGGACCCCTCAAAGGATCATGTGTCATACGACATAGAGTTCCCAGAAAGCTGTTTGGCTTTCAAGGACTTCAGATCTACTCAGATTGATTCTCTTTGTGACTCAAAGATGTGGTTAATTAATTTTAGTTCGTTTATCACTATTTGGGAATCCTAAGATCTGTTTGGGTGCAATCCATTGATGGAGGCGTTTTTTCATGTGACGTGGACAGCTTTGGGTGTCCTATGTCATACGACATCCGTATCATTAAAAGTCAATCTTGACTTTGCTCACTCCAATCAACCCCAAACTGGTCTTAGACCCTGAATAGTGTTTGTTCTTAGTTAAAATAGCATTGTTTTAATTCTAGAATAGCCTTGGTGTTGTAAGAGGCAATCTGACCAGGAGGCTTCATGTCGTCCGACATCCCTCTCTGAGGAAGTCCTGTGTCGGACAACATCCGAGATTCCTGGACAGACTATCTCATCTTCTGCCTTGTAATGCAAGTCTCCATTTGTAAGGGTGTGGCCCCCTGTCATGGCTCACAAGTTGTATCCATTCTGAATACCATCAATGAAATCCAAGTTTGCATGCCTTGTTTGTTGACACAAATCGCACACACTTTGAATGTTTATAATTGTCCATTGTTTGATTGAAAGTCTCGAAAGAGGCGATGTGGGTGAGCTCATTATTCTCTTCCCACATCCTAACTTGACCCCCGGACCCATTTTCTCATTAAAAAAGGTTTTTCAATGTTTTCCTTTAAAAACGGCGTGGCGACTCCCAAAACCTATAAAAATGATTTTACAAACTCGATCGTGTTTTTTTCGGAGGGCGTTCATTCAGTGGCGACTCCGCTGGGGATAAACATTGAAAAGCTTTTATTTTAATAAAAAAGGAGTGATGTTTGGTATATAGGTGGAAACCACTAAATTTCCTGTATCGCTCCCTAACCCAGGGCTTGGGATAAATGGTGGTCTAACAATCCCACGTACCGGTATCATCCCTCTTTTGTGAAAAAGAAAAAGCTTTTCCTAAGAGGGTCTAACTTTCTTTAAATCAACTTGGACAATTTCTTCATTCTCCTTGTGTGTGATTTGCGTCATTGTGTGTTCTCCTATGTGCCATGCCATGCTTCTGTGCCTATATGCTTTATATGCCTTGGTATGTGGTATTTTGGATGGTGGGGCTTCCCCCTTGCAGTTTGCTTGGTTCTGTTGGTGAGACCCCCTGTGTCGGACGACATCCCCTTCCTGGGAAGTCCTGTGTCGGACGACATAGGAAAGAAGTGCAGAAGCAGGTTCAGCTGATCAGTTGAACAGGGCAGAGCAATTCCGAGATACAGCTGTTGGTGATCTCTTGGCATTTGGGGCAGTCCCCTTTTGTCGTGCTTTTGGACTCATTTTCTTGTTTTTTCTTTTTGCATATTCATAAAAATTGCATTTGAAGAAAAAAAAAACAAAAAAATCTGTTTTACAAAAAAAAAAGCAAAAAAATATTTTCCTAGAATATACCTTCACACTACTCGCACGCTACCCGCACATAGAGTTAGAACCCGGGAGTGTAAGAATGGCGTCGCGGACAGTGACCGGTTGGTTTTTGGCAAAATACTTTTCAAAACATTTTTCAAACTCGGTTTTCAAAATTTTCTCACAAAGTCCGAGTCATACTTCGTCTCCAGGGTCTTGGCATACTCTCCTTCTTCATGACGAAATTACGACATAACTCAACGTGAGTACATGTCAAAGCTTTGACATGTCTCGACGTGGGTACATGTCGATTTCTCGACTTGGCTTCGCAAGAGGTCATGACGCGTTTTCGACATGTGCTAACGCGAGATCATGTCGAATTCTTGACACATACTAACGGGAGGTTATGCCGAAACTTCGCCATGAAGCGACGAGAGGACATGCTGGATTTTCGACTTGAAAAGAGGAGAGGTCATGCCAAATTTTTTTCCAGGATTTTACCTGCAAATGACGGTCTCGTACATTCAAACGTACTTTCGACCCTCCCTCCTCCCGAGTCAAGACGTTGACTTGGACTTGGTTTTGAAAATCTTGAGTTTGACTTGTTTTGACTTGTATGCCCATAGGCCCGTTTTGCCTTTTGATTGGTGGGTTCCACGTGCCCTATAGGACCTCTGCCGGGATTGTCCGTCCCGGAGGTGCAATACAGGGGGTCTATAGACGTAGTGATGGAACCCACTAGTCCAGGAATAGTGTAGACTGCGAAAAAGAAGGTGTCCCCCTTTTCCAACCATTCCTAGGATTAATAAAAAATCATTTTTATTTAATCTGTTAAATAAAGCATATGCATGAGTCCGCCCTAAGCATATCCTCTCCCCTACCTAAAACAGTTTTCTCCCCCTTTCAGCGAGCAAGTATTGGGTCAGAGTTCCGGGTGGTCGGTTAATCAGTTTCTCTCCAGTCAGGGATTCGTTTCCAGCAGTCTCAGAGATGGCAGATTAACAAGCTTCAGTGGGTTTGGGTCCGAATGCGAGTGTTGATCCAGCTCAGGGTCAGAATGTCAGTCAAGGTGTCGGGCCGGATCAAGGTCAGAATTTGGGGCTGAACGTCGGTTTGAATGCCTCTCCTAGCAGTGGTCATGGCATGGGTCCTCATATTACACCCCCGGGAAGTCCGTTCGTTAACCCTCACCCAAGTTTTAACTTCTCTCAGGAGGCTTCTCTCCGTGCTACTCTCGAAGCCTCTCGTGCCCGTGAGGAGGCCGGTTGGGCCCGCTATGTCGAAGTGATGCGTATGCAAGGCATTGCCGTAATCCGTTGCCCCGATGGATCGTATGAAGAAATTAGGGAGGAGCCCGATGTTACTATCACCGGCACTGGTTTTGTTCCCCCGTCCTCACCGAGGCAAGGCTTTCACAATGTGCCCCCGCCAATCTCCTATGGTGCGCCTAGCTCTTTTCCGATGCCAACTCATGGGCGTGTGTCAAGACCTCCCCCATCCCAGTGTCTACTTATGGCGTGCAATACGGACTGAGAGGCGAGTCAAGCTCTTTCCCGGAGAATAGTGCTCAGGACCAGTTTGTGTTTTATCCCCAAAATCAGTTTGGGCAGAGTCAGCAGCCTAGTGGTGTCAACCAGGAGCAGTTTGGATATGTTCAGAATCAGCTTGGGGCTCAAGGTCAACGTTCGTATAGCAGCGCGGGTCAGCCTTCCAACCCAGCTTTTGGTGGTCAGTTTGTTACTCCTCATGATCAGCCCAATCAGCAGCAGAGCGGTCAGTATCGTCTGTCAGGAAGCCAGGTTTGTCAGGATCAGTTCCCGCAGTATCCTCAGCTTGCAGTTTGTTCTCCTCTCACCCAGAATCTGTATGGTTCCACCCCGTATTCAGCTCCATGCATCAGCACCAGGTTCCCTGCCTATGGTCAGGCTGGAAGTCAATCGACGCAGTTTGGTCCCCGGAATCCCAACGCTCAGTTTAACGGTTACGACATGTACGGGAACAGAATCCCCAGCTCGGTTGGTTTATTGGACAGCAATGTCAGCGTGCCCAGTACTTTTGGTCTTCCTCCAGCTGCCCTACCCATCAAATCCACGCCAGAATTTCCAGTGCCCTCCTCGATGGTGGCTCAAACTGTAGGGCAACCCCCATCTTCCGAGGTTTCAAGTTTGAAAGAAGAGCTGAAATATGTGAAGGAACAATTGCACAAGATGACTTTTGGGTCCAGCGTGGTCAACTCTGTAGAGCTCAAAGACTCTAAGGCCCTCCCGAAGAACTTCAAGATGCCCCCTATAACTAAGTTTGAAGGCTCCACATGCCCTAAAACTCACATGAATAGCTACATCATGTCTATGGGAGCCAAAGGGGCCACAGAGGAGATGCTAGCCCTCTACTTTCACTTGTCCCTCGATGACTCTCCTTTGAGATGGTTTTTAGACCTTAAGCCGGAGGCAAGGGCTACGTGGTCCCAGATCAGTGATGCCTTCTTGGACAAATGCAAAGGAAGTGTCGAGTGGTACACCACTCGTAGTGACTTGATCAGCACCATTCAGAGGCACGATGAGTCTGTAACAGACTTCTATAAGACGTGGAACAAGAAGCTTAATGAGTTGGTTCATCCAATTCCCCTCTCTGACGAGAAGTCCATCTTCCTTTCGTGTGTCAAGCCATCTGTCAAAGAAGCCATTGGCTGTGGGTATTACCCGAATCTGCGAGAAATGGTGAGTGCAGGGGCCGAAAGCGAGAATGCTACCTATTCCATCGTTCCAACTTCTGTTCCTGGTAATGCTCCAGCTCCCCGCTATCGAGTTCCAAGCTCTGCCCCTGTAGCTTCGAAAGGCAAGGAAACTGCTGTCTCTAACACCGTCAGCTACATTCAAGGGGAGAAGAATCAGTCACCCGGCCGTGGTGGAGGACAGCCTCAGAGGCAGAGGTTTGATGATTTGGGGATGCCGCTCGAGGAGGTATTTGACGGTTTGATGAGGACAGGAATGATCAAGCCTTTGGAGAACTACCCTACTCCTAACACCCCAGGATTGGATCATAGCTTGAAGTGCCGTTACCACCAGAACTCGGGCCATACCACCAACAATTGCTTTACACTCAAGAGAATCATTCAGAATTTGATCGACCAGCGCAAGATTGAGAAGCCGAACATCGTCACCAACCCTCTTCCCAACAAAAACAACAGGGTCAACATGATCGACTTTGAGAAGATTAAGTTTGTCAATGTCATAGAGTTTGGTGAGGAAATCTGTGATGAGAATAAGCTTGATGTAGGTGAGGCTAGTCTCATTGAGGGTGTGAACGAATTTGAGGTGATTGTTCCTGTGAACGATGATGTAATCAATGTTGATGATGAAATGAATGCTTATTTCTGCTATATGTTGTCTTGGGATGATATCCGATCCGCAGCAAAATCGGCAAACAATGTCCCGCACGATAGTAGTTCTCCCGATTCTCGATCTACTCCCCTCACTTAGGAAGAGATTAAGTGTGCCGCTAATTCAAGCTCGATAATCATTGTTAATCAATTGAGACAGGCGGCGTGGCCATACGCTACGTAGGGACCTCTATTGAGTTGGTCCGAGTTAAAGGCGATTGGTGCAGATCACGATAAAGACCAGGAAGCTGAGGTCAATTTGCTTACTAGGTCAGGTAAAATGTTGGGAACTGATGTTGCCAGATCATCAGGAAAAGACAAAGAAGCATCTGTTCCGGAAGTTGGAGCTAATAAAGGTCCGTACGCCAAAGGGGTAGTCGAAGAGGATTTGACAGGGGACGATCCAATTCTCGCACAGTTGAAGCGAACCCAGGCCAACATTTCTCTCTGGTCTCTCTTGACTTCTTCTTATCCTCACAAGTTGAAGTTGGAGGAAGCCCTATCCAAGACAATGGTGTCGGTAAACTCCACCCCTGACGAAGCGTGCCAATTGATAGGTACTGCCCAGTACGGAAATATAATCACCTTTACGGAATTAGATTTGCCAAAGTTTGGGACCAGCCACAACGAGTCTCTGCACATCACTGTTCAGTTAGACAGACGTCGGCTTCCCCATGTGATGGTAGACAACGGCTCGGCTATGAACGTGTTGCCTGCCAGAATGATGAGTTTGTTGGACATTAAGGCCACCGATTTAAAACCATCCAATCAGACTATAAAGGCGTATGACTCCACGTCTAGGAAGGTTTTGGGTGTGATACCATTGACTCTGTGGTTCGGCAAGAAGCCCATGGTAGTTGAATTTCAGGTGATAGACATTTCGGTCAGTTTTTCTGCTCTGATAGGAAGGCCGTGGCTTCATCAAATTGGAGGGGTCGCTTCAACCCTGCACCAGTGTGTCAAGTTTGTCCAAGACGGCGAGTTGACCATCATTTATGGGGATAGTGTTACCATCGAGGGCACCGATGATGAGGGGAGGCCGGTAATGGAGATTAAGCATGATGAAGCCAATTTAATGTTGAGTGGTTTCAGGGTCGAGAGCCCAAAAGCCCAGATCTGTACGATTGACCTAACAACTTCCTTTGATAGGATTCCTCCAGTTATGGTAATGATGAGGCACATGAATTACATTCCGGGGCTTGGTCTGGGTAAACGTCTGCAAGGTACCCACAAGTTTGAGGAGTTGAAGCCGAAGGTTTGGGATATGTTGAGAAGACCCCCAAGGACAAAGAGGCCGACAGGATTGAAGCCGCAGAAAAGAGAAAGGCTAGTGCTGCTGGGAAGCCGTATGTCAAACCTAATCTCCGTCCTTACCACCCCTCCTTGGATAAGTACTTTGTTAGAGAAAAGGGTGATGATTTTGTGTGCCCCGAGGACCAGCTCGAGAGGATGAAGGGTCTTACTTTGAAGGACAACCCTGTCAAGGAGTTTATCATCAACAAGCCTAACATTCCAGGGGCTGTGACCACTTTCAAAAACCAGTATCATTTCTGGGGAGGCCCTGATTTCACTGACCAGTTCAAGAAATTGTCTATGATCGAGCCTGTGATTGGAAAAGTCGATGAAGCCACTGAGTTTGATATGGGCGAAGATGTCACAGCCTTATTCGAGGAGGCATATTTATCAGAAGTTGTCAGGGCTGATCCATTGATTGAAGCACCGCTGATTGATTTATGTGAAGAGGCGCCGCCGATGGCCGGGCTGTTGCTAAAGATCCTTTTGGCATGGTTGACCTTCTGACCGGGGATGATTATGTACCTGTGGTTGATCTTCTGACTGGGAATGATTACGTATCAGTGATCGAGATTGATGGGGGCAAATAGATTGAACTGCGCACCTTCGTCAGCACTTCAGAGATGCCGCTCCAGAATTGGACTTCCTTCAAGGGACCGATCGCCAGCCGGGAAGTTATGATCGAGAAGCTTGGGCTGACCCCTCATCCTAGTGTGTCTGAGTCTAAGTCTGTCCCTGTAATCTTGAGTCGGTCCTCAGAGTCTCTTGTTATCGAGTTCGAGTCTCTAGATAGGTCTAATTTTCTCACGGCTAATGATCATCGCCGTGTCCTTGACTATGTTCTCCCTTTCGCATTGAATGAAATGGTTGACCTTTCTGCGTATCCCTTAATTGCCACCTTAACAAATGATAAGTTAACTAAAACAAATCTTAATGACTTAAAAGTGGTTAATAATGATTCATTTGAAGAGGACACAGACCTTTTAGACGAAAATTTTTTAAATGATAATCTAAAGCAGGTTTTTGAGCAAGAGGACAATCGGGCCCAAGCTGCCGATGAGGTATTGACTACGGTGAATTTGGGAACTACTGAAGAGCCCAAAGAGACACAGATTGGCAGTTTCTTCACCGGGGAAGAGCGGGAAGCCCTCATTGATTTGCTCAAGGAGTACGTGGACGTGTTTGCCTGGTCCTACAAGGACATGCCCGGGTTGGATACTTCAACTGTTGAGCACCGAATACCCCTGGACCCAGAAGCCAGGTCTGTCAAACAGAAGCTTCGCCGGATTAAGCCAGAATGGTCTCTCCAGGTTAAAGACGAAATAGAGAAGCTGCTCAGGGTGGGTTTCATTAGAGTGGTCGATTACCCAAAGTGGTTGGCCAACATAGTGACGGTGACCAAGTCGAACGGAAAAGTCAGGGTTTGTGTAGACTTCAGGGACCTAAACAAGGCTAGCCCGAAGGACGATTTTCTCTTGCCCAATATCGATCTGTTGGTGGATACTACTGCTAGTTACGAAGTCAAATCATTTGTAGATGGCTTTGCGGGTTACAATCAGATTAAAGTCGCCGAAGAGGATCAGGAAAAGACTTCCTTCACCAGCCCTTGGGGAACCTTTTGTTATACGGTTATGCCCTTTGGTCTGAAGAATGCCGGCGCTACTTACCAACGAGCAGTCACTGCGCTTTTTCATGACATGATCCATAAGGAGATCGAGGTTTATGTTGATGATATGATTATCCATTCCAAGGGATCAGATGGTCAACACTTGGTCGACTTGAGGAAGTTCTTTAACCGGCTGCGAGAGCATGACATGAGATTGAACCCATCAAAATGTACTTTTGGCGTAGTCCGAGGAAAATTTCTGGGATATATGGTCATGGTGCAGGGAATCGAGGCCGATCCGAGAAAGATCAAAGCCATCATGGAGATGAAGCCACCAACGACAGTCACAGAGGTGAAGGCTTTCATGGGCCGTCTCCAATATATCAGCCGATTCATCCACCAGTTGACCTCTATTTGTGAGCCGATCTTTAAGCTACTCAAAAAGAATCAGGAGGTTGAATGGAACGAGCAGTGTCAGATTGCCTTTGAAACAATCAAGGCCTACTTGGTCCATCCCCCAATCCTTTGTCCTCCTCATAAGGACAAGCCTTTGTTGTTATATTTGACAGTTACAGATACGGCTGTCGGCGCCATGCTTGCACAAGAGAGGCCAGACTCAAAAGTGAAGAATGCCATCTACTTCGTCAGCCGGAAGCTTCAGGGCAGCGAATTGAACTATTCAGCTCTAGAGAAAACCTATGCAGCTTTGGTATGGGTGGTCAGCAAATTGAGACATTATCTATTGGCGCATACAGTACACCTGGTATCAAAGATGGATCCCATCAAGTGCCTATTCGATAAGCCTTCTTTGTTGTCAAGGCTTGCGAAGTGGTCCTTCTTCTTAGCCGAGTTTGATATCAAGTTTGTGACTCGCAAGGCAATCAAAGGCCAAGCTTTGTCAGATCATTTGGCAGATTTCCTGAGCTCAGAAGCGCGTGGACTCAAACCTCAGTTTCCGAATGATGGAATTTTCATGGTAGAAGGTACAGATCGTTGGCAATTGTTTTTCGATGGTGCCGCCAATAAGAGGGGCAATGGTATCGGCATGGTGTTGGTTGATCCGAAGGATGTGCACACCCCCATTGCTATCAAGTTGAACTTCCCGGCTACTATCAACGCCGCGGAATATGAAGCCTGTATAGTCGGCCTCGAGGCAACTTTGGAAAGAAACGTCGAAGAGTTGGAGGTATATGGAGACTCCCAGCTAATCATCAATCAGGTGTCCAATAAGTGGAGAACCGTGGACCAGTACTTGCAAATGTACTATGATTATATGGAGGATCTGATCAACCAATTTAAGGAGGTCACGTTCCATTACCTACCTCGGGACAAGAACAGGTTCGCTGATGCCTTGGCCACCTTAGCCTCTTTGGTATAGATTCCGGAGGGAAAGTCGGTAAAGCCATTCAGGGTTGGGAGGCGTGAGAATCCCGCCTACTGTTGCCAGATTGAACTAGAAAAGGTCGACGACTTGTGGTATAGCCAGATTTTCCAGTATCTCAAGCATGGCGAAGCCTCGTTCCCGACAGAGGAGGACGGTAAGCTGAAAGAGGGTCTTCGCGCCAAAAGCTTGCAAGCTTTGAAGAGGTTGTATGCACAGTATGTTATTCTGGGAGATGACTTATGGAAGAAAAGGCACCGAGGACCACTTTTGCTCTGTATCAGTAGGTCTAAAGCTAGAAAGGTCATGGAGGAAGTCCATGGTAGTGCATGTGGACCACATATGAACGCCCGAGCCTTGATGTTCAGCATACTCAGGATGGGCTATTATTGGATATCCATGGAGACTGATTGTATTCAGTTTGTGCGGACTTGCGACAAATGTCAGCGGTTCTCCAATCTCAACCATATACCTCCCCATGATCTCTACTGTATGCGCACTCCTTGGCCACTCGCGACTTGGGGAATCGATGTTATTGGAAAGATAACTCCTGCCGGTAGTAATGGGCACGAATTTGTGTTGGTCGCTGTCGATTATTTCACCAAGTGGGTCGAAGCAGCTTCCTACAAGGTCCTCAACTCCAAAAAGGTGGTCCGTTTTATAAAGGAGAACATTCTGTGCCGGTATGGGGTCCCAAATGAGATTATTTTCGACATTGGTTCACACTTCGAAGGAGACGCCGATAGACTGCTTGCAGAATTCAGGATCAAGCGACATAAGTCATCCCCTTATCGCCCTCAAACCAATGGTGCTGTCGAGGTCGCGAACAAGAACCTAGAAAGGATCATCCGGAAAATGGATGAAAGGAGCCAGGATTGGCCTGAAAAGCTTCACTTAGCATTATGGGGCTATCGTACTTCAGTAAGAACAGCCACCGGTGAAACCCCATTCGCTTTGACATATGGGATGGATGCCGTCTTGCCCATTGAATTAGAGATCCCCTCTCTTCGGGTCCTGCTTGAAAACGAGGTCAATGAAATAGACTGGCTTCAAAGTCGGCATGACGAGTTAGCTCTTCTAGATGAACGAAGGCTCAAGGCAATGGAGCACATCCAGGCTTATCAGAAGCGTATGGCTAGGGCCTTTGACAAGAAGGTACATCCCCGCGACATTAAGGTGGGTGATTTGGTCTTGAAAGAGAAGCCGCCGAATCAATTCAGTCCATTGGGCAAGTGGGCACCAGTCTGGGTTGGCCCGTACATGGTGAAGGAGATCTTCTCTGGCAGAGCAATGAAGTTGATAGATTTGGATGGTAACCCCTTCATGCACCCGGTGAACGGCGACAAGTTGCGCCGCTATTATGTTTGAATCGAGTCTCCCCCTCTCTAAGAAAAAAAAAAGAAGAAAAATATATAAAAAAAAAGAAAGATAAAAGCGCGAAAATAATGTACCCAGACGAGACTGAAAACCTCTCAAAAGGCAGTCCATGCAAAACAAAGGGCGCGCTAGGTGCTAAAGAATATACCCAACTAGACTGAAAACCCTAAAAACGGGCGGTCTAGGTAAAAAACAGGGTTGCACCACTTGTCCCCCTTCTATCTATCCCTTTCTTAAACACAAGATAATTGGGTCGAACTACGGAGACCTGAGCCCCTTAGTCCTCTTTTTGTAAAAGGGGAACGTAGGCAGCCGCTTGCGGTTCGGTCTAAAAATCATAAAAATCACCAAATCATGTCAACGGTTATGTTTGTAAATGCTAAAATGTGTCTTGATTAAGTTCTGAAGTAGTTTCAACTTTCATTACATTAATACATTCATTGATGAGTTCAAGCACGGTCTACTCTCGACTCATTAACTTAAGCAAAAGTACATCTTTTAAAAGTACGTCTAGACTGTCTGTGTTGGCAATAAGGGATACAATGACCGATCACCTAATCCTAGTCGCTCGTTCCCACTCCCGAACTAGCACTCTTCTTCTTCCTCTTCCTCGGTCCTCGGGAGGTCTTTGGCCTAGCTATCCCCAACAGTTCCGTCTCCCGTTGTCCCGGCTCAGGAATAATATGAGTCGGTGAGTCAACCAATCCGGCAGCTCTCAGTGCCGCCTGGGCAGCCCTCTCCTCTCTCAAGACTATCCTCCAGGCTATAACCTCAGGGTCATCCCTCATCTTGGCCCTCCTCTCTACGAGTCTCTCAAAATCTGCTGCCGGATCATTGGTCACGTTGTCTGGATCAGTCAGCGCCTCAGCATCACGTAACTCCCGGCTAGTTTGGTCTCCTCCTCGGGTCCCTTGGCAATATGCCTCAATGGTGTGCTGAACCGGCCCCATCTGCTTCCCGTACCAAATGAGATACAAAGTGGACATATATGTGATGCCCCGGGTCTTCCGTATCAATGTGTGAGCGGGAAAAGCTGCTCCCGAAAAGGACCTGGCGAAGAATCTAATAGTCTGGCCGTCAGTCATGTCAAGAGGAACGGTATCCCGGGCCATCTGCTTTCTGAACCCGCCAATAACCTGCTGTGGGTACCCATACTGCCTCAGAACAAGTAAGGGGATTCTAAATGATGAAAAGTACAATCCTGGCAGCCTCACGACAACAGAATCATCCTGTCTGCCACTCATGGTCTCAAGCCTCCATCCGGGAACCCAATATTGAATATCCGTGATGGTATACCTGGTCAATAGCCTCTGCCAGCTCTCCTGCGAAGCCTCCGGAGCCACTCGCCTCTGCTGTGTAACCCAAGGTGCTGCAGTCTGCCCTGCGGGTAATGGGGAAATAAGTCCCAACCGCTCAAAGAGCCACAATGATAACAGACTGGGGCTGCCGCGTCCCATGTATAATGACCCTCCAGCCAGTCAGTCCATCCCATGATACGTCTCAGCCAGTAAAATGGGTACTATGTCTCTCTCTCCCTGCTCGGGCCGGATCTCAGTCAGTGTGGTACCTCGGTAACCCCGCATCTGCCTAACAACTCCTAGCAGCAAGCCAGAGCATACCCCATCATACTCACAGAAGCAGTATAGGGAGATCATAATCAGCATGAAAATGTCCATGGCCGTGGATAGTTCAAACAGATCTGGACGGGATACAGCTAATCGGGCTATCTGGGCCAGGTCAATGAAAGACAGGTCGAGAATCAGATCGGATACCTGCTCTACGTGAAAACCCAAGAAATCGGCCAGCTGCTCAGTCAAGGGCCGTGAATCTCGTGGGAAGACTGTATCTCTGAGCTCAGCTCCCCCAGTCAGTGCGCCAAACTCTTCAATAGTGGGTGTGATGTCATTGTATGAGAGGGTAAAGACATGCCTTTCGCGGTCCCAATATCTGGACGCGGCTCGGAGAAGATTCCAATCTACTGCCCACTCCTTTAGTGCCCAAAGGCATCTCAACCCATACCGTTGGTCGATAACCCTCCTATTGTTTCTATGATGATGGTGGGTTAGATTGATGAGATCAGAGTGAAATTGGCGCTCTTTGATCTTGGATCTCTCATTGTAATGTTCCATTTTGGGTCAAAAGTCGAATCTTGGGGCTGATTTTGGGATGGAAGACCAGTTTGAAGTCTGCTGTGACTGTTGGAATGTGCCCTTCACGAGTCTGCCTTTTATAAATGCTGGGGCTTGCTGACCAAGAAACCCTGTTCCTCAGACTCTCCATGTCGGACGACAGGGCTAGCTCGGACGACATGGGAAGTCCCATCAGACACCAGCATCAGCAGCAACTGCAGCAACCCCTTAGCAACCCAATGCTTGCTCAAAGCCTACCCAAACCTGTCCAAAGACATCCAAAACAATACATATACACTCCCCTTCACTCATCAAGCCCATGGGAGAGGATTTGGCATACCCCATACATCCGCAGACACATAAACATCGCCCAATACATGCAAAATCACAAAAAATACCCAACCACATCAAAAGCCATCATTTTTGTGCCTTTCTTGGGATGGACTTGTGCATATGAACAAGCAAATATACAAATAAGCAAATGCTTTAGTTTTTAAGTTACAAAATGCAAAAAATAGTTGTTTTACAATCCAAAAGCAATGAAAATAGTGCATGCATCTCCTCTCTATTCCTAAGAGTCATAAAAGCACGGCAAAAGGGGACCGCCATGATCACTCCGACGCGGAGTCATCGCCCTCATCCTCCTCACCCTCCTCAGAGCCGCTCTCGTCCTGGCTGCTGCCTACCTCCTCCTCAGAGCCGCTCTGCTCCTGGCCATCGCCGCCGCCCTTCTGCACCTCATGAATCTTGCCATCAGAGCCATCATCATCCTCATATCGGGCCCAAGGCCGGGTCTTGCCATAATATCCATGCCACTTGGGCACTGTGGAGAAAGGGGGCTGGTAAGGATCATCCTCATCACCATCATCGTCAGGCTGGGGCTGCTGACTCGAACCACCCACCTGTGAGCTAGAAGGAGCCAAAGTCGGCCTATGCCTCTTCTTAGGAGGCACAACATCACCAGGCTGGGAGCTGCATCTCCCCTTCCAATGCTCTGCGCTCTTCTGAAACTGGCGCAGCATCTTCAGGGCCCCGGTCAGCGCCTTGGCCACCGCCCTGTAAGTCTTGGCTGGAACCTGTTGAATGGAAACAAAAGAGGCAGTCAGAAGTAGTGAATACAGGTAGTAAAGCAGTAAAAGGCTTGAACGAAGCAGAAAAGAAAAGAATGCTCACAGAAGTAGTCCCGCGGGGAAGCCGCAAATGGGGATGAGTCTCGGACATATCGAAGGAGGAGCAGCGAATGACACCCCCGCTCTCATACTCGAAGAATCGGGGAGGCATCGGTATCTGTACCCCCACTGCCCTCCTGGAAGCCATGACCTGAGGAGTCACTAGCCGAGTAAAGACAAACTGGCCATAATCTCCATCAACAGACAACTCAGCAGCGTCAATACCAATCCGCAAGCGCTCCAAGTCAGGGAGAGCTCAGGTATACAAAATCCCCACAGGAGGATCGTGAGGGACGCGGGCGGCTGCACCATACCCGTGCTGCCTACAGACTCTCTCCCCCAAGTACAGAGCATCGCCCTCCAGGCCGATCAGAAGCCTCCTCGTTCGAGTCACCAAGGCGACATCACCAACAACATCCTCACCATACCTGCCATGCCATGGAAACAGCCTCAATCTAGCCGGGGTGCCCCTCAGGGCAATCATCGTATCATGATAACAAGCCGTCTTTCGGGGCTTCACCCCGTCCACTCTCCGGCTCTCCCTAGCCTGAAAAGTCCACCTGCGAATGGCAGGACACAGATCGGCAGAAATCCTATCAGCCACAGTCCAAGCATAACATCCAAAGACCTCATAGGCCCACACCTGAAATCAGAGACAAGAAGCTTTCAGTGTGCAGCAGCAGTGATAAATGATGACAGAAAAGGCAATGCAGCAGTCAATGTGTGAAAAGTAAAAGAGCATACCTCCAGAACAGTCTGATAACAATCCAAAGAGGTCACAATGCCCCTGCTCACCTCGTCCAAGGCTCTATACACCTGAGCCAAGCTGGCCTCGCCCCACGAAAAGGTGGAGACCTGGCCCCAGTCTCGAAGGGGCTCCAGCAGAAGAGTCAATGCCGTAGTGGAGGCATTGCAGAACAGGGTATCAGAGAAGCCAGCCCAGAAAAATGCCCTCGCCAGCTGCTCAGCTGTGACTGCGGCCTCACCCTCAGAATAGAGACGACACTGCTGCGTCAAAGCCGAATGCAGCTCCGCCAATGGAACCCCATTGCCTTTCAGACGAAGGGTCAAGCCAGTCAATCCCCTAATGGCATCCAGACTCAGCACACCAGGATCCTCAGAAAAGATGGGTCTGCCCGTGAACCGCAGACCAGTAATGGCGGTGAAATCATAAGGAGTGATGGTGGACTCTCCCCAAGATAGATGAAAAGTGTGGGTAGTGTCCCACCAGTACTGCCTAAAGGCCCTGACAAGCTCCACGCTCCTAGGCGTGTCTCCAAACTCTCCAACAGCAGTAAAGAATGGACCGAGGCCAGCAGCGTATATCAAGCCCTTGGGACTGTCGGGCAGATCAGAGGAACCGGGAAGAATGCCCCAGATCGTAGCAATCGCCTCAGGGGACCCCTTGGTCCGCAGAGCCTGCAGGTAAGCACAGCACAGGTATCAGAACATACTCGTGATAATTTGTGCATTCTTTCACTTGTGTGCATGTTCTCTTTTAAAATCACATAATTCTTTCAAAACAAAATATTTTCTGATTTCAAGCTAATGCATTTCATTCCAAGCATGCAATATCTTTTTGGGTGCGATTTTCCCCAAATTCTATCTCGAGCCCTAGAAATCCAACTTCAAAAAGTAAAAGGGAAGGGTCGATGGTTTAGAATCCTTACCCCCATTCGCTCCGCGGTGGAAGTGTGGAAATCAAGGCTCGGATAAAGCCCATTCCCCTCCGGAAATTTCTTCTGCTTGTTTCATTCGACAAGCTTCATTTTCTCGGACAAAGCTTGTTGCACTTGCCTTCTTGATTCCGCTCGCGGAGGCATTATTGATTCGATTTGGATCAAAATTGGAGAGGGAAAATTTCAAATTTTTTCTTCTCTGCTCTCTTAAACTCGGCGGCTGTTTGTGTTTCAAACCCTCTGTCTTACGATTGAAGGGTTTTAATTAAAACAGTTTGGAGAAAGCCCCATGTCGTACGACATCCATGTTCCAGAAAGGGGTGATCTTCCTTTTTTGCCCCTAGTCCTTTTGTCCGTCCCTCACGGCTGTTTACCATCATCATTTATCATTTCCCTCGGGGTGACTCCCCAACGAAACAGTCAAACCTTGGGTACAATGTCCGTGGCCTTTCGTTAGCGCCACCTCTTTACTGAACTACGATTTGGCTTGATTCCCTCATGGGATACGTAGGAATCCTTTTCATAAAAGGTCCAGCCGCTCGACCATCTTGGTCATCTCTTTTTCTTTCCGTTCGTTGTTCGGCACGGGATTCTCAAATCCTCGGGTGACTCCCCATCGAAACAGTCAAATCTCGGGTGACTCCCTATCGAAACAGTCAAATCTCGGGTGACTCCCCATCAAAACAGTCAAAATCCTCGGGTGACTCCCCAACGAAACAGTCAAACCTGGGTACAAAGCCCGTGGCCTCTCGTTAGCGCCACCTCTTTGTTGAACTACGATTCGGCTTGATTCCCCTCATGGGATACGTAGGAATCCTTTTCGTAAAAGGTCCAGCCGCTTGACCATCTTGGTCATCTCTTTTTACCGCCGTTCGTTGTCCGGCACAGGATTCTCAAATCTTCGGGGTGACTCCCCTTGGAACAGTCAATCTTTCGGGTGACTCCCTATCATAATAGTCAAATCCTCGGGTGACTCCCCATCGAAACAGTCAAATCCTCGGGTGACTCCCCATCGAAACAGTCAAATCCTCGGGTGACTCCCCTTGGAACAGTCAATCTTTCGGGGTGACTCCCCTTGGAACAGTCAATCTTTCGGGGTGACTCCCCTTGGAACAGTCAATCTTCGGGGTGACTCCCCTTGGAACAGTCAATCTTTCGGGGTGACTCCCCTTGGAACAGTCAATCTTTCGGGGTGACTCCCCTTGGAACAGTCACTCTTGGGTACAAAGCCCATGGCCTCTTGTTATCGCCACCTCTTTGCTGAACTATGATTTGGCTTGATTCCCTCATGGGATACGTAGGAATCCTTTTCATAAAAGGTCTAGCCACTCGACCATCCTGGTCATCCCTCTTTCCCCGCCGTTCGTAGTCCGGCTCGGGATTCTCATTTTATCGACGACCCCACTTCTCGCAGAAGTGACGTCGCCGAGGGGCTCTGTGAGTATCCCGACCCGAACTCGTGTTTTTGGGTCCGCTCTCCATGATTGGCATTAATTTTGAGCTCATATTATTTGCTAAAAAGCATTTTGAACCTAAAATTATCCATTCATTCCTTGATCCATTGGGCCTGCCTTCCTGCGGCCCAGTATGTCATAAAGATGATCGGTGTCGTCCGACACAGGATGACCCCAAGGCGGTGGAAACTCTATTTCGGATGACATAGGACCTCCCATCATCATGCCTATAAATAAAGGGCATGGCTGATCATTTTGGGAGGACTCTTGGCAAGTAAGGAAACTCTGCAGAAATACACACTCACTCTCTCTCTCATACACACACACTCACCTCCCTCCTCACACATACACACATCCAAGCCAAGATCCAAAGAAGGATCTCCTTTGTTGGTGTTTTGAAGGGGTGAACACCATACTATTGGTGATTCTACCTTGTAGACTACAATAGGTAGTCCCTAAACTCCCTCTCTCTCTGATTACATCTTATATACTTGTTCATTCCATCTTGCATGCTTACATGGTTTGATATTATGTGAAATATTTGGGATTTTGCATGACAAAGGTGGTGGAGATGTGAATCTTCCATATTCACATCTCCTCACCTCAGATCTGGACATTAGGTAGCTTTAGTTGCATTAAAGTTTGCATCTTGGTTAGCTTTGTTTGAGTTAGGAGGTGATGGCTACATGATAATGGCCATAAACATGTGATTTATCACATTTGGCCATTAAAGCCATGTGATCCTCCCATAATACTCACGTAGTGTTATTATTCTACTGCTTTCAGTTAATAATATAGCTTAGTTTTGCATTGGGATCAAGGTGGGATCAATCTGACTGAAGGGCACTGAAACAGGCCGCCTATGTCGGACGACACAGGACCCCTCAAAGGATCCTGTGTCATACGACATAGAGTTCCCAGAAAGCTGTTTGGCTTTCAAGGACTTCAGATCTACTCAGATTGATTCCCTTTGTGACTCAAAGCTGTGGTTAAGTAATTTTAGTTCGTTTATCACTATTTGGGAATCCTAAGATCTGTTTGGGTGCAATCCATTGATGGAGGCGGTTTGTCATGTGACATGGACAGCTTTGGGTGTCCTATGTCATACGACATCCGTATCATTAAAAGTCAATCTTGACTTTGCTCACTCCAATCAACCCCAAACTGATCTTAGATCCTGAATAGTGTTTGTTCTTAGTTAAAATAGCATTGTTTTAATTCTAGAATAGCCTTGGTGTTGTAAGAGGCAATCTGACCAGGAGGCTTCATGTCGTCCGACATCCCTCTCTGAGGAAGTCCTGTGTCGGATGACATACGAGATTCCTGGACAGACTGTCTCATCTTCTGCCTTGTAATGCAAGTCTCCGTTTGTAAGGGTGTGGCCCCCTATCATGGCTCACAAGTTGTATCCATTCTGAATACCATCAATGAAATCCAAGTTTGCATGCCTTGTTTGTTGACACAAATCGCACACACTTTGAATATTTATAATTGTCCATTGTTTGATTGAAAGTCTCGAAAGAGGCGATGTGGGTGAGCTCATTATTCTCTTCCCACATCGTAACTTGACCCCCGGACCCATTTTCTCATTAAAAAAGGTTTTTCAATGTTTTCCTTTAAAAATGGCGTGGCGACTCCCAAAACCTATAAAAATGATTTTACAAACTCGATCGTGTTTTTTTCGGAGGGCGTTCATTCAGCACTTCAGTAGGCAAAGGGGCCCATGCAAGGCTTATCCGGGAAGAAACAGAAAACTTCCACCAACTTCTACCAAACTTCCCTCAGGTGCTCCTCACGTGCGCCAGAGCAAGGGATTCTAAGTAAGGCCAACGAAAATGCACAACAATGGTGATCGCGATAATGATCTGACCGCAGACCGAGCTTCACATATATAGCTCCTCGCTCAGACCATGAATGACTCCTCGCTCGAAGCTAGGGGCCACTGATGAGCCCGGACCTTTCAGATCGGGCCTAAGCTCGATCTGGTCAAAAGGCCAAGTATGAAGTGATATATCCAAGACCGCGGGCATCAAGACCGCGATCATAAAGACCACGATCACAAAGACCGCGATCACAAAGACCGTCAGCAAGATAACTGCGCCAGCCATGATCGCGATTATCCAAGACCACGTTGGCCATATTTGTCACGACCCTAGTCCTAGGCATAATTGATATATGCTTGAATTGGTAAATATGGTGTGCATTTCATATTATTATATGTTTTACATTTGGTTGGTAGCAATTATGTATTAGTTAGCATTTTTAATCACTTATATGATATTTTAAATATATTAATAAATCAAATATAATTATTTAATGTCTTATTGAAAATATTACGAGTGTGTAGTGAAATGATAATATTGAAAAATTTAATGAAATATTTTAGAAATGTCACGGTGCTTAAGTGTAAGAAGTATAACTTAAAGGATTTAATGGGGGAATTGTTTAATAGGTTGAAGGAGCCTAGGTGTAAATTGTTATGTTTATCGTTATGATTTTTAAGAAACTTCATCATTTTGACAAAACCCTTTTCTCAGCTTAAACCCTTGGTCCAAAAATTCCAAAACCTATTTTCCTACTTAAAAATCCTCCCTAAATTCTAGAAAAATCCAATCGACGATCCGTTCATTTCCTTGTGTTCGGGAGAAGAGGGGGGTCATTTCCATCTGATTGAAGTTTCAAGTTTTTAAAATTATTTTCAGGTAAGTTATTATATTTTCCTTGAATTTCATGCTCATTTAGTGTTAAAATTGATGTTGTTGTTTAATGGTTGCATGGGATTTTGGGATCATTTTCTTGAATTTGGAAATGGTAAAAATGGTTTTTGCTAACTTGGAAATGGTTTGAGGTCATTTTGGTTGGGATATACTGAAGTTGGGGGGTAGTGTTATTTAAGTTAGAAAATTGGACTTGTAATGTTTCAAGTGAGGTTGCTGAAGTTTCAGCTGATGTGCTGAATTTTGCCTAAGGCACGAGTTGTGCCATGCATTCGTATCAGGTCGTGCCTTGGGTTGGATGACTGTATCAGGCTGCATGTTTAAGGGTCACAAGTCGTGCCCTGGCCAGTTTTGCTGAGTTGTTTTCAAAGCAATGTAGGTCCAACTATATAACATATATTTCAACCAATTGAACACTATGATCAAAGTACAATGTATGAACAACAAAATTATGTCTTTACATACCAATTGTGATAATTGGAAGATGGTTAAATATTTGGTTAAAGTAGGTTGGAACCATTAATTCCATTGAACCTAACTTGTTTAATATCCTTATGTGATTGATGATACATCCTTGAATGGTTATTATAAGTGTATAGACCTTATGTGTTGCACCTTTTGGATTTGTTTGACATCTTTATGATGTGCTTGATTAGGGTTCCCTACTTTGGAATCCTAAGTTGAATTGAATTGGTTCAAGGATGGTTTAGCCTTAGTGCTACTTTTGATTGATACTTGTTATCATTTTGCTATCATTTTGATATGCTATATTGGTATGGTTCCCTACTTTGAAATCATCGGTTATTGTCAGCAAGTATTTAGTACTGTGCTTCTATTTAAAGTCCAGCTGGTACTTGATTGTTGGGCAGTGTTATGGGATTATAATGGCACCCGAGCCGAGTTCCTTAAAATCCATACACTGGGTCCCTTTTTTCCTACCATTGGCCATGGTTTGGGTAGTGATCTAGCTCCCCTTTTTAGGGTGTAGTCTAGTTGCACATTGGGGTATGACTTTGTGTCATTTCGCCATTTTGTTGATATTGTGATTGGGTTCCGGAACCGCTTCTTCAGTTGTTGATGTTGCTCGGATCGTGATATCCTTTTGAGGATGAAACCTTGGCTCAGTATCCTTTTGAGTGTTACATTATTGCACTTATGTGTTATATATATATATATCTTTCTTTGTATTGATAAGAATGTGATATATATATGATGAGTTGATGTTATATGCTTTCATAATGTGATTGCATATCATATTGCTGCATACTCCCTCCGTCCATTTACATGGTTCACACTTTCTATTTTGGGCGTCCATTTACATGGTTCACACTTTGTTTCTTTCCTAAAATGGAAACTTTATATTATTAAAATATTAACCTTACCCCACTATAATTTACTATTCCCTCCACTCATTCTCTCTCCTACATTATTTTAATACTCACAACACCATTATAATTTACTATTCCCTCCACTCATTCTCTCTCCTATTTTACTTTCACACTCACAACACTTTCAATATAATAATCCCTCTTTAATCAACGTGTAAACAGTAACTGTGAACATTGTAAATGGACGGAGGGAGTATATAATAACTTGTTGAGATTTTTCTCACCCCGTCCTTTTATTGCTCTCTTAGATAGAGCCGACCCAGGGGCTAGGACACGTTGAGCACCGAGAGGGCGCCTAGTTGGGATTGTATTTTGAGAAAGGTATTTTGTAGGATTACATTATATAAATGTATAACCTTGGGGTAGAATTCCGAGACTTGATATGTTGTCCTTATTTTGCAACTTTTTATGGATTGTAAATATTTTTCATTTTGGAACTATGTTCCTTGGTTTGTAAAGGAGTGTATGTGGGTTGTAAAAGCTTTAAGTTTGGATTTTCATGTTAATGTTGTTACCTTTAGTTGGAATGTTTATAAAAGTTTCTTTACGTTAAACAGGTTTTTGAAATTGACAAATTTTAGAAAGGACATTTTGAAAGTTTTTCTAAAATAAAGGTGTCTTTAGAGCATGTCCCGGCGTGGGGCCAAGTAGGACCACGGTTTGGGGAGCGTCTGTTGGTATCAGAGCCTTAGGTTTAGATAGTCTAAAGTGACTACGTGACCTAAGAGGGTAGTATGGATTGAGTGAGTGACGTTAAATGTCTTATGCAGGTACTAAGTCATTATGGCAGGAGCTGAGGGTGATCCGACCGGACCTTTAGGCCGTGGAAACGTAAGGAAGGAGACCCGTGATATGTTACAAGGAATGTTAGAGGTAACCATGAAGGCCATGAATGATCAAAGACAGCAAGGAGAGCAGGCAGCGCCAAGGGTTGGATTGGATCAGTTTTTGAAGTTGAAACATATTGGTTATGATGGTGAGCCGGATGTGTCGAAGGCGAAGAGATGGATTGAAGCCATGGAGAAGATCTTTAGTGTGATGAGGTGTACCGAGGATGAACGAGTTAGGTTCGTGGCTTACAAGTTTTCTGGTGCGGCGAAGCATTGGTGGAGAACTTTAAAGGCAAGTTGTGATGAGGCTCATGTTCCGTATACTTGGGAGAATTCTCTAAGAAAGTTCAAGGAGTATTTTATTCTGAATGTGGATCAAGACAAGAAGGAGATGGAGTTTCTTAACCTGGAGCGGAATTTGATGACAGTGGCTCAGTATGTGGCCAAGTTCACGGAGTTATCGAGATATTGCACTCATTTGGTGGCAACCAAGGAGATAAAGTCCATGAGATTCGTTCGGGGATTGAAGACAGTGATCCGAACGCATTTAGTTTCCCACAAGTTTCAAAATTTTCAAGATGCCGTGGATCGTGCATACCATGTGGAACATGACATTGATGAACATAAGAGGAAGATGGAAGGGGTAAGTACGGGAAGGCAAGGAGGACAAAGTAGACAACAACAACAAGGTCAAGATAATCGGGGAGGTCAAGGATTGACATCACAGTTCTGAGGGCAGCCGCAAGGTCAGTCAAGTTTTAGAAGGCAGAGTTATATTCCGGGGAATGCACCAAAAAAAAATTTGTAATTATTGTCAGAATGAGGGGCATATCGAGGATCATTGTTGGAAGAAACAGGGTAAATGTTTGAATTGCGGGCAGTTAGGGCATTTTTAGAAGGATTGTCCAAAGCCAAGGAAGCAACCATCCGGGAGCGGCGCCGGGACTTCTCAAGGACAGAAGAGGGATGCTTCAGGGAGACCTAAGGTTCAGGGTTGGGTCTTTGTGGTGAATCAACAACAAGCGGCAGATTCCTCCACTGTCATCGGAGGTACTATTTTTATAACAAGTATGAGGGCACGCGCACTTATAGACCCTGGCTCATCTCATTCTTATGTGTCCATGCATTTTGCATCGCAATTGCATGTTTCTGTTGAGTCTATGCCTTATGTGCTAGAAGTATCAACTCCTATGGGAGAGTGTTTGGTAACCGATGAAGTGTTACGTGCCAGTGATGTGCATATTTGTGATCATGTGTTACCTGCTGATTTGGTAGTGTTACCTATGCATGATTTTGATGTTATTTTGGGTATGGATTGGCTAAGCAAATATCATGCTTTAGTCAATTGTCATAAGAAGGTTGTTACCTTTTCAGTCCCGAATATGCCTAAGTTTGTTTTTGAGGCTATTCCTTCGGTGGGGACTATTCGTGTTATTTTGTATGTGAAAGCTAGAAAGTTATTGCTTCGTGGTTGTACCGGATTCTTGGCTAGTGTCATTGATACTACTACAGTGTTGCCTGAATTTAGGGATGTATCGATAGTTAAGGAGTTTTCGGATGTGTTCTCTTCTGAGTATGTGATGCCTCCGGATAGGGAGATAGAGTTTGGGATTGATTTTCTTCCGGGTACAAATCCAATATCTAAGGCACCTTATAGAATGGCCTCAGTTGAATTGAAAGAGTTGAAGGCTCAGTTGCAAGAGTTGCTTGATCGGGGATTCATTCGACCTAGTGTCTCGCCGTGGGGAGCTCCGGTATTATTTGTTAGGAAGAAAGATGGGTCATTGAGATTGTGCATTGATTACCAGTAGTTGAACCAAGTGAGGGTGAAGAAAAAATACCCTTTGCCTCATATTGATGATTTATTTGATCAACTTCAAGGTGCGACAGTCTTTTCGAAGCTTGACTTGAGAAGCGGGTATCATCAGTTGAAGGTTCGTTCGGAGGATGTTTCCAAGACTGCCTTTCATACTCGGTATGGTCATTTTGAATTCCTTGTCATGCCTTTTGGTTTTACAAATGCTCCCGTTGTTTTTATGGATTTGATGAATCGGGTTTTTAAACCCTATCTTGATACTTTTGTTGTCGTGTTTATTGATGATATTTTCATTTATTCTAAATCTCGGGAGGAGCATGAACAACATTTGCGAATGGTTTTGGCGGTGCTCCGAGAGAAGAAGTTGTTTGCCAAGTTTAGTAAGTGTGTGTTTTGGCTTGAGGAGGTTTTTTTCCTAGGCCATGTTGTGTCAAAGAATGGAATTTCAGTTGATCCTTCTAAGATTGAAGTCGTGGTTAGTTGGAAGAGGCCGGAATCAGTCACCGAGATTCGGAGTTTTCTGGGGTTACCCGGGTATTATAGAAGATTCATAAAAGGATTTTCAAAGATTGCTACTCCGTTGACTCAGTTGACTCGGAAGAATATACCTTTTGTGTGGAATGAGAAGTGTCAAGCTAGTTTTGAGGAATTGAAGAAGAGGTTGACTTCAACACCTATCCTTGTTTTGCTAAATGGGAATGATGGGTTGGTTGTTTATTGTGATGCTTCGAAGGAAGGTTTGGGGTGTGTGTTGATGCAAAATGGGAAGGTTATTGCTTATGCCTCGAGGAAGTTGACTTCTTGTGAGCAGAACTACCAGACTCATGATATGGAGCTTGCGGCTATCGTCTTTGCCTTGCACAAATGGAAGCGTTACCTTTACGGAGCGAAGTTTGAGATTTTTCCGGATCATAAAAGCTTGAAGTATCTTTTCTCGCAAAAGGAGTTGAACAATAGGAAACGTCGATGGATGGAAATTTTTAAGGATTATGATTGTACTATTTCCTATCATCCAGGCAAAGCAAATGTGGTGGCGGATGCTATTAGTAGGAAGTCTTATGTCGCTTCATTGATGGTTCGGGAATGGAAGATGTTAGAGGATGCTCGAGATTGGTGTCCCCGAGAGTCGAAGCATGGAGCTATCTTTACGAATATTAGTGCCTTACCAAGCTTGATTCAACAAATAAAAGAGGTTCAAAAGGATGATTTAGAGTTGAAGAAAATCATGGACAAAATCGTGGATGGAAATTTCAAGGAGTTCTCTCTTAGTCCTGATGGAGTGTTGACATTTAGAGGCCGATTGTGTATGCCAAATCTTGATGAGGTGAAGCGCCAAGTTCTTAATGAAGGCCATAAGTCCAAGTATACCATTCACCCCGGGAGTACCAAGATGTATCAAAATTTGAAGCAACATTTTTGGTGGAATAATATGATGAGAGAAATAGCGGATTATGTGTCAAAGTGTTTGACGTGTCAACAAGTTAAAGCGGAACATCAAAGACCCGTCGGGTCGCTTCAGCCGTTAGAGATTTTGGAGTGGAAGTGGGAGCATATAACCATGGATTTTGTTACGTGATTGCCTCGTACTAGTAGAAAGCATGATGCAGTTTGGGTGATCGTGGATAGATTGACGAAGTCCGCTCATTTCCTACCTATTGACATTAGCTATTCGATGGAGAGACTTGCAAAGTTGTATATTCATGAGATAGTAAAGTTGCATGGGGTTTCGGTTAGCATTGTATCAGATCGTGATCCTAGATTTACCTCTAGATTTTGACAGGTGTTACAAAAGGCTTTGGGTTTAGAATTGAGATTTAGCACAGCGTTCCATCCTCAGACGGATGGCCAATCCGAGAGAACAATTCAGATTCTTGAGGATATGATGCGAGCTTGTTCAGTTGACTTCTCGAATTCTTGGGATGTTCATTTGCCTCTTGTTGAGTTTTCTTACAACAATAGCTATCAGTCGAGTATTGAGATGGCCCCTTATGAAGCCTTGTACGGGAGAAAGTGTAGATCTCCGATTTGTTGGGATGAAGTCAGTGAAGCTAAGCTTTGGGGTATTAATATGGTTCGGGATTCAGTTGAGAAAGTCAAGATTATTCGGAACCGATTGATTACGGCCCAAAGTAAACAGAAAAGCTATGCGGATCAGAGGAGAGGAGACCTTGAGTTTCAGAAGGGAGACCTTGTGTTCTTGAGAGTGTCACCCAAAGTGGGGATTAAGAGGTATGTTAAGAAGGGTAAGTTGGCTCCATGATACGTGGGTCTTTTTGAGATTGTGGAAAGGGTTGGAAATCTTGCGTATCGTCTTGATTTGCCTTCATCTCTTGGGAAAATGCATAGTGTGTTCCATGTTTCAATGCTTCGGAAGTATGTGTATGATCCTTCTCATGTGTTGCCGAGGATACCCGAGGATATAGAACCAGATATGTCTTACGTGGAGTAGCTGGTCCAAGTAATTGATACCAAGGTCCAAGAATTGAGAAATAAGAGTATTCCCCTCGTGAGAGTTGTTTGGAGGAACTATGACGTGGAATAATCAACTTGGGCACTCCGGGAAGAGATTGAGCGGAAATACCCTTGGTTATTTGACCTTCTAGGTAAGTAACCTAAAATTCGGGTCAAATTTTTTTTAGAGGGAGTGAATGTCACGACCCTAGTCCTAGGCATAATTGATATATGCTTGAATTGGTAAATATGGTGTGCATTTCATATTATTATATGTTTTACATTTGGTTGGTAGCAATTATGTGTTAGTTAGCATTTTTAATCACTTATATGATATTTTAAATATATTAATAAATTAAATATAATTATTTAATGTCTTATTGAAAATATTAGGAGTGTGTAGTTAAATGATAATATTGGAAAATTTAATGAAATATTTTAGAAATGTCAAGGTGCTTAAGTGTAAGAAGTATAACTTAAAGGATTTAATGGGGGAATTGTTTAATAGGTTGAAGGAGCCTAGGTGTAAATTGTTATGTTTATCCTTATGATTTTAAGAAACTTCATCATTTTAACAAAACCCTTTTCTCAGCTCAAACCCTTGATCCAAAAATTCCAAAACCTATTTTCCTACTTAAAAATCCTCCCTAAATTCTAGAAATATCCAATCGGCGATCCGTTCGTTTCCTTGTGTTCGAGAGAAGAGGGGGGTCATTTCCATCCGATTGAAGTTTCAAGTTTTTAAAATTATTTTCAGGTAAGTTATTATATTTTTCTTGAATTTCATGCTCATTTAATGTTGAAATGGATGTTGTTGTTGTTTAATGATTGCATGGGATTTTGGGATCATTTTCTTGAGTTTGGAAATGGTAAAAATGGTTTTGGCTAACTTGGAAATGGTTTGAGGTCATTTTGGTTGGGATATACTGAAGTTGGGGTTTTGGTAGTGTTGTTTAAGTTGGAAAATTTGGACTTGTAATGTTTCAAGTGAAGTTGCTGAAGTTTCAACTGATGTGCTGAATTTTGCCTAGGGCACGAGTCGTGCCCTCTAGCACGAGTCGTGCCATGCATTCGTGACAGGTCGTGCCTTGGGTTGGACGACTGTATCAGGCTGCATGTTTAAGGGTCACGAGTCGTGCCCTGGCCAGTTTTGCTGAGTTGTTTTCAAAGCAATGTAGGTCTAACTATATAACATATATTTCAACCAATTGAACACTATGATCAAAGTACAATGTATGGACAACAAAAGTATGTCTTTATATACCAATTGTGATAATTGGAAGATGGTTAAATATTTGGTTAAAGTAGGTTGGAACCATTGATTCCAATGAACCTAACTTGTTTAATATCCTTATGTGATTGATGATACATCCTTGAATGGCTATTATAAGTGTGTAGACCTTATGTGTTGCACCTTTTGGATTTGTTTGACATCTTTATGATGTGCTTAATTAGGGTTTCCTACTTTGGAATCCTATGTTGAATTGAATTGGTTCAAGGATGGTTTTGCCTTAGTGCTACTTTTGATTGATACTTGTTATCATTTTGCTATCATTTTGAAATGATATATTGGTATGGTTCCCTACTTTGGAATCATCGGTTATTGTAAGCAAGTATTTAGTATTGTGCTTCTGTTTAAAGTCCAGCTGGTACTTGATTGTTGGGCAGTGTTATGGGATTATAATGGCACCCGAGCCGAGTTTGTTATAATCCATACACTGGGTCCCTTTTTCCCTACCATTGGCCATGGTTTGGGTAGTGAGGTAGCTCCCCTTTTTAGGGTGTAGTCTAGTTGCACATTGGGGTATGACTTTGTGTCATTTCACCCGCTTGTTGATATTGTGATTGGGATTCGGAACCGCTTCTTCAGCTGTTGATGCTGCTCGGATCGTGATATCCTTTTGAGGATGAAACCTTGGCTCAGTATCCTTTTGAGTGTTACATTATTGCACTTATGAGTTATATATATATATATATATATGTCTATATATATATGTGTCTATATATATGTCTATATATATATATGTATATGTATATATGTCTATATATATACTCCCTCCGTCCCACTATACTTGACACTTCTTTCCATTTTGGGTCGTCCCACTTCACTTGACACCTTCCAAAAATAACCTAGTTTTTATATTTTTATATTAGATGGACACCACCACTAATTCTCTCTCTTCATTTTCCACCACTCAATTTATTCAACCAACACTACTATTTACCCCACTCATTCTCTCTCTTCATTTTCTACCACACATTTTCTTTATTTAATTGTTTCTTCTTAGTTCCCGTGCCCACTCCTTGGGTGTCAACTATAGTGGGACGGAGTATATATCTTTCTTTGTGTTGACAAGAATGTGATATATATATATATATATATATATATATATATATATATATATATATATGATGATGAGTTGATGTTATATGCTTTCATAATGTGATTGCATGTCATATTGCTGCATACTCCCTCTGTCCAGTCCGAAAGGGCACTTTTGGTCAACAACAGTTAACTTTGACCCAAACATTAATGCAAATCTAATCATCTTATTGAAATTCTAAAAATTGTTATTCATAAACCATTTAATGATTTATCAATAACAATTTTTAGAATTTCAATATAATGATTAGATTTGCATTAATATTTGGGTCAAAGTTAACTGTTGTTGACCAAAAGTGCACTTTCGGGTGGACGGAGTAAGTATATAATAACTTGTTGAGATTTTTCTCACCCCGTCCTTTTATTGCTTTCTTAGATAGAGCCGAGTCATGGGCTAGAACACGTTGAGCACCGAGAGGGCGCCTAGTTGGGATTGTATTTTGAGAAAGGTAATTTGTAAGGTTACATTATGTAAATGTATAACCTTGGGATAGAATTCCGAGACTTGATATGTTGTCCTTATTTTGCAACTTTTTATGAATTGTAAATATTTTTCATTTTGAAACTATGTTCCTTGGTTTGTAAAGGAGTGTATGTGGGTTGTAAAAGCTTTAAGTTTGGGTTTTCAAGTTAATATTGTTACCTTTAGTTGGAATATTTATAAAAGTTTCTTTACGTTAAACAGGATTTTGAAATTGACAAATTTTAGAAAGGACATTTCGAAAATTTTTCTAAAATAAAGACGTCTTCAGAGCGTGTCCCGGCGTGGGGCCAAGTAGGACTACGATTCGGGGCGCGTCAATGTTGACCGCGGTCTCATGCCAGACTTTTGATTTTCTCACTAGACTCCCGATTAAAATCAAGGCTAGTAAGACAATGGGCCGAACCTACTCTGACACCAAAGTCAGACATATCACCATCACATTAAATAATGGCTCAGGCGCCTATCATGCGCGTAAGACGCTACACCAACTGTCGCCTGCTTCCCACGTCCGTTTCCAATTAAAGACATCCATTTACAGTAATCCTCACTTTATTGTACGAGTCAATCAGGCGCGGACACGTGTCCTAGATCAAAGGACAAACATCTCATTCAGGGCTTACGTCATCAACGACACCCTATATATAATATCCCTTATCCCCAAGGACAAGGTAAGTGTAAAATCACCATTGTAAGCCAAATTGTCTAAACCTTAGCACACAACACACTAACACATTTCAAGTCATATTCTCAGTTATTAAACCCTCAGAGATCTTACTTTCACACTCGAGGGTCTGAGCTGGATTAAACTCTGACTAGGTCTTTAACTGTGCTTCTTATATTTATTGTGTTATAGGTGCAATCATCTCATACAAGCTAGATATCATATTTATTGAGAAATCAAAAATTGTGGCGTAATCAATAACATAGAGTCAAAACTTATGGTGTAGTATATTTCAACATTGCTATTCAATATTTTAATTACCAATTTATGGTTGGAAATGATTAAATTCATTAATTAATTTGGGGGGATTGTGTTCACTATTTTGTTAAAGAAAATCCTTGTTATTAAATAGCTATACTCCCTCAGTCTCATTATATTTGGCATGAGAATTTGTGCATGTCTAAGTTAAATGTAAACATAAATAAGGGTATAATAAAAAAATAATATATAAATTTGTATTGAATTTATAAGTGGTCAAACAAAAAAAGACAAACAAAAATAGAAATGTAGCCAAACATAATGAGACGGAGGGATTACAAGATTTAATTAATTTCCTAACAAATCGTTAAAATCTCAAGTAAATGAATTTTATAATTTCAAACCACAAATTAGTAAAATCAAATACTTTTATATTCCAATACTAAAAGAACTCAATAAATTTATACCACTTCATGAAAAAAAAAAAAAAAAAGAGAAATTTTAATAGCAGGAATAAAGAACATAGACCTGGCTTTCCAAAAAAATTGGAGTCTCACCTCAACAAGTAGCATAGATGTTGAAAAGTTTTTACACCCCTAAAAATACAACTGCCCGCATTATGTGCAGATCGTTTAAAAAAGCAATAGTCTATCACTGAAATTAGAGAAGGAATTTTCTTCTACAAACTACACATTTTTCTTATTTAACTTAACGTTCTCATTATTAATTATATACTCCCTCTAAAATAAAATACTCCCTCCGTCTCACTTCAAGTGTCACTTTTTATCCAAAATGGCATCCCGTTTAAAGTGTCATCTTTCCTAAAAAGGAAATATTTTATTAATATTCTATTATCTCATCCACTATTCCCTCCACTAATTCTCTCTCCTCTACACTCACAATACTTTTTAAATTCACTATTTCCTCCACTAATTCTCTCTCCTATTTTTAAATTACACTCACAACATTTTTTTTTCCCGCACTTTTCCTTAATTTGCGTGCCACCCCTAAAAGGGTGATACTCTTGATGGGACGGAGGGAGTATAAATATTTTATTATTTATTTGACCACATATATATCGTACTATCAATTCAATTATTATTTCTTACTCTACTTTTTCTTTCTTATCTCACTTTTCATTTTCACAATACCTACATCACTATAATTTTTCTTAATTTTTGTGTAAATAGTAAATAAAAAATTACTCCCTCCGTCCCAGACCAAGAGTCCTACTTTCCTTTTTGGTCCGTCCCAGACCAAGAGTCTCTTTCCTTAAATGGAAAGTTTTTCATATATTTATACCCTTATTATCTCCATTTATTTTACAAAAAAAATCATTACTATTCCTCCCACTCATTCTCTCTCCTATTAAATATTTTTAGAGCAAGTTTTGGGAGAACTCAGTTTCTCCATAAATTATAAAAAGTCTAATTTTTTTCAACTTGCAAATATTTGACGAATATAGGAACAGTTTAAAAAAACAGGACTTTTTATAACTTAGGGAGAAACTAGTTTCCCCCAAAATATTGTGATATTTTTAACTTTTACATTCTCTCTCCTATTCCCTACCACACATTTAACTTTTATATTCTCTCTCCTATTTCCTACCACACATTTAACTTTTATATTCTCTCTCCTAAAATTTTCTACCCACTTTAAAAAAAATTCTTAAGAACCGTGAAATTCTCCCCGAGGACCCTTGGCCTGGGACGGAGGGAGTATAATAGAATGAAGAGAATATTTTTTTTTTTTTTTTTTTTTTAGCAATTTCAAATGAGATGGCAGATTATTTCATAATAATCTGCTCACTTTAAACGAAGACAATTGCGGGATTGTCTTTTAAGGTAAGTCAATGTCACATGAAGGGTCGGCTGATAATTTAAAACTGAAAATGTCTGTGAAGGAGGAAGGGACGGGTGGGCAAAGATCAGGTGAGAGAGTTGAGAGTGACCGCAAATCTTGACCGCACTAACAAATTTGTCGTTTCGACACGTGGATATTGGTTGGTCCGTTGACGTAGGATTGTGTCCCACACGTAGTTGGTTTGGTGCTTATGCAATTAATCAAATGACTGCTAAAGTTAATAGTGAAAGAGAGAGTCTCCTGTGAGAACAATAAGACCCGTCTCATGGATGAGACGGGTCAAAATAACCCAAAGCTCAGACCCATGACCCAAACAGTAAATCAAAGAAGCAAAAGGGTCACGTACAGTGCCCCATCCCACCATCTACATGTACCGCCTTACATGGAAATGGAAAATTACTATGAGTACTTTCTCTTTCTAGTTTTTTATTATTTCTTTTCTTTTTGCTTTTTTTTTTATTATTTTTATTCTTTTTATTATTTTTTTCTTTTTATTATTTTTTTCTTTTTGCTTTTTTTTATTATTTTTTCTTTATGCTTTTTTTATTATTTTTTTTTATTATGTACTAGGATTTGTTATTTTTTTTTATTATTATTTTTTTCTTTTTGCTTTTTTTTTTTTAGTTTTTATATTATTTTTTCGACTATTCAGTGGTTTAAAAAAAGTAATATTACTTATAGCAATACCAATTATTACTTAAACAAATGAGAAGTATTACTCAAAATTAAAACAGTTCCTAACATTATTATTAGTTAAAAAAAAATAACACTATTACTTCACAAGTGTAGTACTATTACTTATAGCAATACCAACTATTACTTAAACAAATGAGAAGTATTACTTAAACAAATGAGAAGTATTACTTTATATGAATACAAATACAAACTATTACTTTATATGAATACAATTATTACATTATGTTATAGTAACTATTACTTTTCACAAATACAAACTATTACTTTATATGAATACAATTATTACATTATGTTATAGTAACTATTACTTTTCATACAAATACAAACTATTACTTTATATGAATACAATTATTACATTATGTTATAGTAACTATTACTTTTTACAAACCGAAAAAAAAAAACAAAATTTTAAAATTTTAAAAAAAATCACCATTACTTTTCTGTATATATGTATTACTTTATATGAATACAAACTATTACTTTATATGAATACAATTATTACATTATGTTATAGTAACTATTACTTTTCACAAATACAAACTATTACTTTATATGAATACAATTATTACATTATGTTATAGTAACTATTACTTTTCACAAATCGAAAAAAAAAAAACAAAATTTAAAAAAAAAAAAATTTTTTTGGGCACAACACAACTATCTCACTACTTTCTCTCTCTCTAAGGCAGCCTCTCTCTCTCTCTCTCTCTCTCTCTCTCTCTCTCTCTCTCTAAACGCCAATGGCGTTTACCTAGCTCCCTCTTTCTAAATCGCCAATGGCGTCCTCACCAACTCTCACTTCCTAATCATCTTCCTCTAGCTCCCCAAAAACCAACGACCTTCCTCACCAATTCTTTCCCAATCGATTCTCAACAGAGATCTCACCATGGCCGGCTCCCTAGATCGTCTTCCTCAAAGCTCTCCCTCTCTAATGGCGTCCTAAGCACCCTCTCTCCCTCAATCACCAGCTGAATCGAAGTGAGGAATTGATTGAGATTGATAGGGAGGTTGCCGGAAAATAGGTTTTGGACAGGGGGGTCTCGTCGTTCGGTTTGGAGAGAGGGAGCTCAGTTGTTGTTCGATTGAAGGGGGAATTGGGTGCGGTTTTGGTTTGGGTGAGGTCGCCGATTGATTGGGGGTGTGAGGGAGAGGTTTAATGGTGGGTTTGGCCGGAGAAGAGATTGGGGAGGGGATCCTGTTATTGCGTTGCGCATAGAGAGAGAGACGGTTATTGCGTATAGAGAGAGAGACGGGTATTCTTGGGGCGGGTTGGGGCGGGTTTTGGTCATGAATCCGACCCGTCTCATGGATGAGACGGGTAGTGATGTTCTCACATGAGTTTTTGTCATAGTGAAATTTGAATTTTGTTTCACATGGACGAATTAATAAGACAAGGAAAGAAACGGTAGAGTATTGTTCTTGTATTTAGCGTTCACTTGAAAAAAATAATTTTAATTTTAAAATGAGCATTAAGTTTTCAATTAATATTTTTGTTTGGAAGGTACCAAATTATGTGAATAGTCATCTTCTCAGTTATTGTCGAACAAGATCGGCTCTAAGGCAATGCAAGTGATGCTATTGAATTGGGCCTCCAAATCTATAGTATACTCCCTCCGTTTCATCAATATTGATATCAAATTTCTGAACACGGGAATTAAGAAAAAGTAAGTGAAAGAAAAAGTGAAAGAAAATGTTGTGAGTATGAAGAATTAAATAGGAGAGAGAATGAGTGGGAAGAATAGTTAGGAGAGAGAATGTTGTGAATGTAAAAGTTAATAAGGAGAGAGAATGAGTGAGATAAATAGTGAAGATTCATTTGCCATTTTGGACAGTATCAGTTTTAGTAGGACGGATCAAAAAGAAAATAAGTATCAGTTTTGGTGGGACGGAGGGAGTAAATGAGAGAAGGGCAATGAACAGTTATTTGAACAGTTTCAATGGCCGAAATTCTCATTTTGCCCTCACTATTTTGTCCCTTTCCCATTTTGCCCTTAAAAAAAATTTAATTAAAAAAATATTTAACAAAAAAAAAATTTTTTAAAAAAAATCACGTGACCTTGAACACGAGCATGTACTAGTATACTAATAATTAGAGCCACATTTTACAGTAAATGTGCTAAACTTTTCCGGTGGTTAAATTTCTACAACTCAGCCACCAAAGTTCTATTCCCGATTTCTTTTCCTTATATTTTTCTTCTCCATTTTACATTTCTTTCTCTATTCTTCTAACCAGTGGGTAGCCCGCACGCGAAATTAATTTGCCAATTTTTTTATATTCTGCTTATCATATGTTTTTATTTGATAAAGTAGCACACTTTTTTTTGGTGATTTAAATCAATTTTATAGCAATCAAAATATTTACATTTATAAATTTAGGAGAATTTTTTTATTTTAACTTTTGTTTTATGTAATTTGTACTTATTATAACAATTGAAATTGGAATAATAATGATGAATTATTATTGTTATTAGTTAACTTCTAATTTTATAGATGATTGAATTAATAATATTAGATATATTTGATAATTAATGATTTTACACTACATAAATACACATATTATGATTAGGAAATATAATTAGCGAAAATCATTATGCGAATCTAATGTATTAGTAGAACAATATTTTTATTATGTTTTTAAAAACAATTTTTTTTCAAGTTATGATTAACTAATATAGTAATCATCATCTTAAATTGAAAGTTATATGTGAATATTGATCTAATATACTCCCTCCGTTTCAAGATAAGCTTCTCACTTTTGGCTTTGCACGCAAATTAAGAAAATGGGTGGGAAGAAAAAATATTGTGAGTGTAATTTGAAAATAGGAGAGAGAATGAGTGGAGGAAATAGTAAATTATAATGGTGTTGTGAGTATTAAAATAATGTAGAAGAGAGAATGAGTAGAGAAAATAGTAAAGATTCTTTGCCAAAAAAGGAAAGTGAAAGCTTTTAACGGGACACCCAAAATGGCAAAATGGAAAGCTTCTACTGGTACGGAGGGAGTATTAAGTTTAGCATCTAATACTTACTAAATACTAACTAAATACTAAGTATATTAACCATTAAATTAAACATTAACAGTTACCCTATTTATAGTAACTATTATTAGTAACTAATATTGAAATACTATCTAAAATATTTAAATATATTCAAAATTAATGTTTCTAATTATATTTCACTATAATGATATATATTTCTTAAGTAGTAAGTTTAATAGTCACCATAGTATATAGTAATTGTTATATTTAACTAATAATATTATCTTATATTATACTAAATAATAATAATTACCCTATATAATTACTATTATAATTAACTAATACTATTAATAATAATAGTTAATGTATATAGTCACTATTATAATTAACTAATTATATTAATAGTAATAGTTAATCTATATAATAACTATTATAATTAACTAATAATATTAATATTGATAGTTAACCTATATAGTAGTTATTATGATTAAATAATACTATTAATATTAATGTTAATATATATATAGTAACTATTCTAATTAATTAATAATATTAATAGTAATGTTAACTTATATAGTAACTATTATAATTAACTAATAATTTTATATTAGTAATAATTAATATATATTAATTATTATAATTAACTAATACTATTAATAGTAATAGCTAACTGATGCTGCAAAAAATGAGCGGTACCGGGGGTACCTGATCAGTTGGGAACGCGGGGTTGGATTCCTGGACGAACGACGAACGGATCTGCAAAACAAACACCATACCCTCTGGCGTGAGAATAAGCATCTGTATATGGAGATGATATAAATCGAGAGGGAAGGTGTATTATAGTATTGAGAGGGTGTTTGAATGTACCTTTTTTGGGGTGAGATTACTCCTTATAAATGATGAGGATGAAAGTAGTGAGGGGATAATCACCACTTATTTTCTCCAAGATTTTAGGGATCTTATCCCTTGATTTTTGACCATCAATTAATGGATTGGCATAACTGATCATTAGTCGTTAATATGCATAATACTCCTGATAATTGTGTTAGGTCAGTTCAGTTGTGAAGACTGGATTTGCCCATTCAATAATATTGTCTTTGTAATGTCCAAAATGTTGGGCTTTATTCGTTGGGCTTGACCCGTCACTTTTATTCCGTTCATTAACATATATAGTAACTATTATAGTTAACTAATACAGTTAATAGTAATAGTTAACTTATACTCCCTCCGTCCCATTTCATACTTCACCCTTTTGAGCATGCACACAAATTAAGAAAAAAGGTAAGTAGAAAAAGTGTTGTGAGTATAAAAGTAAAATAGGAGAGAGAATGAGTGGAGGGAATAGTAAATTTGAAAAGTATTGTGAGTATAAAAGTGAAATAGGAGAGAGAATTAGTGGGTGAAATAGTAAAGATTCTTTGCCATTTTAGAAAAGGTAAAGCTTTTAACGGGACACCCATTTTAGCAAAAGATAAAGCTTCAAATGGGACGGAAGGATTATATAATTTAATAACTATTATAGTTAACTAATACTATTAATACTAATAGTTAACCTATATAATAATAATAATTATTATTAACTAATAGTATTAGCTAATAAGAAAAATATCAAAAGTCATACTGTATATATTTTGGGATATTAATGAGGTGGCTTCTCCATAAGTAAGATTCTATCAAGATATGTATACATGGTAATTTCATATCCCTACTCATCAACTTTAATATATACTCCCTTCGTCTCGAATTTAGGTGCACATTTTGATTTTTGCACGTAAATTAAGAAAGTGAATAATGGAGAAAGTGTTGTGAGTGTAAAAATAAAATAAGAGAGAAAATGAGTGGAGGGAATAGTAAATTATAATGGTGTTGTGAGTATTAAAATAATATAGGAGAGAGAATGAGTGGAAAGAATAGTAAAGATTCCTTTCCATTTTAAAAAATGTGCACGTATGTTTGAAACGCCAAAAATGGCAAAATGTGCACGTAGATGTGGGACGGAGAGAGTATATATATACTCCCTCCGTCCCACTATACTTGACACTTCTTTCCATTTTGGGTCGTCCCACTATACTTGACACCTTCCAAAAATAACCAAGTTTTTATATTTTTATATTCACTCTACCCCACCACTCATTCTCTCTCTTCATTTTTCATCACTCAATTTATTCAACCAACACTACTATTTACCCCACTCATTCTCTCTCTTCATTTTCTACCACACATTTTCTTTATTTAATTGTTTCTTCTTAGTTCCCATGCCCACCCCTTGGGTGTCAACTATAGTGGGACGGAGGGAGTATATATATATATATATATATATATATATATATATATATATACACACTAGTAAAAGCCCGTGTCCAAGGACACGTGTTTTTTTTTTTAATAATTTTTTTTTAAGGGTAAAATGAGAAATTTGGCTTATGAAACTGTTCATTGTACTGTTCATGGCGGGGTTGCCATTTATATATATATATATATATATATATATATATATATATATGGCATTTGTTCCACCACAAAAGGCTTTTTTGGATTATTTTTGTTTAAATATAATTTGCAATTATCCTTATAATTGTAATTTTGAAATTATCATTAAAAATTTATTGCAATATTTCTTTAAATTACTTATAATTAACTAAAATAAATTATTTACAATTACCATTTTCAATTCTATTGATCATCTACTATTGGGACAAAAAAAATGAGTGCCCATCGCCAAAATTTTGGCCTAGTCCCCATTTACCACGGAACCGGCCCTGTTGTAGTCGATACATTCCTTTGCTTCTTGAAAAAAAAATTAGTCAGTAACCCGTCGATACTCGACGGGCATAATGAATCTAATAATTAAATATTATAAAAACAACATGGTGAAATTATATCCATGTGACTCAACCTGAAAATATTCAACATAAGATTTTTAATATTCTTAGTAATAAAAATATTATACACATTTTGTCCCAAAGTAAGTAAGGTTTCTATTTCGTCATTTTTTGCGTTCATCCTAGAGTAAAGTTTATAAAATGGAAAATAATGACATTTTTTGCCCTTATCATGCTTATAATTACAAAAAATCACAACATAACGTACATACTTCGTATTTCAATTAACTTGAATCATAAATAGTGTTTTTGATATTAAGTCTTCAAGCCACTCAAACTGTGTGCCCACTTTTTTTCTTAATAAGCGTGCAATATGACTGCAACATTCTTATTCCAAAATGAAAGAAGTATCACTTTAAATATTAAAATATACAAATTATACCAAAAGCTAATTTACACTTTAATGGATGCACATAGTAGAGATAAATTTTGTATCACATAAACAAATATAGATTCAGAATTACCTCACAAAATATGATTCACTAAACATAAAAGTGTTACTTATTCATGAATTGAGGTTTTTTTAACGTGATTATATCTTTTAGTAGTATATAAAAAACTAAATGCCTAGATTACATTGTTTAATATAATAATATTTATATCCCGAAATGAATGACCAAAATATTTTAAATTTATCGTTAATCAAGAAAAAATTAGAAAAATAATTTAGTTTTTCGTTTTGGGACGGAGTATACTTTTTCTAAAAAGAGACCTTGACAACGATGTAATGCTTAGGATCATATTTGATCAGTTTCATAAAAAAAAAGGATCATGTTTGATCAACACACAGAAAAAAGAATCAAGATAATTACCTAAGTTAAAAATCACAACAAAAAATATTCTTAAAAACTATAATTGAGATGATCAAATTAAATAATACTAAGAGAATGATAGAATCGATTTAAATCTGTCCGTGGAGGTTTAGCTTTCAATGACCATAATGCGGAGAATGAAAAATTAGGATAATGAAGTTAGCTTTGTTGGATTTTGGTTGCTTGTCTTCTTTACGAGATCATGCTCGGTGCGGACTTAACAACAGTTTCTTTATCATCACCAAGTATCACTTAGTACACTTGATAGGAATTAGGAAATCATAAATACTCGTATCTTTTTGGTTGAGTATTTTATTAATCAAGCATTAAACAATCAAGAAGGCAGGCTCAAATGGCATACAAACCGAGTTAATATGCATTAGAAATTGGTTATAGCATCTAACAAACCAATACTCCCTCCGTCCCGGACCTATGTGCCTAGTTTGACTTTTCACGTAAATTAAGGAGAGAGTATTATATTAAAAGTGTTGTGAGTGTGGAAATAAAATAGGAGAGATAATGAGTGGAGGAAATAGTAAATTATAATGGTGTTGTGAGTATTAAAATAATGTAGGAGAGAGAATGAGTGGAGGGAATAGTAAAGATTCCTTTCCATTTTAGGAAATGTGCACGTAGATTTGGGACGCCCAAAATGGAAAGTGTGCACGTAGGTATAGGACGGAGGGAGTATACATTAAGGTTAGTAAACAACATTAAATGTTAGTAAAGCACTGATATTTCTATCCTAAGAATAATAGCTCGTTAGAAATTGAAATATCATTTAATTATTAATCACTATTGGAACTATGCCGCACAAATTTAATTTGAAAAAAAAAATGGATTTGAGAGAAAAAAGAAAGACAAACTTGGAAGAGGCAGATGCGCGAAAACGTATTCAAAAGAATGAAGAGTAGGTCTGCTGAGAAACGCGTTTCTCCATAACTATGGAGAAACGCGTTTTTAATAGCCAGAAGCTATACGTTTGATAACCAGAAAAAAATTTCTGGATATCAGTCTCAAAGGGTTTTGGATATCCAGAAGCTTTGGAACAGATATCCAGAAGCCTTTGGGCGGATATCCAGAAAAAATAGATTTGAAGCCAAATCCAAGGCCAAGACCAGAAATTGATTATTGAAGGTTTCTGGATATCCAGAAACCTTCAAATGTATATCCAGAAACCATCAAATGAATATCCAGAAACATTTTGAAAGTTTCTGGATATTCATTTTGAAGGTTTCTGAATATCCAGAAACCATCAAATGAATATCCAGAAACATTTTGAAAGTTTCTGGATATCATTTTGAAGGTTTCTGGATATCACTTTCATAAGCTTCTGGATATCCTTTCAAAGGGTTCTGGATATCCAGAACCTTTGAGACTGATATCCAGAAGTAACCATGGGACAAGGTCATGGACAATACAAAAAGTTTCTGGATATCCTTTCAAAAGGTTCTGGATACCCGTAACCCGTTTCTCCATAACTTATGGAGAAACGCGTTTCTCCCTAGATTTTACGAAGAATGAAAGATACAAATGAATGATAGTGATTTCTGGTTATAAAAAGAGATTAAGTTCTAGGACTATTACTTTCAAAAGACTTTCATTAGATGACAATTTTCAAACTTTAAATTTAAACTAATAAAATATACTGATTTGATAAGCTGAAAATAATAAATATAATCTGATAATATGATTTGGGAATCTTACTTAAAAAGACTTACAAAGATGATAATTTTAAAATTTTAAATTTAAACTAATAAAATATACTAATATGATAATCTAATATGGGGATAATGGATAATGATACTTCCTCTATCTCTAATTGAATAACCATTATTGTCTCAAAATAAATGTTCTTTAAAATTTTTTGATTTAATTTTTTTTTCATAATTCATTATATTTTTACAAATCTAAAATTTTGAAAATGAATTACAAGAATGTTTATTATTTTTTCTATATTAAAATTAAATTTTTTAAAATGATTCTTAAATTTTGAAAAAAAAATCATTCATTTTAGGATGAAGAGAATAATACAATTTAAACAAATTAAATTTAATCCAATAAAATAAACTAATCTAATAATCTAAAATCTAATGTGGGAGATAATGATAAGAGAAATCAGTGCATGCTCCAAGACAATGTTTCTACTTTCTACCACCATCACATTTTTTCGGATGAAGTAGTTGAACCGCTGTAGTTTGAATTTATTACATTTAAAAATATTTTGTTTGGATTTAAAAGCTAAAATTTGTGTTTAAATCAAAATCTAAAATAAAATTCTTCATTGAATGTGACACATGGCGGCTAATAATTGGTGAACATAGAGCTAACTTGAAATTTCACGTGGCAAGCTGTATGGTCTTGAAATGTTTCTGCTTTTATATATTAATATATTATATACTCCCTCCTTCCCATGATAATATATAAACTTTCCTTTTTGGATGTCCCACAATAATATATAACTTTCCTAAAATGAAAAGGAATCTTTACTATTCCCTCCACTCATTCTCTCTCCTACATTATTTTAATACTCACATCACAATTATAATTTACTATTTTCTCCACTCATTCTCTCTTCTATTTTATTTTCACACTCACAACACTTTCAATATAATAATTCCTCCTTAATTCTTGTGAAAAACTCAAAAATCTATAAATATATGGGACGAAGGGAGTAGATGGTAAAGGAAAAAAATGTTTGATACCAATTTCATTAAGCTTTAGTGGTCGCGAACAATTTGGGTTAAAATGTCCAATTGATGTTCTCTAGTTAGTGCGATGGGGAAAAAATAAAATAAAATAAAATTCATTTGCAATTAAGAAAATACACAAATTAAATTGTTGGAGTTGGCATTGGGCCTTTTATTTTGATCCAAATACCATGTGGTTAGGGTTTCTATCAAAAACTCAAGCAGGCTAGCCCATAGGTTACAACGCTTGTGCTGACTTACAGCCCAGATATAGGATAGATTTCCAAGTAGAGTAGGCTAGCCCATAGGCTATCATACTTGCAATGTTTAACAACAGGTATACTTTATCCTCAATTAGGTTCATGCTTTCTTTGCCAAAATGGAAGGATTGGGAGTGTATGCAATCTGACTGTATGATAATCAAATTGTAATGTAATTTAATTTGGGGAAAAATATCAAAAATCCTTTCTGAAAAATTGTTGTATCCAAAAAGTCTAAAAATAATTATTCTATCTAAAATGTCACAAAATTCAATTTTCAAAATCAAAAAGTTTAAAAATTAATTATTTAATAAATGTCGTTATGTTTGAAACTTTTATAAAGATGAATATTTGTTTTCTAAGAATAGTGAGTTGTCACCTGCGCTTTTAACTCTTAGAATTTAAAGTTTATTATATTTAGAAATAATAAAAACATAATAATTAAAAAATATTATTATAAAAAGTAATAATAATAAGATGAATTCAAATAGAAAAGCAATTACATTATCTTATTAAATTTAATAGTTATAAATTGTAATTAATTAAAAAATATAATTATAGTAATCATGAATTATTTTCCATATATCATCACTATCAACATTATTTTAAATTATTACTTTAATTTTTTTACAATTATATTAATAATAATAGTAATATAATTACTTGTAAATTATTATTACTATTATTGTTCAAGATGGATAAATTTTATCTTTATAAAACTCATAATCGAAAAGAAAATCAAGTTTTCATCATTTTAAATTCTTAAATTAATGAAATCAGTTAAAATCGTTAAAATTTGGACTTTTTGATATTGAAAATCTAATTTCAGGGTTTTTTGATAGAATAATTATTTGTGAGGTTTTTTGGATATGAAATTTTTTAAAGGGACTTTTTGGTATTTTTCCCTTTATTTTATTAAAAAAATTTAAGTTGTGTTATGTTATTATAAATTGTAACTTATGTAACAACAGATGTAATCATTTTTATGTTTCTCCAATAAAACAGAACACATGTACTATAACTATAAGATATAAGTTTGTCTTACGAAAAACGTGTTTTTTCTATTAAGTAGAAAAAACGTCATTTTGAACAATGCCTAGATCGGGCTGAGCTGGATCGGTGACTTTTTTGTAAATAACTGACACTTTTTTTAAAATGTGGTGATATTTTTATAAATAAATGAAACATCGCCCGCACTGCACTAGGAGTGGCAACATTAGTTAGAAAGAGTGTAATCACATGTGTCTGTCACTTAAAAACACTAATGCTGGCAGTAGCGGTATAGCCAACATTAGTTAGAAGGAGTGGAATCACATGTATCTGGCACTCAAAAACACTAACACTGACTTTAAACTGGTATAGTCAGCACTGGTTACAAGAATTGCCAGTTTATATATTTTACTATTAACAATTATTAAGTTATTGGGCTCGTAAGTGGAAACTAAGATAACTTTTGACTCGTCATGAACCACGAAACGCACAACATAATAAATCGAAGGGAATTTTGAAACCTACAAAAGTCATTTGTCTTCGGACACATGTTACAGGGTTTATAAAGTGAAAAAGACGTCATTTACACTCTTAAACGGACCTTTGAAGTTTTTGTAAATTTTGTTATTAAGTGTAAAAGCACGTGTTTTGATGAGTATCGGTACATGTGTACAAGATTGCCGGCACATGTATGAAAAAATGTTATTTTTTGTTAATAGTGTCAGTATCAGAGTTAACGACAATGTCACCGTGCATGTTTTTTGTGAAGTACTAGTTAATTACTAAAATATCATCGCGCATGATTTAAAAATATGTTTTTCCTAACTTTATAAAAAACACATTTTTTCCAAGATCATGTGATAATATATTAACTCACTTATGATAAAATTCAAACAGGCCCGGTCCCCAAATGGATGCTTAGACCTAGGACTGTTACACGAAACGAGCCAACTTGAACTCGGCTCGTAAAAAGCTCGAGTTCGAGTGGGCTCGAGGTGAATTCGAGCTCGAGCTCGAATCAATTTTCAAGTTCGTTTTTTTTTAGCCGGCTCGTGTTTGGTTCATATGTTCGACGAGCTCTGACCGAGATCGACTCGTTTGAGATCGGCTCGTTAAGCTTGTTAAAAGCTCGAATGAATTTTGTCCGCGAATGACTCGTGATCGAGCTCTGCTCGTTAAGCTCGTTAAAAGCTCGAATGAATTTTGTCTGCGAATGACTCGTGATCGAGCTCGGCTTGATAAGCTCATTAACATGTGATTTAATTCTTTGGGCTCAGCTCGACTCGAACTCGACTCGTTAAACTCGAATCAATAATTACATTTGTAATAAATATACATATAACACATGTAAATATACATATAATACATGTATAATATAATTAATTTAATTTTCTTATATTGTAAACAAATCATAATTAAAAATATTTGTATTTTCAAAATGAATTAAGTCATATAGATTGTACAATAAATAAAATTAATTTAAAAATTAAGTGCTTTCATAATGAAATCATATAGAGATTGTATTATGTATATACAATAGACATTTTTTTAAAATAAATAAATAAATATTTTCAAATGCACATATATTTGCCTAATATAATAATCTTTTAAACAAAATAATTAACATACTTGATATATATCATTGTACTTAGATGCATAGATACATGCATACACCTATGTGTGTATATATACACATAGTCACACAGATATATATACATATATGTGTATGTATATGTATATGTATATGTATATATATGTGTATCAATGTATGCATAGATACATGCATACACATATGTGTGTATATATATAAATATGTATTTATATAAAAACATATATATATATATATATATATATATATATATATATATATATATATATATATATATATATATATATATATATAAACACATATCTATATATACATATATACATATACTCCTACATGTATATGCATAAATGCATACATACATACATACATATATATATATATATATATATATATATATATATATATATATATATATATATATATATATATATATATATATATATACTCTCTCCGTCCCACTATACTTGACACTTCTTTCCATTTTGGGCCGTCCCACTATACTTGACACCTTTCAAAAATAATCAAGTTTTTATATTTTTATATTCACTCTACCCCACCACTCATTCTCTCTCTTCATTTTCCACCACTCAATTTATTCAACCAATACTACTATTTACCCCACTCATTCTCTCTCTTCATTTTCTACCACACATTTTTTTTATTTTATTCTTTTTTCTTAGTTTTTGAACCCACCCCCTGGGTGTCAACTATAGTGGGAGGAGGGAGTATATATATATATATATATATATATATATATATATATATGTGTGTGTGTGTGTGTGTGTGTGTGTGTATGTGTATGTGTGTATAATATATATATATATATATATATATATATATATATATATATATATATATATATATATATATATATATATATATATATATATATATATATATATATACATATATACATGTATTTATATAATCATATTAATGCAGTCGAAGAGTTCGCGATCGAGTTTTTAGAGGAGTTTAACCGTAAAGGGCGTAACTTTTGATTCCGGAGGAGTTACGGGACGCACAGCATATCAAAACGACCGTCTTTTCAAGAGTAATAAAATGAACATGCTGTAAAAGCCCAAATTCCGCTTCTAAGGCCTTCAAACGGCCTTCTGAAGTTTTATCAGTTTTTTTGGACTTTTTCGTACTTTTACTGTTTTAGGGTTTATTTCGGATTAAGGTTTCTGGAGACATTTAAATATTTTGTTTTAGGATTTCAAAGGCAGTTTTGGCCATTTTTAATAAATATTGGTTTGTTTTGCTTCCAACTCTTAGTATTTTGAGAACTTTAATCAGAAAATAAAATTCATTTAGGACAAAGAAGTAATGAAAGAGTATATCCCTTTGATTTTCTTAATTTTTAATTTATCACCTTAAAGTGATACTTTATTTTTTAATGCCACACACACACACACATACACACACACACACACACACACACACATATATATATATATATATATATATATATATATATATATATATATATATATATATATATATATATATATATATATATATATATATATGCTTACAAATTATAACAATCAATCACATATTAAAAATATAATATGCCACTTAACACTTTAACCAACTTTGTCTAATGTCTTTGACCACTTAATTATTTTAGTATTTGTTTCTTGAAGAATTCAAAAAGTCATTCTAATTCTTTCTTTTCTAGAGTTTCACACGAGAGGTTTCCGATCGCCGTCTCTCAAATCTCACCCTTTCTACCTTTATGTTTTCGATCTGTTTGCTCTCCGGTAGCAGCAGCAGTAGCACAGTTGGTCTGTAGTTTTTTCTCTAGCAGCATTGACTTCGAAAAGGTGAGTAGGTGACAAAGGTGAGCCTTCTCTCTTTGTTGTATTTCATCTTTTTTTTTTTGTTAGAATAAGTTCATAATCATGTTTTCAAAAAATAAGTCCAAGCTTGAGCTCGGCTCGTTAATACTCGAGTTCAAGCAGCTCGCGAACAGCTCGCGAAAAGCTTGAAACTCAATTCGATCCTAGCTCGAACGGTCACACTGGGATCGAGCTCAACCTCGAGAAAAGCTCAAGCTCGAGCTCAAAACTTCAAAGCTTGACTCGGCTCGACTCGTTTACAGCCCTACTTAGACCATTCACACTTCATTTTGTTTTAATGAAAAATTATGAAAAACTTTTTATCATCGTAGAGATCTTCTAAGAGCTCCTTGCTGAGAGTTGCTATAGTCTATAGGAAGGGCTATTTTTTAAAAAAAATAAAAATTAAATGGTTCTCCAATTCCTAAGGCCTAAGCCAAACAATTGTTATATGACTTGTGAGAAACAAAAAAATTGATTTTTTTTAGTATAGTGAAACATATTAGGAATATAATATTGTCATAATATTATCTATAGTATAAATGGAAGGGGTGTTTTGAACAGTAGTATGAACAGTGCCACGTGTCGAAATTTCCATTTTGCCCTCACTAATTTGTCCCTTTTTCATTTTGTCCTTAAAAAAAATTAATTAAAAAAAAATTAAAAAAAAAATTAAAAAAAAATTATGTGGCCTTGGACACGGGCATGTGCTAGTATTTTATATTATCAAGTATATATTGATTGTATTAGAATAGGACTCTAAATATTCTAATGTATTATTTTGAATAGGTACTCAATCTTTGTATTAGAATATGATTATAACTCTTTGTAAACTCTATAAGTATGTACCTCTAGTATCATAATAAAATTGAGTCTTTCATATTATTCTTCTCTACCTTGTATGATTGATGATGGAGAAAATATTCCTCTTATTAAAAATACCTAGCAAGTGTACTAGCTACCGTTGTAATAGTATGCACAAGCAAGGGTCGAATCCACATAAATTTGTGTGTTGAACAAATTGATTTAATTAGTGTGAAAAGAAACAAAGGAGGTTTGGTTTTGATTTGATTGATTAAACTAATATTGAAAAGCAAATAAATTAAGCTAATTAAAATAAAGCAAAGATTGAATTCAAGATTGACAACGGGATTCACGGAATGGGTTTCACAATACATTCACTTTATGCTATTTTATTACTTAAAGAAGACATCAATTTCATTCTAGGATTCATTCACAAAATCATGAGTTGGAACGGTTTGGTGTGCGATTTGCAACTCAAATATTCTCTTTTTATTATACTTCCAGTTACGTTTAATATAATAATCCAAGAAAGCCTTAAGATCGAAAGAATATTTGAACCTAAACCAATTGATTTCAGTTACGTCCTCAATTAGGTCTAAGTAGTAAAATAATGGTCATGTATCTATGCCCGAGTTACCGTAGCAATGGATACCCACAAATTCTAGGGCCAAAAGTATCTTAACATAAATCTGAAACCCTAGAACGAATTAAAACTATTTTACCACTCTAGAAAGAAATTGAATTAAGAATGAAAAGCTATAGCATAAAGATCGTGTAATGTTAATAACCAATCCGCAAATCTACTCATAATAAAAATTACAAAATTAAAAGAAAGAAACAAAATCTGGAAAAATCGTAATAAAAAGAAACAATGGTGTTGTTCTTATTTTCCTGGGAATAGTGTTCTGTTCCTCCCCTTTGTCTAAAAACAATTACTGCATTTATAGAAACCTAGGTCAACAATCATGAAAGGCCAAACCAAATTAGGCCCAAATCGCCAGGCCAATTCGCCCACTCGTGCACACGAGTCGTGGCAACTGTGCCAACTTGTTCTGATAGCCAACCATGTCAACAACTTCTTCCTCGGCAGCTGCTGGTGATTTCTGGCCGGCCTTGCTTCACCCTTGGCCCCATTTGCCTAGGCCAACCTTGTGATGTTGGCCCTTGTTTTGCCAGCGGCTCCAGCTTCCTCGGCCATGCAATTTCCTTTGGCTAGCCTTGGACCATTTTAGATCCGTCTCACGCTAATTGTACAGTCGCACTTTGATCACTATAAATTTCTCTTTTGCACCTTTGTCCTTGAATTATTATATTTTTACTTTGTCCTCTGACTTTCATAATATCAAATTAATTCTCGATTTTCCAAATTTGCAATTAGGTCCCTGTACTTCCAAAATAGGCTTATATCCTCCGTTTTCAGCTTAATTGCTCATCAGCCCCTGTACTTATAAAACACTACAAAACACATTAAACTTCAAAGGTTTCGAACAGAAAATAAGCTTAAGGACACATCTTTTGGATGGGTAAAATCACATCCATCAATTGACTTCGTCTCTCTCTCTCTCTCTCCTTCATTCTAATATGGTATCAGAGCATTAAGATCCATAATAGGACTTCTCCACCTTCAAAATCCTAGCGGCAAAACCCTAAGCCGGCCCACCCCCTCACCACCATAGCTTCCACCACCCATCATCAAAATTCTCTCCTTCTCCTTCGAACCCCTCGACAAACCCACCAGCAGAAACCCACTACACCTCCTTCAAACCCCTCGGCAAACCCACCAGCCGAAACCCTCTGCACCTCCTTCAAACTCCTCGACAAACCCCACTAGCCGAAACCCTCTACAACTAATTCAAATACCCTCGGCAAATCCCACCAGTCGAAACCTTTTACACCCTCGGCAAACCCTAAAATTGCCAAAACCACTCTCCACAAACCCACTGTCTCCAAATATGTGCAAGACCAGGCGCCCGACCGTGCACAACAGAAAACGACAAGTCCGCGACCACATCACATCAGAAACCACACACGTCCGGGAACACACTCGTCTCCACCTGCTCCATCAAACCCGGTTCATCTCATCACTTTTCAAGATTGGACTTATCCAAGGATTGTCTATCTTGCGGGGGCATATTAGGAATATAATATTGTCATAATATTATATTCTATATTATCAAGTATATATTGTTTGTATTAGAATATGATTATAAATATTCTAATGTATTTAGAATAGGTAACTCAATCTTTGTATTAGAATATGATTCTAACTCTTTGTAAACCCTATAAATATGTACCTCTAGTATCATAATAAAATTGAGTCTTTCATATTATTCTTCTCTACCTTGTATGATTGACTTCGTCTCTCTCTCTCCTTCATCTAATAGAACATAGTTTGAAAGTTTTAGTTGTTATGTTATAACAGGCAGAAGAATAATCGCTACATATACACGAACACAAACATTTACGTGGTTCATCAACTGGATACGTTTACGGGCAGGGGAGAACAATAATATTAATATGAAGAATCACCAATTACAAGTTTTAATCTAATGTACGAAATTTGTTCACAAAATTCATAACTGTGTAAACCCTAAATCTAGAACATCCGAAAAGGAATTGCACCAAAAAAATTAGAAAATCTATGAAGCCCAAAGAAATCACTAATTGGGATTATAGAATTATTGATATTCCTATCACACTATCACAAAAAAAAAAAAGGGTAGGATAGTAAGAGGTATTTATACGGCTCAATTCCTAATGCCTGCTAAAGGAGTCCAAGCCTTGGAAGGAAAACACTTGCACAAGATCGGTACTTGTTGCGTACGGCTGGCCCAAACAGCCTAAGTTCCATTCAACCAGCAAGGCCCAAGTGCCAGGCCCAACTAGGCAGCCTTCGCCCGGCTACTCCTGGAGATGGCCCTTGGCTTACTTTGCTGTCTTTGGTTTTGGGTGACAACATCATCATCACGCACCAACTGCGCATTACTCCAAATTGCATTCATTCAAAGCTCCGTTTGTTTAGCGTAAAACATTTTTCGGAAAATGATTTTCGGCAAAATGTTTTTCGAAAAATGAAAATGTTTTCCGGAAAATAAGATAAAAATGAAGTTTTTCCCATTTTCTGGTGCGAAACAAACACCGAAAAATGAGGAAAATGTTTTCCGAAAAACATTTTCCCTCAAACAAACGGAGCCTAAGTTACTTCTTCTATTCAAATTAAGTTTTGATTTTTTCTTGGACTCTTTTGTCAACTTTTACAAATTTAAAGACACAAATCCTAACATGTTAACTTAACAAACAATAATGGTTTGTAGGAACCACAACAACAAATCAAGTTTCGATTTTTTCTTGCACTCTTTTGTCAACTTTTACAAATTTAAAGAAACAAATCCTAACATATTAACTTAACAAACAATAATGGTTTGTAGGAACCACAACAACAATAATAACAACCAAAAAACTTTGATATGCTCATAATAATATAATTATCCAAAACACTATTTATAATATTTATAATGTAGATGGTTAAAAAGTAGATTAGTAAGTGTTAATTTTTATTTTTGTAACTAACTATACAAGTATTAAGTATTAAGTATTAGTACAAAATTGTTCAAAATACTATTTATCATTTGTTATTTTGATAATGAAATTCTTACTCTTGGACTTTTGCCTATGCAATTTAATTTCTTAAGATAATATCTTCGATATGCCCACAATGATTAAACGAAAATCTCTCAAGATACAACACTCTTGAAACTATAATTGACACTAAATAAAAATTTCTGAAATAAAATATACTCTCTCTGTCATATTCAAGTTAGGACAATTTGTCATTTTGGGCGTACACTCGACTTATAACGTTCCAAAATGACAAGTTTATATTATTTTTATATTCAATGAGACCCACTTGTCATACTTGCAACAACAATCCCCTTAATATTCATTACACTCGTTCTTTCTCCTATTTTATTTTTCATACTCACAATACCTCCGCTCATTCTCTCTCCTCTTATTATATTAATATTTTTTAATCTCCGTATCGAATGAGAAAATTCTAAATTGGATGAGACAGAGGAAGTATGAAATAAGAAATAACAATAATTTGCAGTAATTAGAAATATCTCTCACCGAATATGAATAAAATAGAATATTTGAAATAAGAAAGAACAATATAAGATTATATAAATTTTATTGCAGGGAAAACGAGAATGAATTAGCTAGATTGCTCCTCAATTTATTGGGTTCATTTCTCAGGGACACATCCATTGATATCAGGTTGAAATGACATATCCAGTAAATTTTTAATTGAAGATCATTCCAAAACTTCCGATTCCGCCTAAAAATTTAACAGAAACACGCAAATTGCTTTACATTCCTAAGAAAAGTGATGGTTACGTTAACTTTCTAACGGACAATCATGTACGACAACAACAAAGCCTTATTCCCAAAATAATTTAGAATCATCTAACATGAATACTCATATTTCATCGTGAAAAAAAAGGTGTAAGAAAAAAATGTTAAAACAAGAAATATGTGGATATAAAATTTAGAAACTGAAAAGAAGAGAATAAGAGAAAAAATAGTGATAATAAAAAGAATAAATATATAATAAGTAGGGAAATGAATAAAAGGAAAAGGAAAAGAAAAACAAAAGAAAAAGAAAGGAAAATAAATAAATAAAAAATAAACCGCCATCACCATCAACCACCATCACCCTAATGAATTTTTGTCATCCATTCTCGCATCTTTATCTACATATTTTCACCCATTTCAAATACATTTATATCATTTTCAATCACCATTATCTAAGTTTGCTTGTGTCTTCCCATACCTCTCATCATGTTATCACTTCTCCACTTTTCATGCCTTCTAAACGATGAACATCTCGATCTCTATCTCACATGACTAAATCACCTTCGACCATTCTCCCTAATTTTATATTCAACTGGTGTAACTACTACTTTTTCTCTGATTACCTCATTGCTCTACCGATCTTTTTTTGTATGTCCACACATCCATCGTACGCATCTACGTCACATTAATCTTATAAATGTGACACTGTTTCACACCCCAACATTTAGTACCATAAATCAGTGCCAGCCTAATTGACGTGTACCGTAGAATTTTTCCTTTAATGGGGCATTTCGGGATAATATAGAAACCATGTGACACTTTCCACTAACCAACTTGTTTAATTTTATGAGCCACATTTCAATCAAATTCTGCATCCTTTTGGATAATAGATCCAAGATAGTGAAAAAAGCCAGAAGGATTGATAATCTTTCCATCAAATGAGATCACTCCTGCCTTCCTACTTCTAACTCTGCTAAACTTACACTTCAAATATTCAATCTTGCTTTTGCTCAGTCTAAAATCCCGAGATTACAAAGTTTGTCTTCACAATTCAACTTACTTTAATAGCCCTCTTTTATTTCATCAATCAACACAATATCATCGATAAACAACATACACCATGATATATCATCTTTTATGAACCTCGTTAATTCGCCTATTCTTATAGCAAAAAGAAAGGGACTAGTACGTACACTTTTACTAGATCCATTATCCATGTCATTAATGATGTCAATATATTTATTTGAAACACCTTTGTTTGCTAAAACTCACCATAGTACCTCAGTGGGTACTTTATCATATGTTTTTTTTTCAAATAATGAAAACCATATGCAAATCTTTATTTATATCAGGATATTTTTCCATAATTGATTTAATAAAATAGATTACCTCAGTATTAGATCTTACAAACATAAATTCAAATTAAATATCTGAAATCATAATGAACAATAATGTATTTTCATTAAATTTAATGGATAAACATGTATTTTCACCATCTTTCTAACAAAATTATAAAAAATAAAATTGAACAGTATAAATTGAGATACAAACATGGAATTGTCCAGGCAATGCCCAAGTGGATTGGGCCCTAAACATAATCCATCAAGTATCAGCTACGAGGGAAAACCTGAGCTTCCTCGTACTCTCTATCTCGGCATTTCCTAGGCCGACCAAGGCTCAATAGAAGAACTAACTAAGGCCCAGGTCAAGGGCCGAGGAGACCTCCCTCCAAGGACGAGATGTTCTCCTTTGAGGACGAGGAGGCTTCCTCGGTTATGATGTCACCACGACTGGCTTACCATTTATCTCTCATCCCTTCCCCGGCTCCTCGTAAGCCGGCCAGGCTACGTAGGACGAGGACAGGTCCATCTCGGCATCTCGTGTAGAGTTTGTGCAGTCCTATTCTAATTAGGTGATTTAGCAGTTACAATCCTCCTAGGATTGTAACCACCTTTTAGCAACAATTCAAGTCAAACAAAGATTCCTTAGTAGATATAATTCTCTTAAGTTTATATCTTATCTCTTAGCAATCAAATTCAACATGGATTCTACATTATTCTACCTATAAATACAAGCCATAATTCACATGTTTTGGTATGTTATCTTTTTTTACCCTAAATTATGTCAAATTGATTTCTCTCTCTCTAAACGTATACTTACTCTTACGCCAGGGGGCCTTCGCCGGAGAAGCCCCGGCTTAGTTTACGTTTCTTGTTTCTATTTCAGGCTATTCAATCGCCGGAGTACAATCGACCGCTGGATTTGGGCTGATTCGATCTTTTTGGCAGCATCAGTTTTGTTCCATTGCCGGGAATCGATTCAAAGACCCATTGATTAGCCTGAAATTCCGCTCGCCTGAGCCCTTTTTCTGCCGGATAATCCTTATTTTGGCCGAAAAACGCACTGTTTCATTTTGATCTATTTTGTTTTGGCCGGATTCTGCAGTTTTTGCCTGGAAATTTTGCTTTTGGCCGAAAAACTGTTGCATAACATTCGCAGTTGAATTTTGTTTGTGGCGTGTGAAATCTGTTCTACATTTGACCGGAAAATTGTTATTTTGGCCGAAAAATCTTGTTTGCTGAAAAATTGTCCGTTTGATAACTTTGGGCCGTTTGCAATTCTGTTTGGTGTTGATAAAAATCTGTTTGAACCAAAATTCGTGAATCCCAATGGAAGACGGAAATTGTGCAAGTGTTACTAACGAGGAAGAACGAACTCACGCGGACAAGATCCCTCCTAACACTGACGTACTTCCTCCTCCACCTCAGATCGAGGGACCACCTCCCCTCAGCATGACTCTCCGATCTTCTCGGAATCAGCCATCTGCCGAGGGGGCAGGTACAAAACCTCCTCGTCCTCGTCGTCCAAGAGAAAGGCGAGTAACGAGCAAGCAGACAACGAGGAACGCTGATGTTGGACGAGCTGAGAACACCCAGCCCGTTGACTGACGTGCACTATTGCACCAACAGATGGAGACTTTGCACTAAATTTACGAGACTCAGAATGATTTGTTGCAACTGGATCCAGAAAACTCAATGGCCGAGTTCATTAGGCCTTCGAGGTCAGGGAACTCTCGTGGAAGGGAGACTCAGGGTGATAGGCGAGGTAGTCAGAGGAGCCCTCCTCGTGGCCAAGATCCCCCTCCCCGTGAGCCTGATGTACCACCTAAGCAGAACCTCCGCGATGCTCCTCGTCCTCGATCTAACAATCATAATAACGAAAGGAATGTGGTTGTTGGGTATGCATGTTTTAACCCTCCTGTTTTGTATTAGATTTGATTGATACCATAACCTCCTGTCTATTTTAAGGACTTTAGGACCCTATGTAATGAAGCTTAGACTTCAATTTTTTAGCTAAGTCCGTTTTATAGAATAGGTTACATTTAGGCTTGAAGACTGGCACAAGACTCATTGGAAGCAAGGTTGCAGTTCCAGCAGTATTCAAAACCGCCCTATGAACCGCACTTGTAAACCGCAAGTGTAGTTCTACCTTGAATCTGCCTTTTGAACCAACCGAATGCAACCGCCCTTGAACCGCACCTGTGCAGTTCATATGCAACCGCATCCAAGCAACCTCCTGGTGTAGCAAAACCGCATGTTCCTAACCGCGTCTCACCAACCGCATCCAATGATTGACTACTTGAAGTGAACCACTTTTTATCCGTTGGAATCCACGTCAGCAATATCAAAAGTCAACCACCAAATCTTGACACGTGATTCAATGTCAGAGAAGATCTGCAAGGATTTTGAAAAGGTGACAGGTGTCCTAACCTCATTGCTTGCAGCTGGAGCCTGATCAGCTTTATCTGCAGCAGCTGTACCAAAGGACAAAAGTGGTTGCTGTGGACCAATAGGATTGCATCAAGTACTATCCTTACAACAGCTGTATCCAACGGCTAGTTTCTTGATGCTTGGGTATAAATACCCCTAATCTTCACCATTTAAAGATTGCTTGAAAAAATTGAGAAGTGCTGTGTTCATAGAAGCTGAGCTCTGCCCAGAAATTGTTCAACCCTTTGAATCTTCATCTTCATACTTCAAGAAATATTCCTAGCCCAGAAATCAAGCCTTAACACATTCAAGAATCATTGAGCTCTACATCTCACAGATTTAAAGAGCCTTGATCTTGTTCTCACACACACACCTCATTTGTTCTAATCACATAGATTAAACACTTGAGATACACTGGTTATAGTTTTGGATTTGTTCTTCATAGAAAAGATTTTATTGTACTTTGTAATCTCTCAATACTTAATATAAAATCTCTCTTAGAAATCCAAGACTAACCATCTTGGTAGTGGACGTAGATCGTTTATCGATTGAACCACTCCAAATAGCGTGTTCTTACTTTCTGCATTTATATTTCTTGTGCTTACTAATCATTTATCTTTGTCTCTGTTTGATCTTTAATTAGTTATCCATTATTGTGAAATAGTGTGTGGGGTTAACAAAGTCAAAACCACACGTGTTTGTAAAACCGCACTTATCAAAACCGCATTTTACAAACCGCCTCTAAAACCGCTTTACACTCTATAATTCCGCTGTGCATTTTACACCATCACTTGCAGTCTGTTATCAACTGCAAGAGGATTTTGTAAGCAAGAGATTTAGTTTTTAATAGAGGGCGAAAAATTTTAAACAGCTATTCACCCCCCCCCCCCTCTAGCTGTATTTTCACCCTTGTTGCCACCTTTGGGACCAACAAGTGGTATCAGAGCTAACACATTTTAAAACCACTGTTTTTCAAGCTTAACAGCTTGTGTGCCGATTCGATATGGAAAATACAAAGACAATGACTACTGTTAACTATTCACACATTCCAATCTTGGACGAAGACCACTTTGACATCTGAAAGTGCCGAATGCTTATTCATTTGGAAACTATAGATGAAATGCTGGTGGAGTGCGTGATCAATGGCCCGTTAGTTCCAATAAAGGACAACACAGATGCAACCACCAGTGCAACAATTCCAGAGGTCAAAAAGCCAAAAGAAGAGTGGTCGGATGAAGAGAAGAGATTGGTTGCCTTGGACAGCAAGGCTAGGCACATCATTTCTGGAACCCTCCCCGTATCAACTCTACAGAAAGTGATGTACCTCAAAATCGCAAAGCAGATGTGGGATGCCATTGAGAGCTACCTCGAAGGTGATGATGAATGCAAGGAAACCAAATTATATGCTGTTAAAAGATCATACAACAACTTCAACAGAAAATCCAACGAAACCTTGCGTCAAACCTACGACCGATATGTTGAGGTAGTTAATGCTTGTAGATCTCTTGGCAAAACTTTAACCGATAAGGAAATCAATATGACTTTCCTATCTGCTTTAGGTTCTAAATGGGTAAATAAGGCTACCTCTTTAGAAGACTCCAAAGTTTTGGGTACTTGGTCGTTAAGTAAGTTGTACGCCAATCTTAGAGTCTATGAATTAAAATTAAATCATATTGAAGAGATTGAAGGAAAAACCAAATCGCTTTCCATGTCCGTAGTGGAATAAGAGGAGAAACCATCTACATCCAACCAAACCGCTGATCCTTCCATATCAACCTCATCACTCATCGAGATGGATGATGATGATTTTGCCATGTTTGTGAAAAGATTCCAAAAATTTAGAAAATCCTCAAAACCTTTCACAAAATCATTTTCAAAAGGCAAACCTCCTGCAACGTTTTCTAAGGCTTGAGATACAAAGAAAAAGAGTGATCTAGTTTGCTACAATTGTAGAAAACCTGGTCACTTTGCATCTGAGTGTCCACAAACCTAAATATGAATACATGAAAAGAAAACCTCTCCGCGAAATTTTCTCGTCGCAAGTGGAATGGTTGCCGAGGAGGAAGAGAATTCCAAGGAATTAGCAACTTGGATTGAAACAGATTCGATGATGGAAGTGATGATGAAACCGAAGAGGTTAATCTCTCGCTTAGTTGCAGATGCTTCCGATGAATCGATTCTCGAGACAGTCGAGTTGCAAGATATGGAAGAAAAGGAGGTTTCTACAAAACTTCCAAATTTTAAATTGGATGATGATATCAAACTTACTCCTAGCATTAAGATAGGAAATTGCTCGTATTCACGTCCCATTTTTCCTCCTACAAATGCTCCACCTTCAAAAACTATTCCAAAGAAGAAAATTTTGAAAAAGGTGGTGGAAGAGGTTTCTCCCATGGAACATGAAAGGATGTTCAAGGAATCTGAAATGGTGATCCATCAATTCTCCAATCTTAAGAAAGCCTTAAGCTTAGCTCATGATGAACTTAATCTGTACAAGACGGAGAAAACTGTGATGAGGTCTGAAATTTCTAATCTTAAGGACCAAATCAAACAGATGACTCCTCTTGCTGATCAAAACCGCATCCTTGAAACTAAGGTTGCTGCACTTCAACTCAGGAATGATGACTTGGTAACCCAAATCGACGATCACCAAAAGATTATTGATTCGTGGCTCAAGTCTCAATCCACCAAGGATAAAATCATGGACTTCCAAGTTCCTCCTGGAACTAAGGATGGTCTAGGGTTTGGATCTGAGGAAAAGGAGAAGTGTGCATCCTCGAGTGAAAAGGATGAGGAATTTCCAGAACTAACTAAAGAAATTCCCAAGGAGAAGCATGCTAAGGGTAAGGGTAAAGCAAGACAAGTAAATTATGTCTACACTAAAGGAAAGCAATATGGAAAGAATTCTGTGTTAAAACCTAAGAATTCTGTGGAAGCACCTGAAGAGGAAATGGCTTATGGAATTGGTAGAATCCCTGCTCCAACCGCTTCTGGTGGAAAAGGCGGTTCTGCTAACTCTAGGTCTGACCGAGTCTCTTCTTCGACCGCTCCTCCTGCCTTCAAAAGCAAGAATAGCGTTCTCAGAAAATACGTGGTCAAACCAAAGCCTGTTCCCTTTATCTCAGCCGGACTCTTAGCTGGAACTGCACCTCCCAAACCGCATGCAACTCCTAAGAAGAGTAAGGAGTTAGTAAAACCTCATGATGCTTGTAGCTTTTATAAATGTTCTGTGTGTGATGGTTTAGGTCACAAGGCTGCAGAATGCCTTTTGCGGTTCACACCCAATGTTAGGAAGAGCAAACCTCCTTTTGTCAAACAGGTGTGGGTTGTAAAGGGTTGCTAACTTCAGGACCCAAGGAATAAAGGGGGACCTCGTTCTTAATGTTTACATTTCAGGTCCTCTGCTTCATGGCTGGTCACTCCAAGGATAATGAATGGTATCTTGACAAAGGGTCAGCTCAAGACATATGACTGGAGATAGATCATTACTTGAAGATGTCATTGAAGCAAGTGGTCCGTCTGTAACCTTTGGTGACAACAACAAAGGCAAGACCATTGGATATGGTGTTATAAGGAGAGGAAACCTAACCATTGAGAAGGTTTCTCTTGTTGAAGGACTCAAGCACAACCTCCTTTCAATTTCTCAATTTTGCGACAAAGGAATGCTTTGCAACTTCACGTCATCAAATTGCTTTATCAAAGATAGCATTTCCGGCGTCACCCTACTCACAGGGATTCGTAAGAGTAATATTTACATTATTGATCTTAATTCTGCATGTAGTATTACTAACCTCTGTTTTGTAGCAAAGAATGTGAGCGAAAATAGTTGGCTATGGTACAAGAGGTTAAGCCACTTGAACTTCAAGTATCTTGCAAAGATTGGTAGGGAAAACCTCGTTCGTGGTTTACCCAAAGTGGCTGACCACCATCCTGAGAAATGCAGTGCATGCCAGCTTGGTAAGCAGTCCGCGTCGTCTTTCACCAGCAAGACCGCTCCATCAACTTCAAGATGTTTACAACTGCTTCACATAGATTTGTTTGGACCCGTAACCACTGCCAGCATTGGAGGAAATAGATATACTTTAGTGGTGGTGGATGATTATTCAAGATATATGTGGGTTGAGATGATGATTTCCAAAGATGACTGCTATGAGATTCTCACCGCACTTTTTAGACGGCTCCAAACTTAAAAAGAAGATGACATCGTTAGTGTTCGATCAGATAATGGAACAGAATTTAAGAACAACGGTGTTGCTCAGTATTGTGATGACCATGGGATTGATCACAATTTTTCAACCGCTGGTGTTCCACAACAAAATAGGGTTGTGGAAAGGAAGAATAGGACGTTGATTGAGGCCGGAAAGACAATGATATCCGAAGCGAAGCTACCTCGCATTTTTGGGCCGAAGCAATCAATACCGCATGCTTCACTCAGAACCGCTCCCTCATCAACAAAACCTATAATAAGACTCCATATGAGCTTTGGCGAGGAAGAACCCCCAACATTGCATTCTTCAAGATCTTTGGCTGCAAATGTTTTGTCCTCTACAACGGAAGAGAAAATAGAGGTAAATTCGGAGCCAAGGCCGACGAAGGTATTTTTGTTGGGTATGCTAAAAATTCTAAAGCTTTTCGTGTTTTCAATAAAACTAGTTTAAAAATAGTTGAGTCTGTCCATGTTACTTTTGATGAGCATTCTCTCCTTGAGCCACATTTGGCTCCAAATGTTGCTGATGATTTTGTTGAGCATAATGAACCAGGTGAATCATCCCAAACCGCACCTGAACCTCAACCGCAAAATCCAGCACCCTCAACTGAAATTCCCTCAAACCGCACCTTTGAAACCGCACCTGAAGTTCCTACTCCAGATGCAACTCCCAGGGAAGAAGAAGTTGAAAATTCCCCTATCCAGCTGATTGAACCTCTTCGTCAACTTACATTCCATGACTTCGCTGTAGGATCTAACGACGTTCCAATTGAAAATCTTCAGCAAACCTCAGTTCAACCAGACTTACCCCCAGAGGTTCGTGAAGTCAGCAGTCACCCCCTCACAAATGTGATTGGTGATCTGTTTTCCGGTGTTCAAACAAGGAGATCGAACTATGACGAGCATACTTCACTTTTATCTCAAGTTGAACCCAAGAAGATTGATGAAGCACTCCAAGATTCCAGTTGGGTCGTTGCTATGCAAGAAGAACTCAACCAGTTTGAAAGATGCAAGGTCTGGACCTTGGTGCCTAGACCTCAGGATCAAGGAGTGATAGGAACTAAGTGGGTATTTAGAAATAAGATGGACGAGAATGGAAGCATCACTAGGAATAAAGCAAGGTTGGTTGCACAAGGATATAGGCAAGAAGAAGGAATTGATTATGATGAAACCTTTGCTACAGTTGCAAGATTGGAAGCTATCAGAATCTTCTTAGCCTACGCCTCTTTTAAGCGTTTCAAGTTATATCAAATGGACGTAAAGAGTGCATTCCTCAACGGCGAACTGCAAGAAACCGTGTATGTTGCCCAACCACCTGGATTTGAAGACTCCAAATTTCCCAATCATGTCTACAAACTCCAGAAAGCTTTGTATGGACTTAAGCAAGCTCCAAGGGCATGGTATGAGACTCTTTCTAAATTTTTACTAGAAAAAGGATTTAAACGTGGTAAAATCGATACAACTCTTTTTATTGCCAAATATAATGAGCATACTTTACTTGTTCAAATTTATGTCGATGATATTATTTTTGGTTCTACTAATGAATTACTTTGTAAGCGTTTCGAGAAGCTAATGAAAAGCAAGTTTGAAATGAGCATTATGGGAGAATTAACTTTCTTCCTCGGGCTTCAAATCAAGCAATGCGAAGAAGGTATCTTCATCAGCCAAGCCAAGTACACCAAGGAGTTGATAAAGAAGTTTGGATTAGAAAATGCTAAAGCATATGATACTCCTATGGCCACCGGCAATAAGCTAGATAAAGATCTCAAAGGTAAGAAAGTTGATCAGACTTTATATCGAGGTATGATCGGCTCATTACTTTACTTAACTGCTAGTAGGCCAGATATCATGTTTAGTGTCTGTGTATGTGCTCGCTATCAAGCAGATCCTAGAGAAGCACATCTTATTGCGATCAGCGTATAATTCGCTATTTATCCGGAACCACTAACCTTGGACTTTGGTATTCCAAAGATTCGAACTTCGATCTCGTAGGTTATTCGGATGCAGATTATGCGGCTTGTACTATTGACAGAAAAGCACTAGTGGTACTTGTCATTTCCTCGGGAATAGACTAGTTGCTTGGGCCGGCAAGAAGCAAGCTTCGGTTTCGGTGTCAACCACGGAGGCCGAGTATATTCTTCTTTGGTAGTTGTTGTTGTCAAATCCTTTGGATGAAGCAGCAGTTGGTAGACTATGGAATCCATGAAGGGAATTGCCCCATCATGTGTGACAACACTTCAACCATTTCAGTCTCCAACAACCCTGTCATGCATTCCAAGACCAAGCATATTGATATCAAGTATCATTTCCTCAAAGACCATGTGGAGAAGAGGAATATCCATTTAGAGTACGTGGGGACAGACAACGAGTTGCCTGATATCCTCACAAAGGCTCTTGACTCCAAGAGGTTTTCATTCCTTAGAGGAGAAATGGGTATGCTTGAACTTAAATAAATTCCATTCTTTTTATTAACTAACTTGGTTGTTGAGTATAGTTTCAATTCCACTGTTGAACCGCGTGTACCAAACCGCAAGGATGTCCAACCGCACTGCAGCCAACCGCTTCACTCAAACCGCATGCTGCAGCTCAACCGCTTGGACCTCAACCGCGTTTCAACTTGGAGTAATTTCTAACTTTGCTTATGTTAAAAAAAAAAAAAAAAAAAAAAAAAAAAAATCTGTTCAAATTCTTTTTATTTATTTTTCAGTCCTTATCTTTTTCTTTAAGGGTTTATTTGCAAATGTTTTCCCACGAAAATTTAAATTTTAAGAGCATTCAATGCAAAGGGAACATTAGCATTAAATGGCCTTCATGTCAGCCGTCATTGGTTGATGGGATGAAGCTGAAAGGGTGCTAATTTGCAATGATTCACTGAGTTGATGAAGCTAATGTGTCCTTTCAACTGCCAAACCCTAATACTTTCCTATAAATAGAAGACACAACTCACCTTTTCAAACTTTTCACTGTCTTCTTCCTCTGTCATCGTACTATCTGTCAGAGTTCACCAAACTTATTCTTCATATCTTCATAAATTTCTATGTTTTTCTTCATCAATGGCTCCCAAACAACCCATCGAAGACATGGTATAATTTCTAAAACCCTAATTTTTTTCTGCAAATCATACTCTTGAACTGCCATTGTTGAATGTTCTTAAGTTTCGAAGAACATGAACTGAGTTTTTCCTCTAAATGCTTTATTTCTTGATCATTTTGCATGAAATTTGTTGGGTTTTGTTCGGAATCTTGCCTAGATTAAGATTATATACTTTATTTCATGATCTACACTTGATTTGGGTACTGATTTTGAATTTTAAACTTCTTAAGTTTCGAAACCCATTTCTGTATTTTTGCATTTTCTGGGTGATTATGAGTAAAGTAGAAAATTTTATTGTTATATTTTAATCTACTACTCAATGTGATCATTTTGACATGTTATTTGTTCATTTTGGTTAACATTTTTCAAATCTCTGTTCTTGGTGTTCTTCGTGTTCTTCATGCATTCATATGACTATTCATCGTCATTTTCAGAAAACTCTTATGTTTTGGCTTGACCTAATTTTCAAACTTGTTTTCTTCATACTTAGAAAATTTCTGAAAATTTTACCTTGTTGCATGTTTGAACCGCATGCCTTTGAACCGCGTCATTCAAAACCACATGCTATGTTTTGAAACCGCACTTATAGTTGCTTAATTCTTGTTTCAAAACCGCATATCTGAACCGCATGTTTTTCACTTCTAAACCGCATGCTGAAAACCTCATATACATTTTCAAAACCGCATGCTGGAAAACTACTTAAGTTTTACTAAGTATATAGGCTGGACACCATAAATTTCCTCTCTAAACACCGCTTGCAGTGTGGGATAATTTTGGATTACAATGCCACGTACTAAGTAAATATGCTTTTGTATTTTTCTTAGTTTGTTTTCCTACCTGTGTTCACAGTTTTCATTATGGTTGGAGATTTTCATTTCCAAAACCGTACTATTGCCAACCGCATATGTGCACCAACCGCATGTGAACTGTGAATTTCCTAATGTGTTCTAACTTGTGTGTTTTATTTGTAGAATACCAAGTATTTCCTACCAGGTTGGGAGATAAATGAACCTGAGTTGCGGTCAGATGCTCTGGGAAGGGAGATGATGAGAAGGATGCAAGCTTCTGGAATCCTTCCCCTCTTCAACAAGAATCAAACCTATACCATCCCCTCCTTCATTGACCAGTTCTATGAAACCGCAGTGAAAGGAGAGACTGAGCTGTCTGATGGTAGCAAGATCCCCAATTTGGTGGGAGAAGTTGAAGGATTCAGAGTCTCCATAGACTACTTGGACATCAGGAGCACTTACGATTTTCATATATCTGGTGCTCCAGTTGAAGTTTCTCAGGAGGTCCAAGATGCTACCTGTTCAACTCTGACAGGAAAGCTAGATTCTCTTTCTGGCCATTACAAGACTACGCCACGAAGAGATTTTGGTGAGATGATGAGCCACCTGTGCTACCTTGTTGGGAAGTCTGTTTGTGGGAAGACTGGCAACCACAACAACTTCACCTCTCATCAATGGCAATACTGCTGTGCCATCTTGAAATTACCCGGGATCCGGCTCGCGCGTGGAGCCCCCGGCGTCTCGCATTCGTCGCTGTTCGGGAAGTCGCCCGGATCCGAGAGGCAGCGCAATCGCGCCCCGGCATCTGGCTTATTCCGTTTTAGCGTTGCGTGTTGGAGGTGTCTCGCTGTGTTTTGCTTTGTAGAGTCGCCACGCCGTTTTTATTAAGCCCAAAACATTGAAAAATGGCATCAGTTTAAAGATAATTTTAAACTGTTTTTGTGTGATGAGATTTTGAGTTCGGAGGTCAGATGACTCCCCGGGAAGAGAATATTAGAATATTAGAGCTCACCCGAGTAGCCTCGTAAAACGAGTCTTTCGGATACCCCTAATATCCTTTAAATGTTGTGTGTGTGTGTGTGTGTGTGCTTTTAAAAATGCATGCTGTATCGGATGTCTACATTGTATGCTATGTATGGAAATGTATTGAAATAGTGTAGGAAGGAAGCCTTACCAATGTTGGTTCGTGTCTGTCTTCCGCTGGGGAATAGTGTTTGAGGTCGGAGTAGCGTTCCGGTATGGATCGGGATTGCTTCGGGAGGGACCGGTTGTACGCGGACGAGTTTCGGCGTGAGTTGAGGTTGTAGGCTGCGTTCGGGCGAGAGGTTCGGCGTGCGTGGGGATCGTCGGGATCACTCGGGCGAGAGGTTCGGCGTGCGTTGTGGTGGCGGGAGTCACTCGGGCGAGTTTCGGCGTGGTTTGGGATTGTCGGTTTGACTCGGAAAGAGCCGGGACACCGTGGAAAGACCGAGCAAGGCCTCGAAGTACCACGAGGGGCCTCGAGTACCTCGAGAGTGCCTCGGGCGGCGCGGGAGCGTCTCGGGAGCGCTCGGGGAGGCTTCGGAGCACCACGAGGGGCTCGGAAGGCCTCGGAAGGATCCGAAAGGGGCCGGGAATGCCTCGAAAGGACTTAGAGGGGAAGCCAGAAGGCCTAGGGAGGAAGAGAGAAGTGGGAGGAGTGTGAAAATGAGGAGGGGGAGCCCTCTATTTATAGTGCCAGATTAGGTGCAAAGAGGTCCGTACGGACCTCCCTGGTAATCCAGTATTTTGGTTTTCCTCGATTTGAGGGAATCTGTGATGATGGAGGAATATTTGCAATTATGGTGTCCCCTGAGCAATAAGGTCCGTACGGACCATCTTGCATGCAAAGAGGTCCGTACGGACCAACTCTGCAGGGGAGTAATCATTTTCCCCGGGATTTGAGGGAATATTGTGGACTTTAAGAAGATTCAGTAATTATGACAACAAAGAGGTCCGTACGGACCAATATTGCTTTCCCAATTTCCTGAAAATTCCCGAAAGGTTCTTTTATCCCTTTTTATCCCAGAAAGGCTCCTCCCTTGGTTTGGCTGGGGGTTTAGAGAGGGTTTTGAGTGAGAGGGGTCGTCGAGACTGCGTTGATGAGTCTGCGGTGCTTCTCGTGTGCTTGAAAGGGTGTGATCCAGATTGGGGTACTTACAGAAGCCCCTCGACGACGTCACTTATGAAAGAAGTGGGGTCGCCGATAAGATAAGGGTCCTAATCTGGATCGCGTGCAGGGAGAGGAAGTGGCCCAGGTGGAGGTCGGTGTGAGGACGCGGTGGTGTCCTTTTGTGTGACCGCATAGGTCGGTAAGGCTGACCCCGTGATAGGATTCCTACGTATCCCTGGCGGGAATCAAGCCTGGTCGTAGTTCGGGTGTGGGGTGAGTGTTTTGTGAATGCGGGCGTGGTGGTGCCACGAAGTGTCGTGTGACCGCCGAGGTCGGTGGTAGGACGTGGTGGTGTCTGGGTGACCGCATAGGTCGATGGGCTGGACCCGTGATAGGATTCCTACGTATCCACAGCGGGAATCAAGCACAGTCGTAGTTCAGAGGTCGTGAAATCGTGAGTGCGGGCGTGGTGGTGCCCTGAAGTGTTGTGTGACCGCCGAGGTCAGTGGTAAGGACAGGGTGGTGTCCTAAGATGTGGTGACCGCCGAGATCAATTGTGAGGACGTGGTGGTGTCCTGGGATGGAAATTTTACGATTTTCCTAATCGGGTGGTTTAAGGCCTTCCGGGCCGGGGATAGCTGTGAGGACTTGAATCGTCTTCTGATTGCGGTTGGTGCCACGCTGGAGGACTTTGAATCGTCTTCTGGCGGCGGTTGGTGCCACGCTGGAGGACTTTGAATCGTCTTCTGGCGGCGGTTGGTGCCACGCGGGAGGACTTTGAATCGTCTTCTGGCGGCGGTTGGTGCCACGCTGGAGGACTTTGAATCGTCTTCTGGCGGCGGTTGGTGCCACGCTGGAGGACTTTGAATCGTCTTCTGGCGGCGGTTGATGTAATGCGCGAGGACTTTGAATCGTCTTCTAGCCGCAGTTGATGTAATGCGCGAGGACTTTGAATCGTCTTCTAGCCGCAGTTGATGTAATGCGCGAGGACTTTGAATCGTCTTCTAGCCGCAGTTGATGTAATGCGCGAGGACTTTGAATCGTCTTCTAGCCGCAGTTGATGTAATGCGCGAGGACTTTGAATCGTCTTCTAGCCGCAGTTGATGTAATGCGCGAGGACTTTGAATCGTCTTCTAGCCGCATTTGTGGAGGCGTGGCTGCCTTGTGCTTCGAGAGACGTAGATGCCTTTGTGTTTTTGCATGTTGAGTAGAAGGTTGGACTTACGATGACTGCCGGTGCTTGCGTTGCCGTTGAAGTGGGCAAGGATGACGCCGGTGATTGCTTCACCATTTGGCGTTTTAGGCGCTTCGTGCCTTGGGACTTGTACTCGGAGGTGTTGGCTCCTTCTTGTGCTTGTTTTGCCGTTGAGTGGGCAAGGATGATGGCAGTCTTTGAGGATATGCAGTCTTGTATGACTTCCCTTTCGACTTGTTGGGGAGGAGCTCGGGCTTACTTTGATGGCCGGTGCTTGCGTTGCCGTTGAAGTGGGCGAAGTTCGGGCTTACACTGACTGCCGGTGCTTGAATTGTTGGGGATGCGTGACCTTGTAGGGGCCCTTTTCTGTTGGGAAGATGACTTCGGACCTCTTTTGAGGGCCAGTGGTTGAGTTGTCGTTGAGCGTTTGGAGGCGTCTTGTGCCTTGATATTCGTGCTGGGAGGTGTTGGCTCCTTCTTGAATTGCCGTTGAGCGGGCGGTGGTTGAATTGCCGTTGAGCGTTTGGAGGTGTCTTGTGCCTTGGGATTCGTGCTGGGAGGTGTTGGCTCCTTCTTGAATTGCCGTCGGGCGTTTTGGAGGCGTCTCGTGCCTTGATATTAAATCTTGGGAGGTGTTGGCTCCTTCTTGAGTCGTCGTTGAGTGGGCGAGGACCGGTCTTGTATTGACGGCCGGTGGTTGAATTGCCGTTGAAGTGGGCGAGGACCGGTCTTACGTTGACGGCCGGTGATTGAATTGCCGTTGGAGTGGGCGAGGACCGGTCTTACGTTGATGGCCGGGGATTGAATTGCCGTTGGAGTGGGCGAGGAAGAGGAGGACCAGCAGGGGGAAGCTCACCATCGCCTACGGGGATGTGCAGGAGCGTCTGGAGAGGGGTAGCCCGGAGGGGTTCGTTTTGTTCCCGTGGGCTCGGTATGAGGGTGATGAGTTCGAGGGGGCTCCCGAGGGTGACAACGCGACGGAAGATCTTTGCGGGGCCCGACTGCGATGTTATGTATCCTGGGAGCGGGTCTTACGCGGCATGGCCCAGGTGTGCTTCCCGTGGCTCCGAGGGACCCTCCTTTTGGGATGCTTGATTCCCGGGATATGGATGTGCTTGATTTTGATAGGTACCTTGGCGGTGTGGGCGCCGAGGAGTTTATCTTGTATGGAGAGGAGTACGGGGCCTTCGTGAGGAGGAAGCTGAGGACGCCGCAGTGCGCGAGGAGAGAGAGGCCGGCCCGCAGCTCCCCAGGTTCCGATGCCGGATGGATTTCACGTATGTCGGGGACGGATCGAGGAGGAGGGTGTGCATGCCGTTCTGGCGAGCTCCTGCTGCATACCGAGTGGATCCTGACAGATCGGTGAGTGTGCTTACTTTTTTCCATCTTGGCATCTTTTCTGTATTTTTCTCTTTTTGTTGTCGAGTGTAACTGTATTGCTGAGCGTTTCCTTGGCTGCTTGTTGGTGCAGGTCCCAGGGAGAGCGTATGATATGCTGACTCGCCGTTACATGGCGATGAGGTCGTTTGCGAAGAAGATGGCTTCGAAGATATCTTGCCGGTCTTCGCGACGCGTGCCGGCGTACGAGCCTATGCCTTCGAGGCATTCTGTGGACGTTCCTCCGCCTAGAGCCGAGCCGGAGCCGCAGCAGGAGGGGCCTTCGAGGGGGCGGCATAGCATGGATGCCGGGACGTCTTCGGGAGCTGCAGGGCCTTCGAGGGAGCAGCCCTTTTATCAGTTCATGCCTCCGCATGGCGCACAGGGTGAGGGTTCCTCAGAGCCTTCTTTCTTTGATCCTTTCGCCGGATTTGATCCTTCAGATTACTTTGAGTGGCAGCCTCCGGCGGGGGCTCGGTACTCTGATGACGAGGATGTGGCGGGCGAGTTCACAGGGATGCCCGACTTCTCTCTGGAGGACCTCGGCGAGGATGATGATGATGCTGAAGAGTCGGATTAGGGTCCATTTGCTTTCCCTCTTTCCATATCTTCTCTTTTTTTTTGTTTAGCAACAGACATTTGATATTCCTGTAATAAAACACTCATATTTGCACGGCAAACAACATTTTATTTTAAGATGTAATGTCATTTTTGTGATTCCCGGGATTTGTCTTAGAAATTGTTGCTATTATTATTATATTTTTGTGCATGCCACGTGAGCTGAGAGTGCGTTTGTGGGTAGTGTATGTTTGCCGGGAATGGCTTTGGGCAGTGTTTGGGCAGTTTGGAGCAAGGTCCTGCTGAGGACAGTGGTTGTTGTCTTGTTCTTTGAGGAAAATGGGTTCTTTTTGCAAGGAGGTCCGTACGGACATACTTAGCATGCAAAGAGGTCCGTACGGACCAACCTTGCTTTTGGGAAGGACATAAATGTTTTCCAGTGTCTGGTTCTTCCCCATTTCCCCATTTGCAGCCATTTTCAAGCTTTCTTCCCCATTTTCTCTAGGAACCTCCATTTTTGCCATGGATTCTTCGTACGTTCCTAGAATTTTGCCGAGGCTTTCGCAGGAGAGGCAAGCACACTTCCTTGAGCAGTTGAAAACGTGGATGCGGTGCCGTATGAGGCATCAGAGACGGGCTTTCGAGGTAAGGTTTCGTCTTTGCTTGATTTGGTCTTTTAAGGAGTTGGTTCCTGATTGGGATTTGTTGAGGGCTGCCGCGAAGTTCTGGGATGTTAGGAGGCACGTGTACTGTTTCTCCTACAATGAAATGGTGCCCACTTTTGAGGATTTTCGGGCTTTGATTGGAGGACCGGAGGTGGAGGCCATCTCGCTTCCTTTGATTGGTGGTCCTGCGGTGAGCGTGAAGCTTGCAGGCTTTCTTCGTACTTCGTTGGAAGAAGCGCAGGGCATGATCCTTGATTCGGGTCATATCGACATTTCTGAGCTGCCGGAGCGGTTCATGGTTGATGATGAGTGACGTCTCTTGGGATGCCTTCGCCTTGTGCGTGATGGCGACGCTTTTCATGGTCGGCTCCTTGGCATTTGTGATGGCGCTTTGCTAGATGTGGTAGGGGCATTTGCGAGCCGGAGAAGATATTGTCTGTTGGTCTTTGGGGAGACTCTTCATGGTATCGACCATCCGGCGACCGGGGATCGGTTCATGAGAGGGGGAAGCCCCGCTTTGCTCACCTTGTGGCTGCGAGAGAGACTTCGAGGCCATGCCCGAGGCTCCGACGTCGTTTAGCCCGTGGTCATTTGCTCAGCCGACCTCTTGTGTTGGATATGGACCGATCCGCTTGGGAGAGATGGATGGCACGGCTTAGTACGCATCGAGATCCGCCGGTGGGTTCCGCACCGGAGGATTGAGACTAGGAGGATCTTGCGGGAAGGGACCTACGTTGTCGAGTTCCGAGGTTTGTCTTGGTCCTCCTTCTGTATTCCGTCGCTTGTTTCCGGCGGTTTGGGATGAAGCGGGAGCCTTTGTTGGGCCGGGATGACCTTGCTGCTGCGGAGGTAGTTCCTCTTTGTATGGCGGCTTCGGGTGCCTTCTTGTATTTTACGAGGGTATGGAAGTATTCTCGCTTTCCCTCTGTGGTACTCCTTAGACGTCGGGAGAGTGTCGTGTTGACGACTCGGTGCACGGCTGGTATGAGCGATGTGTTGGGCGATCCCAAGTGGTCTTGGAGAGCGGGCGTGTAGCGATTCAGGACACAGTTGCCGTAGTAGCTATTGCCTTAGGAGTTCCGAAGCACAGTCGACCCTTTGGATGTGACGGGAGACACTTTGTTTGACTACGAGACTAGGGTTGACCGGCGACGGGGAGAGGTCCTCTTTTACAGACTCGCAGGGAGGAGATCCGAGCCGAAGCACGGGCGAATGAAGCCCTGAGAGCTGCTGGATTGTTTGACTCTACGGGGAGGACCCCTGATCTCGGACTCAGAGACGCAGAGTTGGTTCACGTGGAGCGAAAGAAGACTCGCCGGGGACGAAGGAAGAAAGGAAAGAATGGCGAGGGGACAAGCGCAGATGGCGCGGAATGACCTCCTAGGTATCCATTCATTGCATTGCAAACACATTATTAGTTAAATGTATTAAGCTGTCTTTTAGCATGTTGTGAACTTGAGAGTAGACCGTGCTTGAACTCATCAAGAAATGTTGTAACCGTTAGTGATTTACTTTTAAAGCTTTGTCGAGACGCAAGATCTCTTGTTTGCCTTTGCTTTTGTTGTGCACTTTGTCGGCGTCCATCTTTGGACTTTTCTGTTGCATTTGCGGGTGAAGCGATGCAGGCCATGACGGCAATCTCCTTTGCTGAGGCTTTGTGCTTGGCTGAGAGGTTGAATGCTCCCCTGACAAGTCGTTCTGACGGTCTTTTTCGTAGCTTCCTTGCCGCTTGTTGGCGTCGGGCTCTTGACCTCTTTTTCGTAGCTTCTGCTTGAGCTTCTTTTTTTTTGTGAGCCCTTGCTCGAGCTCTCTTTTTTTTTTATTTTTTTTGTGAGCCCTTGCTCGAGCTCTTTTTTTTTTCGAAGCGCGTGAGGGCGAAGACAAGCCCCTGGCTTGGAAGCAGACATGAGTCAGTCGTTTGATGCTGAGTGACCCTCGGATGTCCTTTGATGTTGCCGCCGTCGTTTGACTTGGTCAAGGTGACCGCTGGGGCGTGTTCTTGAAAAGTGCGTAGCTTGATGGAGGTCTTGATTGACATTCAAACTTTTGACTTTTTTGTGTATTTTTAGACCGGACCAATTAAGGTTGCCTACGTTCCCCCGGACTAGAGGGCTCAGTGCACGTAGTTCGACACTACATGGAGTGCCAAGAGATGCACGATGTTCTTCTTTAGGCGAAGTATCTGCGAAGTTTGCTTCCGTTATTTGGATTCATGAAGGGATTGCCGTCTAGGTGCAGTCGGCTTCATGGCGCCTCGGAGAAGATCTTTTGAACCACGAAAGGGCCGATCCATGTGGGTTCCCATTTTCCCAGTGGGTTGGTTCGAGTGGGAGGCTTTTCTTTGAGTACAAGATCACCTTCCACGATGTCTCGGGATTTGACTTTCTTGTCGAAAGCTCTAGCCATCCCGCTTTGATAGGCTCGGACGTGTTCCATGGCCTTTAGTCGTCGCTCGTCTAGCGAGCCAATTCGTCATGTCGGCTTCGGAGCCATTCGACTTCGTTGATGTCATTTTCCAGCGGTACTCGGAGTGAGGGAATTTCCGGCTCGATGGGAAGGACTGCTTCCATCCCGTATGTCGGGGCAAATGGGGTTTCTCCCGTGGTCGTTCGGCCCGATGTGCGGTAGCCCCAAAGTGCAAGGTGCGGCTTCTCGGGCCAATCTCGTCCTCGGGTGGTCATTTTTCGGATGATCCGTTCGAGGGTTTTGTTTCTTTGCTTCCACGGCGCCGTTTGTTTGTGGCCGGTAGGGAGAAGATTTGTGGCGTGTGATCTTGAATTCAGCCCGGCGATGTCGAATTCCCCCTCGAAGTGTGAACCATTGTCTGATATGACCTCATTTGGGATGCCGTATCGGCAGATGATGTTTTCCTTGAGGAAATGCGCTACCTTCTTGGAGGTGAGTACCTTGTAGGACTTGGCTTCGACCCATTTGGTGAAGTAGTCGATGGCTACTAAGATGAACTCGTGGCCAGATTCTTTGCCCGGAGCAATTTTCCCGATGACGTCAATTCCCCAAGTGGCAAAGGGCCAAGGTGTAGTCATGCAGTAGAGATCGTGGGGAGGTAGATGATTGAGGTTGGAGAACCGTTGGCACTTGTCGCAGCTTCGGACAAAGTGGATGCAATCTGCCTCCATGGAGATCCAGTAGTAGCCCATCCTGAGAATGATTTGCATCAGGGCTCTGGCGTTCATGTGGGGACCGCAAGCCCCATTGTGGACTTCGTTCATGAACTTGTTTGCTTCTTCTTGGCTGATGCAGCGTAGGAGTGGCCCATGGTAGCGTTTCTTGTATAGCATGTCCCCGAGGATGACGAAGTGAGAGGCGAGGCGTTTTAGGGCCATGATGCTCTTGGTTTTGACCCCTTCTGTGTGTGGGTCTTCCTTGTTCATGAAGGTGGTTTCCCCGTTCTTGAGGTATTGGAAGATCTGGTTGTACCATGGCTCATTGACGGGCTTAGGTTCTGGTTCGATCTCACAACAGTAGGCAGGAATTTCCTTTCGCCCGACCTTGAAGGGTTTGATTGCTTTTCCTTCAGGGATTTCCACAAGGGAAGCCAAGGTGGCTAAGGCGTCTGCAAACCTGTTTCGGTCTCTTGGCAAGTAGTGGAAGGTGACCTCTTCGAATTGTGTGATGAGGTCCTCCATGCAGGCATGGTATTTTTGCAAGCCTGGGTCTATGGTTTTCCACTTGTTGGAGACTTGGTTGATGATCAAGGCTGAGTCCCCATAAACTTCGAGTTTCTGGACATTCCTCTCGAGTGCGGCTTGTAGTCCAGCGGCGCAGGCTTCATATTCGGCGGCATTGTTGGTTACCTCGAAATTGAGCTTTATAGAAATTGGGGTGTGCTCGTCCTTGGGATCTACCAAGAGCATACCGATGCCGTTTCCCTTTTTGTTGGCTGCTCCGTCGAAGAACAGTTGCCATCGATTTTCGCCTTCGATTGCGAAGATTCCCTCGTCTGGAAATTGTGGTTCGGGGCCTCGAGCCTCGTCGGTTGGGAAATCAGCCAGTTGTTCAGCCATGGCCCGTCCCTTGATTGACTTTTGGTTTACGTACTTGATGTCAAATTCCGCTAGGAAGAAAGACCATTTGGCGAGCCTCATTGACAGAGATGGTTTGTCGAAGAGGTATTTGACTGGGTCCATTTTGGAAACCAAGTGTGCAGTGTGCGACCGCATGTAGTGCCGTAGTTTCCCGACAACCCATACCAGGCTGCGCAGGTTTTCTCGAGGGCCGAGTAATTGAGTTCGCCGCCTTGAAACTTTCGACCGACGAAGTAGATGGCGTTTTCGACCCGTGACTCCTTCTTTTCTTGACAGAGCATGGCTCCAACCGCGGTGTCGGTCACAGTTAGGTATAGCAACAGTGGCTTTTCCTCGTGGGGAGGACAGAGAATCGGAGGACTCACAAGGTATGCTTTTATTTTTTCAAAGGCATCTTGGCATTCTGAGTTCCACTCGACGTCGGCGTTTTTCTTCATCAATTTGAAGATTGGCTCGCACATGGAGGTCAATTGGTTGACGGCTACCGATATACCGTAGGCGGCCCATGAAGCTTTTCACCTCTGTCTGAGTTTGCGGTGGTCTCATTTCGATGATAGCTTTGATCTTTTGAGGATCCACCTCGATGCCTCTCTCGGTGACCATGTATCCCAAAACCTTGCCTCGGCTAACCCCAAATGTGCATTTGGCAGGGTTAAGCCTCATTGAGTGTTTTCGGAGGCGATTGAAGAATTTTCTCAGTGCAGCGAGGTGTTGTCCGTCCGATCCCTTTGAGTGAACGATCATGTCATCGACGTACACTTCGATCTCTTTGTGGATCATATCGTGGAAGAGGGCGGTTGCTGCCCGTTGGTAGGTAGCCCCGCCGTTCTTTAGTCCGAACGGCATTACCGTGTAGCAAGAGGTTCCCCAGGGGTTGTGAAAGCTATTTTTCTTGGTCTTCTTCGACCATCTTGATTTGATTGTAGCCCGCAAAACCGTCCACGAAGGACTTGACTTCGAAATTGGTCAGTAGTGTCTACCAACATGTCGATGTTGGGTAGTGGAAAATCGTCCTTGTGACTTGCTTTGTTGTGATCTCGGAAGTCCACGCAACGGCGTACTTTTCCATTGGCCTTGGTGACCGTGACGATATTGGAGAGCCATGTGGGGTATTCGATCACCCCGATGAAGCCGACGCGGAGCATTTTTTCGATCTCCTCTTTGACTTGTAAAGACCATTCGGCTTGATTCGGCGTAGCTTTTGCTTGATGGGCTTAGCCTCGGGATTCAAAGGGATCCGGTGCTCTACAATGTTAGGGTCTAATCGGGCATGTCTCGGTAAGACCAAGCGAACACGTCCACGAACTCTTTGGCGTGTGCCAATGCGTCTTGCTCGTGCCGGTGAAGAAACTTCCGATTTGCGTCTCTTTTGGCTCTTCGGCGGTTCCCAAATTCACTTTGGTTAATACCTCCTCGGCAGCTTGGGCCCGGTTTTTCTCTCGTTTGACAACATGCTTAAAGATGTGCTTAATGTATTGTTCGTTTAATGTGTCCGCTTCTTTATCAAGTGAATCATTATTAACTGTTTGTGTGTTAGTTAATTTATCGGTTGTTAAAGATGCAATGAGAGGATACTCGGAAAGATCGAAGCATTCATTAAGAGCATACGGGAATACATTATTGGCAATGAGTTCGTAATCTTCGGCATGAGGCCATCGGATGACTCGAGAGACTCAAATTCAAAGCTAATGGACTCGGGATGAGTTTTGACACTAGACTCTAGGACTCGAGGGTCGACCAAGTTGTTCGATCATGTCCTTTTTGGTGGCGGTGGTCCGGAGAAAGTGGCCCAGTTATTGAGTGGCAATGAGCTTGATAGGAGATGGGGCTTGCAGGGCTTTGTGTCACCGTTCCCGATCATTGCTATCACAGAGTTATCGAAACAAAATCGATTAGATCCGGCATCTCGATTTCTTCTTTGAAGAGCAGGTGGAGCGGTGGCTCGTCCCAAGCATCGTCTGCGGAGTCTTTTGCTTTTGTCTTGGGCATTACTAGCTCGAATGCGGGCTCGTCCCGCTTGTTGAAGGCGGGAGTGTTGACGAGAGAGTTTTTCGAGTTCTTCCGCCAAAGAGGGGGTTTTCCAGAACCAAAATTCATTGTGAATAGTGGTGGTTGTGGATCCCGGCAGGGGCGGTGTGTCGAGGAATGCTCTTCGGACAGGATTTGGCTTGAGGCCTCCGAATCTTGCCAGGTTCTGCTGGAGCTTGTCCATGGTTGTCGGCCAGCTTTGTTTAGCACCGATCGGCTCTGTTCCCTTTTCTCGGATCTTCTTCCAAGTTGCGGGCCTTCTTTGTGAAGTACTTGGTCATGTCGAAGCCGTAAGGACGAAGATCGGAGATGGCGTGCAAGCCTCTTTTGTTATCTCGTGGAGTGTTTTCGTGCAGCTCGCTTGTCCTCCGCAATGTGTTCGGGAGTAGGAGAGTATCCCAGCCGTGCAGGTATTCTCGTTCTTTGATATTGATGATCCGTTGAGTGCCACGATGGCGTTTTCCCAAACCGAGCCCCGGATGTAGTTCATGTGCTTCATCATTTTCATCGGGGAGGGATCTTGTCCCAAATCAAAGGCAGGTCTATGTGGCACACTTGGGCCTTTGGGCTTTCGATGGTGAACCTGTTAGCATCATGCCATCATCGTCGGGTTTGATTTCTAAGACCGGGACGCCGTTTGTTTCGGTCCTTTCGTTGACTATGCTATCACCGTAGATGATGGTAAGATCTGTTCCTTGGACGAACTTTACGCAGCGATGAAGAGTGGATGCCACCCCATTGATCTAGTGTAGCCAGGACGTCCCAAAATGGCGGTGAATGTGATTGGGATGTCGATGACTTGGAAATCTGTCGGGACCATTTGTTTTCCAAACCACGAGTTCAAGGTGGCTATTCCCAAGGCTGGGCGGGATGTTGAGTCGTATGCCTTGATTGCACGAGTCGAGGGCTTTAGATCGGTTGCTTTGATCCCTAGCAAATCCATCATTTTGGTGGAAGGACGTTCGTGGATGATCCCCATCTACCAACACCCGTGGGAGACGACGCTCGTCCGGTTGAAGCTGTTATGTAGAGAGGCTCGTTATGGTCAGGCCCAAATTTTGGAAGGTCGAGCTACGTGAAGGTGATGATATTGCTTTGTAATTGACGTTGCCAATCATCGAGCTGCTTCATCGGGTGTCACCGTGATGGGAACCATGGTGCAGGCCGGGATTTCTTCCAACTTGAGCTTGTGCGGGTAAGATGAAGTGAGTAAGGACAGTGAGATGTTAGCTGAGTGCGCTTGAGGCGTGTCAAGACAGGATCTTCAACCTTCGGGTCCAAGGTTTCGGCTTCTTTGGCGTAGGGTCCCTTTTCGGTTCGTGGCTCGGTATGGGTGGCCTTTTGTCTGTCCGTGGAGGATTCTTTGGGATTTGGCCAGGAACGTGTCGTAACATTCACCTCTGGACTTATGGTTTTGCTTGTCTCTCCTATTTACGTAGTGGGAGGAGCACGATTGGCGTAAGGCCGGGCTGCGCATTTCAATTCGTTCACCGTCATAGCCTTTCTTGAAGCATCAATAGTGGCTTTGAGATCTTCCCAAGACGGGGTTGGATTATCTGGACCTTCGGGCCTTCGGTGGCGGTGCGAAGCTTCGTCCCGGTGATCATGGAGCGAACATTGCCATGGCCTTGTGCGAGCTAGGCTTCTTTGGAGTAGATGACGTAGTAGTCAAACTTTCTGAGGGTTCTCCAAGGGTTCCGACTGTGGGATCACCAGATTCATACCTCTTTTTCGGTTTTTGTTGAGAAGATAGCTTCTTCTTTCGTCGAGGACGGCCCTCGTTCATTGCATCCTGGAATTCCATTTCCGGACAAGCACTTCTGTCGCGACGTCCCACCGAGATGTGTTCGTTGTTCGGCGGTGGTACGGGACCTCGGGAGGCTGGATGGGCAAGCTTTCCTCTGGAAGGTCTTGTGGCCTTACGTCATGCTGCATGGCTCGTACGAGGGTAACGAGTTGACTTACGGGAGACAATGAGAGATGTTAGAGGCTGTAGGAGCTTGATCATGGCTTGGGAAGCCCCGGGTAGTTGGGTGGCTAAGGTTCCGAAGTGGTGCATGGCACCTTCGATCCGAGCTTGTTGCTCACCTTGACGTTTCTCAATAGCCATGAGGACTGCCAAACTTCTTCCAATGTTGGGAAATTTCTTGGGGGTAAGGTCCCGTTCTCATCGTTGTTATCCACCGACTTGGCCATGGGGATTTGACGGACTGTCCGGTGACAGAGCCGGGAAGGAGGTAGGACCTTCTTTGTTTTGACACTAGGAGACGGGTTCCGGGTACTCTCGACCACTCTCTGTTAGCTGGAGGGGGTGATGGGCAAGGTTTAGACACGGGAATGGCCTAACGGGATAAAAAGGGGGAAAGCTCACGTGGCATGCGGTTTCCGTTTCTTTTATTTTCTGATTTTTTTTTTTGTTGTTTTAATTTACTTAAAACATGTTTTCTCAGAATCCTAGGTAGGTTGGAAAAGATTGCTCTTCTTTTTCGCAACTATGCTAGATCCTGGGTCGAGTGGAGACCATACGTGCGGCTATAAGCCCCTCATTTTGCACCCGTATTTCGACATCCCGGGGTGGGCGGCCCCGGGCGAGGGTCCTATAATGCAAGCGGTTTCCACCGGCCTAAAAGAAAAATCGAACCTAAGGACCGAGCTGTCATGTTCGTTTTGATGCGTTAGCCATGTGTATAGTGAACCAAGCCGCCCTTTGAGTCAAGATCAGGTCAAGAGTACGGCATGACCTCTCTTTACCTTGCTTGCGCAAGGGATCTGTGACGCTAGGCGTTGGGTAGGTCATATTGTCATGGGCGACGTATCAAAGGCGTGATGACATGGTGTCATGCGAGCATGGATGTATATCCGGGACGGAACATCGTGCAGGTGTAGCTTCGGAAATCAAGATCGAGGTCAAGATTTTAGCATGACCTTTCATCGCTTTGCTTGCGCAAGGGATCTTGAGTTCCGAGCCTTGACTCGAAAAATGGCCGGCATGGTATATGTATCCGAGGCTGTATGACACGGACTGGGTAAAAACCAACCGAGTCTGGACAGAGTGTGACTCAAGACTCAAACGTGCAGGGTTGACGCTTGGCTAGGATGGGATGTTTGGAATGATCCCGTGCGCGTCCAAGAGGCCTAGGAAGACCTAACGGACTGCAACTGAGACCACTCCGGGTTGAGGGTTGTAGTGTGCAGTGTATCCGAGGCAGCAGTGCGCGTAGCGTGCGGTGTAACCGAGGCAGCAGTGTGAGTAGAGTGCGGTGTAACCGAGGCAGCAGTGCGCGTAGTGTGCGGTCTCTAAAATTCTTTTTCTGAGTAAAACAGAAGTTTTTGAAGAATTTTAAATGTATGCACAGATGTATATTGATGCATTTTTTTTTGTATTTTTATTTTTTTTTGTAAAATAAAAACGAAGCACGTGCACACACACATAACAGTTAAAGGAAGGGGTAAAATGAAAGTTTGACCCTCATCATCGTTTTAAAAATCTTTTGTTTTGTTTAAAAGTTTTTAAAACAAAATTTCCCCAGCGGAGTCGCCAACTGAAATTACCCGGGATCCGGCTCGCGCGCGGAGCCCCCGGCGTCTCGCATTCGTCGCTGTTCGGGAAGTCGCCCGGATCCGAGAGGCAGCGCAATCGCGCCCCGGCATCTGGCTTATTCCGTTTTAGCGTTGCGTGTTGGAGGTGTCTCGCTGTGTTTTGCTTTGTAGAGTCGCCACGCCGTTTTTATTAAGCCCAAAACATTGAAAAAGGGCATCAGTTTAAAGATAATTTTAAACTGTTTTTGTGTGATGAGATTTTGAGTTCGGAGGTCAGATGACTCCCCGGGAAGAGAATATTAGAATATTAGAGCTCACCCGAGTAGCCTCGTAAAACGAGTCTTTCGGATACCCCTAATATCCTTTAAATGTTGTGTGTGTGTGTGTGTGTGCTTTTAAAAATGCATGCTGTATCGGATGTCTACATTGTATGCTATGTATGGAAATGTATTGAAATAGTGTAGGAAGGAAGCCTTACCAATGTTGGTTCGTGTCTGTCTTCATTTGGGAATAGTGTTTGAGGTCGGAGTAGCGTTCCGGTATGGATCGGGATTGCTTCGGGAGGGACCGGTTGTCTGCGGACAGAGTTTCGGCGTGAGTTGAGGTTGTAGGCTGCATTCGGGCAGAGGTTCGGCGTGCGTGGGGATCGTCGGGATCACTCGGGCAGAGGTTCGGCGTGCGTTGTGGTGGCAGGAGTCACTCGGGCAGAGTTTCGGCGTGGTTTGGGATCGTCGGTTTGACTCGGAAAGAGCGGGACACCGTGGAAAGACCGTGCAAGGCCTCGGAGTACCACGAGGGGCCTCAGAGTACCTCGAGAGTGCCTCGGGGCAGCGCGGGAGCGCTCGGGGAGGCTTCGGAGCACCACGAGGGGGCTCGGAAGGCCTCGGAAGGATCCGAAAGGGGCCGGGAATGCCTCGAAAGGACTTAGAGGGGAAGCCAGAAGGCCTAGGGAGGAAGAGAGAAGTGGGAGGAGTGTGAAAATGAGGAGGGGGAGCCCTCTATTTATAGTGCCAGATTAGGTGCAAAGAGGTCCGTACGGACCTCCCTGGTAATCCAGTATTTTGGTTTTCCTCGATTTGAGGGAATCTGTGATGATGGAGGAATATTTGCAATTATGGTGTCCCCTGAGCAATAAGGTCCGTACGGACCATCTTGCATGCAAAGAGGTCCGTACGGACCAACTCTGCAGGGGAGTAATCATTTTCCCCGGGATTTGAGGGAATATTGTGGACTTTAAGAAGATTCAGTAATTATGACAACAAAGAGGTCCGTACGGACCAATATTGCTTTCCCAATTTCCTGAAAATTCCCGAAAGGTCCTTTTATCCCTTTTTATCCCAGAAAGGCTCCTCCCTTGGTTTGGCTGGGGGTTTAGAGAGGGTTTTGAGTGAGAGGGGTCGTCGAGACTGCGTTGATGAGTCTGCGGTGCTTCCCGTGTGTTTGAAAGGGTGTGATCCAGATTGGGGTACTTACACATCTACAACGACATGAAGCCTCATTGGCCCAAGATCTTGATGAGAGAGATTGCCAGCAGCATAGATGCGTATCAGCTGAAGGTTAAGAATGAGAAGATAAGTTGGAGACCTTTTGGGAGAGTGCTGACCGCAATCTTTGGAAACTTTCAGCATTTGGAGGATCTTAGGATTGCCACCCCAGAATTATGTGTCGATTGGGGTGTTGAAGAATCCTTTGGCCTAAAAGCTATGCATTCCTTCAGAAGATCTTTTGGGAATGATGATTATAAGGCCATATATGATGCTGATACCTCCCAGAACAAGGAAATGTATGTTGAAATGAACCCTGCTACTGCTTCAACCGCACTGGGAAAAGCAATAAAGAAGGCCTCAAGGAAGAGGAAGGCTCCGGCAGAACCACTCCCTAAGCCTACCTCAACCGCACCCTCTCAACCGCGTGGTTCAGCTGGTGCAGGCCCAAGCCAGAAGAAGCCAAGGAAAGGGAAAGAGAAGATGACCCTTCTAGATGAAGTGATTGAAGAAGATGAAGAAGAGGAGATTGCTCCTTTAATTGCTAAAGCTAAGAAGGCAAAGCAAACTCAGGCTGATTTGGCCAGGATGACTGATGAGGAGTTGTCCATCTTCTACAAAGCTGAGTTTGAGAGACTTGAGAGGGAAAGGGCTGAGAGGGAAGCTGCTAAAGGAAAATCCAAGGATCCAATTCCCCAACCGCCTCCTTCTAAACCGCCCCAAACCCAACCGCTTATTCAAACCCCTCCTCAATCTCCCATCCATTCCCATCAGCCATCCCCTGAAAAATCTCCTGCCAAAGCCCCAACTCCTGAACCGCATTCTCCTCCCCAACCGCAAAGAGCTGCAACCGCTCAGGGGGAGAAACCAAAGAGAATTAAGCAAATTACCCAGAAAAGGACCCCTATCAAAGGCCCCAAACGCTTTCTTCACCGCGTTTCTAAACAACCAACTCCTTCACCATCTTCATCCCATTCCAGTTCCCCTTCCTCTACAAGTTCATCATCAAAATCCTCTACCCAATCTCATTCTTCTTCTAGCCAGAACAAATCCCTAACTCCATCACCTCAGCATTCCAACCGCTCCCCATCCGTTCACCATTCAAACCGCGCCCAAACACCGCCTTACTCCCATCTCACTCCAGCCATCTCCATTTCTAACCAAAACCGTGATCCTACTCCACCTCCTGAAAATTCCCCTCCTCCTAAATCACCTTCTCCAAACCGCCTTCCTACTCCACCTCTTCAAACCTCTCCCATTCCACAAACTTCACCTATTCAACAGAAAACCCCCTCTGTTGAAGTTCACACTACCAGTTCCTCCTCAAACTCTAACCCTATTACTTCTGGAATTCCTACTTCAAACATTCCTCCTCCTTCGACCGCACCTACTCAAACCGCACCAATTCCTACCATTTCAACTGCACCTACAACTTTACCCCAAACACTACCTATTCCTCCACCAACCGCTTTTCAATTCACTATCCCAGCCACCCGTGTATTCCAAACCCTCCTATCTCCTTTGCCTCAAACCGCCCCTACAACTCAATCTCAACCGCCTCCCTCAGTGACCCACATTCCATCTACTTCAACTGCCCCTTTTGATTACCTTCAAATTCTTTCCACCCTCCAACTGATTCAATCACAGTTGGTTGTAAACCAAGGCCATATGCTTAAACTCACAGAATCTAACCTTGCCCTGGCCGCCTCCAATCAATCTCTGGAAGCCTCCAACCGCATCCTTCTTTCCAAAGTGGACTCTCAAACCACTGAACTGGCAATCATGAAAGCCCAATTGATTGATGCCATTAAGGGGGAGAGAATTTCCACATCCTCAACTACCCAGACCGCTGAGGCTGCCAAAACCGCAGCTACAGCGTGCTTTCAAGGCTTCAAAGAAGACTTAGCCAGAGGAGTGCTTAGTGCCATGGGTGATGCTGTTTCGAAATCACAACTTCATGAAATGCTCACCAATCTTTCCAGTGAGTTTGTCACCTCCACCAACACTGCACTGATTTCTTTCATGAAGACCCTCCAAGAAACCCAACCGCAAAGAAGCCTCAACCTCGCCCGCTCCTTCCCAAACCGCTCTGGATGACTTGCAGCTGAAAATCTTTTCTGAACTGGACTCCCTCAAAGAAAGAATCAATGTTGACCTCAACATAGTGGGAGACAGTATCAAAGAGCAAGTAAAGAATTTTGATGATGATATCTCCTTCAGATTTGAGAACCTCAAAGCAGGCTTCAACCTCAAGCTAGACAACTCCATCAAGGAATTGAAGTCCAACCCGAATGTGACCGTTGATGCGGGAACCGCTTAGAGATGCTCTCTACTCAAACAGTAGCCATTCAGGATGAGATCTTCACATTCTACAATTCCTTGAAGGCCTGCATTGAAGGATTCACCTCTCAGATCAAAGACAGTGTTGATGCCAACTCAAGATCAGTTGATCTTTGTTGGGCTAGCTGCTGAATCTGTATCCGCTCTCAAGTCTGTTGAAACCACTCTTGCAAGGCAGGTTTAAGACCTCAGAGCTTTAAGAAGAAATATCAGAGGTGAAAGCTCAGCCTTTAGACCATCTTCAGGACCGCAGTTGCCCAACCAGGAAGTAAATCAACCAAGAGAGCAACCGCGTCATCATCAACATCAACCGCCTCATCACCGACCGCGTCAGCATTAGGACCGCGCTTTACTTGTAATTTCTTTTCTTTTTGCTGACCTCATTTTGTCTTGTTGGACCGCACTCCATGTATTTTTGTCCAACTTTCCTTTGTTTTTTGAAACCTTTGTATTTTGCTTCTCTACCATTGTAAGTGTAACCGCATTGGTAGTAATGAAAAATGCATCATTGGTTCCAAAACCTTGTTCATATCAAACCACTTGTTTGTAGAACAATGAAACCTCTTATGGTTGATAACCTCATTCAAATATTTTCCAACTTAAAATCACTATTTTGAATTGATGTTTAAACATTCAGTTTAAACCGCACTTTGAACTTAAACTCACAATTTTTAAGTGCACTGAATGCATTTCTATAACTTTCCATATTGTAAGTTTTTATCTCTTAGAAAGTATAGAAATCTATAGCTTAAGCTAAGTGTGTGCATTGACTTGGGACATGAATTACCATGTTAATTCTTATGGACATGTTTTTACCAAGTACAATGATTGCTTTAGTTATAGTAGGTAATGGCATCAATCAAATAGGGGGAGATTGTTGGGTATGCATGTTTTAACCCTCCTGTTTTGTATTAGATTTGATTGATACCATAACCTCCTGTCTATTTTAAGGACTTTAGGACCCTATGTAATGAAGCTTAGACTTCAATTTTTTAGCTAAGTCCGTTTTATAGAATAGGTTACATTTAGGCTTGAAGACTGGCACAAGACTCATTGGAAGCAAGGTTGCAGTTCCAGCAGTATTCAAAACCGCCCTATGAACCGCACTTGTAAACCGCAAGTGTAGTTCTACCTTGAATCTGCCTTTTGAACCAACCGCATGCAACCGCCCTTGAACCGCACCTGTGCAGTTCATATGCAACCGCATCCAAGCAACCTCCTGGTGTAGCAAAACCGCATGTTCCTAACCGCGTCTCACCAACCGCATCCAATGATTGGCTACTTGAAGTGAACCACTTTTTATCCGTTGGAATCCACGTCAGCAATATCAAAAGTCAACCACCAAATCTTGACACGTGATTCAATGTCAGAGAAGATCTGCAAGGATCTTGAAAAGGTGACAGGTGTCCTAACCTCATTGCTTGCAGCTGGAGCCTGATCAGCTTTATCTGCAGCAGCTGTACCAAAGGACAAAAGGACCAATAGGATTGCATCAAGTACTGTCCTTACAACAGCTGTATCCAACGGCTAGTTTCTTGATGCTTGGGTATAAATACCCCTAATCTTCACCATTTAAAGATTGCTTGAAAAAATTGAGAAGTGCTGTGTTCATAGAAGCTGAAGCTCTGCCCAGAAATTGTTCAACCCTTTGAATCTTCATCTTCATACTTCAAGAAATATTCCTAGCCCAGAAATCAAGCCTTAACACATTCAAGAATCATTGAGCTCTACATCTCACAGATTTAAAGAGCCTTGATCTTGTTCTCACACACACACCTCATTTGTTCTAATCACATAGATTAAACACTTGAGATACACTGGTTATAGTTTTGGATTTGTTCTTCATAGAAAAGATTTTATTGTACTTTGTAATCTCTCAATACTTAATATAAAATCTCTCTTAGAAATCCAAGACTAACCATCTTGGTAGTGGACGTAGATCGTTTATCGATTGAACCACTCCAAATAGCGTGTTCTTACTTTCTGCATTTATATTTCTTGTGCTTACTAATCATTTATCTTTGTCTCTGTTTGATCTTTATTTAGTTATCCATTATTGTGAAATAGTGTGTGGAGTTAACAAAGTCAAAACCACACGTGTTTGTAAAACTGCACTTATCAAAACCGCATTTTACAAACCGCCTCTAAAACCGCTTTACACTTTATAATTCCGCTGTGCATTTTACACCATCACTTGCGATGCATTATCAACTGCAAGAGGATTTTGTAAGCAAGAGGTTTAGTTTTTAATAGAGGGCGAAAAATTTTAAACAGCTATTCACCCCCCCTCTAGCTGTATTTTCACCCTTGTTGCCACCTTTGGGACCAACAGTGGTAGACCTGAAAAGCCACTTAAATTCTAAGGAGCGGGAGGTTAACTCAGCCGACTTGCGAGCAAGGCTCAGTCAGGCTAGGCGTTTCTCCCCTCCTCATCGTAACAGTTCTCCTCGACGTATCAATCACCCTCGGCATAACTCACCTCGTCCCAGAAATCATGCAAGGCCTAGGAGTCCTCGTCCGTATAGAATGATCCTCGGCCACCAAGAAATGGAGTCGAGGAAGGACAAAACACCCTCTAGGCCAGGAGATAATAAGCGAGATGACGAGGAACACATCAGGGTGAATCACCCAAGAGAAAGGTCCCACCGAAGTTCCCATAGAAGTTCACACCAAAGCTCTCATTCCAGCACTCAAAATGGGATTGATGCTAGAGAGCTGTTGCTCTTGAAAAAAAGGAATGACGATATGGAGATGGGGAAGAAGAACGAGAAAGATGATGATACAAGTGCAACCCGTCCCTTCTCCTAGAGAATAAATGATGTACCACGTAATCCTACCTTCAAGGTCCCGAGTTTTGACAAGTATGGAGGAACCACAGATGCACGGGACAATGTACAAAGTTTCGAGTCTACTATGGCCCTCCTCACTAAAGCTGATGACGTCCTCTGTAAAGCCTTTGCCAGTACCTTCTCCGGAATTGCCTTGACCTGGTTCCGTGAGTTCAAAAAGGGAAACATTGATAGCTGGAGAGGCATGAGGAGGATGTTCCTAGACCACTTTTCCATGGCAGGAAGGAGGAAGAAGAGGTTAACTGACCTTGCCAACATTGAGCAAGGAAAGAATGAGACCACACTAAGATACTACAACAAATTATGAGCCATGGAGGATCAAGTAGAGGAATGCCTCACAGATAGAGAGGTGATTGTCTGTTTTAATTCTAGGTTGAGATCCGGGCAACTCATCTATGAACTCTCCACCAGAAAACCTAAAACAAAATCTGACCTGTTCAACGTGGCATATGCCATTGCCATGGCAGAAGAAAAGAGCAAGAAGAGGTCTGATAAGACAGAACCAGAAGCAGCTGGCACTTGCCATGCTTCCAATGGAAATGGATTCAAGGGGAAGAATAGAACAAGAGGTTCTGAAAAAGCTGAAATTTTTACCCCTCTTACCAAGCCTATCACTGAAATCATGCAATTAGTGAACCTTCCACCTCCTCGTCCACTGAATGATAAACCAAAGTTCCCTCGTGACCCTTCCAAATACTGTGATTTCCACAAAGACCATGGTCACACCACCGAAAGGTGCATTGCCCTCAAACGAATGATCCAAAGATGGGTTGACGAAGGCAAGCTAGATCGCTACGTCATGAAAAAAGATGGCAAGCGGAAGTGGAAGGAGGACGAGAGTGAATATGATGATAAGAGCGAGGATATGGAGCAGAGGCCTTCTAGGGCCAAATTGCATGTGATTAGGGAAGAGACAGTCTCTACCAGACAGCTCAGAGATCAAATTCATGAGCTAAGCAAAGTATACCACGTTCCTGCCTGGGTTCACAAGGCCGAAGAAGTAATCAGTTTCTCTCCCAATGAATTGGCTGGAAGTCGTGCAGCCCGCGAACAACCCTTGGTAATAAAGGATAGAATTGATAATTGTGAATCTGAGAGACTCCTGATTAATACTGGGGCCGCTCAAGATATTTTGTACTACTCCGCCTTCCAGATGATGGGCTTGAAAGATACCATCCTGGAACCATACCACGGAAGACTAGAAGGTTTCACCAACTATAAAGTCGGTGCTAAGGGAACTGTTGATTTACAACTGGAAGTTGGTGAACATCCCTTCCGAACCGTGGCTACAATCACTTTTGTAGTCATGGATTTGACAAGTGACTACCATGCTATTCTAGGCATTCCAAGTCAAACGAAACTTGGGGTGGTCGCCTCCCTTCCTCACCAATGAGTAAAATTTCCTACTCGTGCTGGAATTGGATGCGTGAGGGCGACCACCAAGGACTTCTTGGAGCATGTCGTGAAGAGCAAAAAAATATCTAAAAGGGTGGAGATTGATACACCAGAAGACAACATGAAAATATCTAAGTCTCTGAAAACTACCCACACTAGCTCTAGAATGAGCTTTATCATCGAAGTACCAGAAGAGGAACCTGTGGTCCTAGAAAGTGCGGATGACCATGACATAGTTCCGTCCGTCCCGGAGACAGATCATGTTCTCGTCAGCGGCCTGAACTCGGGGGCCAACCCTGACTTGAGGATAGTTGATCTGCCTGACGTTGGCGAACTGATGGAAGAGAAAGGCCTCAACGTAAATGACAACGAGGGGAGGAGACTTAGAGAAATCATCATTGAATTCTTGGAATTTCGAGACGGTCCAGAAATGGAGCCCGTGGATGAATTGGAAGAGGTAGTCATCAACCCTGACTACCCTGAGCAAAAAATCAAACTCAGGGGCTAGCTATCCCCGGAAGAAAAGGAAAAAATCATCTCCCTCCTAAAAAACAGTCTAGATGTCTTCGCTTGGAAAGTTGAGGATATGAGACGGATTAATGAAGAAGTAGCCCTCCACCGCCTGGATGTTGATCCGTCTGCTAAAACCATCGCGCAAACAAGGAGGATCTTTGCAAAAGACAAGGAGGAAGCTATCAAGGAAGAGGTGCAAAAGTTACTTAGCGCCGGAATCATACGAAAAGTGAAATACCCCGTTTTGTTGGCCAACGTGGTAAAAGTTAAAAAGCAAAATGGGAAGTGGCTAATGTGCATTGACTTCACCGATCTCAACAAGGCCTACCCAAAGGACAGCTACCCTCTTCCCAGAATCGACAAGTTGGTAGATTCCATAGCTGGACACCGAACCCTCAGTTTCCTAGATGCCTATTCGGGTTATCATCAGATAAAAATGGCGGAAGAGGACATTGAGAAGACAGCCTTCCAATCATCGGGGGGAAATTATTGTTATGTCATGATGCCCTTTGGGCTTAAAAATGTGGGTGCTACGTACCAACACATGGTGAATGAAGTGTTTGGAGAACAAATAGGTCGTAACATGGAGGCCTACATTGATGACATGGTCACAAAGACCAAGGAGGGCAGTCACCCCCTTACCTGGAGGAAACCATTAACAATCTCTGAGTCAACAACATGAAGCTAAACCCAAGTAAATGTGTGTTTGGGGTGCTAGCTGGAAAGTTCCTAGGCTTCATGGTATCTCAAAGGGGAATAGAGGAGAACCCTGAAAAAATCAAGGCCCTGATAGACATGAAGGAACCTACCAACATCAAGGAGGTTCAGAGATTGAATGGAAGAATAGCGGCACTTGGAAGATTCATTGCCAAATCCGCCGAAAAGTCACTGCCTTTCTTCAAGGTCTTGAAGGGGGATAAGAGCTTCTCCTGGGCTCCTGAATGTTCTGAGGCATTCCTCCAGTTGAAGGAGTACTTGGGTTCCCCTCCCTTATTGAGTAGTCCAATTACTGGTGAGATGCTACATGTCTTCCTAGCTGCCACGGACCACGCAGTTGCAGCAGTACTTGTCCGGAATGATGAAGGTACTCAAAAACCAATCTACTATGTTTCTAAGGCATTGTCAGACGTGGAGAGTAGATACTTTAACGCGGAAAAGATAGCGTACGCACTAGTAATTGCCTCAAGGAAACTACGTGCCTACTTTTTTGCCCATCCCATCACGGTGTATACAAATGAACCATTGAAGAAAATCCTACACAAGTTGGATAGCTCCGAACATCTCCTCAATTGGTCTATCTCTCTTACAGAGTTTGATATCACTTACCAACCGAGGAAGACCCTCCTGGCACAGCCTCTGGTTGACTTCATGGTCGAGACTACCTTCATGGGTAAGCATGTCCCCACCTCCCGTAAGCATAACACATCAGAGGAGGAAGGGTCCACCATTTAACTCCCATCCAACGGTTGGGTCCTATACACTGATGGGTTAGCCACAAAGGAGGGAAGCGGAGCTGGAGTGGTACTAGCAATTCCTGAAGGAGAGCACACTATCCAGGATATCATCCGATTCAAGTTCCCCGTCTCCAACAATCAAGCTGAATACGAGGCTCTGATATTTGGTATCAATTTCGCTTCCTTCTATCGAGCAACTAAAGTGGCGGCTTTCTGTGACTCCCAAATTGTTTTCAAGCAAGTGAAGGGAGAGTACAATACCCAAAATCCCATACTTACCAAGTATAGAGACATGGTCCTAGACCTGACGAAGAAGCTGGAATTTTTTGAGATCAGTTAGATAGGCAGGGAAGACAACCAAATTGTGGACATTCTATCTAAACTAGCGACTATGGATGTGACTAAGTTCAAATCCAATACTTACGTAGTTTTTGCTAAAGAACCCGCATATGAAAGGCTACAAGTCATGCTCCTAGATGGGGAGGAGAGATGCTGGATCAATGACTACATAGATTACATCGAAAAAAAGTCAACTCCCGAAAGATGAGACACAAGCTAAGCTTATCAAGAAAAGATCACCTAGGTTCGTTGTAATGAACGGAGTCCTCTACCGACGATTCTTCACTAAGCCCCTACTGAGGTGTGTCTATCCTAAGGAAATTGAGAATCTATTGACCGAAGTCCATGAAGGCGTTTGCGTCGGACACCCGGGGACCAGAACCTTAGCTGACAAGATCATCTTGCTAGGTTACTATTAGCCAAACCTGAGAGAGGATGCGCAAGCCTATGTTAGAAAATGTGACAAGTGCCAGAGGTACTCTGACATTTCTAGACTCCCAGCAGTTGAGCAAACTCTTGTAATACCTACATGGCCATTCGATATGTGGGGGATCGACATCATCAGACCCTTCCCTCCCGTCTAAGGCAATTGCAAGTATGTGATAGTAGCAGTCGACTACTTTTCAAAATGGATTGAAGCAAAAGCATTGGCCAAGATAACTGAGGAAAACGCGATCAACTTCGTCCATGACCACATCTGGTGTCTCTTTGGGGTTCCACACACCATCATTTCAGATCATGGTCTCCAATTTTCTACAGCATTCACAACAGATTTGAGAAGAGTAGGAGTTCGTCATGCCAAGTCATCTGTAAGCAAACCCCAGTGCAATGGACAAGCAAAGGCAGCCAACAAGTTGGTACTAACAACCCTTACTAAGAACCTGGAAGGAAGGGATGGTAGATGGTTGGACGAACTTCCCCTAGTCTTATGGGTTGTTCGCACAACCACTCGGGGGCCAACCGGGGAAACCCCATTTGCATTAACCTTCGGTTCTGAGTAGAGCCGTCAAGTTGGGACGATCCCGTTGGGACGTCCCGTCCCGCCATACAAATGGGACGGGATGGGACGGAATATTTTTGTCCCATCCCGTTTCGTCCCGTCCCGTTTTGTCCCATTCCGTCCCGTCTCGTCCCGTTCCCATCGCGGGACAACATAGTACGGTCCCGCCCATCCCGTCCCGTCCCGCGACGTTCAACATATAAAGGTAGAGTTTAAGCATTAACATTTTTCTAGCCTACAAAATGGTCATTTACAGTTTAAGCATTAACATTTTTCTAGCCTACAAAATGGTCGTTTTTCACACAACATTTCCACCAGAAATCAACATATCAAGGTAGAGACCCAAAAGTTCACTTTGATAAACCATTGAGCTACCTCAGACCAAGTTCAAGTTTCCAAGAAAAGAAAAGATAAATAGTGGTCCAACATCCTAAAGGAAACGACTATTCTTTGGTTGGTATTTAATCAAGTTGACCAAAAATGGTCACAAGGTCACTCTTTGGCTAGTTTTGTTGTATAATACACTAAAGAAAATGCAAAACAAAACAAACAATTGTATTTTAAATTTGGAAATGCAAATTCTTCTTCCGATCCAGTGGAATGTACTACCTTTTTTAGGAAGTAACATACAGAGTCAGTTAATTTTCTTAGGAAGAAACTTCAGCGCCTAGTCAACGGTTATCCCTCCTAGTCATCGGGTTCCGCATTGTCCCGCCGGATCCCGCATCCCGCAAATGGGACAGGATGGGATGGAGTATTTTAGTCCCGTCCCGTTTAGTCCTGTTGTAAGTACTCAAATCCGGATCGTCAAAATCCGTTAAGAGTTAATTGGAATTCGTTAACTGGTCCTTCCCAGGTTAACCGGAACCCGTTAAAACACCCCGTTCCCGAGTCAACGAGACATCCCGGGACTTCCCTGTGCATCCCGACATCAAAGTGTATTCAACACATGTTATCACACGTAAAATTGCAACTTTCCTCGAAAAATGCACTTTTCGGGACTTTCCAGGAGCGTTTCAGACATTTTCCGAACAGTTATTTAAAAAAGGGACAAAACCGGGAATAACAGGACAAAAACCCTAGCCCTGGTGACTCATCGGGACACTTGGCACGCATGCACAAGCCTCCAAATCAACATCAATCAAATTTGAGGGTGAAATGACCAAAATACCCATAAAATTGAGACATAGGTCGGCCGGCCTATTTTACTTGAAGAACCAGAATTCTCATCAAGTCCTCTAAATTTCCAAAATACCCAAAAACCCCCCAAATTGAGCTTTAGGCCGTCCGACCTGTTTTGCATTTTCATCCCTATAAATACAAGGGCTGTCATTTGTAAAAAAAAAAAAAAACATTACCTCCTTCACAAACCCCACGACCCAAAGCCATTCAACCCCCTCTCGAGACCCGTTTTATCTCGATTTGCGTGAAAATCCCATTTTCCTACCAAGCACGAACTAAAGAGCCTTGAAACACCTTTCAAACACCAAAACCGTATCCCGTCTACGTAAATCGAGCCAAAGAGTCAGCCCCTAGCCATAGGTAACACACTCTCTCTCTAAAACTCCGTTTTGCCTCGATTTACGCGTCAAATGCTAGTTTCGATCCGGTCGAAACGCTCTACATGTAGACGTAACGCCGTCTACGGGGATCGATATGTTTTACCCCTTAATCATCTTCTCTCCCGTAAGAGAAGTAATTTCGGGTTAAAACGGCGTTCCGGCCCCCTTTTTTACGTTTATGTCATTTACAGTCCGGATCGTTTGATCCGTCGATTCGTATGTTTACCGTCCGAACCGTTTGATTCATGATCGCCATTTAAAAAATCCGGATCGTTTGATCCATCGATACCGTCATTTAATTTACCCACCTTTACAAGTTCGAGTCGTTTGGCTCGTCGATCGCATCTTTATTGTTCGGATCGTTTGATTCCGTTGATACCGCACTTTAAATACTGTCATTTACAAGTCCGAACCGTTTGGTTCGTGATAGTATTTACTTACAAAAGTCTGAGTCACAAAATGACTCGTCGATTGCATATCATTTAATGCCTCTTTTCATGAAATTGGTAACAATGTAATGCCCGGTTCAAAACCGGAGTTCGTCATTCGAACTCCTTTTCAAAACAATGCAAAATCGACGTTTGGCATCCAAACGCTCATTTTTGACTCAAAACCCGACGTTTGACATTCAAACGCTCCTTTCATTAAAATCAACGTTTGACATTCAAACTAAAGATTTAAGTTCGTCACTCGAACCCCGTTTTCAAAACAACTCAAAACCCGACGTTTGACATTCAAACGCTCCTTTCATTAAAATCAACGTTTGACATTCAAACTAAAGATTTAAGTTCGTCACTCGAACCCCGTTTTCAAAAAAATGCAAAACCCGACGTTTGACATTCAAACGCTCCTTTCATTAAAATCAACGTTTGACATTCAAACTAAAGATTTAAGTTCGTCACTCGAACCCCATTTTCAAAACAACGCAAAATCGACGTTTGGCATCCAAACGCTCCTTTTCGACTCAAAACCCGATGTTTGACAGTCAAACGCTCCTTTCATTAAAATCAACGTTTGACATTCAAACTAAAGATTTCAGTTCGTCATTCGAACCCTCTTCTCAAAACTCAAAACCAACGTTTGTCATTCAAACGCTCGTCTTTTACCACAAATCAACGTTTGTCATCCAAACCAAGATTAAAGCTTGTCATTCAAGCTCCTTTTCAAAATACAACACACACACACACACGCACACAATTTCGAGAAAGGTAGAAAGACTCGTTATACGAGGCATTTCGGGTGATCTCAACATATTCTTCCCGAAACGTAACGTGGCCTCCGAACCTAACAATCTCTGGTCCTAAAAAGCCTTTTTTAAAGTTTTGGCTACCAATCAAAACATCATATTTAAAAAGACTTTTTTAAAGTTTTGGCTACCAATCAAAACGTCACATTTTCAAAGCCTTTTTAAAGTTTTGGCTACCAATCAAAACGTCACACTCTTCGAAGCCATTTTCAAAGTTTGGGCTCATAATACAAAACAGCGTGGCGACTCTCCCTCCCATTTTCCAGGCAAGGTCCCAAGTCCGCGAAATGCCGCTCGCCGCGTTCCTCCGCGTGCGATTCGGGTAATTTCACTCGTCCCGTCTCGTCCCGTTCCCGTCGTGGGACAACATAATTTCCTCCCGTCCCGTCCCGTATTCCCGAATTGACAGCTCTAGTTCTGAGGCTATGTCACCGACTGAAATGGCTATCCCTACCATAAGAAACTCCAACTACGATGAGCAAGTCAATAGGGTCAACATGTTCCTAGACCTAGACCTAGTGGATGAAAAGAGACTAGCCACTCAGTTGAGAATGGTGAATTACAAGCAAAGGACCAAGGCATACCATGACAAGAGGGTCAACAGGAGAGTATTCCAAGTGGGTGATTGGGTACTCAGAAAAATTGAAACTACTGGCCGGAAGGCCGAACAGAACAAGCTCTCCCCAAATTGGGAAGGTCCCTACATCTTAACTCAAGTCATTCGAGAAGGGACTTACATATTACAGACCAAGGAAGGAAAAGAGCTCAAGCATCCATGGCACTCCGACAATCTCCGAAAATACTATCATTAGTTCTAGTTTTCCTTTATGTAATAGAAGTGGACATTGTTCAAGTCATAATAGAACAGGTCTCTCTCTCTCTCTCATTTTCAAAAGTTGGACGACCGAGGTAACTCAATTTATACTCATCCCTCGGCACTCCGTACTTGGTATATAACACTTCAAGTATTGTCTCTCCGGCCCTTACTAGCCTTGGCCTGGGTTGGTAAGCCCTACCTCGGTCGGATCTACCTCGGCTTTCTCTCCCTCGTCCATCTACTTGCTCGCCCTCTACAAAGGCGTCAACGATATTGGCTGAAGTGGAGGCTTCACTCCCTCTTCCCGTCATATCTGCACAAAACCGAGGAACAAGAGTCATAAAATCCTCCTAGGCATAAAGACGGGGAAGAGGAAGATTGCCCCTCCTCGTCATTTATAATAAGGTCGAGGAGGGAGCCTTACCACTCAAACGAGGACGACTAAGATGGTCTGAAGTCAGGTAGAAGAGGATGATATGGTCCATCATCTCAGCCCATTCATGGAATATTACTATATTTGGGGACATAGAATCAACTCGGTCAATTCTCATTTTGCTCTGATAGCGGACATCTTCCCTCGGGCATCCATATCTCGTCAGCATCGCCCCTTTTTCCATCAAGGTCACCATCAACCATGGCCCCCTATCCCTTCGGTAAACCCTAAGGTTTCCCTTGTGGTAACCATGAATCTCACGAGTGTCATGTTCCCAAGAACGAGTCATCTCTAAAACGGGGACAAAGGGGTAGAATGGATTCAAGAATCTTATCAAGTACAAAAATTCAAGAAAAGCTTCAGCAAGGGCAACAATGGCGGTTTTGATGAAAAATTCAAACAAAACCTACGCAGTACAAATTAAAGGCAGAAACAACAAAAGGAGAATAAATTATACCTATTTTTGTTGAAAATTGGTGATATCGAGCGGGCAAATCAAACGATTTTGAAGACCTGGGCGTACAAACTCAAGAACACGAACGGAGTTTTGAAATCTTGCTATCCGCTCTCAAATGCCTGGGAATGATAAAGTTTGGAATTGTAGGGGAGCTTTGTTTTTATACTCATACAAACGGGTCGAAACTGAAACAAAACGGGTCATACGGGTATGGAACCCCCAACATTAAATGGTGTAGTGGGTTCCCAAGACGTGTGTCAGACATCGTGGACCACACCCATCATTGTACTAGTAACCGACGGATAATGGAACGACACATAATGAAGCGACATTGCCACGTGACGCTTGTTCGTATTCTCTCAGGCCGAGGATGAGATCCCTTTCTCCTCGTCGTATCCGAGCTAGAAAGTCGGGGGCCACTGAATAGTATAAATCGAGATACGAACATGAGCTTGTCCGGGCAAGGCCCGAGTGGATTGGGCCCTAAACATAATTCATCAAGTATCAGCTACGAGGAAGACCTGGGCTTCCTCGTACTCTCTATCTCGGCATTCCCTAGGCCGACCAAGGCTCAATAGGTGAACTAACTAAGGCCCAGGTCAAGGGCCGAGGAGACCTCCCTCCAAGGTCGAGATGTTCTCCCTTGAGGATGAGGAGGCTTCCTCGGTTATGATGTCATCACAATTGGCTTCCCATTTATCTCTCATCCCTTCCCCGGATCCTCGTAAGCTGGCCAGGCTACGTAGGACGAGGACAAGTCCATCTCGACATCTCGTGCAGAGTTTGTGCAGTCCTATTTCAATTAGGCGATTGAGCAGTTACAATCCTCCTAGGATTGTAACCACCTTTTACCAACAATTCAAGTCAAACAAGGATTCCTTAGCAGATATAATTCTCTTAGGATTATATATTATCTCTTAGCAATCCAATTCAACATGGATTCTACATTATTCTAGCTATAAATACAAGCCATAATTCACATAGTTTGGTACGTTATCTTTTTGACCATAAACTCTATCAAATTGATTTCTCTCTCTCTCTCTCTAAACGTATACTTACTCTCACGCCGGAGGGACTTCGCCGGAAAAGCCCCGGTTTAGTTTACGTTTCTTGTTTCTATTTCAGGCTATTCAATCGCCGGAGTACAACCGACCGCCGGATTTGAGCTGATTCGATCTTTTTGGCAGCATCAAAAATATATTTGGAAAACATATTAAAGATTTTTATTCGTCCACATAATTGTGGTAGCTCAAATGTTGTTGCGTTTGCAAAACATATTAAAGTTTTTTATTCAAAATTGAGAAATGAAATGTGTTTGGTAACTATTTCATTTTTATTTAACCGTTGGTGTTAATGTCATTTCTAGGAAAACTTTCCCAACTGAAAAAGGCGGAGGTTTTATTTAACTCTTCGATCTTTCCAGATTTACGTGTTGGAAAAAAGTGTGTTTTTGAAGGAAATAATGAGTTATTTTCTTAATGAGTTATTTGTCAAAGATACAAATTGATTGTGGGTTTGTGTTCTACTCCATGAGGAGATAGAGATTGAATATTCATTTGTCCAAAATGATTAAAGGATGAATGAGATATGAAGGCTCAAAGTCAGTGGGTTGGAAATGGGAAAATGTGGTTATCCCACATTGGAAAAATATGGAAAAGTGGGCTAGTTTATATACTCCTACACTTTAGTAGGGAGTAAGAATGTGGAGCATAGAGGCTCTCTCTCACGCACATGTGCGCAGGTGTGAATGTGGTGCCCAAGATTGCGGTGCTTTTTTGTGTTGAACCGCTTTCTCGTGTAAGGGGTCACCGCCTCACATCGGTTTGAAGACATCCAGATTAAATTGAAAAACGGAGTCGCCACGCCATTTTGATTTCCTCAAAACTTTGAAAAAAAGGATTAGGGTCCGGAGGTTAAGTTTCCCCTTGGGAAGAACGTTTGGCGTTCACCCAAGGAGCCTTGCCGAAGCAAGTCTTCCAAAATCCAACTTTCGTGCTTGCTTTTGTGCTTTCGTGTGTGAGAAGTGATTTTTATAAGGGAGGGAATGTGCCAAGTTGTCTTTCGGACGTATAAACCATGAGTTGGTTATCGCTCGGGATTCCTTGGATTTTTGATGTGTTCGGGACTTTAATACCGTCCTCATCTTGGACTTACGATCATCATTATGAGACCTTGGGTCACATGTGATCGGAATAGGGACACCTCTTTTTATAGTCCAAGAATGAGACTCTTTAGAAAGGAAGGACCTATGCCCATCAATCCTACATCTTGAGACGATTTAAGCTTGATAGGGACATTTGTGCTCGTCTCAAGTGATGATCGGAGATGTGGGGCTTAGGTTCATCCATTTCTAAAGGGACTTCCAACTATGGCATCTTTATATGGAGGAAACGATGTAAAGATATGACCTTTACACAGCCACGCCCCAAGAGATGCTTCAAGTACCAAAAGGGACTAAGGGGAGGCGTATAAAGATTGGGTCTTTATACTCATCATATGCCTTTTTGTGCCTTAAGAAGGTCGCTAGGCAATCCTTGGAGAGTGATCCAACCATGAGGGACATGGGGGAATGCATTTTGAAAGTAAAGATGACATTTTTATGCAAACAAGTGTAAGGAACACTATGAAAACTAAGACTAGGAATGTAAAGGGGAGACCTTTATGGCTTTCCTATGTCCTTTAAGAACCATTTAGGTGGACAATCCTTGGAAGCAAGGTCTATGGGAAAGGGATGGCATTTATGAAGGTAAAGATGACATTTTTAATGTAAAGATGATATTTTTATATGATAAAGATGACATTTTTCACATCATCATGTGAGAAATCCACCCTAGAACAAGCCATTTGTGGTCTTATAGTTCATCCTTGGGATGGATTCTCCATGAATCCTATGTGATAGGGGAAAGGGGGATATGATGATCTACATGGTAAAGACTTGATCTTTATAGCAATAAATCACATAAATATCAATAAATGGCAATATGGAAAGCAAGTAAGCAATATAACAAGATGACAAGTATATTTCAAAGAGAAAAGGAGGAGAGGTTACCAATGATGGTGTTCCTCTATCTCCCTTGAAGCTTTCCTAAGGAAGGAGTGACTTTGGAGGGATTTTGGAGAGGAGGGAGGTGATTTTGAGAGGGTTTTGCCTTCTGTAAACTCGTGGTTTTAATTTGGCAGAGTAACAATGCAAAAATTGTATATCAAAATGAATAGAGGAGGCCTCTATTTATAGGCAGTTTTGTGCTTCCTAATGAAGCCGTGCGGCTGTAACCCTTGGCAAAAGAAGTCGTGCGGTCTTATCCTTTAATGACTCAGCCTATTTCTAGAACCATGCAAGGTGGCATTCTAGAAGGTCTTTCCAGCGAGGGACTACATGGAATTTTAATTCCTAACAAGTCCTTCGCTCCTCGGAAGGTTTGGGAAAGTTCCCAAATTGCCCCTGAACTTTAGGAAAGTTCGGGGAATTGCCGGAAAACTTAACCGGAAGGCATGAGACAGATTTGGGTACTTACAGAAGCCCCTCGGCAACGTCACTTGCAGGGCGAGTGGGGTTGTCGATAAAAAAGGATCCAATCTGGCGAACTGCCGAGACGGATTGGGTGACCAAGGGGGTCGAGTGTCTGAACCTTTGGAAGGCTACCTACGTATCCCGGAGTAATCAAGCCATGATCGTAGTTCGGAAAAGATCCGCTGGGGAATAGGGTATCATATGTGACAAATTGGCTGAACCTAAAGTAGGATACCTACGTATCCCGGATGAATCAAGCTAGATCGTAGTTCGGGATCCACTGGGGAATGGCGAAGAGAGACTGATATCTTGCTAGGAAGATGGAAGGAAAGTTACCTAGGAGGTCAAATGGCTGATCCTACTGGGGATATGCCAGATGAAGGAAGTGACCAATGTGGTCGGATGGCTGGACCTTTATGAGGGGCTACTTCACCACCGAGGAGTGATGAAGGAACAGGGTGACCAATGTGGTCGGATGGCTGGACCTTTATGAAAGGCTACCTACGTATCCCAGAGGAATCAAGCCTTGGTCGTAGTTCAAGTCTCACTAGATAGTTGGGAACAATGTCTAGGATCCTTGAGGTTTTGACGATTTATGGAGGAGTCACCTTACTTGACAATTAATGGAGGTTGTCACCTGATGAAACTAAGGCTTACGTCGCTATCGAGGAGATAGAGGTAGCTAAAGTTTGGAAAACTTAAGCGTACTTCACTATCTAGGAGATAGAGGTAGCTACAGTTTGGAAAACTGAAGCGTAGTTCACTATCTAGGAGATAGAGGTAGCTATAGTTTGGAAAACTGAAGCGTACTTTACTATCTAGGAGATAGAGGTAGCTAAAGTTTGGAAAACTGAAGCGTACTTCACTATCTAGGAGATAGAGGTAGCTAAAGTTTGGAAAACTGAAGCGTACTTCACTATCTAGGAGATAGAGGTAGCTAAAGTTTGGAAAACTGAAGCGTACTTCACTATCTAAGAGATAGAGGTAGCTAAAGTTTGGAAAACTGAAGCGTACTTCACTATCTAGGAGACAGAGGTAGCTAAAGTTGGGAAACTAAAGCGTACTTCACTATCGAGGAGATAGAGGTAGCTATAGTTGGGAAACTAAAGCGTACTTCACTATCGAGGAGATAGAGGTAGCTATAGTTGGAAAACTAAAGCGTACTTCACTATCTCTTTCGAATTAGAGATAGAGGTAGCATAAGTTTGAAAACCTAAAGCGTACTTCACTATCGAGGAGATAGAGGTAGCTATAGTTGGAAAAACTAAAGCGTACTTCACTATCTCTTTCGAACTAGAGATAGAGGTAGAAAAAGTTTAAGAAACTAAAGCGTACTTCACTATCGAGGAGATATATGTAGCTACAGTTGGAAAACTAAAGCGTACTTCACTATCTCTTTCGAATTAGAGATAGAGGTAGCAGAAGTTTGAAAAACTAAAGCGTACTTCACTATCGAGGAGATAGAGGTAGCTATAGTTGGAAAAACTAAAGCGTACTTCACTATCTCTTTCGAACTAGAGATAGAGGTAGATAAAGTTTGAGAAACTAAAGCGTACTTCACTATCTCTTTCGAATTAGAGATAGAGGTAGCAAAAGTTATGGGTAATCATGAAACATTTGTGAATGTATGTATATTTCTGAGATATGTTGAGGGACTAACGTACCTTTGCTGTGCTTACCTGCCGGAGAGCAAGTCGCGGGGGCTGTGTGGTAGTTGATAGAGCTGAGAGTCTTGATGCATCTGACCGAGATGTTGAAACATTTGGGGGCGTGAGGTACCTCTGATCGATTGGCATTTGTGAACTTGGCGTCCTTGACCTACTTGCATTTGAGAACTTGGCGTCCCTAACATGCTTGCATTTGGGAACTTGGCATCCCTAACCTGCTTGCATTTGAGAACTTGGCATCCCTGACCGACTTGCATTTAAGAACTTGGCGTCCCTGACCTATTTGCATTTGAGAAATTGGTGTCCTTGACCTATTTGCATTTGAGAACTTGGCGTCCCTAACCTGCTCGCATTTGAGAACTTGGCGTCCCTGACCAATTTGCAGACACTGGAGATGGTCTTCTCATGTTTTGCCCGGAATCATTTCTTGCCGAAAAGGGGGATTTGATTTCTTGCAATCTTGTTGAAACCATTGATTTTGGGCTTTGGTGAATATCTTCCTTGTTGAGGATGAGTCTCCGTAGCGATGGAAAATGGTCTTTAACATTTGAATTCCTGCATTCGTTAGTGAAGATACGAACAGAGATATGTATGACATTTGTGACGGCGCATGTAGGCATGAGATGGTATGACCATGAATACGTTAGCAAAGCTAAAGGGGTGACAAATAATTCATGAAATTACTTAGAATGATGATTTTTTTGTTTTGTTTTTTTTTCTTTTATATATATATATTTTTTTTATTTTGCTTATGGGGCATGCACGAGCCTAACTTTGGGCAAAAGTATTTCCTATTTTGATATGCAATCAATTAAGGTTATTTCTCTTTGTGCATGTCACATGAGCCACGGGCTGACTCTTTTGTGGGAAGGCAATGCGTGAGGGGTTTTATGTATGTAAGAATGTGTTGGGGATGTGTTTGGATGTATGTGTTTGGGAACTGTTTGAGACATGTTTCGAGCAGTTGGGGTCGTATCCCTTGGGTGCGGACTGAACTGTCGTTGTTGCTGAAATGTTGTTAATGCTGCCAAAAGGTATCATGGGGACTAAAATTCCCTCCTGGGCTGAGATCGGGTTTAAACCTCGGGTCTTGATTGAAGTTCCTTTCTCACACTCTGACACTTGAAGCTGATGCTGACAGGATTTTAGAACCAAAGACTAAAGCAATTGTCAAAGTAACAAAACCTCTCTTCTGAGGGTGAATGTGACTTATCGAAGCCCCGGTCCGAGGAAAAAAATTCTGCATAGCCCCAGGTTCTATTGAAGCGAGGAAAGATCCTTTCATTGGCAAAGCCCTGGCTTGAAGAGATGACTCGGTAGAGCTCCGACTGATGGTCTGATCCAAGATAACAGCGAAACACTAAACTGACTGGTCATCCAAAGAGAGAGTCATATTTGAAACGACCTCAAGGAATCCATGAACGAAAACTTCTCCAAATGACTTGCAAAGCTCCCGGCTTGACAAAGTATCGTGGGGAAGGCCCGAATGAATTGATTATAAAAACAAACTCGTTGGTTGACCATGACTGATCTCAAAATGCACTTGATGCAGCCCCGATCCGTTGAAGCATTACGTTATGAAGCGTGAAACCCATCATGGCTTCCAAAAGAGATTCTGATTCTGGTGAGTGCAAAAAGGGGGTCCTGTAGACTTGACTTCCAACGTTGGACTTAAAGTCATGATTAAGCCCCGGTCCTGATTACAATCTCATTCTCGAACTTGGACACCAAAGAATTTGCTCGGGGTAGGCTTTCAAAACTTCCCTTTGCTTAGCGAAGCCTCGGTTTGAAGAACTGAGCAGGCGAAGTCTAGATTTTGTAGAAGTGACTTAGTGAAGTCCTAATCTTATGACCTAGCAAAAGTCCCAATCTGATTGGTATTGTAAAAGTGATCCTGAGATTACTCTGTCCAAGACTGAATCCATCTAGGGACCTAGCGAAGAACCCGATGCGGACCCGAAAATGACTAAAGAAGCCCGAGTCTAAAGAAATGGCTTGATGAAGCGCCACCTCTAAGAGTTTCAAGGCAGCCCTAATGCAATTTGTAACAGAAGAGGGAAAACCTATCCTTTCATACTTACTTTCTTATTTTCTTTAGTCAATCAGTCAACCGCAAGAAGATGTGAAAGAAAAGATTTTTAGAAATTTAAACATGCAGGGGCATATTTTTCGAAAGGTGGGGATAGATCCCGATTTTGTGTTATTTTGATGGCCTCATTCGACGTAGGCACAAAACTCGCTTTGGGTTTGTCTCTTTTGAGATAGTATAAGCGTAGAAAGGTTGGTAAAAGTGTATGGAAGCCCCTGCTGACAGAAAATCAGTGTTTAACACTATTTTTCCTAAGATGTGGAAAGAGAAGACTTGTCAAGACATCTGAAAACTTGTTTTATTTACAATGATCACAAGATTGCTTAAAACCCTTTATTAATGTTCGGGTTATTCAACCACTAATCTCGATAGGAACAAACATTTTGAAAGAAAGGTTTGTGTATAGGGAGGTCATTGATGAGACCGGATTTTCTGGAATTTGAATATGCTTATGGAAGAGGCCACTGATGAGACCGAATTTTCGGGAATTTGAATGTGCTTATGGGAGAGGCCATTGATGAGACTGGATTTTCTGGAATTTGAATATGCTTATGACCGAACCATTTCTGGTTGCCTACGTTCCCCTCATTGTGAGGAGATCAGGTCGCCGTAGTTCAGCCACGGCTGAACTGTGTTTGGTTTTAGGAAATGGGATTTGAACATTTGTGGTTCCTTTGGTGGAAAGGCTTGGATGAGAAGGTTGGATGACAAGGCGTGGGCCTCGGGATGATTCCTTGACCAAGTCATTCTTGGACGGCTGCTTCAATTGCTTCCTAATTTTCGTCTTTTACTGGGGGAGAAATAATTGGCATATGCCTAAAGGCTTATGAAATGTTTCTGCCTTTGCTTTGACCACTCCATTTGTCATTGACAACTTTCATTCTTTCACCTTTGACTTTGCCTCACCTGTCAAGCTTCTGATTGGCGGTGCTGGGTCCTTGGCCTCACTTTTTTTTTATGTGCAACCCTGTTTTTTGCCTAGACTGTCCCTTTCAGGGTTTTTAGCCTAGCTGGATATTACTCTTTTTGCACTATATTTTTCCTTTTTTTTTCTTTTACGTGCAACCCTGTTTTTTTGCCTAGACAACCCTTTACAAGGTTTTTAGCCTAGCTGGGTATTACTTTTTTTGCACTTTTTTTTTAAAGCACATGAGGGCCAAGGCGAGCCCCTGCTTGAACTTTCTTGATACCCTTGAGGTCTAAGGCAAGCTCCTAGATTGTTGTCGACATGGGGTCAATCTTTCGAAGCTGAGTGACCTTTTGTTATCCCTTGACGTTGCCGCCGTCGTTGAATTGGTCAAGGTGATGGTGAGGACATGATTTGGGAGGCATATAGCTTGATGAAGGCTTTTATGAGGTAAGGAAAGTGTATGGTTTGATGGAGGCCTTTTGTGAGGTAAGGAAAGTGTATAGGGAGAGCATTGGTTGACTTTCTCACACCGATTAATCAGAACGTGAATTATTTCGAGAGATTATTTGTTGAGCTATGCAAGTGATCATATAAAATAAAACCATTTCATTAAATGTAATGTAGGTGTGCAAATAATGTCTTAAGTCTAGCAAGAAAAGAAAAATACTGTTTTATAGGAGATTGAAGATTAATTACAATGCCCGAGGAGGACTTGATTAAAAGAGAAAAGTACTAGAACCTACGAAGGTTGACTGAGAGACTGTTTTATCTTTTAATCTTGCTTAAGGATAGGTAGACCCTAGTCTAGCTACTCTTCGCTGTTGGACCACATTTCTACCCTTCAGCATTGGAAGTAAATTCCTCATGAAGCTATGACATATTACGCCCGCCTTAGGTGAGTTTCAGGAATTCCTTGCGCGAAGGATCTTGACTCTTGACATGGGCTAAGGTTTGACCTTTACGGGGGTATGCAATTATGCTATATGACACGGTCTAGACCAAAAACCAACCAAAAGTCACGGTTTTAAAATGTGTGACACGGACTGTGCATTAGTCGACACTGGCTGCCATGGGGAGTTTGGGATGATTCCATGCGCGCCCGGGAGCATCGTAAGGCTGTCCGTGACTGCAACTGAACAACCATCCCGGGTTGAAGGACATGCGTGCAAAGTGTACAGGATATAAAGGTGTGCATAGTGCGCGGCCTCCTAAAAATATTCCTTTTTGAGTTAAAACACAAATTTTGAGAAATGTGTTTTAAAGGAATGATTTTCGGGATGGGGGAAATGCAACAGTTAAGCACGTAAATTTTTTGGAGCCCGGTCAGTCTTGGAACTGAATAGCCCCAAGCTGCCTAAGCTGCCAGATTAATCTCAGATTGTGTCCTGGTGGAATTGCCCAAAGAAGCCGCCCAGCTAGGATCTGGGAAGATCAAGTCGTACGGCTGGATCAAGCAATTTTCCAGGTTCCAATATTTTTTCATTTCCAGGTTGTTCCCCGAATGTTTTAGCACCTTTTCAGCTCCAGAAAGCTTCCAATTCAGTATTCAGAATGTGTACAATCCCAAAAACCAAGAATGCATGCAAAACAAGGAAAGAAAATCAAGTACGAAAATCGGATCCGCGGCGGAAGGCTAACCCACTCAAAAGCTTTTTTTCTTTTTTTAAAAGGATACCGGTACGTGGCATTGTTAGACCATATTTTATCCCCGACTCTGGTGAGGAGGCGCTAACGAGAAGTTTAATGGTTTCCACCTATATACCAAGTATCATTTTTTATTAAAAATAAAAGCTTTTTGGTTATCCCCAGCGGAGTCGCCAAACTGTGAATGTGGTGCCCAAGATTGCGGCGCTTTTTTTTGTTGAACTGCTTTCTCGTGTAAGGGGTCACCGCCTCACATCGGTTTGAAGACATCCGGTTTAAATTGAAAAACTGAGTCGCCACGCCATTTTGATTTCCTCAAAACTTTGAAAAAAAGGATTAGGGTCCGGAGGTTAAGTTACCCCTTGGGAAGAACGTTTGGTGTTCACCCAAGGAGCCTTGCCGAAGCAAGTCTTCCAAGATTCAACTTTCGTGCTTGCTTTTGTGCTTTCGTGTGTGAGATGTGATTTTGATAAGGGAGGGAATGTGCCAAGTTGTCTTCCGGACGTATAAACCATGAGTTGGTTATCGCTTGGGATTCCTTGGATTTTTGATATGTTCGGGACTTTGATCCCGTCCTCATCTTGGACTTACGATCATCATTATGAGACCTTGAGTCACATGTGATCGGAATAGGGACACCTCTTTTTATAGTCCAAGAATGAGACTCTTTAAAAAGGAAGGACCTTTGCCCATCAATCCTACATCTTGAGACGATGTAAGTACCCAAATCCGGATCGTCAAAATCCGTTAGAAAGTTAACCGGAATCCGTTAACTGGCCCGCTCCAGGTTAACCGGAACCCGTTAAGCTCCCCGTTGCCAGGCCAACGAGACGTCCCGGGACTTCCCCGAGCATCCCGACATCAAAGCGTACTCAACACACGTCGTCGCACGTAAAAGTACGGCTTTCCCAGAAAAACGCACTTTCCGGCACTTTCCGGGGGCGTTTCGAACATTTTCCGGACTGTTATTTTAAAAACGGACAAAACCGGGAAATAATGGCACGAACTCCCATGGCCTGTGAGTCACAGGGACACGTGGCTCACATGCCACAGCTCCCCCATCACCTTTCAATCAAATTCAGAGTGAAAAGACAAAAATACCCCTGGTATACAGTCTCAGTCCGGCCGGACTCATTTGCAGGAAATTTGGAATTGCCAGCAAGCCCCTCCAATTTCCAAAGTTTCACAAAACCCCCTGATTTCACCCTCAGTCCGTACGGACTCATCATGAATTTTCACCTATAAATACAGAGGCTGTCAAAGCCATTGATAACAACACAAAATCACTCCCTTTCACCAAAACCCACGACCTAAACTGGTTTCCCTCCTTCCGAGCCCCGATTTTACCTCGTTTTGCGTGAAAACTTCGTATTTCGATCAAATACAAACCCCGCCACCTCAAAACACCATTCCAAACACACTTTCGTATCCCGTATACGTCTCCCGAGCCAAAGGAGCTGACCCTAGCCATAGGTGGCTCCCTCTCTCTCTAAACTCTCGTTTCGTCTCGGCTTACGCGCCAGTCGCTACAATCGTTTCGGACGACGTTGTTGAAATGTAGTCATCGTCTAAATGAGGCCCGATACGTTTTAGTTCGCGATCCTCTTCTCTTCCCGTAAGAGAAGTAATCTCGGGTTAAAATGGTGTTCCGGCCCCGTTCCATTTACTTTTATGTCATTTACCATTCCGGATCGTTTGATCCATCGATCGTCATTTAAATTCCTGTCATTTACAATTTCGGACCATTTGATCCGTCGAACGTCATTTACTTTCACGCAAATTTACAACTCCGAGCCGTTTGGCTCGTCGATCGTACTTTACAATTCCGAGCCATTTGGCTCGTCGATCGTACTTTACAATTCCGGACCGTTTGATCCGTCGATACCGCATTTAAATACTGTCATTTACAAGTCCGACCCGTTTGGATCGTGATAGTATTTACTTTTCAAAGTCCGAGTCGCAACCCGATTCGTTGATCGCATATCATTTAATATGTTTTTCCCGTAAAAATCGTTAACAATGTAATGCCCGATTCAAAACCGGAGTTCGACCTTCGAACTCTCTTTTAAAACGCGCGAAATGACGTTTGGCATCCAAACGCTCATATTCAAACTTAAAATCCGACTTTTGACATTCAAAATCATTTAATACGTTTTTCCCGTAAAATCGTTAACAATGACACGCCCGGTTCAAAACCGGAGTTCGACCTTCGAACTCTCTTTCAAAATGCGCGAAATGACGTTTGGCATCCAAACGCTCATCTTCAAACTCTAAATCCGAAGTTTGACATTCAAACGCTCTTTTCTTAAAAGTCAACATTTGACACTTAAGATAAATAGTTAAAATCAGCATTCGCGCCACTTTTCCTAAAACTTCAAAACCGACGTTTGTCATTCAAACGCTCGCCTTTTCAAAAGGAATCACCTAATCAACGTTTGACATTCAAACCAAGATTAAGCTTGTCATTCAAGCCCCCATTTCAAAGTGCAAACACACACACACACGCACAGGATTTCGAGAAAGGTGGAAAGACTCGTCATACGAGGCGTTTCGGGTGATCTCAATATACTCTTCCTGAAACATAACATGACATCCGAACCTAACAATCTCTGGTACTAAAAAAGATTTTTACTCATTTTTGCTGCTAGTAAAAATGACCCCCTGTTTTCAAAAAAGACTTTTCCTAAGTTTTTGCTACCAATAAAAACGACACCTTTTTCAATCAATAGCCGTTTCTCAACGTTTGGGCTCAAAATATAAAAACCGCGTGGCGACTCCTCTCCTTCCCGAAAAGCGAGGTCTCAGACACCAACCCTCCGTGAAAGACAACCACATTTCGCGTCCGCGCGAAATCCCGAGTAATTTCAGTTGGCGACTCCGCTGGAGACTTGGATACTTTTTTCAAAACTGCCGTTGTTTTCAAAAAAGCCTTCCGTGGGTCAAACTTTCGTTTACCCTTCCTCATTTTCGTGTGCGTGTGTTACTCTAAACCTCGAACGGTTTTTTCAAGGGCATTACATTGTCGTATTTTCAAAATCATACCATGTTTGTGCATTCCCATTCATGCTTGATTTTCCTGCTATAATTTGAACTGCACATCAAAATTCTTTGAGACACATTCTGAAAAATCTCTGTTTTACTCAGAAAAAGAATTTTAGTGACCGCACACTACTCGCACTTGCTGCCTCGATACACCGCACTTCACGTGCACATGCTGCCTCGGTAAACTGCACACTACGACCCGTAACCTGGGATGACCGTTCAGTTGCACCTCGGTTGGTCTGCCAGACACCTTTCAAGGGCGCACGGGGTCGTCCCAAACAGCCCATCCTAGCCCGTGTAAGCCATGCACTCTTTGTGTCACACTTTGTCCAAGACCCCGGTTGGTTTTTGGCTTAGTACGTGTCATAAAGCCTAAGTGTATGTTTTTACGCCGGGTTCCGCCATGAGTCAAGCTCGAGAGATTGAGACCGAAGGTCGTTCCCGACCCGAAGTCTTGAGCTTTTCAGCCTTGACTTTGACGCGGAGCTCTGCCGAAAAATATACCCGAAGGTTCAATGTGACACCGTGTCACCAAACCCTCACTGTATGCACCGTGCCAGCCACAACTTGGCCAACTGTGAATGTGGTGCCCAAATTTTGTGTTGGATTCACGCGAGTTTGAAGACATCCGAGTTATTTGAAAAACGGAGTCGCCACGCCATTTTGATTACCTCAAAACTTTGAAAAAAAGGTTGTTTTATGGGTTCGGAGGTTAAGTTACCCCTTGGGAAGAACGTTTGGCGTTCACCCAAAGTGCCTTGCCGGAGCAAGTCTCCCAAGATTTCATTAATCGTGCTTGCTTGCGTGCTTTCTTGTGTGCATGTGTTTGAAAATAAGGGGGGAATGTCCCAAGTTGTCTTCCGGACGTACAAACCATTTGTTGGTTGTCGCTCGGGATTCCTTGGAATTTTATGTATTCGGGATTATGATCCCGTCCTCATCTTATGACTTGTGATCATCGCATTTTAAACCTCGGGACCCTCGGGACTTGCGTGATCGAGAGAATGACTCTCTTTTGGTCAAAGATGAGGTTCTTTAGAAAAGGAGGGTCCTTAGCCCATCAATCCTACGCTTTAAGACGGTCGAGCTCTTATAGAGGCTTCATACTCTTTCTTAAGCGATAATCGGAGATATAGGGTTCAAGGTGTCCCTTTCTAAAGAAATCGTGAACCTTTAATGGAAGGAACGATGTAAAGATAGGATCTTTTACACCGGTCCGTTCCAAGGTTGGGGGAAAGGGGAAATGCATGATGAAAAATGACTCTTTAATGAAAAGATGGCATTTTTGGTTTTAGCAAATGATGCTTTTTTTTTATTGAAAGAAATGATCTTTATGCAAGTGATGCGTAAAGATAGGATTTTTATGCAAATGATGCATTAGAAAAGGTTTTTGAATGCAAAGGATGCATTTTTATTGAAAAGATTGGATTTTTATGTGCAAATGATGCATAAAAATGACATTTTTATTTGAAAATGGGGGTTTTAGGTGCAAAGGATGCACCTTTATGAAAAAAGACTACATTTTTATGACAAATGAGGTCTTAATGCATGTAAAAGGGAAAGGGGGTGATAAAGATGTGATCTTTATGAATAAATGCCAAGTCCCAAGCAAGATATATGAATGCAATGAGCAAGTATATCAATTAAAATGCAAGGTTAGGGCGTGCGAGGTTACCAATTGCTTCCTTTGCTTCTTTGGTCGGAGCTAGGAGGAGAGATTGGTCTTGGATCTTCAAGGAGGAGGGAGGGAGCTTCTTGGCCTTCTTCTTCACCTTCTTGAGCCTTCACCAATATTCTTCACGTCTTGGGAGTGACTGAGTGTATTGCTATGAATTGTGTGTCTTCTTGTTCTTTTTTTTGAAATGGGTAGAGGAGGGCTCTATTTATAGGCAGTCTGGATAAGGCAAATGAAGTCGTGCGGTCAGAGGCAGCGAGCTAATGCAGCCGTGCGGGCTTATCCATTGTGACTCAGCATTCTAGAACCATGCAAGGTGGCATTATTCTAGAACCTTCCCTCCTAATTAAGAAAAACGTGTTTCTTAATTAGGAAGGATTCCCTTCAGCCTTTATTTAATTAAAAACAGTTCCGGAATGTTTCCGAACACTAGGAAGGTACAGGGAATTACCGGAAAACTTACCGAAATTGCCCGGAAATTTAACCGGAAGGCATGAGCCAGATTTGGGTACTTACAGAAGCCCCTCGGCAACGTCACTTGCAAGGCGAGTGGGGTTGTCGATAGAAAAGGATCCGATCTGGCGAATGCCGAGACGGATTGGGTGACCAAGACGGTCGAGTGGCTGAACCTTTTGGAAGGCTACCTACGTATCCCGGAGGAATCAAGCCAGGCCGTAGTTCGGAATTAGGATCCGCTGGGGAAGGAAGAAGAGAAAGCGGTCTCTTCTTTGGGGAAAAAAGAAGAGAAAATGACCTAGGAGGTCAAGCAATTGATCCTCTTTGGGGATATGCTAGGAGTGACCCAGGTGGTCGGATATCCGAACTTCTATGAGGGGGCGCTTTATCACCGAGGAGTGACAAAGAAACGGGGGTGACCAAAGTGGTCGAATGGCTGGACCTTTTATAAAAGGCTACCTACGTATCCCGGAGGAATCAAGCCTTGATCGTAGTTCAAGCATCACTAGATAGTTAGGAACGATGTCTAGGATTCTTGAGATTTTGACAATTAATGGAGGCTGTCACCTGATTGACAATTACTGGAGGATGTCACCTGATTGAAACTAGAGCTTACGTCACTATCGAGTGGATAGAGGTAGCTAGAGCTTGGTGAAGTTGAGCATACGTCTCAATCTCTTTCGAATCAGAGATATGGGTTGCCAATGACTTGAGCATACGTCTCCATCTCTTTCGAATCAGAGATATGGGTTGCCAAAGCCTTGAGCATACGTCTCAATCTCTTTCGAATCAGAGATATGGGTTGCCAAAGCCTTGAGCATACGTCTCAATCTCTTTCGAATCAGAGATATGGGTTGCCAATGACTTGAGCATACGTCTCAATCTCTTTCGAATCAGAGATATGGGTTGCCAATGACTTGAGCATACGTCTCAATCTCTTTCGAATCAGAGATATGGGTTGCCAATGCATACGTCACTATTCATGACAGAGGTAACTTAAGTTGAGAGAAACTTGAGCGTACGTCACTATTCGGGATAGAGGTAGCTTAAGTTGAGAGAAACTTGAGCGTACGTCACTATTCGGGATAGAGGTAGCTTAAGTTGATAGAAACTTGAGCGTACGTCACTATTCGGGATAGAGGTAGCTTAAGTTGATAGAAACTTGAGCGTACGTCACTATTCGGGATAGAGGTAGCTTAAGTTGAGAGAAACTTAGCATACGTCACTATTCTGGATAGAGGTAGCTTAAGTTGAGAGAAACTTAGCATACGTCACTATTCTGGATAGAGGTAGCTTAAGTTGATAGAAACTTGAGCGTACGTCACTATTCTGGATAGAGGTAGGCTCAGTTTAGAGTTTTGACAATTCGGAGGTTGTCACCTAGCGTTATCCCGTTATAACGGAATTAACGGAGGCGACTGGGAATAGAGCTTGATTGCTAAAGAGATAAGGGATATTTTCTGAAAAAGATGTTATCTTGGTTAAAAGATAACGGAAATTGCATGCCCAAGTGGAAGGTCCAGGGGCAGGATTGTAATTTATGCTCAGAGCGAATGAAGCCGCCCGGCATGAGATGGAGAAAAAGGAGCCGTACGGCTAGAGACCTGTTTTTTCCAGATTATTTAAAACAGGTTTGAACGGGCATTGGGCATTATTGCCGCCCAAGAACTGCCGAGGAAGAGAGAGAGAAAGGAGAGAATTTCTTCAAAATTCTTCAATTCCCTTTGCTTCTATCGATTGGAATGGATCCGGAGGGCAATCCCATACCGAGGCAAGCAAGAAGGAACATCTCCGCGGCTGCGAGAAGGAGGAGAAAGGAGCTCGTTCGGACGGAGAGGAAGTATGACTTCCTTACGCCTCCATCGGAGCTTTACCCGGGGAGAAGGGAGCATAAATCAACGAACCCGCGATCGGTTGGGGTAAGCATTCTCATTTTGCTCAAATCCGATGATTTTGCTTGATTTTTGAATGATTTAGGGCTTGACCCGAATTTTAGGATTTTTTTGAATGATTTTTTTTTGAATGATTTTGAGATGCATGAACAACCTATGAGGCTAAGAATGTGCAATGTGCAACTTATTTGATGAAAATTATGAGAACGACTCACTTTTTTCTCGCAAAATGAAGTAAGAATGAGAATTTTTCAAAATATGAGACGTAGTTCTTGCCTTGTGCTAGAACTAGGTCAAAATTCTGATTTTCAATGAGAAAACATGATTTTGGAAGATGAAAATGATTCATGCATGCCATTTTATTTGAAAAAATAATGCTTATGTGCAAAAAATTGTGAAAATTGTGATTTTGTGCCTTAGGAAAGCAATGGGACTTGACATGACGCGTTTCAAGTGATGAAAGACGCTTTTTTGATGCAAATAATGCTAGAAAAACTTTTGTGAATGATTTTCTTTTGAAAACATGTGCATTTTTTGTGAATATATGCATGCTTTTGAAAATGATGAAGGACTGACACTTCTTTTTTTTTTTTTTTTTTTTTTTTTCTGTGCTTGTCTACAGGAGAACAAGTCTAGAGGACCATCGGAGATAGCAGTTAAGCTTTGGCAGAGGATGCCGGATTTTGAGAAGAATGGGGTGAACCCCAAGAATTTGGTGAGGGCTACCGGTCTGGATGCGTTTGTAGAGGCCATCGGCAGGGGTGTTCACATCACCTCTAAGAGCAAGGGCTTGGTCCAGGCCCTTTCGAGTTACGGTGGGATAGTACTCATAGCTTTCACAGGGTGGGGAGAGGCGACGGTGACTCCTGCCGATTTCACGGCTATTGCGGCCTACGAGTTCACCGGGAGGCCCGTGACTTGGAGAGACCACATTACAGTAGGAGTTTCAGAATTTGGTTGGATTTGAGCCGATTCCCAAGGGTGGGGATGGAGACGCGGAACGTCGAGGTGGCGATTCGAGACTTGCATGCGAGAACTTTCTTGCTAATGATGTGATCGCCCACTGGCTAGAGCATTCATATGGTTGATGCTATCGATCACTATCTTTGCTAATTGCAGGACGCTAGCCATGACTTGCCTCCTCGACTCTTTGGAGGATGTGGATGGGATAGGGACGGTCTCTTGGGGAGAGGCCGGATTGGCGGAGTTGTACTTCTCGTTGGACATGTACGGTCGGAACAAAGCTGCTTCCATGGGTTGCTTCTCATTTGCCCTTGAGGTAGTCTCCTTTCTTTTTTTCTTTTCTCTTTTCTGTCTTGAGACTTTTATAAGAGAGAGAATGACCTTTTGATGTTTTGAACATGCGGGCTGGTTTTGCGAGGTGATCGGGTTCTTCCCTTGGAACCCGGCGAGTGATGTCACCATCTTCCCTGCTATGGTTATTTGGAGGAGATGCGAGAGATAAATTCACGGGGAAGACCCGGATTACCTTCGATTACAAAATGGTGAGGCCGGTCATCAACGGGGATGGGCACGACGGAGTGGACTTCTACCCTTGGGGCGGTATCAGGAGATTTTCTTTGGGAGATGCCATTGATGTGACGAGGCGAGAGGAGGTGGCTCAGGGCCGACATGTGATGTCATTTACTTGGGGGACCATTTCTCGAGGCGGCGTGGCCATGTCCCTCCATTGGACGCCATTACTCCTCGGGATCCTCCCGGCACGGATGCTACGGCCCGGGGATTGGCGAGAGGATGAGATAGCTAGGTACCGAGCGGCGTGGGCTGCAGAGGAGTACTTTGACATGGACACCCCCTACGCTGTGTTTGTGGAGCGGCGCACGAGGACGCCACGAAGCTAGTGAAGTTGGCGGTCACTCGGGGATATGGGGAGGATGAGCCTGCGACCCGCCGATCCCTCCTGCGCATTTGTCCTACGTGGTCCATGGAGTGCCGAGGAGGATGAGGATACTGTCCCCGATGCTAGGGAGCCCCGGTACACCTTGCCGCTGATAGCACCTTTGTGAGTATACTTTTAGGGTCTTATTCCCTTTTTAGCTTTGATTTTACGCTTTTGCAATTTTACGAGATTTTACGAGATTTTTCTCTTCTTTTTCTCGGGTTCCGGCTCGCACTTACGATAGAGTGGTCGGGCGGAATAGGGGCTGGAAGGACATGTGCCGGTCTCTTCGAGGAAGGCGCTGCGCTTCGAAGGCGGCGGCGGATGCACGGGAGCACAGGCGCAAGAGACGGCACGTCGGGGGCACGGCGTCTACCTCATCGGCCTCGGAGTACTCTTCCCGAGTGCCATGCCTCGGGCGGGGACCCAACGCCGACATTCAGGCGGTGGCTGAGTATGGGCACGATAATGTCCATTTGTCTGACGTGAGCGACCAGGAGGACTTGATGAGGGAGGCTAGCATCTATGAGTTGAGCAGCGATGAGGAGGAAGAAGAATCGGAGGCCTAGGAGGTCTCTAGAGTAGATTTGGAACGAAAACAAACAATGAACAATTTTTATGCACACTTTGTTTATTTATTTTTTTGCTTTATTTGGGCGCCGATGGGGCGAAAACATTGTATTTACATTTTATTTACTTTTCTAATTTATGTTTTCTCAATTTGCATATTATCTGAGCCTTGGGGTGACTTTTTGCTTGGAATTGGGGTGAAAGCGGGCCAAAATGATTTATAATGGTGTATAAATGCTTGAATGGCTTACGGATATGTTTTTGTACGGGTTTTGGTTGAGAAAGTGGGGTGAAAACTCCCTTGGGCAGCAACTTTGGTTCTTTGCAGAATTTCTGCGAGAGGGCTAATGTAGCCGTGCGGCATGGCCTTGAGGGCAAATGAAGCCGTGCGGCTAACGGTTACATGCAGTGGTTATTTTACGAATAAAAGCAAGGCTTGGCCATTTCATTTCATTTTCCCTCTAGACTTGTCCCAATTGTTCCCAGGCATATTTTGGACCTAAAAGCACCATCTTTGAACACTTTGCGATGGAGAAGCCCGTCGGATTGCAAAGGGGAAGCGAGACCATTTTCTATCCGGTCTTCAATCTTGGGCGAGACATAACTTCCAAAATCACAAGGAACTGCTTGATTCTTCCTTCAAGATCAAGTCTTTATGGCATTTGAGGGATCTCCCGCCCGATTGGGAAGCTGTTGAGAGCCGCGGCAAAGTTACGGGACGTCAGGAGACATTTTTCTTGCTTTTCTTACAACGAAATTGTCCCAACGCACGAAGACTTGAGCCTTGATTGGGGTCCCGAGGCGAGGCTGTATCTATTCCGCTGATCGGAGACGTGCCGGTGGCGGTAAAGCTTGCATCTTTTACGCGAGATTCCTTTGGGAGAGGCCGAGAGGATGATGGTAGCCCGGATAGGATTGACCTTTCGATATCCCGGGCGGAGTTTGGGTCTCCGGATATGGCTGCGACCACGGTGGCTATGGATGCTTTCATTCTCTGCGTAGTCTCTGTTTTGTTCACCGCTTGAGTCCGTGGGGATCTGTCATAGTGGTCTCTTGGACATGGTCGAGAGGCTGCGAGTGGGAAGGATATTGTCCCACCGGTTTTGGGGGAGACTTTGCATGGGATCGACGGGATGGCTCGGGAGACCATTTCATGAGGTCCAGGAGTCCGGCTATGTTGACTACGTAGGCTGCGGGGAGAGGCTCGGGGCTTTGCACAGGGCTTTGCCGACTCGGTGCCCTTGGGTGATTTCTCGGAGAGGTGCGCCTAGGCGGCGAGGAACGGGGTAGGCGGGAGGCGATGATGGCTAGGCTATCCACTTCGGACATCCGTTGGTGGATACCACATTGGAGGTTGCAGACCAGGAGGATATTTCAGGAGTCTTATGTTGTGAGGGTTCCAGGATTCTGCTGGTCGTCCTTCTCTTTCTTCTCGAGGGCTTGGACATATACTGCTTTCCCACCCAGGGCTATCTTCAGGAGCAGGAAAAGCACCATCTTGACCACTGTCTACTTGGACTGGTACGAGAGGGAGATGGGAGCGACTCGGGTTATCTTGGAGGATAGACGTCGAGCTTTATTGGGAGGCGGCTGCGACTCGAGTAGGACTACGAGGGAGGCGAGGCTAAGGCGAGTTGCCATAACCAATCAGGTGATTTGGTCCAGAGATATGGAGGCTCGGTACAAGAGGTTGTCCGAGGTCGCTCCTTTGACTGAGGCTCAGAGGGAGGAGGTGCGGACTCGTGCTCGGATAGAGAGAGCACTCATTGACACGGGGTTGGTAGAGGCTCCAGTGAGGATACCAGAGGTCGGGATGAGGGATACCGACGTCATAGACAAAAAGAGGAAGAAGACTCGACGGGGCCGAGGAAAAGGGAAGAAGACCAAAGAAGACTCAGCGAATGACGGCGACGGATCTTTTCTTAGGATTCCCTTATTGCCATTTTGCAAACACATTAGTTTATTTAGGCATTTTATTGTATTTTAGATCTTTTTAGCAGGTTAGCAGAGTCAAGAGGTAGACCGTGCTTGAACTCATCAAGAAGTTTTTAACTTGTAATGAACAAGAAATATTATTTTAGAAATTAGTCAAGACACATTTCATGGAAATTCAAATGTCTTTTTTTTTTTTTTTTATTGATCAGGACATATTTCATGGAAACTTAATCGTCCTTTTTATTGTTTAGACCGAACCATATATGGCTGCCTACGTTCCCCTTTTACAAGAAAGGCTAAGGGGCTCAGGTCTACGTAGTTCATTACGGTGAACTAATTTTTTCGTGCGGCCATTTGTTTTTGCCTAGACCGCCCTTTTTGGGGTTTCGGCCCTAGTGGGCATTACTCTTTTTGCACTAAGATTTTTTTTTTTTTTTTTTTTTTTTAGACATAGTATCTTCGAAGTTTATCACCGTTGGTGGGTGGACAAAGGGATTGCCATCCAAGTCTGCAAGCTTCATGGCTCCTCCAGATAATATCTTACGCACCACATAAGGGCCGATCCAGACGGGTTCCCATTTTCCCAGTGGGGTTGTCTCTGGTAGGGGCTTTACTTTCGGCACTAAGTCACCCTCTTTGATGTCTCGGCCTTGACTTTTTATCAAACGCTGCGGCCATTCGCCTCTGGTAGGCTCGGGTGTGTTCCATGGCTTTTAGCCTTCTCTCGTCAGCGGGGCTAACTCATCATGCCGGCTGCGCAACCATTCCACTTCATTGACACTTTGTTTTCCGGGAGGACCCTTAATGACGGGATTTCCAACTCCACTGGTAACACCGCTTCCATCCCGTAAGTTAGGGCAAAAGGAGTTTCTCCTGTGGGCATTCGACAGACGTTACGTAGCCCCGAGTGCTAGGTGCGGCTTTTCGGGCCAATCACGACCACGGGTGGCCATCTTCCGGATGATCCGCTCGAGTGTCTTGTTAGCGGCTTCCACAGCTCCATTGGTGCGAGGTGCATGCGGGGACGACTTGTGGCGAGTAACTCTGAATTCGACGGCGGTCTATCGCAGTCTCCTTCGAAGTGTGACCCATTATCGAAATGATCTCGTTGGGCACCCCATATCTGCACATTATGTTTTCTTTGATGGCTGGGCCACTTTTACGGAAGTGAGGACCTTGTAGGACTTGGCCTCTACCCACTTGGTGAAGTAGTCGATAGCTACCAACACGAACTCGTGCCCATTGCTTCTGTCGGGGTTATTTTCCCTATCACGTCAATGCCCCAAGTTGCAAACGGCCAAGGAGTCGTCATGCGGTACAGGTCATGAGGTGGGAGATGGTTGAGGTTGGCAAACCGCCGGCACTTGTCGCGAGTTCGGACGTCTTGGACACGATCTGTCTCCATGGAGATCCGGTAGTAACCCATTCGAGGATCACTTGCATCGGGGCTCGGCATTCATGTGAGGACCGCAAGGACCATTGTGGACTTCGGTCATCAACTCTCTGGCTCTTTCTTGAGTGACACATAAGAGGAGTGGTCCTTGATAGCGTTTCTTGTACGGGTTGCCTCCTAGAATGACATAATGGGAAGCCAACCTTTTCGGGGCTCGCAAGCTTTTGGCTCGACACCTTCTTTTGGTCTACCTTCTTCGTCTCTGAAAGCCGACTCTCCGTCTTTGAGGAATTGGTAAATACGATTGTACCAAGGTTCCTTTATGGGCTCGGGTCCCAGGTCCACTTCACAACGTAAGGTGGGGCTTCTCTTCTACCCACTCGAAGGGCTTTATGGCTTTTCCCTCGGGGATCTCTACCAATGAGGCTAGAGTAGCTAGGGCATCTGCGAATCTGTTCTTTTCCCTCGGCAAGTAGTGGAAAGTCACTTCTACGAAGCTGTCCGATCCAACTCCTCCATATGGGCATGATATCGTTGTAGATTAGGGTCCACAGTCTTCCACTTGTTGGAGACTTGGTTGATGATCGAGGGCCGAGTCTCCGTAAACTTCGAGCTCCTTGACATTTCTTTCTAAGGCGGCCTCCAAACCGGCAATGCGAGGCTTCATACTCGGCGACATTGTTCGTGGCGGGAAAGTTCAACTTGAGGGCTATGGGGGTATGCTCATCTTTCGGATCGACCAATAGCATTCCTACACCATTTCCTCTTTTGTTAGCGGCTCAGTCAAAGAACAATTGCCATCTATTTTCGAGGCTCAACCGCAAAGATCCCTTCATCTCGGAAATTGGGGTTCGGGCCCTCTGTCTTCATTACGGGGAAATTCGCCGGGTGATCGACAATGCTTGACCCTTGATGGCCTTTACGGTCACATAGTTGATGTCGTATTACGCCAAGAAGAAGGACCACTTCGCTAAACGCATTGAGAGGGAAGGCTTGTCAAAGATGTACTTGATGGGGTCCATTTTCGAGACCAAATTCACGGGGTGGGCTTGCATATAATGCTTCAATTTGCCGACTACCCGGACCGATCCTGCACGGAGTCTTTTCACATCTTTGAGTAATTGAGCTCGCTCCCTGTAGCTTCCGGCGACAAAGTAAATGGCGTTTTCCACCCGAGAGTCTTTCTTTTCTGAGCAAGCATAGCCCCAACCGCCGTGTACGTGACGGTGAGATAGAAGCGAGAAGAGGCTTACGTCTATGTGGGGGCATAGTACCGGGGATGTACTAAGTATGCCTTGATGCAGTCAAAGGCATCTTGGCATTCTTCGGTCCATTCTCAAGGTCCACATTCTTCTTCATGAGCTTGAAGATGGGCTCGCACATAGTGGTCAACCGATTGACGAAACGGGCCGATGTACGCAATTTACCCATGAAGCTCTTGACTTACATGCGGGTTTGAGGTGGCCTCATATCCATGATGGCTTTGATCTTTCGGGGGTCAACTTCTATACCTCGCTCAGTGACCATATACCCAAGCACTTTTCCCCTTGTCACTCCGAAGGTGCATTTGGCGGGGTTTAGTCTCATGGAATGTTGTCTCAACCTCTCAAAGAATTTTCGTAGGTCAACAAAGTGCGCCCACCCTCTCCTTTGGAGTGTATTATCATATCATCTACGTAGACCTCAATCTCCTTGTGGATCATGTCATGAAAAAGCGCGGTCGCGCCCTTTGGTAAGTAGCCCGGCATTCTTGAGCCCGAATGGCATTACTTGTATAACTTGATGGGTTCCCCATGGTGTGGTGAAGGCCGTCTTTTCTGGTCTTCCTCGTCCATCTTGATCTGGTTGTAGCACAAAACCATCAACGAAGGATTTGACTTCGTAGTTGGCGATGGAGTCCACCGGGATGTCTATGTTTGGCGAGAGGGTAGTCGTCTTTGGGGCTGGCCTTGTTCGGATCTCGGAAATCCACACGGCGGCGCACCTTCCCATTGGCCTTGGTTACGGTCACGATGTTGGACAACCATGTCGGGTATTCAATAACTACGATGAACCCTACCCGCAGTAGCTTCTCAATTTATTCTTTGACTGTAGAGACCATTCCGGCTTAATCTTTCTCGGTTTACATTTCTTGGCTTAGCATACGGTGCTAGAGGGATTACGTGTTCTACTATCGAGCTGTCTAGCCCGGCATATCTTTGTATGACCATGCAAACACGTCGACGTATTCTACGAGCGGCTCGATCAATCTATCCCTTTCAACCCCCTGGAAGAAGCTTCCAATCTGTGTCTCTTTAGGTTCCTCAATAGTACCCAAGTTCACACTTATCAAAACCTCCTCGGCGGCTTGGGCCCGGTTTTCCTCTTTTACGAAACACCTTAAAGATTTCTTTAATGTATTGTTCGTTTAGTGTGTTTGCATCTTGTTCAAATGATTCGTTATTAAGCTTGTTGTTAAGTTTTGAGTTAATTTATCATTTGTTAAGTTGGCAATAAGAGGATAATCGAGAAAGATTTGTCATTTCATTCAAGATAAGGGGAAAGATGACATCGATTACATTTTCATAATCCTCGGGCGTGAGGCCTTCGGATGACTCGAGGACCGGAATTCGAAGATTCTGACTCAGCGAAGATACAACGGGTGTTTGACACGGCCCAGGTTGAGAAGGACGGGGTATCAATCCAAGCTCCGTGATCATTTCTTTGTCGGCGGCTATCGGCCACGAGAATGTCTCCCAATTCTTCAATGGCATTTACGTCTTAGTCACCAAAGTGCGAGGATCAAAATGACTTTCACCATCGTCTCCAATAACGGCAACTATCTCATCGTACAGAGCTGAAGTCGATCAAGTGCGGGATTTGTGCTTCTTCGTCAAACAACTCTTGCAAACCCCATCGTCTTCAGCCGGCGACTTCTATCTGGCTGATCTTTGGAAGAGCTAACTCAAAGGCGGAGAAGTCCATTGTCCGGATGCCGACTTTTGCCACCGGCCGGATTTCCTTTGAAGACGTACTCATTACGAACGGTAGTGGTAGCCCCAGGGATATCGGCAAATCAAGGAACATTCTTCGAACGGGATTGGTGGCTTTCCCTAATTTTCTTAAGGTTCTCTAGAAGGGTTTTACGCAAGGATATTTGGCGATCACTTTCATCATATTGTGTCCCTCCTTTTGTAAAGTAATGGGTCGAGAGATAGACCGTAGGGATGGAGTGGACCCCTTCACCTTTCGTGCCTTTAGCTTTTACGGCATCCCGAGAGTTCGGTTTGTACCCCAAGCCATATACGGTAGTCTGTTCCTTCACATCAATGATGGTGTTACGACCTTGAAGTCTTCTACCCAATCCAAGTCCCGGAAGATAACTCATTTTTCGCATCATTCTCATGGCCGGAGGAATTTTATCGGAAGTAGTGGTGAGGTCGGTGCAACACACTTGTGCCTTGGAAGAAGCTACGGAGAATCCGGTCAATGCTAACCCTTCATCATCGTGCTTGATCTCCAATATCGGGATATCCCCAAAGGTCTTTGGTTCCTTCTACCGTGACACTTTGTCCCCATAAATGGTGGTGATAGTTCCATCACTCGGCGAAATTTGACGCACCGATGCAAAGTAGAGGCTACCCCGTTTATCTGGTGGATCCAAGGCCGTCCCAGCAAGGCGATAAATGAAATCGGAATATCAATAACTTGAAAGTCAACGTCCATGACCTTTTTCCGAACCACATCTTGAGAGTGGCGATCCCCAAAAGCGATCGTGCGGTGGAGTCATAGGCCTTAATAGTCGACTAGAAGGCTTTAAGTACATTGGCTTTAGATCCAATAAATCCATCATCTTAGCCGGCAAGACATTCATTGCAGATCCTCCGTCGACTAATACTCGTGGCAATCGACGCTCTTCTAACTGGACTGTGATGTAAAGAGGTTCGTTGTGACTAGCCCCATATTTTGGCAGGTCTAAGTCGGTGAAGGTAATGATGTTTCCGTAGTGGATATTTCCAATCATTTGGACGACCTCATGCAGGGTGACATCTATGGGCACCATGGTCTTGGCCAAACTTTCTTCTAGCTTCAACTTATGAGGGTATGAGGAGGTCAACGGGGACCATAGGGAGATATTGGCTTGGGTACACTTCAAGGCGAGTCAACACTGGATCCTCTTTGTCGAGTCTGGTTTTTACGCTTCCGGCTTATAAGGCCTCTTATCTCGTCTTCGGCTCCGAGACGGCATTCCTTTTGTCACCCTTAGGCCGCTCAATACTCATCTGTCCGGCCAGGAGTCATCACATAGACATTGGATTTTCCTTGGTCATTATTCCCTCTTGGAGGATTCTGTCAATTCTTTCAAAGTCGAGGCGGATTCTTGCGGCGTATGGCCAGTCTGGCGATTGATCGATTGACGGTCTTTGCCGAAGCATAGGCGGCTTCCCAAATCTGGTCCCAGGTTACCGGCTTTTTGACCTTTTACGAGTTTGACCGGCTGATTTCAACTTCACCTTCTCCGTTTAAAGCTTTCACGGTCTCATTCAAACTTTTCAAAGTCGGCATGCAACAAGAATTATCACTTGGAGTTTGGAGCTTGGCAAATGGCTTTCTCATCCGAACTTAGCAACTTCTTTAGCGAGTAGGATCACATTCCTCATCACATCAAGCATGTCTTTTCTTTCCACTGGGGTCAATCTTCGACGACATCTTTGACGTTGGCCAAACATTTTACGAAGTGGGAAATTCTATCATCAATAAGGATTTCGGGGTCAAACCTCATGGCGGGTTCCTTTTCCTTACCGTCGAGAGATTTTACAGGCTTTTTGGCTTCGGGCTAACCATTCCTCTATTGTTCCTTCCGGCACTTCGTGTGTCTTCATCAGTGTCACTACAGTAGTTCTCGTGGGAACTTTCGCCTTGACTCTGATGACCAATGAGGGCAAAAGCAGGTCGGGATACTTGACGCCATATGAGGGGTATCTCAGACTCTTCCTCGGGCTTAGGGATTACCAGGAAAACATCATTATCATCGTAGGACATAAAGGGGGACTGGGGTCGCCTCTAAACTCAGGACTCTTTCCAAGGCATCCATACATTCTTCTTCAGACCAAGTTTCCGGAGTGACTACTAACACTGTGATAGAGTCTACCCTTCCTGATGAGAGTTTAGCTTCGGCGACGCTTACATGTTCTAGATCGGTGGGAGGAGCCCACTTCCCTCTTTTGGCTAAAGCTTCGATCAAGTTTCTCCATTCACCTACCAAGTCCTTGTACGGAGTATTGAACTCTAGGATATAGGACTCATACACTACCTCATCCTTCTCCGAGCCTTTGCATAGGCTGCAGACACTTTGAAGTGATTTCATCCCCTATTCCCGTGCGTGGCTTTACGCTCATCTTGCCCTTCGGGTTTCACTTCCGTTGGCTCCAAATCCATTCCTTGTATCGAACCTGTCATCATCGCCGTAAATCCGGCCATTCCTATTCTCGTTTCCGACCGACTCTTCACCGTAGCCGTCCGAGAGGTAGGCAAATTCACGAGCGTTGACAAAATTGGAAAGGTCAAATTGGCACCGGGATTCCAAAGTAGGCTCAGCCGAAAGGAGGAAAAAGGTCCCGTGGGGATGCAGAGGAAGCGAGGTGTCGGGACCCTAACAGCTTGGGGTATTGGAGAAGACCGAGAAGGGACAGTCTTTGGCAATGGGTTATATGAAGATGGGGAGGGCATTGGTTATAGGCTAGCTCTTCTTCCCTAGTCATCTCGGTTACCCAAACCAAGACTGTTCTCTGTCAAATCGGCCATTCTCGACTCTCGAAACCGAGGATTCTCGCGAACCGTTCGAGGATTCTGCGCTAACAAGTCGCTGACCCGGTGTTCTCACCCACTTCTTTCTCGCTGCGGGAAAGGGATATGAAAGGTTTAGACTCGGGGTAGGTGTTTAGGCTGAAGGCTCAAGCAATATGCAAATTAGAATCTTCAAGTTTACTTAAAACAGTGTCTTTTATTAATATCTATTTGGTTGGAAAAGGGATTCGACCTCCCAGGGTGGACAGCCCAGGGCGAGGGTCCTATAGGGCACGCGGATCCCACCGACCGAGAGTAAAGAACGCTCCTATCGGGTCTAGCGGGTCATAGGACTTTTCAACGCACGAGCGATGCGGATTATAGTCAAGGCAATACCGGGAAAGTCTCGTCTCTCTGCCTTGACGGATCTTTGACAGAGTTTCGCATGAGCGAATGACGGTTTTTGACTTTCGGTAATGTCCGAGAGAATAATAGGCATGGGTCGGGCGATAAAAGCCGGACGACACAGTGTCACATTGAACTTCGTTGCATACGTAGTGCGTGAGTCGAAATCGAAGTCAATGCCGGTCAAGATCTTGCCAATTTTTCCTTGTCGGAATTTTGGCAGAGCTTCGCTTGAGCGAAAGATCTTTTATTTTTTTTGGCAAAGACTCGGTCTTGACTCTTACGCATTCCGTGCGGGTCAAGGTCAATAGTCAATGTCGGAGTCAAGATCCCACCGATTTTTCCTTGTCGGAATTTCGGCAGAATTTCGCTTGAGCGACAATCTTGGCTTCCGTTATGAGCTAAGGCTTGACCTTTACGTGGGTATGCAACTGGGCTATATGACACGGACTAGACCAAAAACCAACCAAAAGTCACGGTTTTTTTGAAACGTGTGACACGGACTGTGCATTGGTCGACACTGGCTGCCATGGGGAGGTTGGGATGATTCCGTGCGCGCCCGGGAGCATCGTAAGGCCGTCCGTGATCGCACTGGAACCACCCTCGGGTTTGAAGGACGTGCGTGCAAAAGTGTACAGGATATATCAGGTGCGCGTAGTGTGCGGTCTCCTAAAAATGTTCCTTTTTGAGTTAAAACAGAGATTTTCATAAATGTGTTTTAAAGGAATGATTTTCGGGACGGGGAAGAATGCAACACATAAGCACGTAAATTTTCTGGGAGCCCCAGTCAGTCATGGAGCTGAGTAGCCCCAAGCTGCTAGGACTGCCAGATTAACCATGATTTTTCCTGGTGGAATTGCCACTGAGGTCGCCCGGTCAGAATCCAATGAGGATTGAGCCGTACGACTGCATGGATCAATTTTCCAGGTTCCACTCCTTTTGCTATTTTTCGGGTTGTTTCCCGTTCAAAGTATGCACAGATTCCAAGATGCAAATGATGCAATGCATGGTAAAGAAAGCAAGCATGATTAATGAAATCGGCGATGGGAGTCTAACCCGCTCAAAGGGAAAAGCTTTATTTTTTTCAAAATTGTTTTTTTTTTTTCGAAAAGGGATAATGGTACGTGGATTGTTAAACCACCGGTTATCCCAACTCCCACGTCAGGGAGTGTACAGGAAGGGCAAGTGGTTTCCACCTATATACCAAGTATCGATTTTTGTTTTGAAAATAAAAGCTTTTCTCCTTTGGGATATCCCCAGCAGAGTCGCCAAACTGTGAATGTGGTGCCCAAATTTTGTGTTGGATTCACGCGAGTTTGAAGACATCCGAGTTATTTGAAAAACGGAGTCGCCACGCCATTTTGATTACCTCAAAACTTTGAAAAAAGGTTGTTTTATGGGTTCGGAGGTTAAGTTACCCCTTGGGAAGAACGTTTGGCGTTCACCCAAAGTGCCTTGCCGGAGCAAGTCTCCCGAGATTTCATTAATCGTGCTTGCTTGCGTGCTTTCTTGTGTGCATGTGTTTGAAAATAAGGGGGGAATGTCCCAAGTTGTCTTCCGGACGTACAAACCATTTGTTGGTTGTCGCTCGGGATTCCTTGGAATTTTATGTATTCGGGATTATGATCCCGTCCTCATCTTATGACTTGTGATCATCGCATTTTAAACCTCGGGACCCTCGGGACTTGCGTGATCGAGAGAATGACTCTCTTTTGGTCAAAGATGAGGTTCTTTAGAAAAGGAGGGTCCTTAGCCCATCAATCCTACGCTTTAAGACGGTCGAGCTCGTATAGAGGCTTCATACTCTTTCTTAAGCGATAATCGGAGATATAGGGTTCAAGGTGTCCATTTCTAAAGAAATCGTGAACCTTTAATGGAAGGAACGATGTAAAGATAGGATCTTTTACACCGGTCCGTTCCAAGGTTGGGGGAAAGGGGAAATGCATGATGAAAAATGACTCTTTAATGAAAAGATGGCATTTTTGGTTTTAGCAAATGATGCTTTTTTTGATTGAAAGAAATGATCTTTATGCAAGTGATGCGTAAAGATAGGATTTTTATGCAAATGATGCATTAGAAAAGGTTTTTGAATGCAAAGGATGCATTTTTATTGAAAAGATTGGATTTTTATGTGCAAATGATGCATAAAAATGACATTTTTATTTGAAAATGGGGGTTTTAGGTGCAAAGGATGCACCTTTATGAAAAAAGACTACATTTTTATGACAAATGAGGTCTTAATGCATGTAAAAGGGAAAGGGGGTGATAAAGATGTGATCTTTATGAATAAATGCCAAGTCCCAAGCAAGATATATGAATGCAATGAGCAAGTATATCAATTAAAATGCAAGGTTAGGGCGTGCGAGGTTACCAATTGCTTCCTTTGCTTCTTTGGTCGGAGCTAGGAGGAGAGATTGGTCTTGGATCTTCAAGGAGGAGGGAGGGAGCTTCTTGGCCTTCTTCTTCACCTTCTTGAGCCTTCACCAATATTCTTCACGTCTTGGGAGTGACTGAGTGTATTGCTATGAATTGTGTGTCTTCTTGTTCTTTTTTTTGAAATGGGTAGAGGAGGGCTCTATTTATAGGCAGTCTGGATAAGGCAAATGAAGCCGTGCGGTCAGAGGCAGCGAGCTAATGCAGCCGTGCGGGCTTATCCATTGTGACTCAGCATTCTAGAACCATGCAAGGTGGCATTATTCTAGAACCTTCCCTCCTAATTAAGAAAAACGTGTTTCTTAATTAGGAAGGATTCCCTTCAGCCTTTATTTAATTAAAAACAGTTCCGGAATGTTTCCGGAACACTAGGAAGGTCTGGGGAATTACCGGAAAACTTACCGAAATTGCCGGGAAATTTAACCGGAAGGCATGAGCCAGATTTGGGTACTTACACCAACGCCAAAAGCTAAGGCCCCTCGCACAAGCGAGTCAGGAGAGGTCATGCCGAAATTTTGGCACGATCCCCGCCTTAACTTAAGGACGTTGACTTCGATTGTGGACCATGCGTCACATACGTTGGAAGTTTGCGTGATCAGCTAGCCTTAAGTTCACTTTTTCTTTTGTCGGTGGAACTCGCTTGCCTTATAGGACCTCGCTCGGGATTGTCCGTCCTGAAAAAGATGATCTACAAATGGAAACGAGGGGCTTATAAGCGTAGTGACGAGATCCACTGATTAGAGCTCTAGGGTTAGTTGCGAAAAAGAAGACACGCTCTTTTCCAACCGATTAGGACTCTAAGAAAACGCATTTTAAGTAAACATTAATCGGTAACTGCACATTGCACAAGCCCGAAACCTTAAGCCAAATACCCTTTTCCGAAGCCTAAACCCTGCCTTTCGTTCCTGCAATGAGCGTAGTGGTTCAGATTTCCGCCTAGCCTCGCCGTAATCACGCTACGCAGCCGTCGGACGGTTCTTCTGGTTCCCTCGGTTCCTCAAATGTAATATCCGACATGTCTAGCTCACCGAGAAATTGTGACGGGGAAGGACCCCCGCCACCGGTAACAGATATGACTTTGGAAGAAGCCATTCGGGCTTGTGAGGTTCACAAGAGGCAGAAAGAAGATTAGCAGAATTTCATGGTACAACTTCTGAATGAGCGAGGTATAGCAGCTATCCCCCAGTCAGACGGTACTTTCGTCCTGGTCGAGGACGACGATTCCCCGAAACCAGTTCCTCAAACCTTCAACCAGGTTCCTCCCCCGCCAACTTACGGGATGCCTTCGAACCAAGGAAACAGCCGACCTAGGCTTCACGTTGCCACCTCTCAGGGCAACCCTGTCATATATGGCCAGGCCAGTGCTACTCCCCTCACTCAATACCACCAGCGCACCGCTGGACCATCTCAAATAGATTCCAATATCCTTCAATACCCTCCCGGGTTCATCCCGTTGCCTATACACGAATCCCAAAACACCGGGGACAAACCCCGATACAGTTCAGAAAAGGCCCCCATATATCCACATATATCAAGCCTTCCACCTCCAATCACTACCGCTCAGATGGTAGCACCCGGCGTCGAGCCTCAAATTCCACCACTTGACCCAACCTTAACCTGGATGGTCGAACAGATGAAAGACCTGAAAGCCACCATGAGCAGCTCAAAGCAAGAAACGCTCAAGTCCACAGATCCGGGAATGGTCACGCCTCTCCCTGCCAAGTTCTGAATGCCGGAGATGGACCGATTCGACGGAACTGAATGTCCTCAAACGCATGTCGACACCTACGTTCTTGGCATGAGAGCAAAAGGAGCAACCCTCCAGCAAATGGCCGATCACTTCCAGCATACGCTCAAAAGTTCTGCGTTACGTTGGTTCCTAAGGGTCAAGCCTGCGGATCGCCACACCTGGGATCAGATCAGTAACATCTTCCTGGAACGGTACAGATCCAAACTAGAGTGGGAAACAAGTCGTGAGGACTTAATCACCACTGAGCAGAAAACAGATGAAAGCGTCGGAGAATTCTACAAGAGGTGGAGTTGGAAGCTCTCCGAGATCATGGAGCCAATCTCCAAGGATGAACAGATGCGGATCTTCAAGTCCTGCTTAAGACCGTACATCAGAACTCTCATCAGTCATCATTTCTTCCCAGATCTCCGGGCCATGGTCAATGCCGGCTCACAGTTCGAGAAGGATCTCAAGGAGAAATTGGCTACTGCCTTGCCATACAGATACCGATCGGCAGTTGCATTCAATCCCGCACCGGCCCCCGGCAAAGGGAAAGATACGTCTGTCAACTACATCCACCAGGGACAGCAGTCGAGAAACAGAAACCCAGTCCCACAAAGCAACAGTTCCACTCAGAAGCAGCCTGCCGTACACTTCGACAAGTTGGACATGCCGCTAAGCAAGATGCTGGAAGGGTTAATTAAGGAAGGTCTCCTTAAACCCGTTGCAAACTACAAACCCAAGAATCCCGTAGTCAACGCTGAAAAGAGAAAGTACTGCACCTTCCATCAGTATCACGGCCATACCACCGACAACTGCGTGGGATTACGATACGAAATTCAGAACCTGATAGAGGAAGGAAAATTGGAGCGTCCCCGTGGACCCAATACAGTCGGAAATCCCTTTCCAAACAACAACAGTGTGAATGCCATTGAATGGGTGCCCAAGAAGATTGCCGCCGAGCCAGTTCCTCCGCCTCTTCCAGCTGGGTCCTCATCAAATGTCCACATAAGCTACGATGTTTGTGACTGCTCCGCCTGCCTGGAGTACGAGTCCCAAGACATGGTCAGGAGCAATCCTCCGAGAAAACAGAAGAAGAAGTCCTCTCAACAGAAACTAAGAGAAAGATACGAAGCTGGAGACACCAGTGTGGGTACACTCGGAGAGCCATCCGGGAGGTTCGATTACTACGTACTCTACTCCAGCCAGTCCTCCCTTCCTCCAAGCCATGCAGCTTTAGAGCAGACAGGGGTGTGAAAGCCGAAAAGTCCTGCTGACACCAAAGTTCAGGCCCCAGGGCTCCGGAATACCTCAGATCTTGGTAATCTTACTGCCAGTCAGAAGCTTAACCCCCCGCGAGATCAGCCAAGGTTCAATTTGCCCAACTTCAGATCACGGGCCGACAAAGGAAGATCAAAGTCAGCTTGGCACTCGCACTCGATCAACATGCTAACCAAGGGCGGCAACCGGCACAAACAGCCTTAACACAATCCCAAGGCTCCAGCAAAGGCTTTACCTCGCAAGAGGAAGACAAGAAACGGATGGCTAGATGACTCTCCTTCTCCGGATAGAGACCAGATCTACGATTCCCGACTGTATGGCAGTATGATCACTTTCTGTGATGAAGACCTGCCGAGAGATGCCTCGGGGCACAACGAAGCTCTGTACATCACTCTCAAGCTCAACACTGTATCACTCCCCGGAGTATTGGTAGACAACGGGTCAGCCGTTAACATCCTCCCTCTCAGCATGATGCGAGCCCTACGCATCAACGAAAGCCACTTGATTCCATCTACCCAGACTATCAAAGCCTACGACAGCACGTCTCGTCCCATCCTGGGGACACTGACTTTGGAGCTCTAATTCGAACCCAATGGTGCCAGCAAAATTCTACTTGATGGACATTCCGTCCGAATTCACAGCTCTGTTGGGACGCCCTTAGCTACATCACATGAAAGCCATAGCCTCTACTCTCCATCAGTGCGTCAAGTTCATTAATCGTCAGGGAGATCTCAAAGTCATCACAGGAGACAGTTTCCTCATAGGGAACGAAGCCGAGACAACAGCCAAGCATGCTCGCAGCCAGGCACCGGGGCTACCTCCTTCAAATCGACCAAGGGACTATCGGGGAAAATCTCATCAGAATCCCTCAAAGTCCGGAGATGCTAACTATGTCAACGTACTCGAGCGAGTGCACTCGGCGCTCGATACATCAAGTTCAACTGTCGTTTCCAACATTTGGAGGCAGACTGGAAAGAAACCCTGAGCATCGCCATGATGCGGGCATATAAACCCCCTGTCTCCAATCGGAGATTCGTTAGCATCCTTCAATCCTACTCTCTGGCCCCGCCAGGCGAGGAAATCTTCGTGATAAAGGTCAACAAGCATCGTCACACTCGTGATGAATGTATGGCAGTCATATGGGAGGTCCTCCACGAGGAATTACCCACTGAACCCCTCTTCTCCAGCGAAGGGCATGATGTTTTCTTAGCAGCTCTTACAGCGCAGCAGGACGCGAGGCGTCCTTACGTTTGGGTTGAACCGTCAGACAGTGACGAATAAGGACTCTCCGGAGTCAAGGACGCGGCAGACCCGCGGGCAGATCTCTACATTCACATGCTCAGTTTCGAGGACGACACCCATTCCGATCAGGTCACCTACGACAAGGGCTCCAACACCATGGAAATTGTCAAGCTCAACGTCCAGTACACGCAGCTATCCGACAATTGGAAGCAACTGGTTGACACGACAAAGAACCCCTCTGATCAAGTGACTGACGACGACTTAATCAACATCATCTATTCCAGATATCCCGATGATACCAAGGATCCGGTCCTTATTATCAGATTCTGTAACGCCAAAGTTACCCTCGACGACTGCCTGCTCATGGTAAACGAGGCCCTGGCCAATCGAGCTCAGAGCTCATCATCACTTCTGACTACCAGTCCCAGTGGCAACCGGCCCGTGCCGTCAGTCAAGCTTAAAGCCACAAGCGTCACCAAGGCCAAGGGCAACAGCGAAGGAGACAAAGCTCCTCACCCCACTACAAATCAGATCAACCTCGGGAACGCTTCCGGCATCCACCCCGAAAACATCTGTGAAATTCTTCCTCGCAAGACAGAGTCAGTTTCCGACAAGGGAAATGACCACCTCAGCATCAACATGCTCAAGTTCGATTCTGCTCCCAGTCGTCACGGCCACGGATTCAGACATCCCGCCAGTAAACTGCTAGCTCTGATAGACTTGGCGATCCAACGAGATCACGAGACTAATAACATCGCAGAATTCAACACCCCCGTGGGTGAAATCAAGAAGATATGGGCGAACTTCTTGGTAGCCGAGATCAAGGAGGGCCGCATGGAATGTCCCAGCCCGACTTCCTTCGTCAATGTAATCCAAGTGTTTCCGCCATTCGGCAATTTGGATGTGATCACAGTTCTAGACACTAGTCAGACGGCGCGCACCTACGGAGAATGTTTAGCTCTCGCAAGGAAAGCCCTCATGGAACTAGCCGCTCAAGAGAATCGTCTCTGGGACTAAAACCAAGCTCAAAAGAACCACAGGGACCAAGCCCTTAAAGTGTCACAAGAAGCTTCAGACAGAAAGCTAGAGGCCACTCTAGACCAGTTCGACCTCAAGGGTTTTGCCCACGGCAACTTCCTGGACTACCGTCTGTTCTCATCCAACCCCCTCTGCCAAATGAGGGTGGTCAACGGTCCTGATGACCTAGGAGATGGAATGGCACAGCAGAGCGAATACCAGCACTTATCTCCCCGAGGAAAGCAAGTTCTCTGTGAAAGCCACAACGAAGACGATGAAACCATTCTCTTCCATGCCAGACATGAAGTCAACAAAACCGGAATCCCAAGGGTCCTGGGAGGATGGGGACGGATCATTTCCTCACTCAAATTGAAAGGCCAACTGAGAGAGGAAGGTCTATTCAAAAATAAGAGAAAGATGGGAATACATCTCCAACAACTGCTCAAGGAGATTCCACAGACTTCGGCATTCGTTTACAGAAACGATCAACTGGGACAGCGACCAGTTACATGGGCAGATGTTCGAGAAGCCGTGTACTCACCTTCCGACATACCCGCTACCCAGATAAAGAAGAAAGGAAAGCTCTCCCTGATGGAGGTTTACCTAGACTGCCGCACACAGTTCAAAGAAGCACTGGCTATTCTCACATGGGAAGAAACGCAGGCACTAACTCTCGACGCAGGCTCTGCTGCAAGAAAGTTAATCTGGGCCAAGAGTGGAGGAAAATTAGCAAACCATGAGTATCGCCAAACCCAACTCCAGAATGCCCTGAGCATGCTCAGCAAGAAGGAAAGGAGCGCGGTATACCGTGAAGAGATCAAGGAGACTGTTCGCTTGAACCAAGAACTCTACAACCTCCCCCGGAGGGTCAGCAACGCACAATTCAACTCTGGCAACCACTGTTGTGCACTGACGTTCGAACAACTGCGGCAATCCATAAACTACCTCCCCACGGAGGCATCCAAGCCGGTATCCTGGGACAGAATCCGTAAAGCTGCCGAAGCTCCCGGGAACACATCTACAGTCAACGAATTGAGGGAAGACATATGGCCCTATGCTACGAGGAATCCTCCTCTAATTATGGCTCAACTTAGAGCGGCCTGTTCAGAAGGGACCAAGCCTGATGTCAGCGTCCTAACCCGATCGGGTCAAATCCATGCATTACCACCTAAGGCCACTAAAAAGCCAGCGGAGCCAGAACTGCAACCCGGCCAGCCCGAAGACGCAAGTTCCCTGAAAGAGGACCCGATCCTCACTCAGCTCAAGCAAACCCAGACGAACATTTCCCTTTGGTCCCTGCTCACATCTTCGTATCCTCAAGAGCTCAAGCTAGAGGAAAGTCTGGCCCGTACCATGGTCCCCGTGGACGCAACCCCAGACGAGGTCATTCAGATGATTGGCAACATCCACTACGGCAACATTATCACCTTCACAGATTTGGACCTTCCAAAATTTGGGGCTGATCACAATGAGCCACTCTACATCACAGTCCAGCTGGACGAGCGTCGCCTTCCCCGCGTGTTGGTAGACGGAGGTTCCAGAATGAATGTCTTGCCCGCCAAAATGATGGACCTGCTTGACATCAAGCCCACAGATCTTAAGCCTTCAGTCCACACTGTCAAGGCCTATAACTCTACTTCCCGTACAGTTCTCGGGGTTGCTACTCTAAATATCTGGTTCGGCAAGCGGATGATCCCCACCGAATTCCAAGTGTTGGACATTCCAATCACTTTCACAGCCATCCTGGGGCATCCCTGGCTGCATCAAATCAATGGCGTGGCATCCACCCTTCACCAGTGCATCAAGTTCATGCAAGGCAACGAGCTAACCACAGTCTACGGCGACAGCGTCACCACCGAGGGGACCAGCACCAACGACATTCCAGTGTTAGAAATCAAGTATAATGACGACATGGCATTAACTGGATTCACTCTGGAGACCTCCAAGATCCAAATATGCAACGTGGACCTTCCATTGTTTCAAGACAAGATTCCTCCTGCCATGAAGATGATGAAACCCATGAATTTCATCCCAGGACTGGGGCTCGGCAAAAGGTTACAGGGCCAACACCAAGTCATCGAAGTCAAGGACCACACCACGGTCCAGGAGCTTGGTTATATGCTAACACCGACTGACATCAGGGAAAACAAAAGGCTCGCCCGCACCAAGGCAGCAGCCCGCAGAAGGGGAACCTCCGACGGCACACCCAACTTCCGACCTTACAGTTTCGACCTCGCTCATTACTTCACTAAGGGAACCGACAGCAGAACTGAGGGGACCGACAAGGGAACCGACAAACAACCGAGGGGACCGACGGAACCGACAAACCAGTGAGGGGACCGACGGTGGAACCGATGAAGATGAGAAAGAAACAGGGATAGTCAGCACAGAGACTACATAAAGGATGGAACAGCTAGCACGGGACCTCAAGCGTTTCAGAGGACTCAAGGCTAATCCGATTAGGGGAGCGTTCCTCGACATCACAACTCTACCTGGACCAATTGCCACCACAGTCCAGCACGAGTACACATTCAAGGGAATCCCAGACTTGGAAGAGCAACTCAAGATACTCTTCACGGGAAACAGATTGTTCGGATCAGCCGCCGAGGCCACATTCGAGATAGTAACTCCGAAGCAGAAGGAACCAGAATTCATAGAAGACGCTCTCAGTGGACCAGCTCTATAGAGTCTCTTTGAAGAAGTCATGGAGGTGCCAAACCTGATTGACCTGGGCTCCAAAAACAGCATGATCGCCATGATTGGGACAACAGAAACCAAGCCTCTCGATCCCCGAACCCTCATCAAGCATCCAGCAATGCCACTGAAGAACTGGGTAACTTTCACCGGACCAAGGGCAAGCCAGGCAGAAATGGAAGACAAGCTGGGCTTGCACCCACATCTCCCTAAACCCGGTATCGAACCCTCCGAGTCTGTCCTTGTTAAAGTCCAGTCCTCTGAGTCGTCCAACGGCCTTACGCCGGAAGACTATGATAATGTAGCCAACCATGTATTTCCGTTCTCGTTTAATGAAAAGTCTGACCTTTCGGAGTATCCTCTCATTGCCACTTTAACAACTGATAAGTTAACAAACAAATTAAAAGACGTTAATAACTCAATTGATAAAGAAGCAGGCACATTAAACGAACAATACATTAAAGAAGTTCTCAAGCGTGTAGTTGACCAAGAGGACAACCGGGCCCAAGCTGCCGAAGAGGTTATGACCAAAGTGAACCTGGGGTCAGTGCAAGAGCCTAAAGAGACACAAGTGGGCAGTTTCTTCGCCGATGCGAAAAAAGAAGCCCCGATAAGCCTCCTCCGGAGTATGTTGACGTGTTCGCCTGGTCATACCAGGACATGCCAGGAATCGATCCCTCGATCGTGGAGCACAGAATTCCCCTGGATCCAGAATCTATGCCTGTCAAACAGAAGCTGCGCAAGATCAAGCCAGAGTGGTCCTTGCAAGTGAAAGAAGAGATTGAGAAAATGCTCCGAGTTGGTTTCATCAGAGTGATTGAGTACCCGACTTGGCTCTCCAACATCATGACGGTCACCAAGGCCAATGGAAAGGTTAGATGCTGTGTGGATTTCCGGGATCTCAACAAGGCCAGCCCTAAAGATGATTTCCCACTGCCTAACATCGACATGCTAGTCGATACCACGGCAAATTTCGAAGTAAAGTCCTTCGTGGATGGATTCGCTGGATACAACCAGATCAAAATGTCCGAGGAAGACAAGCCACTACTCATGTACTTGACAGTAACAGACACGTCAATCGGAGAAATGCTGGCACAAGAACAGAAAGATTCCAAGGTTGAGCATGCAATCTACTTCGTAAGCCGGAAGCTTCAAGGAAGTGAACTCAGCTACTCAGCGTTAGAGAAAACTTGTACCGCCTTGTTATGGGTAGTCGGGAAACTGAAACACTACATGCAGTCACATTCAGTGCTCCTGGTCTCTAAAATGGACCCCGTCCGATATCTCTTTGACAAGCCATCCCATCACATCGTCAATGCGACTAGCCAAGTGGTCATTCTTCCTGTGCGAGTTCGACATCAAGTACATGGTCGAAAATCAAAAGGGCGAGTAATGGCGGTCGAGGCAGCGAGACTTCCCAAGCGGTGAACCCAAGGGTCACGATCCAAGGTTTTCGGACGACGGAATCTTTTCACTCGGCAAGCGCAAACCAGCAGCGCAACTCTTCTTCGATGGGGGCAGCCAACAAGAAGGGAAATGGTATTGGAATGCTCCTTGTCGATCCCAAGGACGAGCACACTCCCATAGCCATCAAACTGAATTTCGAAACAACCAACAATGCCGTAGAATACGAAGCCTGCGCAGCTGGTTTGGAAGCCGCTCTCGAGTGCAACATCTCAGAACAGGAAGTATACGAAGACTCAGCATTGATCATCAATCAAGTGTCCAACAAATGGAAGACGGTAGATTCTGGCCTTCAGAAGTACCACTCGTACATGGAGGAGCTCATTGCTCAGTTCAAGGACATCTCTTTCCATTATTTGCCAAGAGACAGAGGCAGCTTCGCGAGGCATACAGCTACCTTCGCCTCTCTTGTCGAAATTCCCGATGGGAAATCAGTAAAACCCCTCAGAATAGGCAGACGGGAAACACCCGCTTATTGTTGTGAGATCGAAATAAAAGATGAAACGATCGACGAACCCTGGTACAATCAAATCTACCTGTACCTCCAAAACGGAGAAGCTTCCTTCACAAATGAAGATGGAAAATACAAAGAAGGGATCAAAGCCAAAAACATGATGGCATTAAAACGCCTGGCATCCCATTTCGTCATTCTGGGGGGTATATTGTACAAGAAGCGCCACCAAGGACCACTCCTTCGGTGTGTAAACAAAGAAAAAGCCAGCGAGCTAATGAACGAAGTTCACAATGGAACCTGCGGTCCGCACATGAACGCCAGAGCATTGACACAGATCATTCTCCGTATGGGATACTATTGGATATCGATGGAAACAGACTGCATCCAGTTCATTCGAAGCTGCGACAAATGTCAACGGTTCTTCAACCTCAATCACATCCCTCCTCACGAACTCTATTGCATGACTACGCCATGGCCTTTCGCCACATGGGGAATCGACGTCATCGGCAAGATCACTCCACCAGGGAGCAATGGTCACGAGTTCATTCTAGTCGCAGTCGACTACTTCACTAAATGGGTAGAAGCCAGATCGTACAAGGTACTGAATTCTAAGAAGGTGGCCGAGTTCATCAGAGAGAACATCATGTGATGATACGGAGCGCCCAACGAGATCATATCTGACAATGGGACCCACTTCGAAGGAGATTGTGACCAACTGATGACCGAATTCAGAGTCACACGTCACAAGTCTTCTCCCTACAGACCACAAACCAATGGTGCAGTAGAGGCAGCAAACAAGACTCTTGCAATGATAATCAGAAAGATGACCACCAGAGGTCGGGACTGGCCCAAAAAGATACATCTAGCCCTTTGGGGATACAGAACATCAGTCAGAACCGCCACAGGGGAGACTCCGTTCGCACTTACCTATGGAATGGAAGCAATGTTAACCGTGGAATTGGAAATTCTATCCCTCCGAGTCCTCTTGGAAAACGGGATCAATGAAGTCGAATGGCTACAGAGCCGTCACGACGAACTCGCTCTACTCGACGAGCGCAGATTGAAAGCCATGGAACAAACTCGAGCCTACCAAAGCAGAATGGCCCGAGCATTCGATAAGAAAGTCAAGATCCGAGACATCAGAGAAGGCGACTTGGTGCTAAAGGAAAAGCCTCCTACGCAGACCAATCCCCTCGGAAAGTGGGAGCCTACCTGGATAGGGCCGTTCGTGGTACAAAGAATCTTCTCCGGAGGAGCCATGAAGTTAGCAGATTTGGACGGGAACCCTTTCGTTAACCCCGTGAACGAAAGCAAGCTCCGCAGATACTTCGTTTGAGGAAGAGCACGAGTCAACACTCCTTCCCCATACACCACCCCTCAGTAAAATTAAAGTGCTAAAAGAGTAATACCCAACCAGATACATTCCCGCCAATCATCCAGGTAAAAAACAGGGTCGCACTTCTTTTGTCTTCGCTTTTCTCAAATTCACCTAAAGTGTCGAACTACGGTGACCTGAGCCCCTTAGTCCAATTTTAAAAGGGGAACGTAGGCAGCCATCATTGGTTCGATCTCAAAAACAAAAAAAAACAAATAAGCATCAATTGCTTATGTTTCGAAAAACTATTTTCAATTAACCTACAAATTCATTACGGTTAAAACAATCTTTGATGAGTTCAAGCACGGTCAACTCTTGACTCGCTACACGCTAGCAAAACTACAATAAAACATTAATCAGTTAATGTGTCTGCAATGACAGTGGGTGGATACTCTGGACAGTAAGGTTAACCTAGTTTCCCGTACTTCGTCCTTCATCCTTCTTCCCCTTCCCTTTTCCACGGCGAGTGTTCTTCACCTTCACAGGGAATATTCCGGTAGTCCTTCTACCTGGCTCAGGGACCCTTCCCGATGCCTCCGTCAAACCTGTAGCTGTCAACGCAGCCCTTTCCCTAGCTCTGTCTTGAGCTGCCTCTCTTCGACCAATCATAACTGTGCTTTGATCGGCCTCCCGATCAGCATTGGCCTCATAGTCAGCCATGTTATCCCCAGTACGATTCCGAGGGTTAGCCCCCGCTTTGGTCCTCCTCAAAGTCGAGCTGTCAAGGTCATCAGCACCCAACAGCTCACTCCATCTCCACAAGACAGACATCTGTGTCTCCCCCATACACTCTTCATACAAGTTCAGATACTGCATAGACAGAACAGTGCCCCCTCTCCGGTGAAAGAGAACCCTGGTAGGAAAGGACGTGTATTGCCATAATCGTGTGAGCAGCAATAGCGTCGAAGGATCTTCCATCAGCAGAGATCCCACCTCGAAGGTAGCAGCGTGAACTAAACCCGTCAGTGGCACCTGTTCCAGCCCGTACTGTCGCAGCACCAAAGAGGGAATGTAGAAAGACGTCTGGGATAACCCCGGTACTCTGACAACCAAGAGACCCCCCAGAGCGGTCTGACAAGTCTGTAACTTCCAGTGAGGAACCCACCATCGCAAGTGATGCGTGCGGAGTCTGGCCATCCAGAGCTCCAGTTCAGCCTGATTACCCCTATCTCCAGAGGACGTCGAGAAAAGGACCAAGCGTCACAAGACATTGGCACCTCGGGCATCATTTGCAGTCTCTCCCTCAACCACATGGTAAGCATAGCGGGACTCCCTCCCCACATGTATCGGCTGCCGGTCGCCATCCGACCTATGCCCAGGAACGTCTCGCCCAAGACCAAAGGCACGATGTCTCCCCCGTTCCGGTACTGCCTCACCAGGTCCAGTATGCTGTGATGGCACACACCCAAGGACGTGAACGTGAACAAAGTAGCGATCACGCACAGAGCAAACGCGTCCCACGCGAAGACGCTCCCCTCACTACCAGCAAATCTATCGGGCAGCGCCAAAATTTTGACATAATCAGTGTTCAATATCAGCATCCCGTATGCTTCTCCAGCCGAGATACCAAGCAGAGACACTAGCTTCTCAACAGCGGCCATGCCACCAGCATAGGGAAGAACTAGCTGTTCCATCTCAGGTCCTCCCAGAATGGCCCGGAAATCTTCGAACGTAGGAGTGATTTCGTTGTACGAGAAGTTGTACACATTTCTCCGTACATCCCAGAAACGAGCCGCGACTCTCAAAAGATCCCAATCTGGCATGAGCTCCTTCAAAGCCCAAACAGATTTCATCCCGTAACAACCTTCGAAAAACCCTTTGTTTTGCCTCGTGTGGTTCCGTACCCACGACTGGAAATTTTCCAAGTATCGCTCTTGCATCCGAGACGATAGCTTAGGAAAGAGATCCATGGAAAAAGTGAAGGAAGCCTAAGGAATTTGAGAGAATTTAGCTAACTGATCAAAGGTAAATGCGCAGTTCTTAACAAATTGCAAAGCTGAAACTGCAATTTAAAAGACTCTGGAAATTCATCCTCAGTCCGGCCGGACTCTCTCTGCAGTTGACTTGGTCAACTCTGCATCCAGCTGCTCTTAAATTGGAAACAATTCCAAACCAAGCCCTGTTCATGCTTTTTTGAATCTGCGTGCTCCCATGGTTTCAATTAACCAAAGCCAACACCTCTTCCGGCCCGGGCTCGTGCAACAGTACAATTAATTAAATATCAGTGCATATAGGCATAAATTTTGACCCGTTAAATTTTTTATGCATGTTTCATTTTATTTATTTTTGATCAACCTACTTGCTTATTTGCCGAAATAAAAAAGAAGGTAATCACTAAATAGATGTGTGAAATACAGGTTCCGCCTCAAGGGCGCCGTTTTTCAAATACAAGTTAAATTGTTTCGGACAATACATACATTTTGTCTAAAAGCAATAAAGGAGGACTACTCCAAGTCCTGCTCGTCATCCGAGCACTCGATGCACTGCTCCGCAGCAGCCGGATCCGTCGAGAACAAAAAATCTCCGAATTCCTCCAGGCGGGAATACGCTAAAGGCATCCTCTGCGCCTGTGAACTCGAAGACTCTCCCCGCTCGTGCCCCGAGTGCGAAGGAGGATGAGCTCCAAACCCAGCCGTTCCGCCCGCGAACTGGCCAAATCCCTGCGCAAAGTCCGCTCCACCAGCCGTGGGAGTAGACGAACCTCTCAGCCTAGACGGCCTCGGTTCACGAACAGCCGCGCTCCTCCGGGAACTGCACCTCAGGAACTCCACGAGCCTCCTAGTGTAGTTGGCCCACCCGTCCAACTGTCTCATATCCTGGTTGTACGTGCGGCCAGACACCTGCGAACCAGGAAAGTCGTCAAAAGAAAAGCAGAAAGTACAGATGCAACATTTGCAGAATGCTACTATCAAATGCAGAAAATCAAAGGCACTCACCGAAGCGTTGGGGTCCACCCTGTACTGAGGTCTCGGCTCCTCCGGGATCGGGATCACCAGCCGCCTGCGCGAACCGTCCAGCACCTCATACGCCAACCTAGCGCGTGGAAGCGGGAGATCCCGGGGATATCCAGGGCCCTCGCCCTCCCTGTGCTGCACCTGCGGGCTCCTCAGCCTCATCCTCAAAAAAGTGTCATAGTCGGCTCCCGCTATGACATACTCGGTATAGAACACACCCTGTCTATACCGCTCCAACTCCTCCATCGGCATCGACAGAGGATGCTGCATGTGCAGAGGCAGATCCACCGGCACCATCGGAAGAGACCCCGGACCGTGCTGACGAGTCACCCTCTCCCCCAGATACATAACATCGCAGTGAAGTCCCACCAGCAACTTCCACCGCCGCGTAACCTTACTAGCAACCTGAACCACGCCAGCGTGAATTCGGCTCCACCAGGTCAGCTGGATCCGCTTGGAGAACTCTCGGCTCAGGGCCTGAGACACCTCCTCGTACGACGATCGAGTGCCCTCCCTCGATGAAACCGCCTTTTTTGCCTTCTTCTGCCAAGACAGCATGGCAGGGAACAAGGACTGGTACGCCTCCTTAATCTCCCACCGCTGCGGGCTGAACACCTCAAAGCACCAGACCTGCCAAGCAAATGGAAAGTTATGTCAGCTACAAAGAAAATACATACGAGTACAAAAATGAGACAAGGAAGAGAAAAAGACGTGAACTTACATCCAAAGCAAAGGAGAAGCAGCACAAGGTGTTCTCCTCTCCCCGCAAGAACCTGTCTAAGGCGTGGTAGAGCTCGGCCAGTCCAGCCTCCCCCCATGCGTACCCCCTCACGGCATCCAAGTCTGTCAGCGACCCGAGCAAAGGGAAGTGGTAGGATGTGTCAGAAGTCGGAAACAGAGTCGCTTACAGCGCGAACCATAGGAACCCTCAAGCCAGACACTCAGCGATCATCCTCGGGGACCCCTCCCCATAAGCAATAATACCTTCCCTCGATGGATCTCCATCGGCCTGTACCGAATACCTAAGCCCCTAAATTCGGTGATATCGAAACCCAGCAGCTCCGACAACTGCCCCGGGGTATAGCCATCCACCCACACCAGCGCGTTGCCCCAGGTAGGCAACCCAGTGATAGCAGCAAAGTCAGTGGGAGTCACAGTCGCCTCCCCCCACCTGAAATGAAAAGTGTGGGTCGTATACCACTAGTACTCGCTCAGAGCTACGTACATGGACCTCGCCCTCTGCGTTACAGCCACCGCAGCTACCGAGCTGATAAATCCAGCCAAGCCGGAGTCAACCACAAGTTGCCGTGGACTCCTCTCTCCGCCCCGAGCCTCGTTTGGGAATATCTCCCATAGCGCTCGAACTGCCTCGAAGGCTCCCCGACTCTTCTGGTTGTGAACATCAACTGTCTCTCGCCCCTGCAGGTGAACACGGCAAAATACGTTAAGCACAGAAGCGACATCAACAGAGTGCACGAACGCATGCCAAAATGATTCAATGCAAATGCATTTCTCATTTCTTCCTAAAATATTTCCATCCCAGTTGGAGTATTAACGGTCCAAGATTTCCAAGCATTTTGAAAACTCCGTCGAATCCGGAACTTTCAAAGCACTTCGAAAACTCCGTCGAATCCGGAACTTTCAAAACACTTCAAAAACTCCGTCGAATCCGGAACTTTCAAAGCCCTTCGAAAACTCCGTCGAATCCGGAACTTTCAAAGCCCTTCGAAAACTCCGTCAAATCTGGAACTTTCAAAACACTTCGAAAACTCCGTCAAATACGGAACTTTCAAAACCCTTTGAAAACTCCGTCGAATCCGGAAATTTTAAAGCCCTTCGAAAACTCCGTCGAATTCGGAACTTTCGAATCTTTTCGAACATTTCGAAAATTTACTCCGTCCCGATTTAAACATGCTTTAAATTCGGAAAACACATCTAGGCATGAAATTTTGCAACCAAAATTTTTATGTCATCTACCCATGGTGTCAATTGAACTACACTCTAGTCAATTTCGACAAAGGCACATAGCAAAGTCAAAAGCCCCAATCCGGGCACCAAAATCCCTAACTCATTCCTAGTCAAATTTCTAACATTTAAAGAAAGCACATTCTTAAAATTAATGGAATTTGAAGGAAGTTTACATGTCTCTCGATCCCTCCTTTGGATTTGTGATTCTCCCTAGTCGGGTAGAACTCCGCCGGATTCAATGGAAGAGTAATGGTTCGAATGGTCCGAACCAACCGCGTTCTTTCATCATCGGTCCTTCCATGACGAGCCATTGGTTCCAAATTACCTTCCATGTTGATTTTCCCTCACAAATTTGAGCAAACCTCACAATTTGGATTGGTTTTTCTCTCCTCCTTTCTCTCCCTCTCGCCGGAATAAATGAAAGAAAATGGCCAAATTTGCCTCTGCCTCGGCGCTGGAATGAACCTGGTCAACTTCAGGTTCAGTCCAGCCGGACTCTTTCTGCAGCAGAAAGATTCCTTGCCAATTTAGCCCCTCAACTTTTCGCAGTTCCAATTTTACCCCTTTTTGCACCCCAAAAGTGTAAAATTTCGCACAAGTTAGAAATTCTAACACCCCTCCCCCGAGGATCCATTCCCAGTTAGTTTCCACTAACGCCCGTCTCCAGACGTTAAATTCCCAGTTAGTTTTCACTAACGCCAGTCTCCAGACGTTAAATTTCCAGTTAGTTTTCACTAACGCCCGTCTCCAGACTTAAATTCCCAGTTAGTTTTCACTAACGCCCGTCTCCAGACGTTAAATTCCCAATTAGTTTTCACTAACGCCCGTCTCCAGACGTTAAATTCCCAGTTAGTTTTCACTAACGCCCGTCTCCAGACGTTAAATTCCCAGTTAGTTTTCACTAACGCGCGTCTCCAGACGTTAAATTCCCAGTTAGTTCTCACTAACGCCCGTCTCCAGACGTTAAATTCCCAGTTAGTTCTCACTAACACTCGTCTCCAGACGTTAAATTCCCGGTTAGTTTTCACTAACGCCCGTCTCCAGACGTTAAATTCCCAGTTAGTTTTCACTAACGCTCGTCTCCAGACGTTAAATTCTCAATCCCAAGTTGACGTTTGACATTCAAACGCTCATTTCTATCCCCAGTTGACGTTTGACATTCAAATGCTCACTTCCATCTCAAGTTGACATTTGACATTCAAACGCTTAGTCCCGCCTTCGGACATCAAGTCACAGTTCTGTCTCCTGACGTTAAAATTTCTAGTGGTTTTCACCATCGTTCAACTCCCCGGCCGCCAGTCGTAAGCCCGATCGTCCCACTACAGCGGCCATCAAGGTAAGCCCGCACAACAATCCCTCTTTGGCCATCAAGGTAAGCCCGAACATTCATCCCCAGCAGGATTCTAAAGAAGAAACGTCAATCAATCCCCTCAGTTCCTAACTGACCCCGTCAGAACTCTGGATGCTTTTCCCCAGCAATGTGTCAGTCTCTCCCGAGACCACATCCCGTTCCTAACCCCATTGTTAAAACGTCAATCCTTTCGAGTTGTTAATAACGCCAGTTTAACACAATTGTTCTCATCATTTCCACCCATCCCCAGCAGGATAAACCTGGCCGTCATCGTAAGTCCAGCACTCAAGGCACGAACGCCTCCGTCTCAGGATAAACGCATCCAGCAACTCCGGTTTGAGGCGCCACACGCCCTCGTATGTTTCAGCAACTCCGGTTTGAGGTGCCACACGCCCTCGTATGTTTCAACAACTCCAGTTTGAGGCGCCACACGCCCTCATATGTTTCAGTAACTCCGATTTGAGGCGCCACACGCCCTCGAAAGTATCAGTAACTCCGGTCTGAGGCGCCACACGCCCTCGAAGGTTTCAAAAATCCCAGGTTTAGACGCCTCACAATAGTCTCCATTCAGGTTCAGACGCCTTACAATGGTCTCATTCGGGTTCAGATGCCTCACAATAGTCTCCATTCAGGTTCAGACGCCTTGCAATGGTCTCATTCAGGTTTAGACGCCTCCCAATAGTCTCGCTCAGGTCAAGGTCCCCACGCGCAGCCCCTTGTACCTACGAACTACGATCAGCTTGATTCCCGCTCGGGATACGTAGGAATCCTTTCGCTAAGGGTCCAGCCAGCTGACCGCCCAGGTCTCTTTCAAAGTAAGGCATCCCGATTTGGATCCTTAACTTTTTTCAACGACCCCACCTCCTTCGGAAGTGATGTGGCTGAGGGGCTAACTGTAAGTACCCAAATCCGGATCGTCAAAATCTGTTAGAAAGTTAACCGGGATCCGTTAACTGGCCCGCTCCAGGTTAACCGGAACCCATTAAGCTCCCCGTTGCCAAGCCAACGAGACATCCCGGGACTGCCCCAAGCATCCCAATGTCAAAGCGTACTCAACACACGTCGTCGCACGTAAAAGTACGGCTTTCCCTGAAAAACGCACTTTTCGGCACTTTTCGGGGGCATTTCAGACATTTTTCGGACTGTTATTTTAAAAACGGACAAAACCGGGAAATAATGGCACGAACTCCCATGTCCTGTGAGTCACAGGGACACGTGGCTCACATGCCACAGCTCCCCCATCACCTTTCAATCAAATTCAAAGTGAAAAGACAAAAATACCCCTGGTATACAGTCTCAGTCCGGCCGGACTCATTTACAGGAAATTTGGAATTGCCAGCAAGCCCCTCCAATTTCCAAAGTTTCATAAAACCCCCTGATTTCACCCTCAGTCCGTCCGGACTCATCATGAATTTTCACCTATAAATACAGAGGCTGTCAAAGCCATTTATAACAACACAAAATCACTCCCTTTCACCAAAACCTACGGCCTAAACTGGGTTCCCTCCTCCCGAGCCCCGGTTTTACCTCGTTTTGCATGAAAACTTCATATTTCGATCAAATACAAACCCTGCCACCTCGAAACACCGTTCCAAACACACTTTCGTATCTCGTATACGTCCCCCGAGCCAAAGGAGCCGACCCTAGGCATAGGTAGCTCCCTCTCTCTCTAAACTCTCGTTTCATCTCGGTTTACAAGCCAGTCGCTACAATCGTTTCGGACGACGTTGTTGAAATGTAGACGTCATCGTCTAAATGAGGCCCAATACGTTTTAGTCCGCAATCCTCTTCTCTTCCCATAAGAGAAGTAATCTCAGGTTAAAATGGCGTTCCGGCCCCGTTCCATTTACTTTTATGTCATTTACCATTCCGGATCGTTTGATTCGTCGATCGTCATTTAAATTCCTATCATTTACAATTCCGGACCGTTTGATCCGTCGAACGTCATTTACTTTCACGCAAATTTACAACTCCGAGCCGTTTGGCTCGTCGATCGTATTTTACAATTCCGAGCCGTTTGGCTCGTCGATCGTACTTTACAATTCCGGACCGTTTGATCCGTCGATACTGCATTTAAATACTGTCATTTAAAAGTTCGACCCGTTTGGATCGTGATGGTATTTACTTTTCAAAGTCCGAGTCGCAACCCGATTCGTTGATCACATATCATTTAATACGTTTTTCCCGTAAAAATCGTTAACAATATAATGCCCGGTTCAAAACCGGAGTTCGACCTTCGAACTCTCTTTTAAAATGCGCGAAATGACTTTTGGCATCCAAACGCTCATCTTCAAACTTAAAAGCCGACTTTTGACATTCAAAATCATTTAATATGTTTTTCCCGTAAAATCGTTAACAATGACACGCCCGGTTCAAAACTGGAGTTCGACCTTCGAACTCTCTTTCAAAATGCGCGAAATGACGTTTGGCATCCAAACGCTCATCTTCAAACTCTAAATCCGATGTTTGACATTCAAACGCTCTTTTCTTAAAAGTCAACATTTGACACTTAAGATAAACAGTTAAAATCAGCATTCACGCCACTTTTCCTAAAACTTCAAAACCGGCGTTTGTCATTCAAACGCTCGCCTTTTCAAAAGGAATCACCTAATCAATGTTTGACATTCAAACCAAGATTAAGCTTGTCATTCAAGCCCCCATTTCAAAATGCAAACACACACACACACACGCACACGATTTCGAGAAAGGTAGAAAGACTCGTCATACGAGGCGTTTCGGGTGATCTCAATATACTCTTCCCGAAACGTAACGTGACCTCCGAACCTAATAATCTCTGGTACGAAAAAAGCATTTTACTCGTTTTTGCTGCCAATAAAAATGACCCCCTGTTTTCAAAAAATCCTTTTCCTAAGTTTTTGCTACCAATAAAAATGACACCTTTTTCAATCAATAGCCGTTTCTCAACGTTTGGGCTCAAAATACAAAAACTGCGTGGCGACTCCTCTCCTTCCCAAAAAGCGAGGTCTCAGACACCAACCCTCCGCAAAAGACAACCGCATTTCGCATCGCGCAAAATCCCGGGTAATTTCAGACGATTTAAGCTTGATAGGGACATTTATGCTCGTCTCAAGTGATGATCGGAGATGTGGGGCTTAGGTTCATCCATTTCTAAAGGGACTTCCGACTATGGCATCTTTATATGGAGGAAACGATGTAAAGATATGACCTTTACACCGCTATGCCCCAAGAGATGCTTCAAGTACCAAAAGGGACTAAGGGGAGGGGTATAAAGATTGGATCTTTATACTCATCATATGCCTTTTTTGTGCCTTAAGAAGGTCACTAGGCAATCCTTGGAGAGTGATCCAACCATGAGGGACATGGGGGAATGCATTTTGAAAGTAAAGATGACATTTTTATGCAAACAAGTGTAAGAAACACTATGAAACTAAGACTAGGAATGTAAAGGGGAGACCTTTATGGCTTTCCTATGTCCTTTAAGAACCATTTAGGTGGACAGTCCTTGGAAGAAAGGTCTATGGGAAAGGGATGACATTTATGAAGGTAAAGATGACATTTTTAATGTAAAGATGACATTTTTATATGATAAAGATGACATTTTTCACATCATCATGTGAGGAATCCACTCTAGAACAAGCCATTTGTGGTCTTATAGTTCATCCTTGGGATGTATTCTCCATGAATCCTATCTGATAGGGGAAAGGGGGATATGATGATCTACATGGTAAAGACTTGATCTTTATAGCAATAAATAACATATATAGCAATAAATGGCAATATGGAAAGCAAGTAAGCAATATAACAAGATGACAAGTATATTTCAAAGAGAAAAGGAGGAGAGGTTACCAATGATGGTGTTCCTCTATCTCCCTTGAATCTTTCCTAAGGAAGGAGTGACTTTGGAGGGATTTTGGAGAGGAGGGAGGTGAATTTGAGAGGGTTTTGCCTTCTGTAAACTCGTGGTTTTAATTTGGCAGAGTAATAGTGCAAAAATTGTATATCAAAATGAATAGAGGAGGCCTCTATTTATAGGCAGTTTTGTGCTTCCTAATGAAGCCGTGCGGCTGTAACCCTTGGCAAAAGAAGCCGTGCGGTCTTATCCTTTAATGACTCAGCCTATTTCTAGAACCATGCAAGGTGGAATTCTAGAAGGTCTTTCCAGGGAGGGACTACGTGGAATTTTAATTCCTAACAAGTCCTTCGCCCCTCGGAAGGTTTGGGAAAGTTTCCAAGTTGCCCCTGAACTTTAAGAAAGTCCGGGGAATTGCCGGGAAACTTAACCGGAAGGCATGAGCCAGATTTGGGTACTTACAGCAGGGGGTGCAAATCATGGACCGAAATGGGCTTCGGGCTACCGAACTCATGGAGCTCTGAAATTCCCTGTCCGCGTAAGCCCACCTTTTGCCATTTTTTTATTTTGAACTGGACTAGAACAAACAGGAGAATTCAGACAGTCCAGTCCTTCGGTTTTCCGAGCAGTTTTTGTAAACTGAAAAATGCTTTGGCTTCCAAATTCAATTCACAGTCTCTTGGTTATTGAGCAGTTTATAAGGGAGACACAAACATCAGTTCATACACACGAATTTTCAGCAGTTCCTCTCACTTTCTCCCTTTATTGCATATTGATAAAATCTTCCTTTGGCCTCTTGCATTTGCATTGCGTGGTGATACTGTCCAAGCATACATTCAGTTCTTCAGAGGTACTATTGTGCGGCTACTGTTCGATTCGATCCGTTTCATCCTGGGAGACAAGGGTCCAATCTGAACTCAAGCACAACTCGGTGAGGGGGCGTAAATTGGCTTAAGGAGAGTGTGATTACACACGACTCAGACATCATCTGTTTTGGTTCATTTTCTGTTTCTGTTTTTCTTATTTTGTAATTTGTTTTATTTCTTTATTATTCTGTAATTATTCTAACAATCTTAAGGCAATTTATAAGGTTTCCTTCATAAGAAGGAACAACAGATTCAATATGGAAAAAAAAACAGATTACTTGTGTTTCGTTTCAGCGATGGCTACTGAATCGAATATGGGAACCAATTTTGGGAACAATACCAAGACTCCTTGTGTGGAGGAAGTGCTTCGTGTGGAAACCAATCCTCCAAGGGTGGTTGTCCAAACTGTTCCGAATCACCATGGTGAGAAATCGGAAAAATTTATTGGCCAATACTTTAAACGTTGGCAACAAAAGATGCTCTTTTATTTGACTACCTTGAACTTGGCGAGGTTTTTTAAGAAAAATCCGCCACAGTTGGGTGAGAATGAGACGGACGCGCAAGCCGTTTCTGCTCTTGATGTTTGGATGCATTCGGAGTTTCTTTGCCGAAACTACATACTAAATGGGTTGTCAAATACACTATATAATGTTTATAGTGTTAAAAAATCTGCAAAGGAACTATGGGAGTCCTTGGAATACAAATACAAAATCGATGACGCGGGCACAAAGAAATTCATTGTGGGCCGTTTTCTCGATTACAAAATGGTAGACTCTAAAACAGTTAAAAGTCAAGTGAAAGAATTGCAAATAATAATTCATGAAATTCATGCCGAGGAAATGGTAATTAGTGAAAGCTTTCAAGTGACGGCTATAATTGAAAAATTTCCTCCTGCTTGGTAAGATTTCAAAAACTACCTTAAACATAAACGAAAGGAAATGAATGTTGAAGCGCTTGCTATTCGTCTTCGAATTGAGGAAGAGAATAGAATTACGGAAAAGAAGTTGAATAATATTCTTGTGGTGACAGCCAATGTGGTGGAGCATGGTGATAGCTCTAAGGCCAAAGGTAAGTTTGTGCTCGGAAAAGGTTCTAGTTTGAAGCCAAAGGGAGGAATCTCCAAGAAGAAGTTCGGTGGAACTTGCTATAATTGTGGTATTGTGGGCCACAAGTCTTTCGAGTGTAGAAACCCAAAGAAGCAAGCAAACATGGTTGATGTTGTGACAAATGAAGTTTCTGATATGCATATTACGACGGTAATTTCCGAGGTGAATTTGGTGGGTTCAAACCCAAATCAGTGGTGGATTGATACCGGTGCAACTAGGCAAGTGTGCTCCAACAAAGACATGTTTAGTAGTTTTGAAGCCCTTGAAAATGGTGAGAAATTGTTCATGGGAAACTCGGCCACTTCCGACGTCAAAGGTCAAGAGAAGATGGTGCTCAAGATGACTTCCGAAAAAGAATTGACTCTCAATAATGTGCCCGATATCCGGAAAAATTTGGAGTCCGAATCGCTTTTGATTAAGCATGGTTTTCGTATTGTGTTTGAGTCGGATGTTGTTACTTTGTTTAAGAGTGGAATGTTTGTAGGGAAAGGGTATGTCAATGATGGTATGTTTAAGCTAAGTGTGATGGTTGTGAAACCAAATGTAATGGCTATTATGCCCAAAAGCAATGAAATGAATAATTCTTCTGTTTACTTGCTTGAGTCTTTCAATTTGTGGCATGGTAGACTAGGACATGTTAATTATGATAATATACGTAGATTAATTAACTTGAATTGCATACCTAAATGTAAAAATAGACTACAAACATAAATGTGAAACTTGTGTAGAGGCAAAATTAACAAAAATTCCGTTCCATTCTATTATAAGAAATAATGAACCACTTGAGTTGGTTTACACGAACTTATGCGACTTCAAATCAACACAATCACGTGGGGGTAATAAGTACTTTATGACTTTTTTTGATGATAGCATAAAATATTGTTATGTGTATCTTCTCAAAAGTAAAGATGAGGCTATAGAGAAATTTGTTCTCTATAAAAATGAAGTTGAAAATCAACTTAACCGGAAAATAAAGGTGATTAGAAGTGATCGTGGTGGTGAGTATGAATTTCCATTTGAGGATATTTGTGCTCAACATGGAATAAAACATGTAACAATGCCACCTTATACACCTCAATCCAATGGAGTTGCCAAACGAAAGAATCGGACTTTAAAGGACATGATGAATGCCATGTTAATAAGTTCGGGGTTACCGTATAACATGTGGGGAGAAGTCGTATTGTCGGCAAACTATGTGTTAAATAAAATGCCTCGAAAAAAAAACAAAGAAGAGCCCCTATGATTTGTGGCATGGAAGAGTGCCATCATACCAATACATGCGAGTGTGGGGGTGTCTTGCAAAGGCTTCAATACCACCTCCCAAAAAGGTGAAAATTTGACCAAAAACTATTGATTGCATATTTATTGGGTATGCTCACAATAGTAGTGCTTATAGGTTTCTTGTGCATGAATCAAAAATTCAAGATATACACAAGAATACTATAATGGAGTCAAAAAATGCTTCTTTCTTTGAGAATGTGTTTCCGTGCAAAAAAGATGAGGCAAGTTCATCTAAAAGGAGACATGATTCAATATAAATGATGAAAATGATGAAGCGGAGGTAGAACCTCGACGGAGCAAACGAGGTAGGGTAGAAAAATCTTTTGGCCCGGATTTTCTAACTTATATGCTTGAAAGTGAACCACAAAGTTATAAAGAGGCCGTGAGCTCTTCAGAAGGACCTTTGTGAAAATAGGCCATTAAAAGTGAGATTGATTTCATTTTATAAAATCACACTTGGGAATTAGTGGATCTTCCTCCGGGAAGCAAACCACTAGGATATAGGTGGATTTTTAAATGAAAAATGAAGACGGATGGAACAATTGACAAGTATAAGACAAGACTTGTAATTAAAGGTTACAAGCAAAAGGAAGGCATTGATTACTTTGATACATATTCTCCGGTTACGAGAATAACATCTATAAGAATTGTACTTGCAATAGCCGCATTGCGGAATCTTGAAGTACATCAAAGGGATGTCAAAACCGCTTTTCTAAATGGGGACTTAGAAGAGGAAATTTACATGGAACAACCCAAAGGATTTTTGATGGAAGAAAATCCACTATGTAATAAAATACCCTGCAAGTACAAGTTACCGAAGTAGCAGTACAAGTAAGGGTCGAACCACAGAGACTTGTGTGTTTAACAAGTTGATTCAATTTGTGCAGAAAGTAACAAAAGGGGAGGTTTTTTATTTTTGAAAGATTTAAACTAAAAGATTGCAAAGAAAACAAACTAATGATTAAAGATCACAGAATTAAACAAAGAGCGAATTCAAATTTTAACTAGGAGATTCACATATTGGTCTTTCACAATACATTCACTTTATGCCATTTTATTTATAAAGCCATCAATTTTCATTCTAGGGTTCATTCACAAAATCATGAGTTGGGACGGTTTGGTGTGCGATTTGCAACTCAAATATTCTTCTTTTGTTATACTTCCAGTTACGTAGGTATAACAATCAAAGAACTCATGAAGATCAAAGGAATATAAAAACCTAAACCAATTGATTTCAGTTACGTTCTAAATTAGGTTTAAACAGTAAAATAGAGGTCATGTACCTGTGCCCGAGTTACCGTAGCAATGGATACCCACAAGTTCTAGGGTCAAAAATATCTTAGCATAAGTCTGAAACCCTAGAACAGATTAAAGCTATTTTACTATTCTAGAAAGAAATTGAATTAATAATTAAAACATTATAGCATAAAGATCATGTATTGCTATAACCAATCCGCAAACCTATAGAAACTTAGATACTCATGCTCATACTAAGAATTACACAAATTGAAATAATAAACATAAACCTGAACCAATGGTGGAAGAGAGGAAAATCCTTCAATTCTCCAAGCCTTCCAATTCAAAGAGAAAATAAAACATAAAAAATAATTGTCTTCTGCAGAAATCTATTTAATCTAGGGAAGAAAGGAGTCAAAATAGGAAAGGGGCAACAAATCCTCCATAGAAAAGGAAAACATAAATTCTGAAATCGGGGCATGGGCGGTCGCCCAACTGGATCCTGTGCGGCCGCCCATGTATACAGCAGCTTGGGTCTTCAGAGTAAAACACACCTGGTGTGAGTACCCCGACCCGAACTCATGTTTTTGGGTTCACTTTCCTTGATTTTTGGGCTCATCTATTTGCTAAAATGCATTTTTGAGCCCAATTATCCTTTTGTTTATTCAATCCATTGGGCCTGCCTTCCTGCAGCCCAGCTTTATCATAATGTTAACCGGTGTCGTATGACATAGGGCCACCAAAGGCGTTTAACGCCCTCTGTCGTCCGACATGGGACCTCCCATCAGCCTGCCTATAAATAAAGGGCATGGCTGATCATTTTGAGGGGACTTTTGGCAAGTAAGGAAACTCTGCTAAAATCAGCACTCACGCTCTCTCTCATACACACACACTCACCTCCTTCCTCACACACACACACATCCAAGCCAAGATCCAAAGAAGGACCTCCCTTGTTGGTGTTTTGAAGGGGTGAACACCATACTATTGGTGATTCTACCTTATGGACTACAATAGGTAGTCCCTAAACTCCCTCTCTCTCTGATTACATCTCATACATTTGTTCATTTCATCTTACATGCTTACATGTTTTGATATTATGTGAAATATTTGGGATTTTGCATGATAAAGGTGGTGGAGATGTGAATCTTCCATATTCACGTCTCCTCACCTCAGATCTGGACATTAGGTAGCTTTAGTTGCATTAAAGTTTGCATCTTGGTTAGCTTTGTTTGAGTTAGGAGGTGATGGCTACATGATAATGGCTATAAACATGTGATTTATCACATTTGGCCATTAAAGCCACGTGATCCTCCCATAATACTCACGTAGTGTCATTACTCTACTGCTTTCAGTTAATAATATAGCTTAGTTTTGCATTGAGAGCAAGGAGGGATCAATCTGACTGAAGGGCACTGAAACAGGCCTCCTATGTTGGACGACACAGGACCTCTCAAAGGATCATGTTTCATACGACATAGAGTTCCCAGAAAGCTATATGGCTCTCAAGGACTTCAGCTCTACTCAGATTGGTTCCCTTTGTGACTCAAATCTATGTTTAAAAAGTAGTTTTAGTTCATTTGACACCATTTGGGGAACCTAAGATCTATTTGGGTGCAATCTATTGATGGAGGCGGTTTGTCGCGTGACATGGATAGCCTCGGATGTCCTATGTCACACGACATCCGTATCATTAAAAGTCATTTATGACTTTGCTCATTCCAATCAACCCCAAACTGGTCTTAGATCCTGAATAGTGTCTCTCATCAGTTAAAATAAGCGTCGTTTTAATTCTAGAATAGCCTTGGTGTTGTAAGAGACAATCTGACCAGGAGGACTTATGTCGTCCGACATCCCTCTCTGAGGAAGTCCTGTGTCGGACGACATCCAAGCTTCCTGAGTAGACTATCTCATCCTTTGCCTTGTAATGCAAGTCTTCGTTTGTAAGGGTATGGCCCCCTGTCATGGCTCACAAGTTGTATCCATTCTGAATACCATTAATGAAATCCAAGTTTGCATGCCTTGCTTATTGACACGAACCGCACACACTTTGAATGCTTATAATTGTCCAATGTTTGATTGAAAGTCTCGAAAGAGGCGATGTGGGTGAGCTCATAATTCTCTTCCCACATCGTAACCTGACCCCCGGACCCATTTTATCTTTAAAAAAAAGGTTTTTCAATGTTTTCCTTTAAAAACGGCGTGGCGACTCCCAAAACTCAAAATTTCAAAAAACTAAACAAAAAAAGTAAAGTTTTTTTTCGGAGGGCGTTCATTCAGTGGCGACTCCGCTGGGGATTCATTGAAAAACTTTTGTTTTTGAAAAAAAAAATGAAAATGATACTTGGTATATAAGTGGAAACCATTAACCTTCCTGTATCGCTCCCTAACCCGAGGCTTGGGATAAATTGTGGTCTAACAATCCCACGTATCGGTATTATTCTTCTTTTTTGAAAAAGGAAAAGTTTTTCTTAAGAGGGTCTAACTTTTTTTAAAATCAACTTGGACAATTTCTTCATTCTCCTTGTGTGTGATTTGTGTCATTGTGCGTGCTCCTATGTGCCATGCCAGGATTCTGTGCCTATATGCTTTATATGCCTTGGTATGTGGTATTTTGGGATGGTGGGGTTTCCCCCTTGCTATTTGCTTGGTTCTGTTAGTGAGAATTCCTATGTCGGACGACATCCCCTTCCTTGGATGTTCTGTGTCGGATGACATAGGAAGTGCAGAAGCAGGTTCAGCTGGTCAGGAGAACAGGGTAGAATGATTCTGAAATGCAGCTGTTGGTGATCTCCTGACATTTGGGGCAGTCCCCTTTGGTCGTGCTTTGGACTCTTTATCTTGTTTTTCCTTTTTGCATATTCATAAAAATTGCATTTGAAAAAAAAAACAAAAAAATCCTTTTTACAAAAAAAGCAAAAAAATGTTTTCCTAGAGGATACCTTCACACTACTCGCACGCTACCCGCACATAGAGTTAGAACTCGGGAGTGTACGGATGGCATCGCGGACAGTGACGTGTTTCGCTTATGCTTGAGCGCCTAAAGTCCTCCTAGCCAATAGAGTAGGAGCCAACACTTGTCCGTGACACACTTTCTACCGTGACCGGTTGATTTTTGGCAAAATACTTTTCAAAACATTTCTCAAACTCGGTTTTCAAAATTTTCTCACAAAGTCCGAGTCATACTTCGTCTCCAAGGTCTTGGTGTAAGTACGCCAATCCAATTCGCGACCTTTCTAGATGCATTTTAATATGATAAAATTGCATTTAGGGGCATTTTGGTAAATTCCCGGTCCATCACGAGACTTTCGGAAACATTTCATAAGTTTCTCGCGAAGGAAGTACTTTTTTGTACTTTGCTCATGCCAATGGACCTAAAAGGAATAAATCTGTTTTGGACTTTTCAGGTATTATCCAAGAAGGTTCCAGAATCAGATTTGGTGCCAAAAACGGTTATGGTCACCTTGTGTCACGCGAAAAGTCGAAGCATGGAAAGTGGTTACGTAATGCCGTGCGACATAAGGTTACCATGAACTGCAGCTATAAATAAGACCCTACCCCTCTCAGTTTTGGATCCCAATTTCAGCCTCTTAACGTCACTCTGCACAAATTGCCCCAGAAACTCTCTCTCTCCTCCTCCCTCACCAAAACTACCCAATTCCCCTCCAATTCCCTTACCTTTCACATACCTTCAACCCAATTACCCTCCTACTTCCTCAAGCACCTTGAATCTCCCAATCCAGATCTCAGTTCGTGTTTGGATCTCCTTTTCAGAAGCTGAATCGAAGGCTCCTACACCTAACTTGGTGTAGAAGTTGAGGACTACAAGGGTAACACATCTCTCCCTCTCTCTCTCTCTCATCTACATGTCTAATTGTTCTTCCTTCTTCTCCACTTGATAATCAGGCTCCATCTGCCTCAGATTATCAAGTGGCAACTGCAATCTCTCTGTTTAAATTGTATGTGCTTGAGTCCAATTGCATGCTTATGATGTGATCTATTTAGATTTGAAATTTGTATGTCAAGGGAGTGTGGATCTCGCATATCCACACTCCTTTGATCGATTCGTATCTATTTCATGCTATTCTGGTTGATTCTGGTATAATTGTTTGATTTGATTGTGTATCTGTTAGATCTGTTTCTCAGTTTGTAAGGTACCTGCAGATGGTAAACCTGTGTCACGCGACACACTTGGACATGAGGAGTCCTGTGTCACGTGACATGTTGTGACCATCTGCAGGGACCATGTTTCAGTTGTGAGTTGATTTAGTTGGTTATCTTAGCATTTAGTTGTATGCTCATGTTGTTTAGTGCTCAGATCTAGATTGTAATTGTGTTTTTTGTGTTCATTTAGAGATCTCTGTAATCTGTTTGTTGTGAGTCTCTGCAAGGAGACTATTGTGTCACGCGATACATTTGGACATGAGGAGTCCTGTGTCACGCGACATAGATGGTCCTTTGCAGAGGACTTGTTTTCCTTTATAATATGTTCTCTTTGCTGTAAAGGGATGTGGCCTCCCGGACAATTGGTCTACAAGTTGTAATGATCTTACCTATTCAATAAAATTCATGTTTATTGCACTTTCTTATTATCATCGTTTGCACATTTTTTTGAATTATTTAGATGTCTAAATTAGAAAGACTCGTCTACGGACGAGGCGTGTTGGGTGAACTCTCGATTCTTCCCAACATTTAACCTGACCCCCGGACCCATTCTCTTTCAAAAGGTTTTTCAAAGTGCACCTCCAAAAGCATGGCGTGGCGACTCCTTTCTTTTTTCATTTTAAACCGGAAAACCAATTTTTTTCGGGCGAGCGCGCATTCAGTGGCGACTCCGCTGGGGATAAATTTTTGGAAAACCTGTTTTTTCAAAACTAAGAGGTTCATGCTTTCGTTCATTTAGACATCCAAGGTATTCATCTTATGTGCATCCTTGATAATCTTGTGCAATACATGCATTTTATGAGATCTTACAACTCGTATGCCTTTTGTTTGTTTCTTGTGACTTTGTTTATTGCTATATTTGGTTTGTATTGTCCCTTGCCAAGGAGAGGCAGGGGCTAATCCCAGTTTTGCAGGAGTTCTGGTTCAGTGACTCTCCTGGTCGTGCGACAGCTTTGGTCCATGATGTTCTGTGTCACGCGACAGGAAAAGTCACTGGACAGGTTTCAGGTTCTGGTTTGAGGGCAGTCCCTTGAATCAAAAGTTTGCTCAGTTGATTGTTGTTCTTTTTTTCTTCCCTGTGAGAGTGTGTGTGTTTTCTTTTTTTTTTTAATAAATAAATAAATAGAAAATTTTGTTTTTTTTTTAATAAAAGAATATAGTCATCCGCACACTACACCACATAGATTTAGAACCCTCGGGTGCGATTGACGGCATCGCGGACGGTGATAATATTCGCCTACGTTTGAGCGCCTAATGTCAAACCTATCCCCCTAGTGCGTTATAGGTGGCACCACACTTAAACCTTACCCACGGTTGGTTTTTGATACAACGTTTTAATTACACCAAAATGAATTGTTTTTTTTTTAAATCTCCAATAAGTCCTTATACCTTCCCCAAAACCTCGCACCTTGTGGGCATGTTGCCAATGCAACATGGTTTCACGTGAGGACATGTCACTCCCGTGGCATGTCCTAAACGAGAGATCATGCCGCATTGTCACCATGCACCGACGAGAGGTCATGCCGGATTTTTCTTGGAAATTCCCCGAGAATACCCGTTATGCTGCCCAAATTTTCCTAAAAATTTGGATCACTCATTCGTCCCACATCGTGTTAGGTCTTGGTTAGGTATCATTACTTATTATTAATTTCAAATGCAAAGCATCTAGTGTAATTTGAACATTGCGTCCCTAGGCTTTTCCAAGGTGTAGTGTGCATAAATAAAGGGTTAGCCTTTCCCAATCGTTCCTAGGATTTAAATCACCGATTTATACTTGAAGATAAATAAATTGTTTGCGCGAGTCTGTTCTCTCCGTTTCTTCTCCCTCTCCCGTATTTCCTCTTCTTTCCCTACCTTATAAACCCGTATATACCCCTGCAGCTACGGCGAGTTGGAGTCGATCATCTGTACCGAGAGCTCATTTGGTCCGGGTTGTCAAAGAAGTTCAAGCAGTTTCCGAAGCTTTAGTCAGTGCAGAATCAGACATGGCAAGGAATGGAGATGTGTTTGCCGCTCAGTCTGCTGGAGGTTCGGGTCCGTTGAGTCAACCAAGCTTGAACAATCTGTCTACAGATGAGTTGAGGATAAATTTGGAAGCCGCTTTGGCCAGGGAGCGTGAGGCCCGCCTGTCAGCTCAGAATGCCAAAATCCGAGAAGAAGAAGCTTATAACCGCTTTGTTGAGGCCATGAGGGCCCGAGGAATAGCAATGCTCCGTAGAGAAGATGGTTCTTATGAGGAAATTACTGAAGAGGGCAATAACGAGATTGGATCCACTTCTCCTGCCCAGCCTGCTCCACCCAGTTACAATGCTATGCCTCCTCCCACGAGCTATGCCCCACGCCCCGAGCAAATGTCATCTTTGGGAATGATTGTGAATGCCCAAGGAAGGTTTCCTCCCCCTTCCTCTCAAGCATATAATCAAGTTGCTCAGCAAGGTCTTAGCAAGAGTGGTGGTCATCCAGCGAACTTCTTCGATCTCACTTCCTCTCCGGCTCCCAATGTCCCGATGCCACAGGTTCAGTACGGGTCTCAGTTCTAAGCCAGTTACTCCCAACCCCAGTTCAGTGTGTACCCTGACAGCTATCAGTGTGGTCAGTCTAATCTGCAACAGAGTGGTCAGTATTGGCTTTCAGGGAATCATATTTGTCAAGACAGTGTTTCGAGGTATCCGCAGTCTCAACTCCAAGGCAGTTTTCCTCAGCCTGCAGTGTGTTCTCCCCTTACCCAGCATTTATATGGTTCCACACTGTATTCAGCCCCATGTATCAATACGGGATTTTCTACTCTTGGTCAATTCGGAGGTCAGTCAGCGCAGTAGAGTTCCCAGAACCCCAGTGTGCAGTTTAATGGCTATGATATGTACGGGAACAGGATTCCCAGCTCTGTTAGTTTGTTGGATAGTAATATTGGTATCCCTAGTACCTTCGGTCTCCCATCGGCCGCTCTGCCCATTAGATCTACTTCGGAGTTCCCAGTGCCATCTTCAACAGTGGCTCCTGCTATCCCTCAGATTCCAGGTTTAACTCCGAAAGTAACGGCCTTGTTGAAGCAGATGCAACAGCAAATTGACAGACTGACTGTAGGTTCTAGTGGTCTCAAGGTGGTGGACCCAGCCCAAGTAACGCCTTTGCCTCATAAATTCAAGATGCCGAAAATGGATTTCGATGTTACTGCTTGTCCGAAAACTCATGTGGATACTTATGTTATGACAATGGGAGCGATGGGCTGCACGCCCGAGTTTATGGCATCCCACTTTCATTTGACTTTGAAAGGACCAGCGCTCACATGGTTTTTGGCTCTGAAACAAGAATGCCGCTCCACCTGGAGCCAGATTACAGAGACCTTTTTGGAGAAGTATAGAGGCAATCTGGAGTGGCGTACCACCCGGGACGATTTAGTGGGGACCATCCAGAAGGCTGACGAGTCAATTACAGAATTCTACAAGCGGTGGAATGCTAAGCTTAATGAGCTATCAGAGCCCATTCCTCTTCAGGATCAGAAGGATATTTTCTTGTCGTGCATGAAGCCAGTACTCAGGGAAGCCATCGGAAAAGGTTGGTATCCGGATTTGCGAGAAATGGTTGGAATGGGAGCTAGAAGTGAAAACAGACTGTTTAACCAAACCCCGACCGCAAATGCCGGCGGTAACAGTGGGAGCGGAGGATACCGATACCGAACACCGAACCCAGTTTCTACCATAGCACCGAAAGGAAGAGAAGTAGTTAAGGACAACATTGTCAACAATCTGCAAGGAGGGGGTAATAATGGTTCTAATGGTGGAAGATGTTGGGTTTCGAGGGTCCATGCGCAGCGGAATAATGCAATAACTCGAAAAACCCCAAGCCCTAGAATCCGTTCTAGATGAATAATTAAGAAAGATGAAATAGAAATACCAACCTTGAATGCTTTTGTCCTTGATAAACGCGTTCCAACTCCAGATTGTTGATCTTATGAATCCTCGATGAACGATCAATGAATCACGAACGAAAGATCTTGAATAGCGAAGATCCTCTATGTGTATCCACGCGATGAACGAACCCTAGAACAATTCTAGGTGGATTGCTAGATCCCTGATTGAAACTCCTTTCAATCTATAAGGTATTATGGAATTGGTGTAGTTTTGATTTTCAATTCTCAATTGAAATCTCTCAATTGGTGTTTCTATAAACCCAATTTTCGTCACTTGGCTGCTAGGGTTGAAGAGGGATAGTATTTATACATTATAAATATTATACCCTATTAATAACCCTAATCAAAAACCGGTTTCAGCCCAGACGGACATGGGCGGTCGCCCACCAAGGCATGGGCGGTCGCCCAGTTGTCCAGTGCTTTCACCCTTATTCGAAATCCCTTATGGGCGGTCGCCCACATGGGCATGGGCGGTCGCCCACCTGCACAGTCTTCAATGCACAGTTTTCGAATAATCATGAGCGGTCGCCCATAACCATTGAGCGTTCGCCCAAAGCCAACTATTGACTTGTGGGCGGTCGCCCATGGCATACTTGGGCGGTCGCCCATGAGCCCAGATTCCATAATTCTCATTTTTGACAATTCGTTCGATGCGTGTGACCCCATAGGACTATATTATGTTGGCAATGAGTTCGATCACATCGATCCTCATAAGACATGAGCGGACTCTAGCAAGCCATCATGCCTACCCAAATAATATAATATCAAGTTCGATTTTCCTATATAGAACATATCACAATCCCATTGTCACACGATGTTATATTGAACATGAGTCATGGTCCACGTCAACTCATATTGTTCAATGCTTTCTCGTTACTAAGTAAATTGATCAATCGAATGTAATTAATCACATTAATTCATTCGGACATGGCCATGTACATCATCAATCTTACTTACGAGTGGCCAAGCAAACATCTCTCTTTACGAGGGACAAATGTCCATCTTGACTTATCATTCTTCCCAACAAGAATCATATCATGCCAATAATAGCCCTTATTGTTATCCGGTTAAAGACAACGTTAAACTATATCAAACATAATATTCATCGAGTGGAAGACGATGATAATCTCGTCAAAGGATATCAATGATATGACTATATGAGATTTAATTATGACATTCGACCATGACATAAATCTCATAATGGGTCAAGTCCAAGACCTTGTTCTCTAACAAGTACCCATGAATCTAATGTGCATCTCCATGCATATAATCATCACATGATTATCCATTAGACTTCATACTAGTGCTTCATAAGTATTAGGGACACGATTATTAAAGTAAACATGCAAACATATATAATAATCAAAGTAATAATCTCATATATAAATGAAAATGACATTACAAATAGGTCTATCTCTATAGGCCTAGGGCACTAACACCTACAGTCTCCCACTTGCACTAGGCCCAATCATTCATGTATCTTATACCCATGGACCTAACATGACCATCATGTTTAGCTTGTGGCAAGGGCTTGGTGAAAGGGTCCAAAATGTTGTCATCCGTTGGTACCTTGCATATTTTGACGTCCTCCCTTTCACAGATTTCTCTAATGAGGTGGAAACGTCTCAAAATGTGTTTGGATCGTTGATGTGACCTTGGTTCTTTTGTTTGCACAAATGACACCACAATTGTCACAACAAAGTTCCACCGGATTATTGATACTTGGAACAATTCCAAAACACTAATGAGCTTTTGATCCAAACTGCCTCTTCTAGCTACATCATATGTTGCTAAAATTAAGCCCTAGAAGTAGAATCGGCCACGATTTTCTGCTTGGAACTCTTCCAATAAAATCGCACCTCCAATAAGCATAAACACAAATCCTAATTGCGATTTAATTAACTTTGTCAGTTTGGTAGTTAGCATCCGTGTAACCTTTACAACAAGATTAACTTCCAACCTTTCAAATACCAAGAACGTATCCTTAGTTCTTCTTAAGTACTTTAAGGATCGTCTTGACTGCCATCTAATGGTTCTCACCAGGATCATATTGGTATCGACTCATCATGCTCAAAGCATATGAGACGTCGGGTCTAGTACGAATCATGGCATACATGACAGATCCAAATGCTGGAGCATATGGAACTTCATTCATTCTCTTTTGCTCATCAGTTGTCATGGGACACTGAGTCTCGCTAAGAGTAATACCATGACCCATTGACAAGTTACCTTTCTTAGAATCATCTAGGAACCTTGTCAATGTGAGTATTTTGACTCAAACCAATTTATCCTTTTAGATCTATCTCTATAGATCTTGATACCAAGGATGTAAGCGGCTTCACCCATATCATTCATTGAGAAACCTTTCCTTGACCAAGACTTGACAGTCTTAAGTGTCGGAACTTTGTTTTAAATGAGTAAGATATCATTGTCATATAACAATAGAAATAATACTATGCTCCCACTGAATTCCATGTATACACAAAGTTCATCTTCGTTCTTGATGAAGTCAAACTCTTTGACCGATTCATCAAAATGAAGATTCCAATTCCTCGAAGCTTGCTTCAACCCATCTCATGGATCTCTGCAACATGTATACTTTATTAGAATTTCTTGGATTGACAAACCTTCGGGTTGTGTACTGTACACATCCTCAAGTAGGTTTCCGTTAAGAAACGCTGTTTTGACATCCATTTGCAATATCTCATATTCACAATATGCGATAATGGCAATTGAAACTCTAATAGACCTCGGCATTGTAACGGGCAAAAAGGTTTCAACATAGTCAATACTATGAATTTTCCTAAATCCCTTTGCTACAATCCTTAGTCATGAAAGTATACACCTTCCATCCATGTCGGTTTTCTTCTTGAAAACCCATTTGTACCCTATGGTTTTTACACCTTCAGGTAGCTCAATCAAGTTTCAAACTTGATCATCAGACATGGACTGTAATTCGGACTCCATGATTCCTAACCATTTATCCGAATTAGGAGTGGACATCGCCTCTAGATAGTAAGTAGGATCGTCATTCTCAATGACTTCCACTTTATTACTTTCCGATATGAGAGATCAATATTTCTCGTGTTCGGATCGTAACCTATCCAATCTACGATGGACATGTGTAACTTGAACCGGTTTCACAACTCCTTGTGAACTTGGTTCCGTCTCTACTCTTGGTTCCATGTTATTTTCAGGTTCTTGAACTCTTCAAAATCTATTTTACTCCCACTAGATCCTTTATTGAGAAACTGTTTCTCAAGAAACGAATCATATAGAGCAACAAACACTTTGTTCTCATTGCGGTTGTAAAACTGATATCTGAAATTAACCCTGTCAGATTTGGTGCTAACTTATAAGAGACAGGTCTCTTTACATAAGATTCGCAACCCCAAATCTTCATGAAAGACATTCTTCCATGCCACATCTCATGTGGGGACTTAGGAATCGATTTAGTAGGGACTCGATTCAGTGTAACCGCATCATTTCTAATGCATATCCTCAAAAGGAAATAGGAAAGTCATCTTGACACATCATCGAACGAACCATGTTCCCCAAGGTTCAATTCCTCCCTTCAAACACACCATTCTCAGTAGTGTTCCTGTGAATGTGTGCCCCAAATTTTTGGATTCACGCGAGTTTGAAGACATCCGAGTTATTTGAAAAACGGAGTCGCCACGCCATTTTGATTACCTCAAAACTTTGAAAAAAAGGTTTTATGGGTTCGAAGGTTAAGTTACCCCTTGGGAAGAACGTTTGGCGTTCACCCAAAGTGCCTTGCCGGAGCAAGTCTCCCGAGATTTCATTAATCGTGTTTGCTTGCGTGCTTTCTTTGTGTGCATGTGTTTGAGAGTAAAAGGGGGAATGTCCCAAGTTATCTTCCGGACGTACAAACCATTTGTTGGTTGTCGCTCGGGATTTCTTGGAATTTATGTATTTGGGATTATGATCCCGTCCTCATCTTATGACTTATGATCATCGCATTTTAAACCTCGGGACCCTCGGGGCTTGCGTGATCGAGAGAATGACTCTCTTTTGGTCCAAGATGAGGTTCTTTAGGAAGGAATGTCCTTAGCCCATCAATCCTACGCTTTAAGACGGTCGAGCTCGTATAGAGGCTTCATACTCATTCTTAAGCGATAATCGGAGATATAGGGTTCAAGGTTATCCTTTTCCTAAAGAAATCATGAACCTTTAATGGAAGGAACGATGCAAAGATGAGAACTTTTACACCGATCCGTTCCAAGGTTGGGGGAAAGGGGAAATGCATGATGAAAAATGACTCTTTAATGAAAAGATGACATTTTGGTTTTAGCAAATGATGCTTTTTGATTTAAAGAAAGGATCTTTATTGCAAATGATGCGTAAAGATAGGATTTTTATGCAAATGATGCATTAGAAAAGGTTTTTGAATGCAAAGGATGCATTTTTATTGGAAAAGATTTGATCTTTATATGCAAATGATGCATAAAGATAACATTTTTATTGGAAAATAGGGATTTTAGGTGCAAAGGATGCACCTTTATGAAAAAGACTACATTTTTATGACAAATGAGGTCTTAATGCATGCAAAGGGGAAGGGGGTGATAAAGAAATGATCTTTATGGATAAATGCCAAGTCCCAAGCAAGATATATGAATGCAATGAGCAAGTATATCAATTAAAATGCAAGGTTAGGGCGTGCGAGGTTACCAATCGTTTCCTTTGCTTCTTCGGACGGAGCTAGGAGGAGAGGTTCGTCTTGGGTCTTCAAGGAGGAGGGAGATGGCTTCTTGAGCTTCTTCTTCGCCTTCTTGAGCCTTCAAGGGTGTTCTTCACGTCTTGATTATATTGCTATGGAGTGTGTGTGTTTTGTGGTTGTTGTTGTTGTTGTGTTGAAATGGGTAGAGGAGGGCTCTATTTATAGGCAGTCTGGATAAGGCTAATGAAGCCGTGCGGCTGCAGGTCCTTTGCAAATGAGGCCGTGCGGTCTTATCCATTGTGACTCAGCATTCTAGAACCATGCAAGGTGGCATTATTCTAGAACCTTCTCCCTAATTAAGAAAAACGTGTTTTCTTAATTAGGAAGGCTTCCTTCAGCCCTAATTTTAATTTGGGACTGCTCTAGGACATTTCCGGAACACTAGGAAGGTCCGGGGAATTACCGGGAAACTTACCGAAATGTCGGGAAAATTAACCGGAAGGCATGAGCCAGATTTGGGTACTTACAGAAGCCCCTCGGCAACGTCACTTGCAAGGCGAGTGGGGTTGTCGATAGAAAAGGATCCGATCTGGCGAATGCCGAGACGGATTGGGAGACCAAGGCGGTCGAGTGGCTGAACCTTTTGGAAGGCTACCTACGTATCCCGGAGGAATCAAGCCAGGCCGTAGTTCGGAATTAGGATCCGCTGGGGAAGGAAGAAGAGAAACTGGTCTCTTGCTGGGGAAAAAGAAGAGAAAATGACCTAGGAGGTCAAGCAATTGATCCTACTGGGGATATGCTAGGAGTGACCCAGGTGGTCGGATATCTGAACTTCTATGAGGGGCTGCTTTATCACTGAGGAGTGACAAAGAAACAGGGTGACCAAAGTGGTCGAATGGCTGGACCTTTTATAAAAGGCTACCTACGTATCCCGGAGGAATCAAGCCTTGATCGTAGTTCAAGCATCACTAGATAGTTAGGAACGATGTCTAGGATCCTTGAGATTTTGACAATTCGGAGGTTTGTCACTGAAGAAGCTAGAGCTTATGGCGCTATCTCTTTATGACGGAGATAGAGGTAACTTAAGTTGGGAAACTTGAGCGTACGTCACTATTCGCGGATAGAGGTAGCACAAGTTGAAATGACTTGGGCATACGTCACTATTCGCGGATAGAGGTAGCACAAGTTGGAATGACTTGGGCATACGTCACTATTCGCGGATAGTGGTAGCACAAGTTGGAATGACTTGGGCATACGTCACTATTCGCGGATAGTGGTAGCACAAGTTGGAATGACTTGGGCATACGTCACTATTCGCGAATAGTGGTAGCACAAGTTGGAATGACTTGGGCATACGTCACTATTCGCGGATAGTGGTAGCACAAGTTGGAATGACTTGGGCATACGTCACTATTCGCGGATAGTGGTAGCACAAGTTGGAATGACTTGGGCATACGTCACTATTCGCGGATAGTGGTAGCACAAGTTGGAATGACTTGGGCATACGTCACTATTCGCGGATAGTGGTAGCACAAGTTGGAATGACTTGGGCATACGTCACTATTCGCGGATAGTGGTAGCACAAGTTGGAATGACTTGGGCATACGTCACTATTCGCGGATAGTGGTAGCACAAGTTGGAATGACTTGGGCATACGTCACTATTCGCGGATAGTGGTAGCACAAGTTGGAATGACTTGGGCATACACCACTATTCGTGGATAGAGGTAGCACAAGTTGGAATGACTTGGGCATACGTCACTATTCGCGGATAGTGGTAGCACAAGTTGGAATGACTTGGGCATACGTCACTATTCGCGGATAGTGGTAGCACAAGTTGGAATGACTTGGGCATACGTCACTATTCGCGGATAGTGGTAGCACAAGTTGGAATGACTTGGGCATACGTCACTATTCGCGGATAGTGGTAGCACAAGTTGGAATGACTTGGGCATACGTCACTATTCGCGGATAGTGGTAGCACAAGTTGGAATGACTTGGGCATACGTCACTATTCGCGGATAGTGGTAGCACAAGTTGGAATGACTTGGGCATACGTCACTATTCGCGGATAGTGGTAGCACAAGTTGGAATGACTTGGGCATACGTCACTATTCGCGGATAGTGGTAGCACAAGTTGGAATGACTTGGGCATACACCACTATTCGCGGATAGTGGTAGCACAAGTTGGAATGACTTGGGCATACGTCACTATTCGCGGATAGTGGTAGCACAAGTTGGAATGACTTGGGCATACGTCACTATTCGCGGATAGTGGTAGCACAAGTTGGAATGACTTGGGCATACGTCACTATTCGCGGATAGTGGTAGCACAAGTTGGAATGACTTGGGCATACACCACTATTCGCGGATAGAGGTAGCACAAGTTGGAATGACTTGGGCATACGTCACTATTCGCGGATAGAGGTAGCACAAGTTGGAATGACTTGGGCATACGTCACTATTCGCGGATAGAGGTAGCACAAGTTTAGAGTTCTGACAATTCGGAGGTTGTCACCTAGTGTTATCCCGTTATAACGGAACTAACGGAGGCAACTGGGAAGAAAGCTTAATTGCTTAACAGATGAGAGATATTTTCTGAAAAGGAGGTTATCTCTGTTAAAAAAATAACGAAAATTGGAGGCCCAAGTGAAAAGTCCAGGGGCAAAATTGTAAAATGGAGCCTACAGGGGCAAAAATTGTAAAACCCAGCCACATGGGCTAAGTATGTCGCACGACTTTGTATGCCAAGAGGCTAGGTTTGTCGCGTGACAAAGGTAGCCTGAACTGTACTTTACAGAACCTTTGGAACTGGAATGGAATTGCAGACACAGGTTGGAATTGGGTGACCAAAAGAGATTACTTACCTGGCCTTCTTGGGACAATGACAAAGAGATATTTGGTCCCTTCCTAGGAGGTCAAACAACCGATCCTACAAGGAATGTGCCAAATCAAAAGGGGTGACCAATGTGGTCAAAAAATTGGACTTTTATGAAAAGCTTATGCACTATCGAGGAACGGGGAAAGAAAAGGTGACCAACGTGGTCGGATGGCTGAACCTTTTATGAAAGGCTACCTACGTATCCCGGAGGAATCAAGCCTTGATCGTAGTTCAAGCTTCATCTAGACAGTTTAGGAACGATGTCTAGGATTCTTGAGGTTTTGACGATTAGTGGAGGTCGTCACCTGAGGAATCTAAAGCTTACGTCACTATCGAGTAGATAGAGGCAGCTATAACTGGAAAACTTGAGCATACTTCTCAATCTGTGATAGAGGTAGCCAAAGTTGGATTTTTGACAATTAGGAAACTGTCGCCTGGCGTTATCTCGTTATAACGAAAGTAACGAAGGCGCTTTTGGGAGAAAATGTATTATTAACAATTGGCACGTTACTTGAGCCTAGGGGTGATTTTTTTTCTTGGAAACATGGTAGGGACTGGGTCTGGATGTACATATGGAATGTGTTTAAGACGGGTTTCAAGCAGGTGGGGTCGTATCACTTGGGTGCGGACTGAACTGCTGTTGTCAACGTGGACTAAGATTCCCTCTTGGGCTGAGACTGGGTTTTCTAGAACTCGGGTCTCGATGAATGTTCCTTTCTCAGACTCTGGCGCTTGAAGCTGATGCTGACAGGCTTTTATAACCAAAGACTAAAGCAGATGTCATAGTGACCAAACCTCTCTTTGAGGAATGGATGCGACTTATCAGAGCCCTGGTCTGAGGAAGAACTCTCTGCAAAGCCCCATGAAAGATCCTTTCACTGGCAAAGCTCCGGTTGGATGAACTGAGCAGGCGAAGTCTTAGGTTTTGAAGAAGTGACTTGATGAAGCCCCAATCTGATGACCTAGCAAAAATCCCAATATGATTGGTACTGCGGAAGTGATCCTGAGGTTGATCTGACCAAGACTGAATCCATCTAGGGACCTAGTGAAGAACCCGATGCGAACCCCAAACATGGCTAAAGAAGCCCCAGTTTAAAGGAGTGGCTTGGCAAAGCCCCAGCCTTGGAGAGTTTCGAGGCAGCCCTAATGCGAATTGTAGCAGAAGAGGGAGAACCTATCCTTTTTCTCTTTTTTTATTTTCTTTTAATCAATCAGTCAACCTTAAGAAGATGGGGACGAAGAGAAGAAATTTAGGAAGATATATACATGCAGGGGCATATTTTTTGAAAGGTGGGAATAGATCCCAATTTTGTGTTATTTTGACGGCCTTATTCGATGTAGGCACAAAACTCGCTTTGTGTTTGACTCTTTTGAGAGAGTATAAGCGTAGAAAGGTTGGTAAAAGTGTATGGAAGCCCTGGCGACGGAAAATCGGTGTTTAGCACTATTTTTCCTAAGATGTAGAAAGAGAAGACTTGTCAAGACATCTGAAAACTTGTTTTATTTACGATGATCACAAGATTGCTTAAAACCCTTTATTGATGTTCGGGTTATTCAACCACTAATCTCGATATGAACAAACACTCTAATTAATCACGAGGAGAAAGTCAACCAGTGTCGCGGATCAAGGTTGGCAGGCGTGAAAGGAAGGTTTGTGTATAGGGAGGTCATTGATGAGACCGGGTTTTCTGGGTTTTGACTGTGTCTATGGGAGAGAGGTCATTGATGAGACCGAATTTTCTGGAATTTGAATATGCTTATGACCGGACCATTGCTGGTTGCCTACGTTCCCCTCATTGTGAGGAGCTCAGGTCGCCGTAGTTCGGCCTTGGCCGGACTGTTTTGGGAAATGGGATTTGTGGTTCCTTTAGTGAAAAGGCTAGGATGAGAAGACTGGATGATGAGGCATGGGCTTCGGGATGATTCCTTGACCAAGTCATTCTTGGACGGCTGCTTCAATAGCTTTCTGATTCTCGTCTTTCATTGGGGGAGAAAGGACTTGCATATGCCTAAAGGCTTATGAAATGCTTCTGCTTTTGCTTCGACCGCCCCATTGTTGTCGACAACTTTCATTTTTTGAGCTTTGGTCTTGCCTGTCCGTCAAGCTTTTGATTGGTAACGCTGGGTCCTTGGCCTCATTTTTCTTTTATTTTTTATGTGCAACCCTGTTTTTTGCCTAGACCGCCCTTTTTTTTGGGATTTTCAGCCTAGCTGGGCATTACTCTTTTTGCACCAAGATTTCTTCTTTTTTTTTTTTTATATATGTGCAACCCTGTTTTTTGCCTAGACGACCCTTTTCTGGGATTTTCAGTCTAGCTGGGTATTACTCTTTTTGCACTACACACATTTTTTTTCTTTTTTTTTTTCTAGAGCACCCGAGGACCAAGGCGAGCCCCTGCTTGAACATTCTTGATACCCTTGAAGTCTAAGCCAAGCCCCTAGGTTGTTGTCGACACGGGGTCAATCTTTCGAAGCTGAGTGGCCTTTTTTGTCGTTCCTTGATGTTGTCGCCGTCGTTGACTTGGTCAAGATGAAGGTGGACATGGTTTGGGAAAGTGTATGGCTTTGATGAAGGCCTTTTGTGGGGTGAGGAAAGTGTATGGCTTGATGGCATTAGTTGACTTTCTCACACTGATTAATCGGAACGTGAATTATTTCGAGAAATTATTTGTGGAGCAATGCAAGTGATCATATAAAATAAAACCATTTCATTAAATGTAATGTAGGTGTGCAAATAATGTCTTAAGTCTAGCAAGAAAAGAAGAAGACTTTTTATAGAAAATTGAAGATTCATTACAATGTCCATAGAGGACTTGATTGAAAGGAAAAAAGTACTAGAACCTACGAAGGTCGACTGAGAGACTATTTTTCCTCTTTTTTTTTTTTTTTTTTTTTTTTTTCTAAGGATAGGTAAACCCTAGTCTAGCTACTCTTCGCGGGTTGGACTGCCAGGGAGCTTGAGCTTTCCTTCGTAGATCAGCCACTGAATTTCTTTCTTCAGATCCACACACTTGTCTGTCACATGACCATAATGCTTGTGGTACTCACAGAACTTGGTCCTGTCAACTCTACTTGGGTTTCTTGGCTTATGATTCTCGAGAGGTGTGAGAAGGCTTCGTTTCACCAAATCGTTGAAAACTTTGCTCATGGGCATCCCAAAATCATCAGGCTGACGTTTCTGACCTTGCACTTCTTGAATTGACCTCTTGTCATAACTTTCTGTCTTTGGCCCATGGAGGTTCTCAAGCTTCCCATCTTCTATCAATTTCTGGATCTCATGCCTCAAATAGGTGCAATCATCAGTGTTGTGCCCATGGTGTTGATGGAAAAGGCAATGCTTGGACTCATCCAACCGAATACTGGGGTTCCTGGGCTTCCAATTCTCCAGTGGCTTTATCAGTTTTTCTTTCACTAGCTCTTCCAGAATCTTGCTTAAAGGCATCTCTGTATTGTTAAAGTGAAAGGAGCGAGGTTTTCGGGGGACCTTGTTATTCTCAAGACTCAGATTCCCATTGTCCAATTGGTTCCACTGTTGGATTTGGCTGAAGGAAGCTGTGACATTCTTTCCTTTGTGAGGTACTGGTGCTGAGCCAGATACGGTTGCTGCTTGGTATTGGGTTATGCTCGGTGGAGTCATTTCCTTGCCTGGTCCGACATCTTGGGTCAAGGGAGTATTGATACTCATCATGAGGTCAAGCTTCTCTTGCATCTGTTTCACTTGCTCCATCAACATTGCCACATAGGGGTCAACGGGGACTCTTGGGCTACCGGAACTGGCAACAGGACTTGTAGTAGCGAACTGACGGCTGAATTCATTAAGTCCGGTAGGTAACGGTGAAAACTCGGTTCATCCTTTGGCAACTCATGATCGCATTCGGGCGGGTATAGGGGCTTGAGAACATAGCCACATATCTCAAACTCGATTATGTGAGGTTGGAGCATAAATTGGCGGTATTGCCTGAGGCCGAGGGATAAGTGGGGTGAAATCCAATCCGTTACGAGAAGCCGAGGGCAATGGGGCCACGATGAGTGGGATGTTGGAAAGGACTGAGGAGAAGTGGTCCTTGGCAAGGGATCATATGTGGATGGAGGAAGGTATTGGTTATAGGCCGGGGAACTGAGATGGCTACTTCGGAGTCTCATCTTCGACCACTACCAGAGAACCGTTGGACTCAATTGTTACTTGGATTCCATTGCGGCGAAGAGCACCGATGAGCAATGACAGTACTTTTCATGATCCTTCGGGCATTTTCCAAAGCCAGGACTAACTCTTCCTTCCTAATCATCCGATTTCCCATACCCTCACCGTTTTTCTGTCAAATCTGCCATTCGACTCTCGAGGCGATGAAGCTGTACGGGCGAAAAGCCGCTGACCCAGTACTCTCGCTCACTTCTTTTTCGCTGCGGGAAAGGGATAGGCAAGGTTTAGACTCGGGGATAGGTAAGGTTTAGACTCGGGGATAGGTAAGGTTTAGACTCGAAGGTAAGTGTTTAGGCTAAAGGCTCAAGTAACATGCACTTATCGCTTTAACTTTTGCTCGAAACGCATTTTCTCCTAATCCTAATTGATCGGAAAAGATGAGACCTTGAAAGGTCAAGATTGGAAGTAGAGATCGGACCGAAGGGGGTCACGATTAAGGATTTGACCATGAAAGGTCGAGTCGGGAAATCGGAGATCGGACCGAGGAGGTCTCGATTAGAGATTGACCATGAAAGGTCGGGACAAGAAAATCAAAAATCGGACCGAAGAGGTCTCGATTAGGGTTTGACCATGAAAGGTAGGGATAAGAAAATCAAAAATCGGACCGAAAAGATCTCGATTAGGGATTTGACCATGAAAGGTCGGGATGAGGAAAACGGAGATCGGACCGAAAAGGTCTCGATTAGGGATTTCAGAGATAGGAACATGCAATTATGATTACACTAATTGTTCAAGTTTACTTAAAACAATGTCTTTTATTAATCTCTAATTGGTTGGAAAAGGGGTTCTGCCCTTCTTTTTCACAACTACTCTAGATCCTGGATCAGTGGGTTCCGTCACTACGTCTATAAGCCCCTCGTATTCCACCTGTATTTCGACCTCCCAGGGTGGACAGCCCCGGGCGAGGGTCCTATAGGGCACGCGGATCCCACCAACCGAGAGTAAAGAACGCTCCTAACGGGTCTAGCGGGTCATAGGACCTTTCAACGCACGAGCAATGCGGATTATAGTCAAGGCAATACCGGGAAAGTCTCGTCTCTCTGCCTTGACGGAGTTTTGGCAGAGTTTTGCTTGAGCGAATGACATTTTGACTTTTGGTAATGTCCGAGAGAATAATAGGCATGGGTCGGGCGGTAAAAGCCGGATGACACAGTGTCACATTGAACTTCGTTGCATACGCAGTGCGTGAGTCGGAATCGAAGTCAATGCCGGTCAAGATCTTGCCAATTTTTCCTTGTCGGAATTTTGGCAGAGCTTCGCTTGAGCGAAAGATCTTTTGATTTTTTGGCAAAGACTCGGTTTTGACTCTTACGCATTCCGTGTGGGTCAAGGTCAATAGTCAATGTCGGAGTCAAGATCCCACCGATTTTTTTCCTTGTCGGAATTTCGGCAGAATTTCGCTTGAGCGAAAATCTTGGTTTCCGTTATGAGCTAAGGCTTGACCTTTACGTGGGTATGCAACTGGGCTATATGACACGGACTAGACCAAAAAACCAACCAAAAGTCACGGTTTTTTGAAACGTGTGACCCGGACTGTGCATTGGTCGACACTGGCTGCCATAGGGAGGTTGGGATGATTCCGTGCGCGCCCGGGAGCATCGTAAGGCTGTCCGTGACTGCAGCTGGAACCACCCTCGGGTTTGAAGGACGTGCGTGCAAAAGTGTACAGGATATATCAGGTGCGCGTAGTGTGCGGTCTCCTAAAAATGTTCCTTTTTGAGTTAAAACAGAGATTTTCATAAATGTGTTTTAAAGGAATGATTTTCGGGACGGGGGAAAATGCAACACATAAGCACGTAAATTTTCTCGGGAGCCCGATTTCATGGAGCTGAATAGCCCCAAGCTGCTAGGATCGCCGAGTTAACCATGATTTTTCCTGGTGGAATTGCCACTGAGGTCGCCCGGTCAGAATCCAATGAGGATTGAGCCGTACGACTGCATGGATCAATTTTCCAGGTTCCACTCCTTCTGCTATTTTTCTGGTTGTTTCCCTTTTCAAAGTATGCAAAGATTCCAAGATGCAAATGATGCAATGCATGGTAAAGAAAGCAAGCACGATTAATGAAATCGACGACGGGAGTCTAACCCGCTCAAAGGGAAAAGCTTTCTTATTTTTTCAAAAAATTTTCGAAAAGGGATACTGGTACGTGGGATTGTTAAACCACCGGTTATCCCAAGCCCCGGGTTAGGGAGCGATACAGGAAGGTTAAGTGGGGTCCACCTATATACCAAGTATCGATTTTTGTTTTGAAAATAAAGCTTTTCTCCTTTGGGTATCCCCAGCGGAGTCGCCAAACTGTGAATGTGTGCCCCAAATTTTTGGATTCACGCGAGTTTGAAGACATCCGAGTTATTTGAAAAACGGAGTCGCCACGCCATTTTGATTACCTCAAAACTTTGAAAAAAAGGTTTTATGGGTTCGGAGGTTAAGTTACCCCTTGGGAAGAACATTTGGCGTTCACCCAAAGTGCCTTGCCGGAGCAAGTCTCCCGAGATTTCATTAATCGTGTTTGCTTGCGTGCTTTCTTTGTGTGCATGTGTTTGAGAGTAAAAGGGGGAATGTCCCAAGTTATCTTCCGGACGTACAAACCATTTGTTGGTTGTCGCTCGGAATTTCTTGGAATTTATGTATTTGGGATTATGATCCCGTCCTCATCTTATGACTTATGATCATCGCATTTTAAACCTCGGGACCCTCGGGGCTTGGGTGATCGAGAGAATGACTCTCTTTTGGTCCAAGATGAGGTTCTTTAGGAAGGAATGTCCTTAGCCCATCAATCCTACGCTTTAAGACGGTCGAGCTCGTATAGAGGCTTCATACTCATTCTTAAGCGATAATCGGAGATATAGGGTTCAAGGTTATCCTTTTCCTAAAGAAATCATGAACCTTTAATGGAAGGAACGATGCAAAGATGAGAACTTTTACACCGGTCCGTTCCAAGGTTGGGGGAAAGGGGAAATGCATGATGAAAAATGACTCTTTAATGAAAAGATGACATTTTGGTTTTAGCAAATGATGCTTTTTGATTTAAAGAAAGGATCTTTATTGCAAATGATGCGTAAAGATAGGATTTTTATGCAAATGATGCATTAGAAAAGGTTTTTGAATGCAAAGGATGCATTTTTATTGGAAAAGATTTGATCTTTATATGCAAATGATGCATAAAGATAACATTTTTATTGGAAAATAGGGATTTTAGGTGCAAAGGATGCACCTTTATGAAAAAGACTACATTTTTATGACAAATGAGGTCTTAATGCATGCAAAGGGGAAGGGGGTGATAAAGAAATGATCTTTATGGATAAATGCCAAGTCCCAAGCAAGATATATGAATGCAATGAGCAAGTATATCAATTAAAATGCAAGGTTAGGGCGTGCGAGGTTACCAATCGTTTCCTTTGCTTCTTCGGACGGAGCTAGGAGGAGAGGTTCGTCTTGGGTCTTCAAGGAGGAGGGAGATGGCTTCTTGAGCTTCTTCTTCGCCTTCTTGAGCCTTCAAGGGTGTTCTTCACGTCTTGATTATATTGCTATGGAGTGTGTGTGTTTTGTGGTTGTTGTTGTTGTTGTGTTGAAATGGGTAGAGGAGGGCTCTATTTATAGGCAGTCTGGATAAGGCTAATGAAGCCGTGCGGCTGCAGGTCCTTTGCAAATGAGGCCGTGCGGTCTTATCCATTGTGACTCAGCATTCTAGAACCATGCAAGGTGGCATTATTCTAGAACCTTCTCCCTAATTAAGAAAAACGTGTTTTCTTAATTAGGAAGGCTTCCTTCAGCCCTAATTTTAATTTGGGACTGCTCTAGGACATTTCCGGAACACTAGGAAGGTCCGGGGAATTACCGGGAAACTTACCGAAATGTCGGGAAAATTAACCGGAAGGCATGAGCCAGATTTGGGTACTTACAGTTCCGCATAGAGTCAACTATGAAACGATTTCACAGTTTTGAGATGATTGTCAAACCCTTGGCTCAAATATCCATTACCTCGATCTAATCGAAGTACTTTAATAGTTTTGCCAAGTTGTTTCGTACTCCATCTTGAAATGTTCGAAACATCCCAAACAATTCACCTTTGGACTTCATCGGATAGACATAGTCATATCTAGATAAGTCTTTAGTGAATGTAATGAAATACCAAAATCTTCCCCTAGCAATGCTGCTTAATGGTCCATGTACATCTCATGTACTAGGATCAATAAGTCACTAGCCCTCCCACTACTCTTAGTGTAGGGTGGTTTGGTCATTTTACCAAATAAACGAGATTCACATATCTCAAATGATTCATAATCATATGAGTCTAAATGTCCATGTTAATGGAGTTTAGATTATACGTTTCTCATTTATATGACCAAGCCGGCAATGCCATGTGAACGTGTTGTTCACATCATTCGGTTTAGATTTCACACTTATATTATAGATATCTTCAATATTATTTTGTATCTTAACATCAAGGATATGAAGACTATTCAATGATATATGCATTACAATAAGGCATATCATTAAATAAATATAAAGCTTCTTATTCTCAATAAGAAAATTATATTCTTCATCATCCTCATAAGAAACAAAATGATACTCCTACTCAAATTCGGAACGTAGTCACACTTGTTCAAAACAAGTACTAGTCCACAAGGTAAAGTGACTTCATAAGTCCCTACGGCTAATGCAGCAACTCTTGCTTTATTACCACGCATAGGTTTAGTTCACCTTCTTTGAGTAGCTTTCTATTCTTTATTTCTTGCACATTTAAATAAATGTGGGATCTATATCCGGTATCATATACCCAAGAACAAGAAGTCGAAAAGAAAATATCTACCATATAGATACTTGAAGTAGTAGCAATCATATTGCCCTTCTTCACCTTTTAGGCCTTCCTAATTAGCCTTGCAACTTTGCTTCCAATGACAATCTCATTGCAATGATAGCAAAATGCATCCTTTTGAGACACTTTGGGTTTAGCCTCTTAGGCTTTGGCAACTTTTGCCTCAGGTTTAGCAACCTTTGCTTTACCTTCTTTGCCTTCCCTTTTGAACCCCTTTCTTGTGTTAACCATTAACACACTTGCGGATTGCTCCTTTTGCATCTCATGCATTAAAAGCCTTCACCACAACATATATCTTTTGTCTAGCTTGCACTTGGAACATTTCCTTTTGTGCGTTGTGCTAGAACAAAAGCAATTTCCACGTGTTCAAGGTTCTTCTCAAGAGCCTTTAAACATGGTAGCAAGTATAAGGCAAACAACATCATATGAATCATCTCTATGTTTCTTATGTTGCTCCTTATCTGCCCTTTGCAACATTTGCAGTGGGTTCAGCAGGAATGGATTCGTCAAGAACGTACAATTTTGCTTAAGAACACTTCTTGAGCATCTGATCAAATCAGAATAACTTGTACCGTTCTTTTCGAACTTGTCCTTCATAAGGACGAATCGCAATAATGAGGATTAATTATAGTTTAATGCTATTTCTACAACAAAATATGCAACACATATGAACACATATAAGTACCAATTTCATTTAAGAGATTAAATAACGTATTTCATAAATACTCCCACTAAATTATATAACCTTCTCATGCAAATATGCATAATATAATTTAATAGGCTAAGACCCAACTTTAATTTAATTTCAAGTCGGCTATGGCACGACTGCTCAAAATTAAACTAAAAAGGTAGATAACATTTATCAATCACATCTACATATGACTCTTAGATCTTTTATGAGATTATAGACATCATATGTCACATGTTTCAATCTCATCTTATACCTTAGGCCCAAAACTGTTTTGATAGCCTAATTGAGTTCAACCATGTTAAACGTATAGCAATCACTATTTGCTCATCTTGATCATACAAAGATAGAATTAATGTACCTCGCTATGGCGAGCCTACATAAAACTACCCGTGTACTCACAAGTGTTTAAACATGGGTGGCATAAACAAACTCAAATTACAAAGAAGGTTCAATTTTCATGTTTATCAATAACATGCCAAGGTTGATTCTTGAAAACTATATGAGCATAATTATGAACATGGAATGATGCAACACAAATTACATTTGATCAGTAATTACTAGTACGCGGCCACGTGCTCCAAGGTTATCCCACACTTCCATCGAAGTGCCTGTGGGGAAGGTCTTGGTGTCCAGCCAATATACTAAGTAACACTTCACAAATATCCTAGATTAATCACATTAATCATATTAATGAAATTGACATCCCATGACCTAGATTAATCATATTAATCACATATTTCAATTTCATAATCATGGTATATCACTATATACAATTACTTCACAAGCAAAACTCATACAATTTCACATTCTAAATCATATTCATCATGAAAATTCATATAATCACATTACACAATTATCATGATTATCTAACTAAACATCATGAACGGGGCTCTGATACCACTGTTGGGTTTCGAGGGTCCATGCGCAGCGGAATAATGCAATAACTCGAAAAACCCCAAGCCCTAGAATCCGTTCTAGATGAATAATTAAGAAAGATGAAATAGAAATACCAACCTTGAATGCTTTTGTCCTTGATAAACGCGTTCCAACTCCAGATTGTTGATCTTATGAATCCTCGATGAACGATCAATGAATCACGAACGAAAGATCTTGAATAGCGAAGATCCTCTATGTGTATCCACGTGATGAACGAACCCTAGAACAATTCTAGGTGGATTGCTAGATCCCTGATTGAAACTCCTTTCAATCTATAAGGTATTATGGAATTGGTGTAGTTTTGATTTTCAATTCTCAATTGAAATCTCTCAATTGGTGTTTCTATAAACCCAATTTTCGTCACTTGGCTGCTAGGGTTGAAGAGGGATAGTATTTATACATTATAAATATTATACCCTATTAATAACCCTAATCAAAAACCGGTTTCAGCCCAGACGGACATGGGCGGTCGCCCACCAAGGCATGGGCGGTCGCCCAGTTGTCCAGTGCTTTCACCCTTATTCGAAATCCCTTATGGGCGGTCGCCCACATGGGCATGGGCGGTCGCCCACCTGCACAGTCTCCAATGCACAGTTTTCGAATAATCATGAGCGGTCGCCCATAACCATTGAGCGTTCGCCCAAAGCCAACTATTGACTTGTGGGCGGTCGCCCATGGCATACTTGGGCGGTCGCCCATGAGCCCAGATTCCATAATTCTCATTTTTGACAATTCGTTCGATGCGTGTGACCCCATAGGACTATATTATATTGGCAATGAGTTCGATCACATCGATCCTCATAAGACATGAGCGGACTCTAGCAAGCCATCATACCTACCCAAATAATATAATATCAAGTTCGATTTTCCTACATAGAACATATCACAATCCCATTGTCACACGATGTTATATTGAACATGAGTCATGGTCCACGTCAACTCATATTGTTCAATGCTTTCTCGTTACTAAGTAAATTGATCAATCGAATGTAATTAATCACATTAATTCATTCGGACATGGCCATGTACATCATCAATCTTACTTACGAGTGGCCAAGCAAACATCTCTCTTTACGAGGGACAAATGTCCATCTTGACTTATCATTCTTCCCAACAAGAATCATATCATGCCAATAATAGCCCTTATTGTTATCCGGTTAAAGACAACGTTAAACTATATCAAACATAATATTCATCGAGTGGAAGACGATGATAATCTCAGGTCAAAGGATATCAATGATATGACTATATGAGATTTAATTATGACATTCGACCATGACATAAATCTCATAATGGGTCAAGTCCAGTACCTTGTTCTCTAACAAGTACCCATGAATCTAATGTGCATCTCCATGCATATAATCATCACATGATTATCCATTAGACTTCATACTAGTGCTTCATAAGTATTAGGGACACGATTATTAAAGTAAACATGCAAACATATATAATAATCAAAGTAATAATCTCATATATAAATGAAAATGACATTACAAATAGGTCTATCTCTATAGGCCTAGGGCACTAACACCTACAGAAGATTCCAGCCAAAGCAACAGCGAAAATTTGATGATTTGGGTATGACTACAGAGGAGGTCTACAATAGATTGCTCAGGACCGGTATGATAAAGCCACTGGAGAATTACAGGCCTGCTAGTCCCAATCCCAACCTTGACACAAGCAAATATTGTCGGTTCCATCAGTTCCCGGGACACACCACCAATACTTGCTTCACCCTCAAGAGGATTATTCAAGGGCTTGTAGATGAAAAGAAGATTGAAAATTCCCCTCGTCCTAATGTCGTCAGTAACCCTCTGCCTAGCAACACCGTGAATCTCATGGATTTTGGCCAAGACTATTTTGTTAATGTAATAGAGTTTGGGGAGTCCGTAGATGGAAATGTTAGTGATGATTGTAATAAAATTGTGACTGATGTAATCCCTTGTTCTGATGAAATGAAAGATAATTTCTGCTATGTTTTGTATCTTGACGATCTGTATGATTTGAATAATACTGCTGATTATGACGATTACGAAGAGCGTTTGGTTGTCAACACTATATCCTCCATGGTTCCTAGAGATTCCCCAATCTCTCTGGAGGAACTCAGGATAGCGGCTAATGTAGAGGCGCCATTATCCATAAATGAGATAAGACAGGCGGCATGGCCCTACAGCACTCGTCCTATTCCGATTACGTTAGCAGAACTCAAAGAGGCCAGCAAGAATTTTGTGGTTGAAGATCATCGAGAGGTTAATTTGTTGACTCGATCTGGAAGAATGTTGGGAATGGATAGTGCTAATCCATCAGGGAAAGGCAAGGGAGTTGCAGTTTCGAATCCCCAGACCTCTCAAGATCCCTACAAATCAGCAGGAAGTGAGGAAAGCCGCGAAGATCCGATCTTGACACAGCTGAAGAGAACCCAAGCCGATATCTCCTTATGGTCTCTGCTCACATCCTCCTACCCTCACAAGCTAAAGCTGGAAGAGGCCCTGTCCAAAACTAAAGTGTCTGTCAACGCCACTCCAGACGAAGCCTGTCAGTTGATTGGAACTGCCCAGTATGGGAACATCATTACGTTTACGGATCTTGATCTGCCTGCTTACGGTGCAAAGCATAATGAGTCTCTACATATCACGGTGCCACTGGAGGGGCGCCGGATTCCCCATGTATTGGTAGATAATGGGTCATCTATGAATGTACTTCCTGCCAAAATGATGAGTATGCTAGATATTGACGCGCAAAGCCTTAAACCATCCAGCCAGGCCATAAAAGCCTACGATTCGATGTCCAGGGCAGTGTTGGGGATAGTTTCTCTGAATTTGTTGTTTGGGAGCAAAGAGATGATGGTGGAATTCCAAGTTATCGACATTCCGGTCACATTCTCAGCGCTATTGGGTAGACCGTGGATTCACGAAATCGAAGCAGTAGCGTCCACTCTCCACCAGTGTTTGAAATTTGTGCAAGACGGAGTTCTGACGACCATTTATGGGGATAGCATCACTATTGGGGAGACCAGTGCTAATACCATGCCAGTGATGGAAATCAAACTTGACTAAGAGAACTTGATGCTCAGTGGTTTTACGATTGAGAAGCCTAAAGGGCAGGTCTGCACTATAGATTTGACAACCTCCTCCGACAAGATCCCTCCTGTACTAAAAATGATGAGAGGCATGAGTTACATCCCGGGCCTGGGGCTAGGGAAGCATCAACAGGGACCATGTCAGCTTGTGATGCCAGAAGCCAAGAGGAACAGGCGAGGCCTAGGGTATGTCGTGACGAAAGAAGACAAAGCGTACGATAAGACTGAAGCGTTTAAAGAAAAGATGACCTCAGCTGCTGGAAAGAGGTACAAAAGGCCTGAGATGCGCCTGTACAGCTGGTCTTTGAACCAGCACTTTGTCAAAGAGGATGGAGAAATGTTTATTTGCCCAGAGCTGAAGATGAACCAAATGGAGGAAAGGATGAGAACAATCCGGAGGTTCGCCAACAGTCAAAACCCGGTGAAGGAAATGCTTGTGAGTATGCCTAGAAGGCCAGGCATCACCGCTACATTCGAGAACAGCTACCATTTCTGAGGACCTGATTATGTGAACCAGTTCGAGAAGCTTGCTCTGGACGAACCCACAATATGCAAGATCCGCGGTGCTGATCCCATGGACATTGATGGTGATTTGGCAGATCTGTTTAAGGAGCAGGGGCTGTCAGAGCCTGAGGATGACATACACTTGGTAGAAGTACCTACAGGAGGGATGGTTGTTGCTAGTGATCTCAGTGATTTGATTGACTTTTCCTCTGATAACGAGGTGGTAGCTGTGCTGGAGTTTGAAAAGGGGCCAGTTGCAAATCTGAATAGTTTGAAGACCATCGCAGAGAGGCTGCTACAGAATTGGACTTCATTCCAAGGATCGGTTGGCGACAGGGAGACTATGATCAAAAAGTTAGGGCTCAAGCCTCGTCCTTGTCCATCTGAGTCTAAATTTTTTCCCCGTGTCCTGAGTCAGTCTCCAGAGTCCCTTGTGATTGAATTCGAGTCCTCCGATCAATCTGACGTCCTCACAACGGAAGACAGTCGTCGTGTTGTAGACATTGTTTTTCCCTTCGCTTTGAATAAAATGGTCGATCTTTCTGAGTATCCCGTGATTGCCAATCTAACAATTGAACTCTTAACTAAAATTAATCATCAAGATTTAAAAATAATTAAGCCAGATTCAATTGAAGATAATGCAGACTTAATAGATGAGCAAATTTTAGAAAATAATTCAAAGCAGGTTTGCGAGCAAAAGGAAAGCCGGGCCCAAGCTGCCGATGAGGTATTGACAACGGTGAACACAGGAGCAGTAGGAACCCAAAGAAACGCAAATTGGTAGCTTCTTCTCCGGAGATGAACGGGTTGTCCTGATCGAGTTGCTTAAAGAGTTCGTAGACGTCTTTGCCTGGTCCTACAAAGACATGCCCGGGTTGGATGCATCTATCGTAGAACACCGGATACCCCTAGATCCAGAGATTAAGCCAATAAAGCAGAAACTGAGGCGGATCAAGCCCGAGTGGTCCTTGCAAGTCAGAGAAGAGATTGAGAAACTCATACGGGTGGGCTTTATCAAGGTGATCGAATACCCGACTTGGCTGGTAAATATTGTAACGGTCACAAAAGCGAATGGAAAGGTTCGGGTTTACGTAGACTTCCGGGACCTTAACAAGGCTAGTCCCAAAGATGACTTCCCCTTGCCAAACATCGACATGCTGGTAGATGCAACGGCAAACTACGAGGTCAAATCCTTTGTCGATGGTTTTGCGGGTTATAACCATATTAAAATGGCCGAGGAAGATCAAGACAAGACAGCATTCACCACTCCTTGGGGCACTTATTGTTACACTGTGATGCCATTTGGGTTGAAGAATGCCGGGGCTACCTACCATAGGGCCGTCACCACCCTGTTTCACGATATGATCCACATGGAGATTGAAGTGTATGTGTACGATATGATTATTCACTCGAAAGGGTCAGATGGACAGCACTTCACTGATTTAAGGAAGTTCTTCAACAGACTTCGGGAGCACTCCATGAGGCTAAATCCAGCCAAGTGCACTTTTGGGGTTATCCAGGGTAAAGTTTTGGGCTACATGGTCACAGAGCGAGGCATCGAAGTAGATCCCAGAAAAGTCAAAGCAATTGTTGAAATGAAGCCACCCAGAACTGTTTCCGAGGTAAAAGGTTTCATGGGCCGTCTACAATACATCGGATTCATCAACCAGCTAACCTCCATATGTGAGCCAATCTTTAAGCTATTGAAGAAGAATCAGGAAGTGGTTTGGAACGAGGAATGTCAACTAGCTTTCGAGAGAATCAAAGCTTACCTTGTTAATCCTCCCATTCTCTGCTCACCTCATGGGAGCAAGCCTCTAATTCTATATCTGATGGTCACAGACACAGCTATAGGGGCCATGCTAGCGCAAGAGAAGGACTCCAAGGTTGAGTATGCCATATATTCTGTCAGTCGTAAATTCCAAGGTGACAGAGGCAACATTTCCACCAGATTGGCAAAATGGACCTTCTTCTTAGCTGAGTTTGATATCAAATATGTGATCCGAAAATCAATCAAGGGACAGGCTCAGCGGATCAATTGGGCGATTCCCCGGTCTGGCTTGGGGCCAGATCTCCAGTTTCCAGATGAAGGGATTCTTGTTATAGAAAATGGCAACCGGTGGTAGCTATTCTTCGATGGCGCAGCAAACAAAAGAGGTAACGGCATCGGGATGGTACTGGTAGACCCGAACGACATGCATACCCCCATAGCTATCAAGCTGAATTTCTCGGTTACCAACAATGCAGCCGAATATGAAGCTTGCATAGCTGGTCTTGAGGCTGCCCTAGAGCGACATGTGGATGAGTTGGAAGTGTTTGGTGACTCCCAATTGATAATAAATCAAGCCGCCAACAGATGGAAAACCTCAGATCCGTGTCTCCATAGGTATCACGCTTACATTGCAGAGCTCGTCCGCCAGTTCAAGAAAGTGTCATTCCAATTCCTGCCGCGAGACAAGAACAGATTTGCCGATGCCCTAGCTACTCTAGCCTCTTTGGTAGAAATCCCAGAAGGAAAGTCAATCAAACCGTTCAGGGTCGGTAGACGAGAAAATCCTGCATACTGCTGTGAAATAAAGATCGAAGCTGTCAATGAGCCGTGGTACAACCAAATTTTCCAATATCTCAAGCATGGTGAAGCATCTTTCCCCGTCGATAAAGAAAGAGACCTAAAAGGTATTCATGCCAAGAGTTTGCAAGCTTTGAAAAGGCTATCGGCTCAGTACGTTATACTTGGCAATGAGTTATGGAAGAAAAGGGAAGGTTGCCCTCTCCTGCTCTGTATCAGCAAAGAAAAGGCTCAAAAAGTAATGGAAGATGTTCACAATGGCGCCTGCGGACCTCATATGAACGCTCGATCCCTTATGCATAGCATTATCAGACTGGGCTACTTCTGGATTACTATGGAAACCGATTGTATCAATTTGTGCGGACTTGTGACAAATGCCAGCGATTCTCCAATCTAAACCACATCCCTCCTCATGATCTCTACTGTATGACAACTCCCTAGCCCTTCTCAACATGGGGAATTGACGTCATTGGAAAGATAACTCCATCCGGGAGCAATGGACACTCATTTCTTTTGGTCGCGGTAGATTACTTCACAAAGTGGGTAGAAGCCGCGTCCTACAAAGTGCTCACAGCTAAGAAGGTAGCTCGCTTCATAAAAGAACAATTTTTCTGCCGCTACGGAGTCCCGAATGAGATTATTTCTGACAATGGAACCCACTTCGAGGGAGAAACCGATCATCTGCTTACTGAATACAGGGTCAAGCGCCACAAGTCTTCACCATACAGACCGCAAATGAATGGTGCTGTTGAGGCTGCTAATAAGAACTTGGAGAGAATCATTAAGAAGATGGCCGAGCGGGGAAGAGATTGGCCAGAGAAGCTACATTTAGCATTATGGGGCTACCGCACTTCAATGTGGACTGCTACCGGTGCAACCCCATACTCCTTGACCTACGGAATGGAAGCTGTCATGCCCATCGAGCTAGAAATTCCATCCCTCAGGGTGTTGCTTGAGAATGAGGTGAATGAGATTGATTGGCTCCAAAGTCGATACAACGAATTGGCACTGTTAGATGAACGCAGATTAAAGGCCATGGAGCACAATCGGGCATATCAAAAAAGAATGGCCCGTGCTTTTGACAAAAGAGTGAAGCCCAGGGATATCAAGGTTGGTGATCTGGTTCTCAAGATGAAGCCCGCAAATCAGAGTAGTGCATTGGGCAAATGGGCACCTGTTTGGGTCGGACCGTTTTTAGTAAAGAAGATATTCTCCGGAGGAGCAATGCAGCTGACAGATCTGGATGGTAACCCATTTTTGCACCCCGTCAACGGAGATAAGTTGCGGAGGTATTATGTGTGATTGAGTCTTTTCCCCTCTGTAAAAAAATAATTAAAAAAAAAATGAAAATAAAGGCGCAATAAAATTGTCCCAGATGAGACTGAAAACCTCTCAAAAGGCAGTCCATGCAAAAATAAGGGACGCGCCCGGTGCTAAAAGAATATACCCAGCTAGGCTGAAAACCCTAAAAAAGGGCGGTCTAGGTAAAAAACAGGGTTGCACCATGTCCCCCTTCTGTCTTCCCCTTTCTTTAAACACAAAGTTGATTGAGTCGAACTACGGAGACCTGAGCCCCTTAGTTCTCTGTGTAAAAGGGGAACGTAGGCAACCACTCGTGGTTCGGTCTAAAAATGGCTGCAAAATCTTATATCTTGCCAAAATGTGTTTTGATTACAGTTCTAAGGCTTTTCAAAGGTTCATTTTAAGTTAATATTCTTTTTGATGAGTTCAAGCACGGCCTGCTTTTGACTCAAATAACTTGCTGCGAATAAAAGGAAATAAATTTTCAACATCTACTTCGTCTGCATTAAAGTAATCAAGGGATACTCAAGTTTCATACAAATAAATTTCTCTCCCAAAGTACAAGCAAAAGAAAAATAAAGAGTCTTCCATCTCTCAGAAAAGTGTCTAGAAGCTCGTCCCCACTCCCGAACTCGTACCTCTGTCTTTCCTTTTCCTTGGTCCCCGGGAGGTCCTTGGCCTAGGAATGTCAAATAAATCGGTTTGAGCTCGCCCCAGCTCTAGCATATTGCGTGTCGATGGTTCGATCAGGCCAGTCTCCCTCAAAGCAGCCCTGGCAGCCCTCTCTTGTCGCAAGGCCTCTCTGCGAGCTATCACCTCTGGATCATCCCTCAGAGCAGCTCTCCGGATCTCTCGCCTCCGATAGTCCTCAGCAACATCGCCGGTAACATTATCTGGATTCCCTTGGGCCTCTATATCTCGAAAAGACCGGCTGGATGGGTAGTCTGCTCCTAAGTATTCCCAATGGCGAGCCTCTATCACCAGCTGCACGGGACCCTGTTGTTCTTCATACCAAATCAGATACTCCGTGGTCAAGAATGTAAACCCTCTGGCCTGATGAAGGAGCGTCCGTGTGGGAAGAAAACCCTCCAAGAAGGATCTGTTGAAGAATTGCATAGTCTGGGGCTCGATCATGACCATCGGAATAGCATCAGTCGTCAGCCTCTCTCTCAAAGCCCGGATGATTTGCTGAGGGTACCGATATTGCCTGCTAACCAGTGATGGGACACAGAATGAAGACACATGCAACCCTGGCAGTCTGACTACCACCGACCCATCCTGAATGTCTCTCATGGTCTGTAATCCCCATGCCGGAATCCAGAAGTTCAGATCTACAGTCCGGTACCGCGTCAACCTCACCTGCCAACTATCAGCGGCCGCGTCCCTCAGTAACCTGCGTTGTCTAGTCACCCAAGGCATCGCTGTCTGACCATCTGGTAATGGCCCAATCAAGCGTAGTCTCTCAGAAATCCATAAAGACAGCAAAGTGGGGCTGCCCGCGCCCATGAAATCAGATCCTCCGGCCAGTCTATCAAGGCAATGGTAAGTCTCAGCTAATAACAGCGGTACAATGTCCATTTCCCCTTGGCCAGGCCAAATTTGATGAAGATCCACACCTCGGTCACCCCTAAGCTGTTTGACAACCTCCAGCAGCGCACCTGAGTAGACTCCGACATGTCTACAGAAGTAGTAGGCTGACAGGGTAAACAATACATACATATCCAGAGAGGTAGAAAGATCAAACAGTGTCGGTCTGGAAGATCGCAGCCGAGCCATCCGGGTTAAGTCTACAAGTTCACCATTCAGAATCATAGGTGCCACCTGATCTACTGGCAGGCACAGGAAGTCCGATAACTGCTCCACAACCGGCCGTCTGTCTCGAGGGAATGCTACAGTTTCCGCCTCACCCAAGCCCGTCAATGCTCTGAAATCCTCCATGGTTGGCGTCAGATCATTGTATGATAAAGTAAACACATGCCTCTCTGAGTCCCAGAAACAGGAAGCTGCCCGGAGTAAGTCCCAATCAACCCTCCAGTTCTTCAAAGGCCAGAGACACGACATACCATATCGCTTGTCAATGATTTTCCCATGATGCTTTTGGTGAAATTGTGAAACTCTGACAAAGTCCTGGCGAAATTGATGTTCCCGAGAAGCTATTTCCTTGTTATAATGCTCCATGGTGATTGAAAGTTCCAACCTTTGTTGCAAAAATCGCCTGTCTGTCAAGTTGGGGCTACTGGTGTCCTCCTGCTGAAAGAGAAATGCCTGCAAATGAGGCCTGGTTCGATTTTTAAAGGGCCCTGTTACGAGCTTCGTCCAGTCGTACGACATCTCTTGACAAACAGACACATCATGACGGGCGACACACTTGGTCTGCATCAAGAAACATCAGGGTCTTGCAAGTGGTTTTTCTGTGGCACTCTCTAGCTCACCGTCGCTGCAATACACCTTGTACCCACATGTTACTGCACGGGAGAGGATTCCCCCCACCATATGTATCACTATACACAATTACCCAAAACAGTCCCAGAAACTTATGTACAAACCCGGCAAAGCCGACCTGTCAATAACAATAAATCGTACTCCTTTCCCCTCGTTCCCAGAATGAACAGACTCATGCAAACAAGCTAACATAGTTTAACCTTTGCTAACAAAATAGCATAGTTAGATGTAGTGCTTCGAGTGTTTTTTTCCCCTCGCAGGTACAACAGTTAACTGAGCAAATCTCAAAGATTGTCCCTCAAAGCAAAGCCGAGACCAAGAATCCGTGTCTATTTGAATCTCCCCAGCAGTGCGCATCAAGATCAGTGGCCCCGCCGCCAAAGCGTAAATAAGAGTTCGCTGCCCAGCAAGCAAAGTCCCCAGCTTACCAACCAATGCTCGGGACACAAAAATCAACCACCAATAAGAGTTCGCTGCCCAGCAAGCAAAGTCCCCGGCTTACCAAAAAAAGCTCGGGACACAGAAGTCAATCGTTAACAAAGATGGGCCCCGCCGCCAGAGCACCAACAAGAATCCGCTGCCCAGCAAGCAAAGTCCTCGTCGTAGCAAGCAAGGTCCTAGACACAAAAGTCAACCGTCAACAAAGATAGCCCCGCCGCCAAAGCAAGAGTTCGCTGCCCAGCAAGCAAAGTTCCCGTCATAGCAAGCAAGGTCCCAGACCCCAAAGCCAAACAGTCGACAAAAGAACGCCCCGCACCCGACAACCGTCAATAGCAGTTAGTAGCATAGGACCCTCCGGCAGCTACATCGATCCCAAGCAGCATAAACGATAGCATCAGTACCTCCGGCAACTACAGATCCTTCAGTCAGATGTTGGGTGACAACCGCACAGTCAGATATTGGGTGACAACCGCACAGTCAGATGTTGGGTGACAACCGCACAGTCAGATATTGGGTGACAACCGCATAGTCAGATGTTGGGTGACAACCGCACAGTCAGATGTTGGGTGACAACTGCACAGTCACATATTGGGTGACAACCGCACAGTCAGATGTTGGGTGACAACCGCATAGTCAGATGTTGGGTGACAACCGCACAGTCAGATGTTGGGTGACAACCGCACAATCAGATGTTGGGTGACAACCGCACAGTCAGATGTTGGGTGACAACCGCACAGTCATATTTCCGAACTACGATTTGGCTTGATTCCCTCCCCGTGATACGTAGGAATCCTTTCTCAAAAGGTCCAGCCATCCGATTCCCCAGATCACCGTTTAGCCCTTCGCCTTATTCCCCAGCCGCTCATTGGGATTGGGTCTTATTTTATCGACAACCTCACTTCTTCCATAAGTGATGTTGTCGAGGGGCTCTGTAAGTATGCCAATCCAATTCGCGACCTTTCCAGATGCATTTTAATATGATAAAATTGCATTTAGGGGCATTTTGGTAAATTCCCGGTCCATTCCTAGACTTCCGGAAACATTTAATAAGTTTCTCGCGAAGGAAGTACTTTTTTGTACTTTGCTAATGCCAAGGGACCTAAAAGGAATAAATCTGTTTTGGACTTTTCAGGTATTATCCAAGAAGGTTCCAGAATCAGATTTGGTGCCAAAAACGGTTATGGTCACCTTGTGTCACGCGACAAGTCGAAGCATGGAAAGTGGTTACGTATTGCCGTGCGACATATAGTTACCATGAACTACATCTATAAATAAGACCCTACCCCTCTCAGTTTTGGATCCCAATTTCAGCCTCTTAACGTCACTCTGCACAAATTGCCCCAGAAACTCTCTATCTCCTCCTCCCTCACCAAAACTACCCAATTCCCCTCCAATTCCCTTACCTTTCACACACCTTCAACCCAATTACCCTCCTACTTCCTCAAGCACCTTGAATCTCCCAATCCAGATCTCAGTTCGTGTTTGGATCTCCTTTTCAGAAGCTGAATCGAAGGCTCCTACACCTAACTTGGTGTAGAAGTTGAGGACTACAAGGGTAACACATCTCTCCCTCTCTCTCTCATCTACTTGTCTAATTGTTCTTCCTTCTTCTCCACTTGATAATCAGGCTCCATCTGCCTCAGATTATCAAGTGGCAACTGCAATCTCTCTGTTTAAATCGTATGTGCTTGAGTCCAATTTCATGCTTATGATGTGATCTATTTAGATTTGCAATTTGGATGTCAAGGGAGTGTGGATCTCCCATATCCACACTCCTTTGATCGATTCGTATCTATTTCATGCTATTCTTGTTGATTCTGGTATAATTGTTTGATTTGATTGTGTATCTGTTAGATCTGTTTCTCAGTTTGTAAGGTACCTGCAGATGGTAAACCTGTGTCACGCGACACACTTGGACATGAGGAGTCCTGTGTCACGCGACATGTCGTGACCATCTACAGGGACCATGTTTCAGTTGTGAGTTGATTTAGTTGGTTATCTTAGCATTTAGTTGTATGCTCATGTTGTTTAGTGCTCAGATCTAGCTTGTAATTGTGTTTTGTGTTCATTTAGAGATCTCTGTAATCTGTTTGTTGTGAGTCTCTGCAAGGTGACTATTGGTGTCACGCGACACTGTAAGTGCTCCAATTTGAGTTGTTAGTATTTTCGTTAGAAAATTAACGAAAGTTTTAACATTCCTAACATTTCTAACATTTCTAACATTTCTAATCAACCAAGGGTAGATTAGGGTTTGCCATTTAAAGATAAACCAAGAAAAGAATCTCAAAAAGCAAAAGAAATTGGAAAAATCCGAATTGGGCAAGTTGAAAAACATAAACTGCTGGAATTTTGAATTTTATTCTTCCTGTCCAAAGCCTGGAGCAGCATTTAATGAACAGTGCACGTTTACAGAACCCTCCGCACGGACATGTTTGTCAATTTCAGAGGGCTATAAATTGAACCCTCCTCTCTCAGTTTACACAACACAATTGGCTCATAGAAGCTGTATTCTGGCGAAAAATAGGGAGAAAACAGTGGGAATTCACTAGAATTGCCACCATTTTCTCCTCAATCTTTCCCAAACCCCTCTCACTCAAATACTTTCAAAACACTCTCATACATACTCTCATACATACACCAATCCAAGCTCAAATCACCCCTTAGGAGGAGGATTAGAGAGAAAACATAGAGGACTTAAGTGTTATCTACTTGTTTTCTCTTTGACCAACTCTATCATAATATCCTAAACACATTCAAGCCTTGAATCCACCCAAACACAAATCCAAACACCAAATCTTGATACTCCTCAAGTCAAACACCAAATCTTGATACTCCTCAAGTCAAATTCCAAGCCTAGGAAGATAGGGTGTCACCATTGGTAAAGCCCTCCTTCTCTAAACCCTAAAACTCCCTTTTAACTTCTTGTTCATCTTGTTCTTCTTACTTTGATTTACTTTATGTCTAGTTTAACTTAAATCTTGACCTAAGATGGTCATCTTGAAGTTCATCTTCATGAATGACCATCTCAAATGGTCCACATTTTAAATTTCTAGTTGATTTTTCTCTTTAATTTCATCTCTACAAAATTCCCCTTCCCAAGCAAATGAAATGCTTAAGTCCTAATGTACCCCAAGGATGGTTTGATATAGTAGATCACCACTAAAATGTCTAGTGACTACTAATCAAAACCTAGGGAAATGGGGACAAGTATGGATGCAAAACCCCCTTTTAAATCACATTTCCTTCTTGAGAATGTTGCTGTCCAGTAGCATTTCTCTAAGACCTCTGTCCATGATCTAATTTTTTGGACACAGATAAACTTGGAATTTGGTGTTGACTACAAAATACTTTTTGTAGCCAACATCCAGATATTTCCAGACATATTTTTACTTTATTTTTTGCGTGAGTAAACCTCCATTTTTCAAATTTTCCTTTAAAGGTCAGTTCATCAGTCTCTGGAAGTCCAGATTTCACATCTGAGATTTCCAGAAGGTTTTTGTCCCTAAAATCATCTCCAAAATGGGAAGTTCTTTTACAGAAACCTTATTTAAGGTGTTTTGAACATTTTTCATTCTCGGACTTTTCCCAGATTCTGGAGTTTTCAAGCTCTAAAGTCCATTTCAAAATTAAGTGTCCACTGCCTTTTTCATTCTGCCAGAAATGGTTTCCAACTTCCAAAAATATTTTGAGTACCAAAATTCAACCCAAAAATCACACCAAAAATCATGGATCTGTCCAAAGTCTAATAAAGAATTCCCAATTTTTACTTTCCTCATTTTCAACTTATTTTGGCCAAAGTAACATACACACACACACACATAAACAAATGATTTTGAATGTTTGGAAGACTCGTTTTACGAGGCATTCCGGGTGCACACTAACGTCCTTCCCGGCGCGTAACGTGACCTCCGAACTCGAATCTCTAATCTCGAGCATTTTTCAAAGTTTTGGCCCTTAAAACAAAAATGGCGTGGCGACTCCGTTTGATTTCAAAAATCGGGTACATCACAGTGGCGACTCCGCTGGGGAAAAATAAGCTTTTTCTAAAAAAAAATGATATTTGGTATATTGGTGGAAACCATTAAACTTCCCGTTATCGCCTCCTAACACGAGTCGGGGATAAATTGTGGTTTAACAATCCCACGTACCGGTATCATTGTTTTCAAAAAAAAAAGGAAAAGCTTTTGAGGGTCAAGCTTCCGTCCCGGCATTAAAAATTATTTGTTGTGTGTGTTGATTTTTGCACATTTTCGTGTTGTTTTGGCCGCCTCGGAAAAAGTCAAAATGTTGACTATCGGAATCATGTCCCTAACTGTCGAAATTCTTGTGCTTATGTGCTTAAATGTGCATTTACTTTCAAAAAAAAAAAATTCAAAAAAAAAAGATTTTTCAAAAAAAAAAAGAAACTTTCAAAAAAAAAAAAAAATCATGCATCATACTTTTTAAGATACATAAAAAAACTCTATTTTACTCAGAAAAAGAAGATAGACTGCTTGCACACTATGCGCACGTGGCCTTACACTGCACACTACGTCCCTAACCCGGGGAAATCCTTGTCGCGGCCCGTTTGGTCTTATTACGCCTCTCGGTGCAAGCACAGGACTACCCAAACATCCCATGGAGCCTCGTGTCGACCATGCACCTGTCCGTGACACACTTTGTCCGAGACCCGGTTGGTTTTTAGTTTGGTCTGTGTCATGCTCTGTCTGTGTATAGACCTTTCCTTTCAAGCCTTTGTCGACATACCGACTCAATATCTTTCGGGTCCCTAATCAGTCGAAGTCATGCCGGTTTTCCACCGCAGACTTTGACCAAGATATTGACCGGCGCCTTGACTTTGACTGGCACAAATTATACACAGACTCCCAGCATGACACTGAGTCATCAAGGATTAACGGTTATTCCATGCCTAATTACGGCCTAACTGACGACAAGTCAAGATCAATTGCGGACGCTTATCAGTCCAAATCATGCCGACTTTCCGTCGAGCCCTCGGACATGATCTTGACTTTGACGTCAGTTTTGTCCGTAATTTACATCGAATGCTCGCTAAGACTAGATTACCCGCCAGACTTTTAGGATCATTTTTATTTTCGGTCGGTGGGACCCGCTTGCCCTATAGGACCCTCGCCCGGGGCTGTCCACCCTGGGAGGTCGAAATACAGGTGGAATACGAGGGGCTTATAGACGTAGTGACAGGGCCCACTGATCCAGGAATCAGAGTAGTTTGCGAAAAAGAAGAGCAATCTTTTCCAACCGATTAGGTTAATAAAGCGTGTTTTAAGTAAACAAGAACAAATAATTGCATGTTGCATGAGCCCAAAGCCCAAACACCTACCCTCCTTCAAATCCCACCATCTGAACACTCGTGTCTTTCCCCCGCAGCTCCGCACAAAGCTTGGTTTCGGGCACCGGGTCACCGTTTAATCAGTTGGGAAGAGTCAAGCGCATCGTCAGCTCCACCGTCTTTTCCGACTCCAGATTTCAGAATGTCTGCATCAGCTGGTAACGATGGGGACAACGTCACTCCGCCTCCCGGGACTCCTCAAACAGAACAGCAGTGGAATCAGTTAGCCGAACAGATGAGAGTGCGACAAGAAGCACAGCTGAACAGCCTTATGGAGGCTATCAAGAGCCATGGTTTGGCCGCCAACCTCAACCCCGACGGCACCTTCACTGTGGCAGAGGAGGACCCCAATCCCAATCTTGGTCGCCCCGACTACTCCAGGATGCCACCACCAACCTCCTTCGGTACTACCAGAACCCATGTTCCTCGATCTGCAGGTCGGACCACTTTGGATCCATGCAGCCTGACGGGGCGAATCAGTTTGCAGCTCCTCAGTGGGGGCAAAGTCAGTACGGAATGTCCTCTCATGGTTGGGGTTACCTCGGAATGCCCCAGCAAATTGGAATCCCACCTCAGTTCGGAACCGATCAATCCGGACCTTCACAAAGAATGCGGCCACGGTTCGGAATGCCGCCATGCAGTTCTGGGCCACAATCAGGAGTCCCTCCTCAGAATGGTACTAGCTCAGCTGCTCCTCACACAGCTCTCACAAATCCATTTCTCACTCAGACTTCTATGGGTTATCAAGCCTCCATCCCGGTTTCATCCGAATCATCAGGACCGCAGTATCCCCCTGGTTACACACCTTCGCCACAGGCAGCCATGCAATTCAACAATCCAGGACAGCAGCCCACACTCAAGCCTACATATGGGCCTTACTCCGGAAATCCGAGCTACCCAGCTACATCGAGGCTGCCTTCACCCTCTTTGCCGATTGAAAACCCACAGCAAGCCGCAAGGTTCTATCCTTTTGCTCAGGGTCCTACTCAAGCTCCCCCGGGTAATTCGGGCCAAGGACAGGTTTTCACCTATGTCCCAGGATCGGCCGTTCCCTCCGCGATCTGCCACGGTAGTAGCTCCTCTCTCTAGCTCGGTCAGTGATCCGAATGCCATGGTTCCACCACAAGATCCTCATCGGCTTGGTTCATGGAACAACACAAGGAAATGAAAGCGCGGATCGGCGAATTGATCGCCAAGAAGTCTGCTTTCCGGCCTACGGACCCGGACTCCATTGTTCCCCTGCCCCACAAATTCGTGATGCCTAATATGGATCTCTTTGATGGGACTGCATGCCCAAAAACCCATTTGGACACATATACCTTGGCGATGAAGGCCAAAGGATGCACCAATCAGCGGTTGGGCGACTATTTCGGTTATCTTTGAAATCCGGTGCCTTAAAATGGTTCTTCCGTTTGAAACCCGAGGCCAGGGCTACATGGGACCGGATCACCGGTGCCTTCACGAGAGAAGTACAAGGCCAACTTGGAATGGGAAACAAACAGGGTTGACCTGCAAACAACAGTGCAGCGTCCCGATGAGAACATCGGGGACTTTTACAAGCGTTGGAACTTAAAGCTCAGTGAAATGGCCATTCCTCCCTCTGACGAGGAGCAGTTAGACATCTTTCAGTCATGCTTGAAGCCGCATTTGAGAGCCTCCCTCAGCCACTTCCCCTACGGCGACTTGCGTGCAATGGTTAATTCCGGGGCTAAGTTTGAAAAGGCATACAATCAGCAGCCGACTGCTGCACCCGCCTACAGATATCGGGCTCCTCCCTCCAACTCTGCTCTCGCTCCCGCTAAAGGCAAAGAGACAATCAGCTACGCGGGACAGGACTGTAACAATGCCACTTCCTTTGTTCCCAAGAAACCTGATGCATCCAGATCCCGGCTCCAAGACTTGAGAAACTTTGGAATGCCTTTGAGTGATATCTTCAGAGGATTTGTAAAAGAAGGTTTGCTCCAACCTTTAGATAATTATCAGCCCAGAAACCCCAATGCTCCTTTGGATACCTCCAAGCATTGTGCCTTTCATCAGTACCATGGGCACCTGACAGATGATTGCGTCCCCCTGAAAAAGGCAATCCAAAGTTTGATTGAACAAGGGAGGTTAGAAGTGCCTGAAGGGCCCAACACCATCAATAACCCGTTCCCTAGAAATAACAACATGGGTATCAACATGGTCGAGTTTGGTGATTCAAGCCTTATGGGCACAATGGAATTTGACTCGCCCCTTTGTGAGGTCAATGAACCAGTCATCGCAGGCAATGAAAATGGTCGGATTGAGCAGGAAGTTGACAAAGAAGTCCTGATGGGAAGACCTGCAACATCTCCCGTCTCCAGCGTCGAAGAATAGATGCATGATCCAACAGCAAAGAGCAGCTAGACTAGGGGCTACCTATCTCTAAGATAGTCTTTTAGTCAGCCTTCGTAGGTTCTAGTACTTTTCTTTCACCTAAGTCCGTCTTGGACACTTGTCGGTTTTGTCCACCTCGAATGTTGTGGAAAAGAAGCTTAACTATCATTTAAAATTTTAATATATATAAGTCTTTTCTTCTTTTCTTGCTAGACTCGAGACATCACTTGCACACCCATGTTACACTTAATTGAAATGGTTTTATCCTAGATGATCACTTGTGCTGCTCAACCACTAATTCTTCGAAATAATTAATATTTAAATTAATCGGAAGTGAGAAAATCAATTGATGTCCTTCTCAAATTGGGGCTTACCAACTCCCCATCTCGTATCTCATATGCTCACATCTCTTTCATCATCCTCGTCATTGACCAAGAGTTTGCATAAATCTTCCTCAAGTAAGCTTGAGCAAGAAATGAAGCCTTGACCTCGTTTAGGTCATCCAGTAGGGATTGCGGTTGAAGCCTCTCACCCATAGGAAAGCTATTACCTTACCCTCACCAAACAATATCCTTTCATTTCAAGATCGGCATGTTTTGAAACCCTGTTTAGCCATCACCTTTGCTCCTTATTGAGAGAAGTCCAAGCAATGCCAAAGAATTTAGTTTCGAGAGTCGGCGATGCATAAAATATCTCAAGCCGTGAAGGAAGGACGAAGATAATCCTCAACTCCTCAGGAGGCTTTCCAAGTCAAAAAAAAAAAAAAAAAAAGCTCAAGCAAAAGAAGCTTCAAAAAAAAAAAGGACTGTCGATCCTCACAATTCAGTAAAAAATCCCCGACTTCTCAAGAAGCTCTCCGATGATCAAAAAGGAGCCCGAATTCTCGCAAGTTCACAGAAGTTCTCGATAGCTTGGACTTCCTCTTATCAATACCTTAAACCAATCCCAAGCCATCCTCTTAATTACCCTCGCCTTTGGCCAAGGTCAAAATTTGACGTCTCATCCTTAGGGGCAATCAATCTTCCCTGCCATAGATTTTCCAAACACATCCCTGCAAGCCAACCTCTCATCTTTAGAGGTTCAGTCAGCAAAAGGCCCAGCCGACCCCTCACTTTAAGAGGTCATAACTCCCAAAATTACCCGATGGCCGATCGAAGCCCGGAAACCCAGCTGCAATTCCTATCGGATAGCAATTTCATCGTAAAATCTAAATCAAATTAATGGTTCATTGCTTGCTTAAATTGGAATCTAATCCATTCTGGCTCAAAATTACCAATCAAAGATTGTGCAAATTCAAATTTGATTCATGTGAGCATAATTCATTTCTACTCCACAAACACTTGCCGTGGATGTCCCACTGGGGCTTCGCATCCGTGTCTTTCATGGACACTCTAAGGGGATATGTTATTCAATCCTATAAATCCTCAAAATCCCCAAAGGTCCTCAAAGTCTTGAATTTTCACACTCATTCTCTCTTCATTCGGGATAAGCCCGAACTACGGCGACCTGAGCTCCTCATGATGAGGGGAACGTAGGCAACCATAATTGGTCCGGTCGAAATCACAAACAAATCTCAAAAAAAAAAATCCGTTCTCATCAAGGATCGTCCCTATACACTTTCCGCCCTTCCGAGCTCGATTCACGATATCAGTTGGTTTTCTCCTTGTGATTAATCAAAATATTTGTTCATATCAGAATTAGGATTTGAATAACCCGAACATTAACAAGGGGTTTTAAGCAGCCTTGTGATCATCATGAATAAGACAAGTTTTCAAGTGTCTCGACAAGTCTTCTCTTCCTACATCATAGGGAAATAGAGCCAAACACTGTCTTTCTGTCAGCAGGGGCTTCCATACACTTTTCCACACCTTGTGATGCTTATACTCTCTCAAAAGAGTCAAACCTAAAGCGAGTGTGTATACACAAAATCGGGATTCATTCCCATTTTTCGAAAGATGTGCCCCTGCACGTAGACGTTTCTGAGTCTTGTCCAGTGACTGGTTGACTAAGATTTGAAAAGATGGGTGCCTCCTCGGCCACATAATGACTCTGTCTGCAATAAGACCGCTCTGAATTTCTTCACGCTGGGGCTTGCCAAGCGGTTCTCCCGTGTTCTCTGTATCAGCTCTTCAAGCTGGGGCTTCTATAGTCATCTTTGGGTCCACATTGGGTTCTTCACTACGAGATAGATTCGCCAAGTCACTTCTTCAAAATCTGGACTTTGCCTACTCAGGATCCGGGGGCTTTGTCAAGCCGGTCCTTTGGACCTGAATTTTATCAAGTCACAAGAAAGGTCTAGTAACATCAACAACTAGATTTTTAGCTTCAGAACTTGGTACATAGCAGCTTCCCATAGCATCGGAATTTAAGATCTGGGTTTCTCCCTGCATTAGCAATTTCATCAAATCATTCTCCGAACAAGGTTTCGGCCGAAGTCACAGCTCACCCAAATGAAAGAAGCTTCACTCATATCAACGTGCCCTAGAGCCTGTCAGCATCAGCTTCAAATGACCAAGAGTGAGAGGGAAATTTTCAACCAAGACCCGGGATCCGAATCCAATCTCATCAAGATTGAGGTCCATGTGATACTGTAAAAAAAAAAAAACCTCATCAACAACCACTGTTTAAATTGCGATCGAGGGCTCTCACCTCCCCCACTTGCTCAAAATCTGTCCCAAACAGTCTCCAGACACATACATCCCAATGCATCCCCTTTCATCACCATGCATCCCCACAAAAATCTCCCAAGGGCTCATGTAGCATGCACAAAACTTGAATCAATAGGGAAAATCCTAAGTGATTGAAGATCATAAATCATAATTTCCCTATCAAAAGCTTAGGCTAGGTGCATCTTCGAAAGCAAGTAAATGCATCATCTCGCGAACATATGCAGTGATACTATCATAATCATTCTGATTCTATGCATGCATCTGTCATCATGAATGTCATATACGCATCTTCCTCTCTACTAACCAATGCAGGAATTCAAACGTGAAAGACCATTTTCCTTCGCTATTGAGACTTACCCTCAACAAGGAAGATGTTTACCAAAGCCCAAAATCAATGGTTTCAACAAAATTGCAAGAAATCAAATCCCCCTTTTCGGCAAGAGATGATTCCGGGCAAAACATGTGCAGACCACCTCCAGTGTCTACAAATCGGTCAGGGACGCCAAGTTCTCAAATACAAATCGGTCAGGGACGCCAAGTTCTCAAATACAAATCGGTCAGGGACGCCAAGTTCTCAAAATGCAAATCGGTCTGAGATGCCAAGTTCTCAAAATGCAAATCGGTCAGGGACGCCAAGTTCTCAAGTACAGTTCGGTCAGGGACGCCAAGTTCTCAAATACAAATCGGTCATAGACGCCAAGTTCTCAAATACAAATCGGTCAGGGACGCCAAGTTCTCAAATACAGTTCGTTCAGAGACGCTAAGTTCTCAAAGGCAAGTAGGTCAGGGACGCCAAGTTCTCAAATACAGTCCGAATAGAGACGCCAAGTTCTCAAAGATGCATCAAGACTCTCAACACTATCAACTACCACACAGCCCCCCGCAACTTGCTCTCCACCGCAGTAAGCACAAAGAAAGGTACGTTAGTCCTTCAACATATCTCAAAAATAAGCATGCACTCACAAATGTTGCATGATTACCCATAGCTTTAGCTATCCCTATCTCCGCAAACAGCAACGTAAGCTTTAGTCAATCCTCGGGCGACTTCCCTAAAATAGTCAATCCTCGGGCGACTTCCCTAAAATAGTCAATCCTCGGGTGACTCCCCTAAGAGCAGTCAACCTTGGGTACAAAGATCATAGCCTCTCGTTATCACCACCTCTTTGACGAACTATGTAGCCTACCATAGGTCCAGTCACTTGACCAATACGATCACCCGTTTCCCCGATAGTTCTCGTAAGCCCGAATCTTCCCCAGCGAGAACACCTTCCAATAGTCTCCCTCAGGTACTAAACCTCGACTTAGAATCATACTCCTGAACTAAGTCCCCATTTAGGTTCATACTCCTGAACAAAACCTCGACTTAGAATCATACCCCTGAACTAAGTCCCCATTTAGGTTCATACTCCTGAACTAAACCTCGACTTAGAATCATACTCCTGAACTAAGTCCCCATTTAGGTTCATACTCCTGAATAAAACCTCGACTTAGAATCATACTCCTGAACTAAGTCCCCATTTAGGTTCATACTCCTGAACTAAACCTCGACTTAGAATCATACCCCTGAACTAAGTCCCCATTTAGGTTCATACTCCTGGACTAAACTCCAACAAAGGCTAACAAAATCCCCAGTGAAGTTAACGGAATTCCGTTTCTTTTCCCATTATCATCCATTTCCTCGGCAGCAAACATAAGACCGATCCCTTCAAATGAAGTCAACCAATAGACCATCTATCCCAAACCATCAAAGGGAAATCATTTCAAATCAAGGTTCGAGGCACCTAAGACGCCATCTCCAAGGTTCGAGGCACCTAAGACGCCATCATTAAGGTTTGAGGCACCTAAAACGCTATCACACACAACACGAGGAAAGCGATAAATCGCAATCATCCCCTAATTCGACAAACCGAAGTCATTACCAGGGCGACTTCCCCAAAATAGTCAAACCATAGGGCGACTTCCCCAAAAATAGTCAAACCATAGGGCGACTTCCCCAAAATAGTCAAACCATAGGGCGACTTCCCCAAAATAGTCAAACCATAGGGAGACTTCCCCAAAATAGTCAAACCATAGGGCGACTTCCCCAAAATAGTCAAACCATAGGGCGACTTCCCCAAAATAGTCAAACCATAGGGCGACTTCCCAAAAATAGTCAAAATCATAGGGCGACTTCCCCAAAATAGTCAAGTCATAGGTTGACATCCTAAAACAGTCACTCCAGGGTCGACGACTGAAGATAGTCGAAAAACCCGAACTACGGCCGGCTTGATTCCATTCGGGATACGTAGGTAGCCTATCCCTAGGTTCAGCCACTCGATCACTTGATCATCCTGTCAAATATGGAGCCTTACTCTTATCGACGACCCCGCTTCCTTCGAAAGCGCCGTCGCCGAGGGGCTACTGTAAGTGCTCCAATTTGAGTTGTTAGTATTTTCGTTAGAAAATTAACGAAAGTTTTAACATTCCTAACATTTCTAACATTTCTAACCAACCAAGGGTAGATTAGGGTTTGCCATTTAAAGATAAACCAAGAAAAGAATCTCAAAAAGCAAAAGAAATTGGAAAAATCCGAATTGGGCAAGTTGAAAAACATAAACTGCTGGAATTTTGAATTTTATTCTTCCTGTCCAAAGCCTGGAGCAGGATTTAATGAACAGTGCACGTTTACAGAACCCTCCACGCGGACATGTTTGTCAATTTCAGAGAGCTATAAATTGAACCCTCCTCTCTCAGTTTACACAACACAATTGGCTCATAGAAGCTGTATTCTGGCGAAAAATAGGGAGAAAACAGTGGGAATTCACTAGAATTGCCACCATTTTCTCCTCAATCTTTCCCAAACCCCTCTCACTCAAAATACTTTCAAAACACTCTCATACATACTCTCATACATACACCAATCCAAGCTCAAATCACCCCTTAGGAGGAGGATTAGAGAGAAAACATAGAGGACTTAAGTGTTATCTACTTGTTTTCTCTTTGACCAACTCTATCATCAAACCCTAAACACATTCAAGCCTTGAATCCACCCAAACACAAATCCAAACACCAAATCTTGATACTCCTCAAGTCAAACACCAAATCTTGATACTCCTCAAGTCAAATTCCAAGCCTAGGAAGATAGGGTGTCACCATTGGTAAAGCCCTCCTTCTCTAAACCCTAAAACTCCCTTTTAACTTCTTGTTCATCTTGTTCTTCTTACTTTGATTTACTTTATGTCTAGTTTAACTTAAATCTTGACCTAAGATGGTCATCTTGAAGTTCATCTTCATGAATGACCATCTCAAATGGTCCACATTTTAAATCTCTAGTTGATTTTTCTCTTTAATTTCATCTCTACAAAATTCCCCTTCCCAAGCAAATGAAATGCTTAAGTCCTAATGTACCCCAAGGATGGTTTGATATAGTAGATCACCACTAAAATGTCTAGTGACTACTAATCAAAACCTAGGGAAATGGGGACAAGTATGGATGCAAAACCCCCTTTTAAATCACATTTCCTTCTTGAGAATGTTGCTGTCCAGTAGCATTTCTCTAAGACCTCTGTCCATGATCTAATTTTTTGGACACAGATAAACTTGGAATTTGGTGTTGACTACAAAATACTTTTTGTAGCCAACATCCAGATATTTCCAGATATATTTTTACTTTATTTTTTTCGTGAGTAAACCTCCCTTTTTCAAATTTTCCTTTAAAGGTCAGTTCATCAGTCTCTGGAAGTCCAGATTTCACATCTGAGATTTCCAGAAGGTTTTGGTCCCTCAAATCATCTCCAAAATGGGAAGTTCTTTTACAGAAACCTTATTTAAGGTGTTTTGAACATTTTTCATTCTCGGACTTTTCCCAGATTCTGGAGTTTTCAAGCTCTAAAGTCCATTTCAAAATTAAGTGTCCACTGCCTTTTTCATTCTGGCAGAAATGGTTTCCAACTTCCAAAAATATTTTGAGTACCAAAATTCAACCCAAAAATCACACCAAAAATCATGGGATCTGTCCAAAGTCTAATAAAGAATTCCCAATTTTTACTTTCCTCAGTTTCAACTTATTTTGGCCAAATTAACATACACACACACACACATAAACAAATGATTTTGAATGTTTGGAAGACTCGTTTTACGAGGCATTCCGGGTGCACACTAACGTCCTTCCCGGCGCGTAACGTGACCTCCGAACTCGAATCTCTAATCTCGGGCATTTTTCAAAGTTTTGGCCCTTAAAACAAAAATGGCGTGGCGACTCCGTTTGATTTCAAAAATCGGGTACATCACAGACACATTTGGACATGAGGAGTCATGTGTCACGCGACATAGATGGTCCTTTGTAGAGGACTTGTTTTCCTTTGTAATCTGTTCTCTTTGCTGTAAAGGAATGTGGCCTCCCGGACAATTGGTCTACAAGTTGTAATGATCTTACCTATTCAATAAAATTCATGTTTATTGCACTTGCTTATTATCATCGTTTGCACATTTTTTTGAATTATTTGGATGTCTAAATTAGAAAGACTCGTCTACGGACGAGGCGTGTTGGGTGAACTCTCGGTTCTTCCCAACACGTAACCTGACCCCCGGACCCATTCTCTTTCAAAAGGTTTTTCAAAGTGCACCTCCAAAAGCATGGCATGGCGACTCCTTTCTTTTTTTCATTTTAAACCGGAAAACCAAATTTTTTCGGGCGAGCGCGCATTCACTTGTCATACTCTCCCTCTTCATACGACATAACTCAACGTGAGTACATGTCAAAGCTTTGACATGTCTCGACGTGGGTACATGTCGATTTCTTGACTTGGCTTCGCAAGAGGTCATGACGCGTTTTCGACATGTGCTAACGCGAGATCATGTCGAATTTTTGACACATACTAACAGGAGGTTATGCCGAAATTTCGCCATGAAGCGACGAGAGGCCATGCCGGATTTTAGACTCGAAGTGAGGAGAGGTCATACCGAATTTTTTCCAGGATTTTACCTGCAAAATGAGGTCTCGTACATTCAAACATACTTTCGACCCTCTCTCCTCCCGAGTCAAGACGTTGACTTGGACCTGGTTTTGAAAATCTCGAGTTTGACTTGTTTTGACTTGTATGCCCATAGGTCCATTTTGCCTTTTGATTGGTGGGTTCCATGTGCCCTATAGGACCTCTACCGGGATTGTCCGTCCCGGGGGTGCAATACAGGTGGAATACAGGGGGTCTATAGACGTAGCGATGGAACCCACTAGTCTAGGAATAGTGTAGACTGCGAAAAAGAAGGTGTCCCCCTTTTCCAACCATTCTTAGGATTAATAAAAATCGTTTTTATTTAAATTATCTTAAATAAAGCATATGCATGAGTTCGTCCTAAGCCTATCCTCTCCCCTACCTAAAACAGTTCTCTCCCCATTATAGCGAGTAAGTATTGGGTCAGAGTTTCGGGTAGTCGGTTAATCAGTTTCTCTCCGGTCAAGGATTCGTTTCCAGCAGTCTCAGAGATGGCGGATTCACAAGCTTCAGCGGGTTTGGGTCCGAATGCGGGTGTTGATCCAACTCAAAGTCGGAATGTCAGTCAAGGTTTATTGCTTCCAAGGTCTCAGTACCAACAGGGTCAGTCTCATAGTCCTTACTTCCAGGGTAACGCCCAGTATCAGGATCAGCATCCTCGCCTCGAGAATCAGTTCAGCCAGGATGGACTTCTACCGTTTCCTGCTAATCAGCTTCAACCTCAAAGAGGGTTTCCTCAATCACTGATGTGTTCCTCTTATGCTTTCAGCTCGTCGCCGATGCAGGGTCAGTATTCAGAACCAACCCCGTACTTGACTGCTAGGGCCCTGCTTTGGGATCAAATGTCCTCCACTCCCACCATGGCTCCCATTCGGCAAAAAGTGCCAACATTCGAGTCACCTCCCAAGATGATTCAGAAGAAGAGAGAAAGGCGACACTTTGATGATGTGGGGATACCTATAGAGGAATTCTTTGAGGTCTTAGCAAGCGGAGGACTTGTCCAGCCATTGGTGAATTATAACCCTGTTCATTGCAATCCCAAGTTGGACGCTAGCAAGTTTTGCCTCTACCATCAGTACCCTGGACATGTTACCAATGACTGCGTCCCTTTGAAGCTGCTCATCCAAAGGCTTATTGATGAAGGGAAGCTTGAGAAGTGTCCCTACCCTAGTGTAACATCTAATCCTTTTTTATGATATCAGCAGAAGCCCGGAGTTCCTCCATCTGAGGACAGAGAAGTCAGTCAGTCAGCGTCATAGGTTCTAGAGTGTCCTTTACGTTGTCATCAAGTCTGTCAGGTCCAAGATGGACCAGTCTTTTCCTTCAACGATAAAAATCTCTGTTTCTCTTCTTGCTAGACTCGAGACATCACTAGCACACCCACGTTACACTTAATTGAAATGGTCTTATCCTAGACGATCACTTGTGCTGCTCAACCACTAACGCTTTGAAATGACTCATGTTTAAATTAATCTGAGTGAGAAAATCAATTGATATCTTTCTCAAATTGGGGCTTACCAACTCCCCATCTTGCATCTCATATGCTCACATCTCTTTCATCATCCTTATCATCTCGTTGCTCGATGAATTTGCATGGATCTTTTCTCATTTAAAGCTTAAGTAAGCAATGAAGACTTAATTTCGTTTAGGTCATCCGGTAGGGATTACGGTTGAAGCCTTTCACCCATAGGAAAGCCATTACCTCACCCTCACCAAACAATATCCTTTCATTTCAAGATCGGCGTGTTTTGAAACCCCGTCTAGCCATCATCTTTACTAAGAGAAGTCCAAGCAACGCCAAATAAGTTAGCTTCGAGAATCAGCGGTGCACAAAATATTCAAGTCATGAAGGAAGGACAGATATAATCCTCAACTCCTTAGGAAGCCTTCCAAGTTCTCAAAAGAAGGATTTTAAATCCTCACAATCTCAGATATAATCCTAAGCTCCTCAGGAAGCCTTCCAAATTATCAAAAGAAGGACTGTCGATCCTCACAATTCAACAAAAGTCCCCGACTTCTCAAAAAGCTCTCCAATGATCAAAAAGGAGCCCGAATTCTCGCAAGTTCGCAAAAGTTCTCGATAGCTTGGACTTCCTCTCATCATTACCTTAAATCAATCCCAAGCCATCCTCTCGATTTTAGAGGATATTCCCATTACCATCACCCTTTCCCTTGGCAAAGCCAATTTGGACCTCTCATTCTTAGAGGCAAATCAATTCCCTTACCTTAGAAATTCCAAACACATCCCTGCAAGCCAACCTCTCACCTTTAGAGGTTCAGTCAGTAAAAGGCCTAGCCGACCTCTCATCTTAAGAGGTCATGACATTCCAAATCACCCGATGGCCGATCGAAGCCCGGAAACCTAGCTACAGTCCCTACCGGATAGTAGTTTCATTCTAATACCTTCGAGAGTTAAATCAGATTAATGCTTCATTGCTCGCTTAAGTCGGAGCCAAATCCATCTCGGCTCAAATGATCCTCAATCAAAGATTGTACAGATTCAATCCTTCCCTTCGACACTTCATGTGAGCATATTTCATTTCTCCTCCGCAAACACTTGCCGTGGATGTCCCACTGGGGCTTCGTATTCGTGTCTTTCATCAACACTCCAGGAGGACATGTTTTTCAATTCTCCAAATCCTCAAAATCCTCAAAGGTCCAGATCCTTGAATTTCAACATTCGTTCTCTTTTCAAATTGGGACTCGCCCGAACTACGGCGACCTGAGCTCCTCATCAGGAGGGGAACGTAGGCAACCATAATTGGTCCGGTCAAAATCACAAACAAATCCCAGAAAATCCGGTCTTCTCAAGGGCCGTCCCTATACACTTTCCATCCTTTCGAGCTTGATTCTCGATATCAGTTGGTTTTCTCCTTGTGATTAATCAAAATATTTGTCCATATCAGGATTAGTGTTTGAATAACCCGAACATCAATAAAGGGTTTTAAGCAGCCTTGTGATCATCACGAATAAGACAAGTTTTCAAGTGTCTCGACAAGTCTTCTCTTCTACATCATAGGGAGATAGAGCCAAACACTATCTTTCTGTCAGCAGGGGCTTCCATACACTTTTCCACACCTTGCAATGTTGATACTCTCTCAAAAGAGCCAAACCCAAAAGAGAGTGTGTCACAGAATCGGGATCCATTCCCACCCTCGAAAAATGTGCCCCTGCATATATACATTTTCGAGTCTTGTCCAGCGACTGATTGACTACGGTTTGAAACGATGGGTTGTGTTGGTCCCAAAGGTGGCAACAAGGGTGAAAATACAGCTAGATGGGGGGTGAATAGCTGTTTAAAATTTTTCGCCCTCTATTAAAAACTAAACCTCTTGCTTACAAAATCCTCTTGCAGTTGATAACAGACTGCAAGTGATGGTGTAAAATGCACAGCGAAATTAGAGGCGGTTTGTAAAATGCGGTTTTGATATGCGGTTTTGGTAAGTGCAGTTTTACAAACGCGTGTGGTTTTGACTTTGTTAACTCCACACACTATTTCACAATAATGGATAACTAAATAAAGATCAAACAGAGACAAAGATAAATAATTAGTAAGCACAAGAAATATAAATGCAGTAAGTAAGAACACGCTATTTGGAGTGGTTCAATCGATAAACGATCTACGTCCACTACCAAGATGGTTAGTCTTGGATTTCTAAGAGAGATTTTATATTAAGTATTGAGAGATTACAAAGTACAATAAAATCTTTTCTATGAAGAACAAATCCAAAACTATAACCAGTGTATCTCAAGTGTTTAATCTATGTGATTAGAACAAATGAGGTGTGTGTGTGAGAACAAGATCAAGGCTCTTTAAATCTGTGAGATGTAGAGCTCAATGATTCTTGAATGTGTTAAGGCTTGATTTCTGGGCTAGGAATATTTCTTGAAGTATGAAGATGAAGATTCAAAGGGTTGAACAATTTCTGGGCAGAGCTTCAGCTTCTATGAACACAGCACTTCTCAATTTTTCAAGCAATCTTCAAATGGTGAAGATTAGGGGTATTTATACCCAAGCATCAAGAAACTAGCCGTTGGATACAAACGTTGTAAGGACAAGACTTGATGCAATCCTATTGGTCCACAAAGAACCACTTTTGTCCTTTGGTACACCGCCGCAGATAAAGCCGATCGTGCTCCACTCGCAAGCAATGAGGTTAGGACACCTGTCACCTTTTCAAGATCCTTGCAGATCTTCTCTGACACTGAATCACGTGACAAGATTTGGTGGTTGACTTTTGATATTGCTGACGTGGATTCCAACGGATAAAAAGTGGTTCACTTCAAGTAGCCAATCATTGGATGCGGTTGGTGAGACGCGGTTAGGAACATGCGGTTTTGCTACAATAAGAGGTTGCTTGGATGCGGTTGCACATGAACTGCGCAGGTGCGGTTCAAGGGCGGTTGCATGCGGTTGGTTCAAAAGGCAGATTCAAGGTAGAACTACACTTGCGGTTTACCAGTGCGGTTCATAGGGCGGTTTTGAATACTGCTGGAACTGCAACCTTGCTTCCAATGAGTCTTGTGCCAGTCTTCAAGCCTAAATGTAATCTATTCTATAAAATGGACTTAGCTAAAAATTGAAGTCTAAGCTTCATTACATAGGGTCCTAAAGTCCTTAAAATAGACAGGAGGTTATGGTATCAATCAAATCTAATACAAAACAGGAGGGTTAAAACATGCATACCCAACAATCTCCCCCTATTTGATTGATGCCATTACCTACTATAACTAAAGCAATCATTGTACTTGGTAAAAACATGTCCATAAGAATTAACATGATAATTCATGTCCCAAGTCAATGCACACACTTAGCTTAAGCTATAGATTTCTATACTTTCTAAAAGATAAAAACTTACAATATGGAAAGTTATAGAAATGCATTCAGTGCACTTAAAAATTGTGAGTTTAAGTTCAAAGTGCGGTTTAAACTGAATGTTTAAACATCAATTCAAAATAGTGATTTTAAGTTGGAAAATATTTGAATGAGGTTATCAACCATAAGAGGTTTCATTGTTCTACAAACAAGCGGTTTGATATGAACAAGGTTTTGGAACCAATGATGCATTTTTCATTACTACCAATGCGGTTACACTTACAATGGTAGAGAAGCAAAATACAAAGGTTTCAAAAACAAAAGAAAGTTGGACAAAAATACATGGAGTGCGGTCCAACAAGACAAAATGAGGTCAGCAAAAAGAAAAGAAATTACAAGTAAAGCGCGGTTCTAATGCTGACGTGGTCGGTGATAAGGCGGTTGATGTTGATGACGCTGATGCTCTCTTGGTTGATTGACTTCTTGCTGGGGCAACTGCGGTTCTGAAGGTCTGAAGGCTGAGCTTTCACCTCTGATATTTCTTCTAAGGGCTCTGAGATCTTCAGCCTGTCTGGCAAGAGTAGTCTCAACAGATCTAAGTGCGGTTACAGATTCAGCAGCAGTGGTTCCAACAGCATCAACAGATCTAGAGTTGGCATCAACACTGTCCTTGATCTGAGAGGTGAATCCTTCAATGCAGGCCTTCAAGGAATTGTAGAATGTGAAGATCTCATCCTGAATGGCTACTGTTTGAGTAGAGAGAGCATCTCTAAGCGGTTCCAGATCAACAGTCACATTCAGGTTGGACTTCAATTCCTTGATGGAGTTGTCTAGCTTGAGGTTGAAGCCTGCTTTGAGGTTCTCAAATCTGAAGGAGATATCATCATCAAAATTCTTTACTTGCTCTTTGATACTGTCTCCCACTATGTTGAGGTCAACATTGATTCTTTCTTTGAGGGAGTCCAGTTCAGAAAAGATTTTCAGCTGCAAGTCATCCAGAGCGGTTTGGGTAGGGGCGGCTGAGGTGGATGCTTGCTGCGGTTGCGGTTGAGGATGGGAATCTTCAAGGGTTTTCATGAAGGATACCAGAGCAGCATTGGTTGAAGAAACAAACTCATCAGATAGCTTGGAAAGCATCTCTTGGAGTTGAGTCTTAGAAACCGCATCACCCATAGCTTTGAGCACTCCTCTTGCTAAATCTTCTTTAAACGCTTGAAAGCACTCGGTCAAGTGCGGTTTTGACACTTTCGTGGAAACTCTCTCCCCTTAATGGCATCAATCACTTGGGCTTTCATGATTGCCAGTTCAGTGGCTTGAGAGTCCACTTTGGAAAGAAGGTTGCGGTTGGAGGCTTCAAGGTTGGCATTGGATGCGGTTAAGGCCATGTTAGATTCAGTGAGTTTAAGCATAAGGCCTTGGTTTACAACCAACTGTGATTGAATCAGTTGGAGGGTGGAAAGAATTTGAAGGTAATCAGAAGGGGCGGTTGAAGTAGATGGAATGTGGGTAACTGAGGGAGGCGGTTGAGATTGAGTTGTAGGGGCGGTTTGAGGCAAAGGAGATAGGAGGGTTTGGAATACACGGGTGGCTGGGATAGTGAATTGGAAAGCGGTTGATGGAGGAATAGGTAGTGTTTGGGGTAAAGTTGTAGGTGCGGTTGAAATGGTAGGAATTGGTGCGGTTTGAGTAGGTGCGGTCGAAGGAGGAGGAATGTTTGAAGTAGGAATTCCAGAAGTAATAGGGTTAGAGTTTGAGGAGGAACTGGTAGTGTGAACTTCAACAGAGGGGGTTTTCTGTTGAATAGGTGAAGTTTGTGGAATGGGAGAGGTTTGAAGAGGTGGAGTAGGAAGGCGGTTTGGAGAAGGTGATTTAGGAGGAGGGGAATTTTCAGGAGGTGGAGTAGGATCGCGGTTTTGGTTAGAAATGGAGATGGCTGGAGTGAGATGGGAGTAAGGCGGTGTTTGGGCGCGGTTTGAATGGTGAACGGATGGGGAGCGGTTGGAATGTTGAGGTGAAGGAGTTGGGGATTTGTTCTGGCTAGAAGAAGAATGAGATTGGGTAGAGGATTTTGATGATGAACTTGTAGAGGTAGGGGAACTGGAATGGGATGAAGATGGTGAAGGAGTTGGTTGTTTAGAAACGCGGTGAAGAAAGCGTTTGGGGCCTTTGATAGGGGTCCTTTTCTGGGCAATTTGCTTAATTCTCTTTGGTTTCTCCCCCTGAGCGGTTGCAGCTCTTTGCGGTTGGGGAGGAGAATGCGGTTCGGGGAGTTGGGGCTTTGGCAGGAGATTTTTCAGGATGGGCCGATGGGAATGGATGGGATATTGAGGAGGGGTTTGAATAAGCGGTTGGGTTTGGGGCGGTTTAGAAGGAGGCGGTTGGGGAATTGGATCCTTGGATTTTCCTTTAGCAGCTTCCCTCTCAGCCCTTTCCCTCTCAAGTCTCTCAAATTCAGTTTTGTAAAAGATTGACTCCTCATCACCATCTTGGCCGATCAATCTGAGTCTGCTTGGCCTTTCTAGCCCTGGCCACTAATGGAGCAATGGCATTATCCTCATCCTCTTCTTCATCATCCTCATCAATGAGGGACATCTTCTTTTTCCCCTTTTCTTTCCTAGGCTTCTTCTGGCTTGGGCCTGCATCAGCTGAACCACGCGGTTTAGAGGGTGCGGTTGAGGTAGGCTTAGGGAGTGGTTCTGCAGGAGCCTTCCTCTTCCTTGAGGCCTTCTTTATTGCTTTTCCCAGTGCGGTTGAAGCAGTAGCAGGGTTCATTTCAACATACATTTCCTTTTTCTGGGAGGTATCAACATCATATATGGCCTTATAATCATCATTCCCAAAAGATCTTCTGAAGGAATGCATAGCTTTTAGGCCAAAGGATTCTTCAACACCCCAATCGACACATAATTCTGGGGTGGCAATCCTAAGATCCTCCAAATGCTGAAAGTTCCCAAAGATTGCGGTCAGCACTCTCCCAAAAGGTCTCCACCTTATCTTCTCATTCTTAACCTTCAGCTGATACGCGTCTATGCTGCTGGCAATCTCTCTCATCAAGATCTTGGGCCAATGAAGCTTCATGCCGTTGTAGATGGCACAGCAGTATTGCCATTGATGAGAGGTGAAGTTGTTGTGGTTGCCGCGCCTTCCCACAAACAGACTTCCCAACAAGGTAGCACTGTGTGGCTCATCATCTCACCAAAATCTCTTCGTGGCGTAGTCTTGTAATGGCCAGCAAGAGAATCTAGCTTTCCGTCGAGTTGAATGTAGCATCTTGGACCTCCCGAGAAACTTCAACTGGAGCACCGTATACATGAAAATCGTAAGTGCTTCTGATGTCCAAGTAGTCTATGGAGACTCTGAATCCTTCAACTTCTCCCACCAAATTGGGGATCTTGCTACCATCAGACAGCTCAGTTTCTCCTTTCACTGCGGTTTCATAGAACTGGTCAATGAAGGAGGGGATGGTATATGTTTGATTTTTGTTGAATAGGGGAAGGATTCCAGAAGCTTGCATCTTCCTCATCATCTCTCTTCCCAGAGCATCAGACCGCAACTCTGGTTCATTTATTTCCCAACCTGGCAGGAAATACTTGGTATTCTACAAATAAAACACTCAAGTTAGAACACTTTAGGAAAATCATAGTTCATATGCGGTTGGGGCACACATGCGGTTGGCAATAGTGCGGTTTTGGAAATGAAGATTTCCAACCACAATGAAACTGTGAACACAGGTAGGAAACTAATAAGAAAAACACAAAAGTCTATACATAGTACGTGGCATTGTAATCCAAAATTATCCCACACTGTAAGCGGTGCTTAGAGAGGAAATTTATGGTGTCCAGCCTATATACTTAGTAAAACTTAAGTAATTTTCTAGCATGCGGTTTAGAAGTGAAAAACAAGCGGTTCAGAGATGCGGTTTTGAAACAAGAATTAAGCAACTATAAGTGCGGTTTCAAAACATAGCATGCGGTTTTGAATGAAGCGGTTCAAAGGCATGCGGTTCAAACATGCAACAAGGTAAAATTTTTAGAAATTTTCTAAGTATGGAAAAACAAGTTTGAAAATTAAGTCAAGCCAAAACAGAAGAATTTTTCTGAAAATGGAGATGAACAGTCACATGAATGCATGAAGAACACGAAGAACACCAAGAACAGAGATTTGAAAAATGTTAACCAAAATGAACAAATAACATGTCAAAATGATCACATTGAGCAGTAGATTATCAATATAATAATAAAATCTTCTACTTTACTCATAATCACCCAGAAAATGCAAAAATACAGAAATGGGTTTCGAAACTTAAGAAGTTTAAAATTCAAAATCAGTACCCAAATCAAGTGTAGATCATGAAATAAAGTATATAATCTTAATCTAGGCAAGATTCCGAACAAAACCCAACAAATATCATGCAAAATGATCAAGAAATAAAGCATTTAGAGGCAAAACTCAGTTCATGTTCTTCGAAACTTAAGAACATTCAACAATGGCAGTTCAAGAGTATGATTTGCAGAAAAAAAAAAGAAGATTAGGGTTTTAGAAATCATACCATGTCTTCGATGGGTTTGGGAGCCATTGATGAAGAAAAACATAGAAATTTATGAAGATATGAAGAATAAGTTTGGTGAACTCTGACAGATAGTACGATGACAGAGGAAGAAGACAGTGAAAAGTTTGAAAAGGTGAGTTGTGTCTTCTATTTATAGGAAAGGATTAGGGTTTGGCAGTTGAAAGGACACATTAGCTTCACCAACTCAGTGAATCATTGCAAATTAGCACCCTTTCAGCTTCATCCCATCAACCAATGACGGCTGACATGAAGGCCATTTAATGCTAATGTTCCCTTTGCATTGAATGCTCTTAAAATTTAAATTTTCGTGGGAAAACATTTGCAAATAAACCCTTAAAGAAAAAGATAAGGACTAAAAAATAAATAAAAAGAACTTGAACAGTTTTTTTTTTTTTTTTAACATAAGCAAAAGTTAGAAATTACTCCAAGTTGAAACGCGGTTGAGGTCCAAGCGGTTGATCTGCAGCATGCGGTTTGAGTGAAGCGGTTGGCTGCAGTGCGGTTGGACATCCTTGCGGTTTGGTACAAGCGGTTCAACAGTGGAATTGAAACTATACTCAACAACCAAGTTAGTTAATAAAAGGAATGGAATTTATTTAAGTTCAAGCATACCCATTTCTCCTCTAAGGAATGAAAACCTCTTGGAGTCAAGAGCCTTTGTAAGGATATCAGCAATCTGGTTGTCTGTCCCCACGTACTCTAAATGAATATTCCTCTTCTCCACATGGTCTTTGAGGAAATGATACTTGATATCAATATGCTTGGTCTTGGAATGCATGACAGGGTTGTTGGAGACTGAAATGGTTGAAGTGTTGTCACACATGATGGGGCAATTCCCTTCATGGATTCCATAGTCTACCAACTGCTGCTTCATCCAAAGGATTTGACAAAGAACAACTACCAAGAAGAATATACTCAGCTTCCGTGGTTGACACCGAAACCGAAGCTTGCTTCTTGCCGGCCCAAGCAACTAGTCTATTCCCGAGGAAATGACAAGTACTACTAGTGCTTTTCCTGTCAATAGTACAAGCTACATAATCTGCATCGAAATAACCGACGAGATCAAAATTAGAATCTTTGGAATACCAAAGTCCAAGGTTAGTGGTTCCGTATAAATAGCGGATTATACGCTTGACCGCAATAAGATGTGCTTCTCTAGGATCTCGCTTGATAGCGAGCACATACACGTACACTAAACATGATATCCGGCCTACTAGCGCTAAGTAAAGTAATGAGCCGATCATACCTCGATATAAAGTCTGATCAACTTTCTTACCTTTGAGATCTTTATCTAGCTTATTGCCGGTGGCCATAGGAGTATCATATGCTTTAGCATTTTCTAATCCAAACTTCTTTATCAACTCCTTGGTGTACTTGGCTTGGCTGATGAAGATACCTTCTTCGCATTGCTTGATTTGAAGCCCGAGGAAGAAAGTTAATTCTCCCATCATGCTCATTTCAAACTTGCTTTTCATTAGCTTTTCGAAACGCTTACAAAGCAACTCATTAGTAGAACCAAAAATAATATCATCGACATAAATTTGAACAAGTAAAGTATGCTCATTATATTTGGCAATAAAAAGAGTTGTATCAATTTTACCGCGTTTAAATCCTTTTTCTAGTAAAAATTTAGAAAGAGTCTCATACCATGCCCTTGGAGCTTGCTTAAGTCCATACAAAGCTTTCTGGAGTTTGTAGATATGATTGGGAAATTTGAAGTCTTCAAATCCAGGTGGTTGGGCAACATACACGGTCTCTTGCAGTTCGCCGTTGAGGAATGCACTCTTTACGTCCATTTGATATAACTTGAAACGCTTGAAAGAGGCGTAGGCTAAGAAGATTCTGATAGCTTTCAATCTTGCAACTGGAGCAAAGGTTTCGTCATAATCGATTCCTTCTTCTTGCCTATATCCTTGTGCAACCAACCTTGCTTTATTCCTAGTGATGCTTCCATTCTCATCCATCTTATTCCTAAATACCCACTTTGTTCCTATCACTCCTTGATCCTGAGGTCTAGGCACCAAAGTCCAGACTTTGCATCTTTCAAACTGGTTGAGTTCTTCTTGCATAGCAACGACCCAACTTGAATCTTGGAGTGCTTCATCAATCTTCTTGGGTTCAACTTGAGACAAAAGTGAAGTATGCTCGTCATAGTTCGATCTCCTTGTTTGAACACCGGAAAACAGATCACCAATCACATTTGTGAGGGGGTGACTGCTGACTTCACGAACCTCTGGGGGTAAGTCTGGTTGAACTGAGGTTTGCTGAAGATTTTCAATTGGAACGTCGTTAGATCCTTCAGCGAAGTCATGGAATGTAAGTTGACGAAGAGGTTCAATCAGCTGGATAGGGGAATTTTCAACTTCTTCTTCCCTGGGAGTTGCATCTGGAGTAGGAACTTCAGGTGCGGTTTCAAAGGTGCGGTTTGAGGGAATTTCAGTTGAGGGTGCTGGATTTTGCGGTTGAGGTTCAGGTGCGGTTTGGGATGATTCACCTGGTTCATTATGCTCAACAAAATCATCAGCAACATTTGGAGCCAAATGTGGCTCAAGGAGAGAATGCTCATCAAAAGTAACATGGACAGACTCAACTATTTTTAAACTAGTTTTATTGAAAACACGAAAAGCTTTAGAATGTTTAGCATACCCAACAAAAATACCTTCGTCGGCCTTGGCTCCGAATTTACCTCTATTTTCTCTTCCGTTGTAGAGGACAAAACATTTGCAGCCAAAGATCTTGAAGAATGCAATGTTGGGGGTTCTTCCTCGCCAAAGCTCATAGGGAGTCTTGTTATAGGTTTTGTTGATGAGGGAGCGGTTCTGAGTGAAGCATGCGGTATTGATTGCTTCACCAAAATACCGAGGTAGCTTCGCTTCGATATCATTGTCTTTCCAGCCTCAATCAACGTCCTATTCTTCCTTTCCACAACCCCATTTTGTTGTGGAACACCAGCAGTTGAAAAATTATGATCAATTCCATGGTCATCACAATACTGAGCAACACCGTTGTTCTTAAATTCTGTTCCATTATCTGATCGAACACTAACGATGTCGTCTTCTTTTTGAGTTTGGAGCCGTCTAAAAAGTGCGGTGAGAATCTCATAGCAATCATCTTTGGAAATCATCATCTCAACCCACGTATATCTTGAGTAATCATCCACCACCACTAAAGTATATCTATTTCCTCCAATGCTGGCAGTGGTTACGGGTCCAAACAAATCTATGTGAAGTAGTAGTAAGCATCTTGAAGTTGATGGAGCGGTCTTCTTTGGTGAAAGATGACGCGGATCGCTTACTGCCGGCATGCACTGCATTTCTCTGGATGGTGGTCAGCCACTTTGGGTAAACCACGAACGAGGTTTTCCCTACCAATCTTTGCAAGATACTTGAAGTTCAAGTGGCTCAACCTTGTGCCATAGCCAACTATTTTCGCTCACATTCTTAGCTACAAAACAGAGATTAGTAATACTACATGCAGAATTTAGATCAATAATGTAAATATTACTCTTACGAATCCCTGTGAGTAGAGTGACGCCGGAAATGCTATCTTTGATAAAGCAGTTTGATGATGTGAAGTTGCAAAGCATTCCTTTGTCGCAAAATTGAGAAATTGAAAGGAGGTTGTGCTTGAGTCCTTCAACTAGAGAAACCTTCTCAATGGTTAGGTTTCCTCTCCTTATAACACCATATCCAATGGTCTTGCCTTTGTTGTTGTCACCAAAGGTTACAGACGGACCACTTGCTTCAACGACATCTTCAAGTAATGATCTATCTCCAGTCATATGTCTTGAGCAGCCACTGTCAAGATACCATTCATTATCCTTGGAGTGACCAGCCATGAAGCAGAGGACCTGAAATGTAAACATTAAGAACGAGGTCCCCTTTTATTCCTTGGGTCCTGAAGTTAGCAACCCTTTACGACCCACACCTGTTTGACAGAAGGAGGTTTGCTCTTCCTGGCATTGGGTGTGAACCGCAAAAGACATTCTGCAGCCTTGTGACCTAAACCATCACACACAGAACATTTATAAAAGCTACAAGCATCATGAGGTTTTACTAACTCCTTACTCTTCTTAGGAGTTGCATGCGGTTTGGGACAAGGAAGCGGTTTGGGAGGTGCAGTTCCAGCTAAGAGTCCGGCTGAGATAAAGGGAACAGGCTTTGGTTTGACCACGTATTTTCTGGGAACGCTATTCTTGCTTTTGAAGGCAGGAGGAGCGGTCGAAGAAGAGACGCGGTCAGACCTAGAGTTAGCAGAATCGCCTTTTCCACCAGAAGCGGTTGGAGCAGGGATTCTACCAATTCCATAAGCCATTTCCTCTTCAGGTGCTTCCACAGAATTCTTAGGTTTTAACACAGAATTCTTCCCATATTGCTTTCCTTTAGGGTATACATAATTTACTTGTCTTGCTTTACCCTTACCCTTAACATGCTTCTCCTTGGGAATTTCTTTAGTTAATTCTGGAAATTCCTCATCCTTTTCACTCGAGGATGCACACTTCTCCTCTTCCTCAGATCCAAACCCTAGACCATCCTTAGTTCCAGGAGGAACTTGGAAGTCCATGATTTTATCCTTGGTGGATTGAGACTTGAGCCACGAATCAATAATCTTTTGGCGATCGTCGATTTGGGTTACCAAGTCATCATTCCTGAGTTGAAGTGCAGCAACCTTAGTTTCAAGGATGCGGTTTTGATCAGCAAGAGGAGTCATCTGTTTGATTTGGTCCTTAAGATTAGAAATTTTAGACCTCATCACAGTTTTCTCCGTCTTGTACAGATTGAGTTCATCATGAGCTAAGCTTAAGGCTTTCTTAAGATTAGAGAATTGATGGATCACCATTTCAGCTTCCTTGAACATCCTTTCATGTTCCATGGGAGAAACCTCTTCTACCACCTTTTTCAAAATTTTCTTCTTTGGAATTGTTTTTGAAGGTGGAGCATTTGTAGGAGGAAAAATGGGTCGTGAATACGAGCAATTTCCTATCTTAATGCTAGGAGTAAGTTTGATATCATCATCCAATTTAAAATTTGGAAGTTTTGTAGAAACCTCCTTTTCTTCCATATCTTGCAACTCGGTGACTCGGAATGCTGAATCATCGGAAGCATCTGCAACTACGCAGAGATTAACCTCTTCGGTTTCATAATCACTTCCATCATCAGAATCTGTTTCAATCCAAGTTGCTAATTCCTTGGAATTCTCTTCCTCCTCAAAGAACCATTCCCTTGCGACGAGAAAATTTCGCAGGAGAGGTTTTCTTTTTCATGTATTCATATTTAGGCTGTGGACACTCAGATGCAAAGTGACCAGGTTTTCTACAATTGTAGCAAACTAGATCACTCCTTTTCTTTGTATCTCCAGCCTTAGAAAACGTTGCAGAAGGTTTGCCTTTTGAAAATGATTTTGTGAAAGGTTTTGAGGATTTTCTAAATTTTTGGAATCTTTTCACAAACATGGCAAAATCATCATCATCCATCTCGATGAGTGATGAGGTTGATATGGAAGGATCAGCGGTTTGGTTGGATGTAGATGGTTTCTCCTCTTGTTCCACTACGGACATGGAAAGCGATTTGGTTTTTCCTTCAATCTCTTCAATATGATTTAATTTTAATTCATAGACTCTAAGATTGGCGTACAAGTTACTTAACGACCAAGTACCCAAAACTTTGGAGTCTTCTAAAGAGGTAGCCTTATTTACCCATTTAGAACCTAAAGCAGATAGGAAAGTCATATTGATTTCCTTATCGGTTAAAGTTTTGCCAAGAGATCTACAAGCATTAACTACCTCAACATATCGGTCGTAGGTTTGACGCAAGGTTTCGTTGGATTTTCTGTTGAAGTTGTTGTATGATCTTTCAAAAGCATATAATTTGGTTTCCTTGCATTCATCATCACCTTCGAGGTAGCTCTCAATGGCATCCCACATCTGCTTTGCGGTTTTGAGGTACATCACTTTCTGTAGTGTTGATACGGGGAGGGTTCCAGAAATGATGTGCCTAGCTTTGCTGTCCAAAGCAACCAATCTCTTCTCTTCATCCGACCACTCTTCTTTTGGCTTTTTGACCTCTGGAATTGTTGCACTGGTGGTTGCATCTGTGTTGGCCTTCATTGGAACTAACGGGCCATTGATCACGCATTCCACCAGCATTTCATCTATAGTTTCCAAATGAATAAGCATTCGGCACTTCCAGATGTCAAAATGGTCTTCGTCCAAGATTGGAATGTGTGAATAGTTAACAGTAGTCATTGTCTTTGTATTTGCCATAACGAATCGGCACACAAGCTGTTAAGCTTGAAAAACAGTGGTTTTAAAATGTGTTAGCTCTGATACCACTTGTTGGTCCCAAAGGTGGCAACAAGGGTGAAAATACAGCTAGAGGGGGGGGGGTGAATAGCTGTTTAAAATTTTTCGCCCTCTATTAAAAACTAAACCTCTTGCTTACAAAATCCTCTTGCAGTTGATAACAGACTGCAAGTGATGGTGTAAAATGCACAGCGGAATTAGAGGCGGTTTGTAAAATGCGGTTTTGATATGCGGTTTTGGTAAGTGCAGTTTTACAAACGTGTGTGGTTTTGACTTTGTTAACTCCACACACTATTTCACAATAATGGATAACTAAATAAAGATCAAACAGAGACAAAGATAAATAATTAGTAAGCACAAGAAATATAAATGCAGTAAGTAAGAACACGCTATTTGGAGTGGTTCAATCGATAAACGATCTACGTCCACTACCAAGATGGTTAGTCTTGGATTTCTAAGAGAGATTTTATATTAAGTATTGAGAGATTACAAAGTACAATAAAATCTTTTCTATGAAGAACAAATCCAAAACTATAACCAGTGTATCTCAAGTGTTTAATCTATGTGATTAGAACAAATGAGGTGTGTGTGTGAGAACAAGATCAAGGCTCTTTAAATCTGTGAGATGTAGAGCTCAATGATTCTTGAATGTGTTAAGGCTTGATTTCTGGGCTAGGAATATTTCTTGAAGTATGAAGATGAAGATTCAAAGGGTTGAACAATTTCTGGGCAGAGCTTCAGCTTCTATGAACACAGCACTTCTCAATTTTTCAAGCAATCTTCAAATGGTGAAGATTAGGGGTATTTATACCCAAGCATCAAGAAACTAGCCGTTGGATACAGCTATTGTAAGGACAGTACTTGATGCAATCCTATTGGTCCACAGCAACCACTTTTGTCCTTTGGTACAGCTGCTGCAGATAAAGCTGATCAGGCTCCAGCTGCAAGCAATGAGGTTAGGACACCTGTCACCTTTTCAAGATCCTTGCAGATCTTCTCTGACACTGAATCACGTGACAAGATTTGGTGGTTGACTTTTGATATTGCTGACGTGGATTCCAACGGATAAAAAGTGGTTCACTTCAAGTAGCCAATCATTGGATGCGGTTGGTGAGACGCGGTTAGGAACATGCGGTTTTGCTACAATAAGAGGTTGCTTGGATGCGGTTGCACATGAACTGCGCAGGTGCGGTTCAAGGGCGGTTGCATGCGGTTGGTTCAAAAGGCAGATTCAAGGTAGAACTACACTTGCGGTTTACCAGTGCGGTTCATAGGGCGGTTTTGAATACTGCTGGAACTGCAACCTTGCTTCCAATGAGTCTTGTGCCAGTCTTCAAGCCTAAATGTAATCTATTCTATAAAATGGACTTAGCTAAAAATTGAAGTCTAAGCTTCATTACATAGGGTCCTAAAGTCCTTAAAATAGACAGGAGGTTATGGTATCAATCAAATCTAATACAAAACAGGAGGGTTAAAACATGCATACCCAACAGGTTGCCTCCGTGGCCACAAGATGACTCTGTCTGTAATAGGGATGCATTGAATCTCTCCAAGCTGGGGCTTTTGTTAAGCTGTTCTCTCAGGCTCTCTTAACCAGATTTCCTCTGGGTTTGCTTTGCATCATCAACTGGGGCTTCGCCATGGTCACCTCATCAAGATTTGGGGCTTCGCCTAGTCATCCCTTCAATGCCAGGACACTCTATGCACTTTCTCTGCTGCTTGCCGTCTCGGGCACTCGCTACACATCGTTCTTATCAACAACGGAATCATCCTGTCTGCCACTCATGGTCTCAAGCCTCCATCTGGGCACCCAATACTGAATGTCCGAGGTGGTATACCTGGTCAATCGCCTCTGCCAACTCTCCTGCGAAGCCTTCGAAGCTACTCGCCTCTGCTGTGTAACCCAGGGTGCTGCAGTCTGCCCTGCGGGTAGTGGGGAAATAAGTCCCAACCGCTCAAAGAGCCATAATGATAAGAGACTGGGGCTGCCGCGTCCCATATATAATGACCCTCCAGCCAGTCGGTCCATCCCATGATATGTCTCTGCCAGCAAAATGGGTACTATGACTCTCTCTCCCTGCCCGGGCCGGATCTCAGTCAGTGTGGTACCTCGGTAACCCCGCATCTGCCTAACAACTCCTAGCAGCAAGACGGAGCATACCCCATCATACTCACAGAAGCAGTATAGGGAGGTCATGATCAGCATGAAAATGTCCATGGCCGCGGATAGGTCAAACAGCTCTGGATGTGATACAGCTAACTGGGCTATCTGGGCCAGGTCAATGAAAGACAGGTCGAGGATCAGATCAGATACCTGCTCTACGGGCAAACCCAAGAAATCGACCAGCTGCTCAGTCAAGGGTCGTGAATCTCGTGGGAAGACTGCATCTCTGAGCTCAGCTCCCCCAGTCAGTGCACAGAACTCTTCAATGGTGGGTGTGAGGTCGTTGTAAGAAAGGGTAAAGACATGCCTCTCACGGTCCCAATATCTGGACGCGGCCCGGAGAAGATTCCAATCGACTGCCCATTCCTTCAGTGCCCAAAGGCATCTCAACCCATACCATTGGTCGATAACCCTCCTATTGTTGCTATGATGGTGGTGGGTTAGATGGATGAGATCGGAGTGAAATTGGCGCTCTTTGATCTTGGATATTTCATTGTAATGCTCCATTCCGGACCAAAAATCGAATCTTGGGGCTGATTTTGGGGTGGAAGATCGATTTGAGTTCTGCTGTGACTCCTGGAATGTGTTCTTCACGAGTCTGCCTTTTATAAATGCTGGGGGCTTGCTGACCAAGAAACCCTGTCCCTCAGACTCTCCATGTCGGACGACATGCATGTCCCATGATGTCCCGTGTCGGACGACATGGGAAGTCCAATCAGACACCAGCATCAGCTGCAACTGCAGCAACCCCTTTAGTGATCCAATGCTTGCTCAAAGCCTGCCCAAACATGTCCAAAACATCAAAAACCATACATATACACTCCCCTTCACTCATCAAGCCCATGGGAGAGGATATGGCATACCCCGTACATCCGCAGACACATAAACATCACCCAATACATGCAAAATCACAAAATACCCAATCACATCAAAAGCCATCATTTTGTGCCTTTCTTGGGACGGACTTGTGCATATGAACAAGCGAATATACAAATAAGCAAATGCTTTAGTTGTTAAGTTACAAAATGCAAAAAATACTTGTTTTACAACCCAAAAAAGCAAAAAAATAGTGCATGCATCTCCTCTCTCTCCCTAATGAGTCCAAAGCATGACAAAAAGGGGACTGCCATGATCACTCCGACTCGGAGTTGTCACCTGAATCCTCCTCATCCTCCTCAGAGCCGCTATCGTCCTGGCCGCTACCTACCTCCTCCTCAGAGCCGCTCTGCTCCTAGCCATCGCCGTCGCCCTCCTGCACCTCATGAATCTCGCCATCAGAGCCATCGTCATCCTCATATCGGGTCCAAGGCCGGGGCTCGCCATAATATTCGTGCCACTCGGGCACTGTGGAGAAAGGGGGCTGGTAAGGATCATCCTCATCATCATCATCAGGCTGGTGATACTGACTCGAACCACCCGCCTGTGAGCTAGAAGGAGCCAAAGCCGGCCTATGCCTCTTCTTGGGAGGCACGACGTCAACAGGCTGGGAGCTGCATCTCCCCTTCCAATGCTCTGCGCTCTTCTGAAACTGGCGCAGCATCTTCACAGCCCCAGTGAGCGCCTTGGCCACCACCCTGTATGTCTTGGCCGGGACCTGTTGAATGGAAACAAAAGACAGTCGGAAAGCGTAAATACGAGTGAGCAAGAAAAGACTTGAACAAGGCGGAAAAGAAAAGAAGGCTCACAGAGGTAATCCCACGGGGAAGCCGTAGATGGGGATGAGTCTCAGACATGTCGAACGAGGATCGGCGAATGACACCCTCGGTCTCATACTCGAAGAATCGGGGAGGCATCGGTATCTGTATCCCCGCCGCCTCCCGGCGGCCGCACTGAGGAGTCACCGGCCGGGAAAAGACGAACTGGCCATAATCTCCGTCAACAGACAGCTCAGCAGCGTCAATACCAGTCCGCAAGCGCTCCAAGTCAGGGAGAGCTCGGGTATACCAAATCCCCACAGGAGGATCGTGAGGGACGCGGGCGGCTGCACCATATCCGTGCTGCCGACAGACTCTCTCTCCAAGATACAGGGCATCACCCTCCAAACCAATCAGAAGCCTCCTCGTCTGAGTCACCAAGGCGGCATCACCAACAACATCCTCACCATACCTGCCATGCCAGGGAAACAGTCTCAATCTAGTCGGGGTGCCCTTCAAGGCAATCATCGTGTCCTGATAACAAGTCGTCTTCCGGGGCTTCACCCCGTCTACCCTCCTGCTCTCCCTAGCCTGAAAAGTCCACTGACGGATGGCAGGAAATAGATCGGCAGCAATCCTATCAGCCACAGCCCAAGCATAACATCCAAAGACCTCATAGGCCCACACCTGAAATCAGAGACAAAAAGCTTTCAGTGTGCAGCAGCAGTGATAAATGATGACAGAAAAGGTAATGCAGCAGTCAATGTACGAAAAGTAAAAGAGCATACCTCCAGAACAGTCTGATAGCAATCCAAAGAGGTCACCGTGCCCCTGCTCACCTCATCCAAGGCTCTATACACCTGAGCCAAGCCGGCCTCACCCCACGAAAAGGTGGAGACCTGGCCCCACTCCCGAAGAGGCTCCAGCAGAAGAGTCAATGCCGTAGTGGAGGCATTGCAGAACAGGGTATCAGAGAAACCAGCCCAGACGAAGGCCCTCGCCAACTGCTCATCTGTGACTGCAGCCTCGCTCTCAGAATAGAGGCGGCACTGCTGCGATATCACCGAATGAAGGTCCGCCAATGGAACACCATTACCCTTCAGGCGAAGGGTCAGGCCAGTCAATCCCCTAATGGCATCCGGGCTCAGGACACCAGGATCCTCAGAAAAAATGGGTCTGCCCGTGAACCGCAGACCAGTAATGGCAGTGAAATCATAAGGGGTGATGGTGGACTCTCCCCAAGACAGATAAAAAGTGTGGGTAGTGTCCCACCAGTACTGCCTAAAGGCCCTGACAAGCTCCACGCTCCTAGGCGTGTCCCCAAACTCTCCGACAGCAGTGAAGAACGGGCCAAGACCAGCAGCATATATCAAGCCCTTAGGACTGTCGGGCAGATCAGAGGAACCGGGAAGAAGACCCCATATGGTAGCAATCGCCTCGAGGGACCCCTTGGTCCGCAAAGCCTGCAGGTAAGCACAGCACAGGTATCAGAACATACTCGTGATAATTTGTGCATTCTTTCACTTATGTGCATTCTCGCTTTCTAAAATCACATAATTCTTTCAAAAAAGATCTTTTCTCGATTTCAATGTAATGCATTTCATTCCAAGCATGCAATATCTTTTTGGGTGCAATTTTCCCAAATTCTATCTCGAGACCTAGAAATCCAACTTCAAAAAGTAAAAGGGAAGGGTCGACGGTTTAGAATCCTTACCCCCATTCGCTCCGCGGTGGATGTGTGGAAATCTAGGCTCGGGTAAAGTCCATCTCCCTCCGGAAATCTCTTCCGCTTGTTCCGTTCAACAAGCCTCCTCCTCTCGGACAATGCTCGTTGTACGTGCCTTCTTGATTCCCCTCGCGAAGGCATCGTTGCTTTGATTTGAATCAAAATTGGGAGGGGAAAATTTCAAATTCTTTCTTCTCTGCTCTCTCAAACTCGGCGGCTGTTTGGGTTTTAAAACCCTCTGTCTTACGACCGAACTGTTTTAATTAAAATGATGCAGGGAAAGCCCCATGTCGTACGACATCCACGTTCCAGAAAGGGGTGATCTTCCTTTTTTGCCCCTAATCCATTTTGCCAGTCCTTCGCAACTGTCTATCATCATTATTCGTCATTTCATTTGGGTAAAAGCACCCATCTCTCAGTCTTTCTCAAGAATCCGCGGGTGACTCCCCATCGAAACAGTCAAAACCGCGGGTGACTTCCCAAAGAAAACAGTCAAATTCATGGGTGACTCCCCATCAAAACAGTCAAATCCGTGGGTGACTTCCCAAAGAAAATAGTCAAAATCGCGGGTGGCTTCCCAAAGAAAACAGTCAAATTCTCGGGTGACTCCCCATCGAAACAGTCAAATCCGCGGGTGACTTCCCAAAGAAAACAGTCAAATTTTCGGGTGACTCCCCATCGAAACAGTCAAAACCGCGGGTGACTTCCCAAAGAAAACAGTCAAATTCTCGGGTGACTCCCCATCGAAACGGTCAAATCCGCGGGTGACTTCCCAAAGAAAATAGTCAAATTCTCGGGTGACACCCCATCAAAACAGTCAAAATCGCGGGTGACTTCCCAAAGAAAACAGTCAAATTCTCGAGTGACTCCCCATCGAAACAGTCAAATCCGCGGGTGACTTCCCAAAGAAAATAGTCAAATCCGGGGTGACTCCCCTTGGAACAGTCAATATTTCGGGGTGACTCCCCTTGGAACAGTCACTCTTGGGTACAGAGCCCGTGGCCTTTCGTTAGCGCCACCTCTTTGCTGAACTACGATTTGGCTTGATTCCCTCCTGGGATACGTAGGAATCCTTTTCATAAAAGGTCCAGCCACTCGACAATCTTGGTCATCTTTCTCCCCCACCGTTCGTGTCCGGCTCGAGATTCTCATTGTGTCGACGACCCCACTTCCTGCGGAAGTGACGTCGTCGAGGGGCTCTGTGAGTACCCCGACCCGAACTCATGTTTTTGGGTCCACTTTCCTTGATTTTTGGGCTCATTTATTTGCTAAAATGCATTTTTGAGCCCAAATATCCTTTTGTTTATTCAATCCATTGGGCCTGCCTTTCTGCGGCCCAGCTTTGTCATAATGTTGACCGGTGTCGTCCGACATAGGGCCACCAAAGGCGGTTAACGCCCTCTGTCGTCCGACATGGGACCTCCCATCAGCCTGCCTATAAATAAAGGACATGGCTGATCATTTTGAGGGGACTTTTGGCAAGTAAGGAAACTCTGCTAAAATCAGCACTCACTCTCTCTCTCATACACACACACTCACCTCCTTCCTCACACACACACACATCCAAGCCAAGATCCAAAGAAGGACCTCCCTTGTTGGTGTTTTGAAGGGGTGAACACCATACTATTGGTGATTCTACCTTGTGGACTACAATAGGTAGTCCCTAAACTCCCTCTCTCTCTATTTACATCTCATACATTTGTTCATTTCATCTTACATGCTTACATGTTTTGATATTATGTGAAATATTTGGAATTTTGCATGATAAAGGTGGTGGAGATGTGAATCTTCCATATTCACATCTCCTCACCTCAGATCTGGACATTAGGTAGCTTTAGTTGCATTAAAGTTTGCATCTTGGTTAGCTTTGTTTGAGTTAGGAGGTGATGGCTACATGATAATGGCCATAAACATGTGATTTATCACATTTGGCCATTAAAGCCTTGTGATCCTCCCATAATACTCACGTAGTGTCATTACTCTACTGCTTTCAGTTAATAATATAGCTTAGTTTTGTATTGAGAGCAAGGAGGGATCAATCTGACTGAAGGGCACTGAAACAAGCCTCCTATGTCGGACGACACAGGACCCCTCAAAGGATCCTGTGTCATATGACATAGAGTTACCAGAAAGCTATCTGGCTCTCAAGGACTTCAGATCTACTCAGATTGGTTCCCTTTGTGACTCAAAGCTATGTTTAAAAAGTAGTTTTAGTTCATTTGACACCATTTGGGGAACCTAAGATCTGTTTGGGTGCAATCTATTGATGGAGGCGGTTTGTCGCGTGACATGGACAGCCTCGGATGTCCTATGTCACAGGACATCCGTATCATTAAAAGTCATTTATGACTTTGCTCACTCCAATCAACCCCAAATTGGTCTTAGATCCTGAATAGTGTCTCTCATCAGTTAAAATAAGCGTCGTTTTAATTCTAGAATAGCCTTGGTGTTGTAAGAGACAATCTGACCAGGAGGACTTATGTCGTCCGACATCCCTCTCTGAGGAAGTCCTGTGTCGGACGACATCCAAGCTTCCTGAGCAGACTGTCTCATCCTCTGCCTTGTAATGCAAGTCTCCGTTTGTAAGGGTGTGGCCCCCTATCATGGCTCACAAGTTGTATCCATTCTAAATACCATTAATGAAATCCAAGTTTGCATGCCTTGCTTATTGACACGAACCGCACACACTTTGAATGTTTATAATTGTCCAATGTTTGATTGAAAGTCTCGAAAGAGGCGATGTGGGTGAGCTCATAATTTTCTTCCCACATCGTAACCTGACCCCCGGACCCATTTTCTCTTAAAAAAAAGGTTTTTCAATGTTTTCCTTTAAAAACGGCGTGGCGACTCCCAAAACTCAAAATTTCAAAAAACTAAACAAAAAAAGTAAAGTTTTTTTTCGGAGGGCGTTCATTCACCTGGGCGGTCGCCCATGTTGACCTGTGCGGCCGCCCATGTTGACAGCAGCTGCATGGCTTTGAAACTCCAGCTTGAGCGGTCGCCCATATGACCCTGGGCGGTCGCCCATGACAACAGTGATTTCTCCAGTTTTCTTCTTTCCTGATTTTCTTCAAATTACTCATAGGTCCTCTTCTTTCCTTGGCCAGTTTACTTCACCCACTTCCTCTAAATCCCCGAACAGTCCTCAAACTCTCGGTTCTCTTCGGTCTTCAATGATGGATGATCAAACTTTGACCCTCAATTCCCTAAACTATTACATTAGGCAAATAAATCTTACAATTGCCTCTAAATCACAATAAAAATCACTCAACTCTCAAACTCACTAAAGTTCATTAAATTACATCAAAGCTATTCTAAATACATGAAAATGGCCGTAAAACATCCGGAAACATAGGAAAATAATATATACAAAATCCACTCATCAATTTTCTACGCCGGGGCAAGAAAATAAAGTGTGCAAGTTAGTAAAGTCATTGTATGGCTTGAAACAAGCACCTAAACAATGTAATCAAAAGTTTGACCAAGTCATGATGGAAAGTGAATTTAAAATAAATGAATGTGACAAATGTATCTATGTTAAAAACACGAAAAATGGCTACGTCATTTTGTGTCTTTATGTAGACGACATGCTTATAATAGGAAGCTGTGATAAAATGATTAAATCCACAAAAGATATGTTGAATTCAAAGTTTGACATGAAAGATATGGGTTTAGCAGATGTAATCCTTGGCGTGAAAATCTCTAGAATTTCAAATGGACTTGTTTTGAGCCAGTCTCATTATGTGGATAAAATTCTTGAGAAATTCAGCAAGGATGACTTATCTATAGCTAGAACCCCAATAGACATGAGTCAACATCTATCAAAGAATAGAGGTGACGCGGTTTCTCAAGTTGAATAATCGAGAATCATTGGAAGTCTAATGTACTTGATGAGTTGTACAAGACCAAATATCGCTTACAGAGTTAGCAAACTGAGCCGGTATACGAGTAATCCTGGAGCGGAACATTGGAAAGGTATAGTGAGAGTACTAAGGTACTTGAGATATACTCGAGATTATGGATTACATTATACTAGACATCCAGCGGTAATTGAAGGATATAGTAATGCTAATATAATATCCGACATCAAAGACTCAAGGTCTACAAGTGAATTTGTGTTTACATTAGCAGGAGCAGCTATATCATGGAAATTTTCTAAACAAACGGTTATAGCTAGATCCACGATGGAATATGAGTTTATAGCATTAGATAAATGTGGTGAAGAAGCCAAGTGGCTATGCCAATTTATAGAATATATTCCAAGATGGACAAAGCCAGTGCCATTAATATGTATTCATTGCTACAGTCAATCAGCGATTGGAAGGGCATAAAGTCATATGTGTAATGGTAAGTCTAGACACATACGTCGAAGACATAATACCATTAGACAACTACTCTCAACTGGTACAATTTCCATTGACTATGTTAAGTCTAAGGAAAATTTAGCGGATCCATTAACCAAAGGGTTAAATAGAGAGTTAGTTGAAATCTCGACGAGGGGAATGAGACTTAAGCCTCTTAAAAGTTAAACACAGCGGAAAACCCAATCTAGATGACTGGAGATCCCAAGAACTAGATTCAATGGGACCACCTAACTGTTAAAAGACTTGTAGCGTCACTGTGGGGGAACCAACCCCCTATTAGTGACATCCCGAAAGGACAAGGATAAGCCTATTGCTTTTAATGATTCTTAAGCGTCGAAAATTCGAGCGGGATAATATGGGTTACCTTTAAGAAATCACCTATATGAGAGAGAAGTGGGGCCGCTTCGAGGAGAATTGTGTAAGGCTCAATACTTAGACCCTCTCGCAGAACCAGGCGTATATTCAGGGCCATGAACGAACATAACTATGAGAATTGAAGTATGCTAGGACGATACTTATGTCAAGCATATGATCGTCTACACAAAAAGAATAACGATTCAAGGACATCGCTTCTATCGACTTGCGATTAGAGTAAATATGCTTGTACGAGCGAAGGTTCAATGGGTATTCCCACACCTATCGTATGCAAGTTTTCGTCTGCCAGACTTTATCACCATTTCCGCATTATTCCTTCATGTGGGGGATTGTTGGAAAAAAAGTGTGTTTTTGAAGGAAATAATGAGTTATTTGTTAAAATGACAAATTGATTGTAGGTTTGTGTTCTACTCCATGAGGAGATAGAGATTGAATATTCATTTGTCCAAAATGATTAAGGGATGAATGAGATATGAAGGCTCAAAGTGAGTGGGTTGGAAATGGAAAAATGTGGTTATCCCACATTGGAAAAAGATGGAAAAGTGGGCTAGTTTATATACTCCTACACTTTAGTAGGGAGTAAGATTGTGGAGCATAGAGGCTCTATCTCGCGCACAGGTGCGCAGGGAGGTGCAAATCATGGACCGAAATGGGCTTCGGGCTACCGAACTCATGTGCATGCGCGTCATGCGGACACGAATGAAGCTCCGAAATTGCCTGTCTACGCAAGCCCACCTTTTTGCCATTTTTTATTTTGAACTGGACTAGAACAGACAAGAGAATTCGGACAGTCCAGTCCTTTGGTTTTCCGAGCAGTTTTTGTAAACAGAAAAATGCTTTGGCTTCCAAATTTAATTCACAGTCTCTTGGTTATTGAGCACTTTATAAGGGAGACACAAACATCAGTTCATACACACGAATTTCCAGCAGTTCTCCCTTTGTTGCATATTGATAAAATCTTCCTTTGGCCTCTTGCATTTGCATTGCGCGGTGATACTGTCCAAGCATACATTCAGTTCGCCGGAGGTACTATTGTGCGGCTACTGTCCGGTTCGATCCGTTTCATCCTGGGAGACAAGCGTCCAGAACTCAAGCACAACTCGGTGAGGGGGCGTAAATTGTCTTAAGGAGAGTGTGATTACACACGACTCGGACATCATCTGTTCTGGTTCATTTTCTGTTTCTGTTTTTTCTTATTTTGTAATGTGTTTTCTTTCTTTATTATTTTGTAATTATTCTAACACGGCGAAGGTCTGATTTACTCCTTCTCTATCATTACCTTTTACCCCTCCTCAATCCCTCATGCTAATAAATCTGTAATACATCAAATCATTTGTCTCTTCATGTTCTTGATATCAGCTTATCGGTGCCCAACTTGACTTTGCTTCAGATTGGAGCATTTGAGAGACATTAACCTAATAATAGTCTGAGATGATAATCAAAACAAGGGCTATGGCTTGGATCTATGATGCACGGATTCTCTCCCCAGCCAGCGAATTGTGTATCCGACTTGCACCGGATACGGATTAGCTTCGGATTCATCGGATACGCTTTCGGATACGCACAGGGGCTTTTTGACAATTCACCAACTTTCGGATTCGCAATTCGGATACGCGAATTGGGAACCAGATACACGAGTCGGGCACCAGATTCGTACGGCCTATGTAGCGGCGCCGTTTTGGCTTCTGAATGGGAATAAATTATAAATCGAGGGAGAGAGAGAGACGCGAGAGACTGAGAGAGACGAAAAGACGAAGTACCTCGCTTCGCCGCTTCTTCGTCAAGCCCTAGCACCTGCGCCACCGGCGTGCCGCAGCTTCTTCAGGTTACTCAGGTTAGTTCTCAGTTCGTCAAAAGCCTTAGCAGCGCCGTTTTGGCTTCTGAATGTGACTCTGTCTCTGGTCTCATCGCGTCTCTCTCTCTCTCTCTCTCTCTCTCTCTCTCTCTCTCTCTCTCTCTCTCTCTCTCTCTCTCTCTCTCTCTCTCTCTCTCTCAGTTTCTCTTTGATTTTAGATTTGAAATATTTACTTTGGGTTAAACTGTGTTGGTGGAAATTGCTGGTGGTTCAGTTTCTATTTTGGATATTTATATTTTGGTCCTTATAGTTTGAATAGTTACACTTTGGTCCTTATAGTTTGAATATTTACACTTTACTCCCACATATCCGTATCCGTATCCGTATTTGAGATTTTTCAACAATCACGTATTTCCGTATCTCATATTCGCAAATTCGTATCCGAAATTTCGTATCCGTGCAACCTAGGCTTGGATCTTTATGTTAACCATGAAAATTGTAAAACGATGATAGGAAAAATTATAGCCTATTATTTCAATATGTATAGACTATTATTTTATTATATTTAAAAAACAATAAACCTAAGCCATAATAATCTTTGCTCCCTCTCAGTACGTGGAAAAGAAAAGATAAAATAACTGCGTTGCTGGCCCTTACATGGGATCCCATTTCTTTTTTAAGGCCTTCTTTATCTAGGTATTATTAAAGATTATTCCTCATACTTTATTACTATCAATTACTTTATCCTCTTTTATAAAATTAATAAAATACTTATTAAAGATAAGGAATAAAGAAACAATATAGACAAATGAGAAGAAACAAACAAGAAAAGTAAAAATAACAATATACTTCCTCCCTTTATCCCATCCGACTTGGGACAATTTGTCATTTTAAGTGTCTCACTCGACTTATTACTTCCCAAAACGGCAAGTTTATATAAATTTTATATTCAATGAGATACACTTTTTATACTCACAACAACAATTTTCTTATTATTTATTTCACTCATTCTATCAGCTATTTTACTTTTTTTTATAGTTACAATACATGCTATATTCATTCTCTTACATATTACTATATTAGTATTTCTTAATTTTTATATTCCCTATTGGGAGAGAAAATTTAAATTAGGACGGAGCTGAGTAGGGTCCAGTACCTGGTGGTCCAGGATTAGTCCGGCGATACTGAAATCTGGGTAACAAAAAAATAAAAAAAATAAATAAACGAATAAAATAAAAGGAGTTGGTAATGTTAATTCTGCGAGAAGAGACAAAGAATTAGTGGGATTTCCTGGCCTCCCTCTGTTCACATCCCACCAGCTCCCACCTTATCCCTTGCCCTCTTCTATTTGTCCACTTTTCATTATTTTCTTATTTTTCTATTCATTCATTAAAATTTTGCTCAATAACATTAAAAAATAAAAAATAAATCATTTTAGAAAAGAAAAAAAAAAAAAGTAATATAATTATGTATTCCATCTCCAGCATTCTAATGGCATTGGATTTTGTGTTAACTTGATGTTAAATAGTAGAATCATCATTTTAAAACGATGAATATTGATTTTCGTAAGTTGTCTTTCTACTCATTCATTAAATTCAAACTTTTAACATAGAGTGCCTATGCGTCGCATCATTCGAGAAATTGTAAGTTTTCCATTTTGTTTGGAAACCTTTTGTTCTAGAGTGTAGGTCTGCTGAGAAACGCGTTTTTTTATAATTATGGAGAAACGTGTTTTTAATAGCCAGAAGCTATGCGTTTGATAATCAGAAAAAAAATTCTGGATATCAGTTTCAAAGGGTTCTGGATATCCAGAAGCTTTGGAACGGATATTCAGAAGCCTTTGGGACGGATATCCAGAAAAAATAGATTTGAAGCCAAATCCAAGGCCAAGACCAGAAATTGCTTATTGAAGGTTTCTGGATATCCAGAAACCTTCAAATGTATATCCAGAAACCATCAAATGAATATCCAGAAATATTTTGAAAGTTTCTGGATATTTATTTGAAGGTTTCTGGATATCACTTTCATAAGCTTCTGGATATCCAAAAGCCTTGGCCTGCATTGTCGCGCGACAAGTCGGGCCCCGTTTCTCCATAAGTTACGGAGAAACGCGTTTCTTCCCAGATTTTACCTTTGTTCTAGGGTTTAAGGCTTATTATGTAAACCATTACTTTTTCTGTCTCATTATAAAAAATACAAATATTTTATTTTATTATTTCGTTACAAAATGTACAAGTATACAACAACAACAACAACAACAACAACAAAGCCTTAGTTTCAAAATAATTTGGGGTCGGCTAACATGAATCCTCATATGTCATCGTGAAAAAATAAATAAATAAATAAATAAATAAAAATAAATAACTAAATAACTAAATAAATAAATAAACAAATAATAATAAACAAATAAACAAATAAAAATAAACAAATAAATAAATAAACATACAAAAAAAATAATAAACAAAAAAAAAAAAATCAACCCCCCACATGAATTTTTGCCCTCCACTCCGGCCTCTTCAACACCATACTTTCATCCACTCCAAGTAAACTCATATCATTTTCAATTACTCTAATCCAAGTTTGTTTGGGTCTTCCCCTACCCCTCGCCATTTTATCATTTCTCCACTGTTTCGGCCTCCTAACCTGGCATCACTCTGGCCTCCTTCTCACATGTCCAAACCACCTTAGACGATTTTCCCTCATTTTATTCTCAATGGGCGCAACTCCTACTTTACCTCTGATCACCTCATTCCCCAATCGATCCTTTCTTGTATGACCGCGCATCCATCGAAGCATACGCATCTCCGTCACATTCATCTTATGCACGTGACACTGTTTCACGGCCCAACATTCGGTGCCGTAAAGCAATGCCGGCCTAATTGCCGTGCGGTAGAATTTTCTCTTTAATCTATCGGGGCATGCCGCGATCACATAGAAACCCCCGGCACTCTTCCACTTCAACCAACCTCGCTCTAATCCTACGAGCCACATCTCCATCTAATTCTCCATCCTTTTGGATAATGGATCCAAGATAGCGAAAAAACTCGTAAGCTTGGATAATCTTTCCATCAAATGTGACCGCCCCGCCTCCCTACTTTCAACTCGCTAAACTTACACTCCAAATATTCGCCCTTGCTTCTGCTTAATCGAAAACCTCGAGATTCCAAAGTGTGTCTCCACAACTCCAATTTACTTTCAACACCCTCTCTTGTCTCATCAATCAGCACAATATCATCTGCGAACAGCATACACTTTGGTATATCATCTTGGACTGACCTCGTCAGTTCGTCCATTATCAAAGCAAAAAGAAAGGGGCTAAGTGCGGAACCTTGATCCACTCCAATCTTTATAGGGAACTCTTCAGTCTTCCCAACACTAGTCTGTACACAAGTACTAACTCCATTATACATGTCCTTGATAATATCAATATATTTCTTTTAAACACCCTTCTTTGCTAATGCCCACCAAAGTACCTCTCTTGGCACTTTATCATACGCCTTCTCCAAATCAATGAAAACCATATGCAAATCTTTCTTTTGATCCCGATATTTCTCCATGGTTTGTCTCATAAGATATATTGCCTCCATAGTCGATCTTCCTGGCATAAACCCAAATTGATTATCCGAAATATCCATAATTTTTCTCAGCCTTTGTGCAATCACTCTTTTCCAAAATTTCATAGTATGGCTCATTAGTTTGATCCCCCGATAGTTGGCACAATCTTAGACATCACCTTTATTCTTATACAAAAGGTACAAGTATAAAAAGGAAAATTTTTAATGTTTGTTTATTTTTCAGACCCACTAGTCATACTAATATCATCTATACACTTGCTATTTTTTTATCCCACTTTCTCACTTATACCTCATTTTTCATACTCAAAACACTTACTTCACTATATATTTTTAATTTTTGTTCAAAATTCATTTTGTGTCCTTATAACGAGATGGAGTGAGTATAAACAATGTTCAACACTTCAACCCTTAAAAATCAGAGTGCGTCTGGGGAGAAACGCGTTTCTCCGTCGCGTATGGAGAAACGGGGCTTATTATGTCGCGCGACGTAAGTAGCCAGTTTCTGGATATCCTTTACAAAGCTTCTGGATATCCAGAAGCTTTGAAATGGATATCCAGAAGCTTTGTAAAGGATATCCAGAAACCAAGTATTTTTTCTGGATATCCTTTACAAAGCTTCTGGATATCCAGAACATTGAATATGGATATCCGTAAGCTTTGTAAAGGATATCCGTAAAAATATTTGGTTTCTGATATCCTTTCCAAAGCTTCCTTATCCTTTTCAGCTTCCTGATATCCTTTCCAAAGCTTCTGGATATTCAGAAGCTGATGAAGTGATATCCAGTTTTTGTGGCTAGGTATGTCGCACGACATAACAAGCCCCGTTTCTCCATAAGCGACGGAGAAACGCGTTTCTCCCCAGATTTTGTGTAAAAATCATTGTATCACCTTAATGATATTATAATGCATGATCATATCATGCCTTTCCGATCTCCCTCTAAACGTAGTCAAGTAAAACATATTGATAAATTGGATTAACATTTCATGTGTCTGTTTATTGTTTTGATTGTTATTCTTTACTCCCTCCGTCTCACCCAGCTTAAGAAAAAATAAAATGGCACAGAAATTAAGGAATATTATTATAGTATTAGGAGAGAGAATGAGTGGAAGAAGTGTTGTGAGTGTGGAAAATTAAATAGGAGAGAGAATGAGTGGGATGAATAGTTAGGAGAGAGAATGTTGTGAGTGTAAAAGTAAAGTAGGAGAGAGAATGAGTGAGGTAGAAAAAGTATAAAAATAATAAAAACTTTCCATTTTTAGAATTCTTAAAATCGGTGGAACGCTAAAAATGAAAAGTTTTCTTAAAATCGATGGGACGGAGGGAGTATATATCACCAACAACATGTATCAGAGATCTGGGATCTCATGGTTTAAATAACCAAGATGGGCAAAAACAAACAAGCAATCGAAAACTCCGACTGATTAGACTTTCGATTCTAGAGGCCTAGGATGCATACATAGAGGATTTCATTTCGTATAAGGTAAATATTTTTACAAACCTCTTAATGATGTGAAGTCTGAAAGCGAAAGACTGAGAAATGTTAGATAGAAAAATCACTTAGATAAATTCTGAACAATAGTATTGCTAAAAAGACCAACAAGATAGACTAACAAGTAGATATACTTAATTTTTTGTCTCAGAAACCCTCAACAGTCGGTAGGATTGATATGGTGCGGTCCGTGCGGAGGTTTTTTAACATGAGAATGGCAGAAGGAATATTAATATACTCCCTCCGTCTCATGATAATATGCACATTTTTATTTGGCACAAGAATTAAGGTAAAAGATAAAAAAGATGATGTGTTGTGAGTGTAGATGATTGGGTAGGAGAGAGAAAGTGGAGTAAGATCACTCCCAGCGGTAGAGCCGTCAATACGGGAATACGGGACCGGACGGGACGGGACGAAATCATGTTGTCCCACGACGGGAACGGGACAATACGGAACGGGGCGAAAACGGGACGGGACTAGAATACTCCGTCCCATCCCGTCCCATTTGCGGGACGCGGGATCCCGCGGGACCCATGCGGGACCCGTTGCTCATGCAAAGATCATCATGCAAATATCATGCGGGACGAAATCATGCTTGTCTATTTTGCATGTGTTCCATGTCAATGTTTGTCGGATTCAGTTTCTATTTTCTACTTATTTACCGTACGTTCCAATGCTCATGCAAACATCATCAAGAAAATATCAGTGGAGAAGCTGAAATTATTTACACCTTGTTTTGTTCTCTGGTTGGACTGAAAGCAGTGTTAAGAAATGCATTAATTTTATAATTAATTGGAAATAATGTTGATCTTAGTTGTTATCAAATATCAACTACTTGACTGGAGAAACACGGTTTTGAGTTTTGATGTCATGACAAGTGCATTGCTTATTTCAGGAGGAGAAAGCAAGAGCCAAAGTTACAGAGTTTCGACCCAATATCATGATGCTTGGGCTCGGACCATCGGAATATATTCTTCGTGCAGTTTCAAAAGTTCATACTAATGACTTGGAGCAAACATTACTAGTGAGTGATGCATTTTGTGTATTTTAGTAGTAGACTAGTAGTAGTGGTGATAAACATATAATACTTGTACGGGTCAATACGGGAAAACGGAACGGGACGGGATAAAAACAAGTTGTCCCGTGACGGGAACGGGACGATACGGGACGGGACGAAAACGGGACGGGACTAAAATATTCCGTCCCATCCCGTCCCATTTGTATGGCGGGACGGGACGTCCCGACGGGACCGTCCCAACTTGACGGCTCTACCCAGCGGTGACTCTCCTTGTGAGAGTCACCAAAAAAAAAAAAAAAGCAAGGAAAGTCATGAAAATTGGTGACTTTGGGCAATTTGTTGCCCTCATGTTGGCCCCGGTTGTGCAACTTTTTTTTTTGATCAAATTATTTTGATTTTGTATTTATATAAATATATTTTTAAAATTAATATATTTTATATTTTAATTTTATTTTTAAAAGGTTGGGTTGGGTTGGGTCGAGGTCACTAATGGGAGTATAAATTATATAAGGTTGGAAGTGTGTATATGGAAGTGAGAGAAATTAATATTTTATTTGAGGTTGGGTTGGGTCAGGGTCACTGATGGGGATGGTCTAAGAGCATTTACAACCATACCACTTCAAAACCATCCCTCTCTCCTCCACCTCAGCTCCACGTCATCAGTCATCAATAACACAACTCCAAACAATTTTATCTCCATTCATGACAAAAGTCATCAGTTTCTCTCTCCTACTTTTATTATATCCCACCATATTTTCTCTTTCCTACTCATTTATATTATATTTATTACTACTATATATAATTATTAATTATTGTACTATATAAATGATTTATTATAAATTTTATTATAATTAATTATTTTATTAATATATTTTATTTTTTATATGTTAATTACAATTTTTGTAAAAAAAAAAATTAATTTCAAAATCTGACACATGCCGTGAACCATGGCTACTGTCAAAATAAAAACATGAAAAGTCATGGATGACTTTTGCAAAGTCATGAATGTGGGACGTCTTTTCCTCCACCTCAGCTATGCCATTTGCTAAGTTCATGAGTGGAGATGCCCTAAGGGTGGGTTTGTTTTTTGATTTTCAGCCTTAATTGTCTCTTAACACTTATTCATTCAGAGGATTAGAGAAATAAGTGTGTTTGTTTTTTTTATGAAATAAGACTTGTTAGGCTCTTAAAAGTCTCTTAATTTTAAGTGGAAAAATTAGTGCTGAATCCTTCTGAAAAGCAACTTTGAGAACTTGGTTTGGGTTGTTTTTTTTTTAAACCATTTACATGGCATATTGCATTTACGTTTGGTTTTTTTTTTTTTTTTTTAACCTGTTTTAAAATGAATTCGTATAGAAAATCAAACAACTTATCCAATTCGGTTTTCGATTCTTTGCCTCTTAAAAATTCAGCCATTTTCAGAACTGAAATCAGATTTCAGCACTTATCACTTAAAAAAAATAAAAATCCCCTAAGTGGGTAATTATTGTGAGTAGAGACAAGTGGGTCCCATTTTCATTTTAAAATATTACAAATTATTATGGAACGATCAGAAAATGTCTTTTTGCGTATTATCATGCGACATGAGGGAGTATATTTGACCACTTACAGAAAATGAATCCTTCTGAAAAGCAACTTTGAGAACTTGGTTTGGGTTGTTTTTTTTTTAAACCATTTACATGGCATATTGCATTTACGTTTGGTTTTTTTTTTTTTTAACTGTTTCAGAAAATGAATTCAGATAGAAAATCAAACAACTTATCCAATTCAGTTTTCAGTTGCTGCCTCTTAAAAATTCAGCCATTTTCAGAACTGAAATCAGATTTCAGCACTTATCACTTAAAAAAAATAAAAATCCCCTAAGTGGGTAATTATTGTGAGTAGAGACAAGTGGATCCCATTTTCATTTTAAAATATTACAAATTATTATGGAACGATCAGAAAATGTCTTTTTGTGTATTATCATGCGACATGAGGGAGTATATTTGACCACTTAGATTAGTACGGTGGCATACTGTCACATTAGCTGTGGTGGAAATTACGTTTAAGGATGAGGTATATAGGTTAGGAATGGCCAAATCGGACCGGAACCGGACCGGAACCGGAAAACCGGACCGGAACCGGCCCGAAAAAGCCCGGAACCGCCATGAACCGGGGAGAAAACCGGAATCGGTTTGGAGGCGGGCCAGTTAAGGTTCACCAAATTGGTGAACCGGACCGGAAAAAGCCCGGAACCGGACGAAAATTTGTTGTTTTTCAATAGAACCGGCCCGGAACCGGACCGGAAAAGCCCGGAACCGGACCAAAACCGTGAGAAAACCGGAACCGGATAACCGGAACCGTGAGAAAAACGGGCCGGTTAAGGTTCACCTCCTCGCCGAACCGGAACCGGCGGTTCAAGGCCCGGAACCGAAACCGGACCGGATTTGATCATCCCTAATATAGGTGATGAGAACTCTTTACTTGCTTCTTCCTTCCCTAAACTAATATTCAAATTTTCTCTTGTTTCATTTCATCCCAAAATTAATGTTCAAACGCTTTTCTAATTTTTTTTCTTGATCGAACAAATCTAAATTTTTATTAGATATGCATTTTGGGATGGAGAGAGTAAAATTTTATTTTCTCTTTCTTTCTATTAATTATATTTTTACCAAATAATCATTATAAATATTACTAAATTAAATAAATACACATTCAAACGAGCCTTAATTTTGTCAAATGGGAAAATAATAAAATTCATTTGTACAAAGCAAGGAAAAAACAACTCAAAAATTGCCCATGTTGTACATTCTATATCATCAAGTGACAACAAGATATGGTTCAGTAGTCAATACAAAGTTACACTATATCAAAACCCAAATAAACCCTCCGGTCCTCAATTTCACAGAAAATACGTTCACGTGAGTCTCACGTGATCCGAATGCCCCAATCAACAAGCAACCTTGCTAGTGGGTTCCAAATTTATGTGCGTCCATCTGAAACTCATTTATGAGTCCAAAATCCACAATAATGTCTCCTTCCAAACCCTCACGTGAATTTAATAAGAGTGTGACAATGACTAAACCACCCCCGGCCATTAACTCAGTCAATCCTCCGCCGTGATTGGATGTATGTCTTTTAGCAAACCTACAACTTGCTGCATGCTTGGTCTTTTCCCGGCCGTCTCCGCCGTGCACAGATACCCAACTCGCAGGCACTCCACCATCTCACTCACCGAGTCGCCGCCGTGTCTCAGCCTTGAGTCGAGCGCGTACACCCCACGTCCCTCCCTAACCATTCTTCTTACCGACGCTACCACCTCTTCCGATGCGGGTTGACCTGTTAGCAGCTCGATCAACACTGCGCCGAAGCTGTACACATCGGAGTCGGTGGACCCACCGGCTCGGTCTTGACTGGTCAATCCGAAATCGGTGATCCGGGGCTCGAGGTTGTCGGATAGTAGGATGTTGGATGGGGTTAAGTGGCCGTGGATGGCGGGCTTGGATCGGGCGTGGTGGAGGTAGGCTAGTCCGCGGGCAATGCCGACTGCTATACTGTGGCGCGTGCGCCACTCTAGTTTTTCTGGGGATGTTGACTGGGTTGGTTTGTCTAAAGGATGCTCCCACGTGTCGGTGCTCCAGTCTTCCACGTTGGTTTTTCCGGTGGGTAACTCGTGAAGCCATTGGTGGAGATCACCATTGGCCATGAATTCGTACAACACTAGCTTCTCTTTACCTATACAAAAGAAATTTTGTGTTAAGCAATTTAAATTTGAAATTTCAGAGCTACTCTTTAGTCCGGCCAATAAGGGTGATTATGAAAATAAAAATATTCTTTCATAAAAAAAAAATCATAAAATATTTCAAAAGTTAAATAAGACTATTTTTATTTAGAACGAGGGGATAATTGTTTGCTTCCGCCCCGGTTTAACGTTTTTACTTTCCTTCCTTTTTGGTTTATTTGTTCTTATTGCTTTATTATTTAAAATGGATTAGGGGACTCACTCGTTATTTTTATGACAAAAACTTTCTACCCACATTCTCTCTCTTCTACTTTATTTTCATACTTAAACCGACCGGGACGGAAGAGTAATTTTTTTAGTGTCATTTACTGACCTTCTCTTATCTTTTTAACACTTAATTAGTAGTAACTCATAGATAAAAACAACCCAAAATAGATAGTTCACATAAATTTCGAATAAAGAAAATTTGAGTCAACGCTGAAATTTGTTTGAGAACGTCAAGAACGGACTGAAAAATGTGTCAAAGTAGACGCCAACATTTTGTCTCGGCATGATTATATTTGTCAAAAGTATAATTCATTTATCAACACAAAGCTACTTTAATTCCTGTTCCTCCTTTATCCTTTTCTTTTTCAACAATAAATTAAAACTATGAAAATATAAACTTTTATATAAGTATAAACAAATAAAACTATAGTCACAACAGTTGGTTGGTCATAAAGAAAAACTAGTTTTAGATATAGAAAACTAGTACATGTCCGTCCGTGTCCAAGGACATGGGTGATTTTTTTTTTATTTTTTTTTATTTTTTTAAATTTAAAAAAAAAAAAATTTAAGAGCAAAATGGAAAAGAGACAAATGTATGAGGTCAAAATGAGAAATTCACCGCTTGACACTATTCATAATAGTACTGTAGCATACCACTCTAATTTATACTATAAAAACTAATTTTTACATCACATCGGTGATGTAGGAGGAATTGGGGATGAAATTCACGGCGGAGTAACGAAAGGGAACCTCCTGGCTTTGAGGCGGGCGCTTCACTCCACTCCAAGCGGGCGCCTCACAGTGAACCACGCATGGCCAATCTTTCGGAGCTCCAGGCGGCCGCATGGTCTGGCCCCAGGCGGGCGCCTCACGCTATTGACGGGAATGAGTTGTTTGCGTTGCCAGTTTCCTATTTCTGCGTTGATCTATTTTTGGCTGAGGTTTTGCTGATTTATTTTTGCTGATATTTTGCTTATTTAAATTAGGGTATTTTTGGTAATCTCTTTATTATTTCGTTTTAGGGTTTGGTAGGGTTTTATTTCTAGAATGTTCTTTTGATTAGTATAAATAGTTATGGTAGGGCTTTTGTAAAAGGGAGTTTTATGATATTTGATTTTAAGAGTTTTCTCTTTAATTCCTGGTGGATTCCAGATTATCGCTGGTGGATTTCAGTATTGTGTTTGAGGATTCTTCACTTGAAGAGTTCTTGTGATTAGTGCGCTAATCACGAAATCTATCGTGCTACCGTGCTGCGTCAGTTGGTATCAGAGCAAGCCATATCCTGTCTTTTGCATCATACTGAAGTATTATGGGAGATCAGGCAATAAAGGTTGGTATCGGTGGTGTAACTACCGCTATCACTTCCTTGGCAACGCAGATTGCAGCGTTGGTTGCCGCTCAACAAGGTCAAAACGCTAATCAAAACTGTCATGGTGAGAGAGCCAGGGTTGATCCAAGGCGGCGTCCTCAAGGGACAGAAAATCGGGATGATGGGGTATATTCCAGTTCCAGATCTGATGACGAGGTTATTCACGAAATAGATCTTCGATTGGATCGTGCTAAACAACAGGAACAATATTTTCTGGTGTTAGAGGACGAAGAACTCGACGAAGCGGACAAGCATGATCGACGTGTGCAGAAATATAAATCAATCAGAGATCTGAATCGAGCATCAAGGAAGCGAGTGCTTAGGCAGCGACATAGGATGGAAGCCAAATTTTATGCTAACAAAGCCGATCACTACACTGCCAAGATTCAGAAACTGAAAGCGCATAGATCTGCAGTCCATAAACGTGCTGAAGAAGAACGTCGGGGCCAGTTCGAGGCCTTGTTGCAGAATAACAAAAATTGTGCTCAAGAAGAACGTCGCGGGAAAGCCTCCATCGCGTCGAGCCGATTGAAGGGAAAGGATCAGATTCAAACGGAGGAGATTTAGTTGCAGTTAAGTCCGCGAACCAGGATCTACAAATATTGAATGAAAGTTTCAAAGGAGAGAAGATTAGTAATAATTCTCTGTCCGTGGTTGAAGAGTCAGCTTCAGAAGAAACAATTTTAGAGTCGGGTTTGATTGCTTAAAAGATCTCAGCAGGGCGTGGTACAATTCTGATTAAACACTATTACAAGTTTTTATACCACTTTCGCTGTTACACCTGGGATCTTGGGTTCTCACTCGCAAGAGTATGGCTGAAAGGTTGATTATTTATATGGAAAAAAAAAATTACATCAAATTGTGCTTAAGGAGCGGGTCTACTCGAAATATTTGTTCAAGTGGGAGGGAATTTTCCAAACATCTGAGATGAACTCGGGGACGAGTTCTTTTGAAGAGTGGTTGACTGATGTAGGAGAGGATTGTAACTCAAACGGGGCGAGCGCTTCACGGCAGAGCAAACAAAGTCGAAGCTGCTGAAGGGGAGGCGGGCGCCTGACCTAGCCGAAGCGGGCGCCTCAAGCAGCGGCAACAACAACCAAAACCTCTGGAGTCCAGGAGGCCGCATGGCGTAATCGAGGAGGGCGCCTCAATCGACGGTTGCTGTTTCTTTATTTCATTGTTAATTACGTTTTTACTGTTTTTGAACATTAAGCTAGGGGTATTTTGGTCATTGGTTTGTGTTAATGCAGACTGTGGGTGTTACCACAGGTGTTATCACTGGCAGTTGGGTGTTACCCGAACTGGAATGAGTTATAATTTAATAATTCTTTCCATATTAATTTATATCCTAATGTCTAATATTATTTGCAAGATATATGTGTTTTTTGATCCATATTTCAGGTTAATACATGGCTGGATTAAATGCTAAAATCAAGGAAGAAGTTGGTGAAGGAATTATTCGTAAATAAAGATTTATGGATAACTATTGCTTGGTCCATATTTGTTGATGAAGAAGAAAAACGTGGGAAGACCAAGTCATGGAGTTGTTGCTGATTATTTGAAGTGTACAATACAAAGAAAGCAAGAGAGTACAAGGTGATGAAGCAAGGACTTGGGCTTCAAGAATTCGGTTGCTACTTTTTAGGGAAGTTAACGCATGAAGAGGAATTCAAGCCAAGAAATCTCTCCACTCCTCACACACGAACTGAAGGTCCAAGGCTGTTATTTTGGAGTAGCCTCCAAGGCATTGGAAGGCTATAAATAGGCTAGGTGTGTTTCATTTGTAGTATGCCAAATATCAAACACACACACCATATCCTTCCTCCCTTGTGATTCTAGCTTAAACACTGAGTGTTTAAGAGAGTGTTGGCTAAGGATAGGATTTGTTCTTTGTCTCATTTAGTTCCATAGAGCATTATCATTGTATTAGCAATAGGAAACTTTCGGCTTTGTAATTTTGCTATATTGATTATAAAGTCTTCGCCATCTAGGCACACTCAAGTTATATATTTATATAACTTGAGAAAATTATATCTTGTGTTATTTATTTCCGCTGCACAAAGTTTTTTACAAAACATTTTATTTGGTGTGTGTGTGCTGTCCGTCAGTGTGTTATCCAAGGTGTTGGGTAACATCTACGGTAACATCTCTTTCCAGTGAAGCCATTGACAATTTCAGTTTGCTAGTTCGTTTTAGGGTTTGCTTTAGGGTTTTGAGATAGTATTTAATCACTTTTAAGGCTTTTGTTAAACTTAGTTTTTGATATATTATTTCAAGAGTTTTCTCTTAATTCCTGGTGGATTCCAGATTATTACTGGTGAATTCCAGTTCTTGTGTTTGAGGATTCTTCGCTTGAAGAGTTCTTGTGATTAGTGCGCTAATCACGAAATCTATCGTGCTACCGTGCTGCATCAATCGGGATCAGGTAACAATCAGTTGGAAGGTTTAACTGCTAATGTTAACGCAAAAACTTACTCTATGTCACTAATAGAGTTTTTGAGTACTTTTGCGTGCGAGTGTAAGTTTTAAAAACTATCTTTCAAAAAGTGTCGGTGTTTGTATTTTAGGATGTGTTAATAAGTTATGATAATTCACAAAAATGTCGACGTGCTATTTTAAAAAAACAAAAACAAAAAAAAACTTATTTTTTTCTAAGATTTTGGGTTGTCACAAAGTTTTAATTGTCAATGAAACTCTTTTTCTCAAGCAAATGCATGTTTAAATCTCAAATAAATGTGCTTTTGAAAAGAAAAAAAAAAGGGTAATTTCATTATGACACAACCAATAGTATACAAAAAAAAATATTGTCCTCTAAAACATGATTGACCCATACAATAAATTTCAACTAAAATATGAAATTCTAGTGCTCCACCAAACATTTGGCAAGAGCAGTGGCAAAATTCCAATCAAATAATATTAACAAGATTTTTTAACAAAAAAATTTATCCCACTCATTTCAAAATAATAATATAAAAAAAAATGGTCTCTTGAGTGATAGTACTCACTTTTAAGTAGTTAGCGAATATTTAGAAACAGTTTATAAAACAGGACTTTCTATAACTTAAGGAGAAACTAGTTTCCCCCAAAATCTTGTGCTAAAATAACTCACTTTTAAATTTTCACCAATTTTAAAAAAAAACAATTATTATTATGAGTTAATTAAAAAAAATGCTAAGTTTGCCCTTATTAATCCTTTCTCTCTCCTACAATACTTCACTCAATAATACAAGAGCAAATGATAAATTAATATCCAATGTTTATAGGATGTCAATCGTGTCTGAAGTTTCAATTTAAAAATCTGTTAAATCATCACGCGCCTTTAAGGCAATTAAACGAAACGAGCCGGCTCGAGCTCGACTCGGGCTCGGCCCGTAAAAGCTCGTGTTCAAGTGGGCTCGAGGTGAACTCGAGCTCGAGCTCGAGCTCGAACCGAATTTTTAAACTCGTTTTGTTATCGATCTGACTCGTGTTCGCCTCGGTTGTTTGACGAGCTTTGTTCGAAATCAACTTGTTTGAGTTCGAAGCGGCAAGGGAGTAGAACCCCTAGGGGGCTGGTGGAGGCGTTAATCGACCCGGCGTGGGAGGACTCCGATCGGTCGACGGCGGAGAAGGCATTGTACCTGTCGGAGGAGGGGGAGACAAGCGAGAAGATGAAGGAGGTGTGGCGGCGGTGGGTGGAGCAGGAGGAGAGGTGGATGGGGTTGGAGTGGACGGTGGTGGAGGAGAAGCAGATGGCGTGACGGAAGCCGGCGGCGAGATAGTTGGTAGAGAGGCGACCGGAGGTGTAGGTGTTGGAAATGCATGTCAAAGCAACACAAATATCCCAGCCAACACAAATATCCCAGCCTCTGCACATGAGGCGGGCGCCTCATTGTCCACCAGGTGGGCGCCTCACGTCCTCAGCAATGGAACTTCAGCCACGACATTCGAGGCGGACGCCTCAATCTCCATCATGCGTGCGCCTCACCTGGATCTCAACTTGACGTAACCTCTGCCTGTGAGGCGTGCGCCTCACTCCCTTCATGCGGCCGCCTCACATGTTCCAGCCACTGATGTATTTTCTTCTTCTGATGTAATATTTTCTTTCCTTATTTCATTCTTTCCAAGTCCTTGAAGGATCCATAGAATTCTTGTATAGTCAGAATTATTTCTTCCATATTTACTTCCTCCTAACTTGTATATATAGAACAATTCAATATCAATAAAAGTAGCTTGTAAATTTCAAATCACAGTTTTCTTTCAACATGGTATCAGAGCATTAGATCAAATTTTTTTTTCAAAATCTCTCTCTGTGTTTCCATGGCAGCCGACTCCCCCCTCCTCCTCCCCAACTCGGCTGAACCAACCAAACCTCTCATAGCTATCTCCCTTGGCCACATCCTAAAACTAACACCCACAAACTACATAGCTTGGAAAATTCAACTAGAAGCAACCCTCCTTGGCCATGACCTTCACCAATACATCGATGGAACCTTCACACCCCCACCCAAAAACCTCCCCACCCAAGCCATTACACCCGACAACAACAACACTCCCGACAACAACAACCCTCCCGCAGCCACCAACACCACAAACCCCAACCCTGCCTACAACACTTGGTTTCGCCAAGACAAACTCATCCTAAGTGCTCTTGCAGGTACTCTCTCCCCTGACCTTGTCTCCCTCATATCTCAATGTTCCACCACTTATGAAGCTTGGAAAACCCTTGCCAAAACCTATGCTAACCCTTCCAAAGGCCGCTGCCAATGGTGTCGTAATGACGGCCACTTTCTCTCTCAATGCCCCTCCTTCCGCCAACTCTACCCTAACGCCAACTTCCCCACACCCAATCCCACCCCTCAGCCACCCAATTCCAATCAACGCCGCTCCTTCAACCCAAACCGTAACCCTAGGCAACCACACCGCGGTAATTCTTCCTCTCAGCCTTCTGCCTACTCCGCCTCCACCTCAAACCAAACCCCACCAAATTGGCTTTTCGACAGTGGAGCTACACATCATGTGACCAATGATCTGAATAACTTGGCCCTTCATTCCCCTTATGATGGCACGGAAGAACTCGTCGTTTGTGATGGTTCGGGCCTCAATATCTCAAATACCGGTTCATCTTCTCTTCTCACTTCATCCTCCCCCTTACTTCTCAATAATGTTCTTCATGTTCCTCGTGTGTGTCGAAACATAATATCTATATCTAGGTTGTGTCAAGATAATAATGTCTCTGTCATCTTCTCACATAACTCTTTTCTTGTGAAGGACCTTCATACGGGGGACATTCTTTTTCAAGGCAATTCTAGTTCCGGCGTATATGAATGGATTCCAAAGTCTCCTGCTGTTCACTCCTCAACTTCCTCCTCCATCATCAATTGGCATCATAGATTAGGGCACCCATCTTATTCAATTTTACGTTCTCTTAGTTCTTCGTTTAATTTGGATATTCCTAGAATTTCTGATTTTCATTGCAATGCATGTGATTGTAATAAGAGTCACAAGTTGGCCTTTAATGAAAACTCTCTTTCTTCATCTGGACCTCTTGACTTGATATATAGTGATGTTTGGACGTCTCCTCTTTTATCCTATGATGGCTACAAGTACTACATTGTGTTTGTTGATCACTTCACCAAGTATACTTGGCTCTATCCCCTCAAACATAAAAATGATGCCACTCACGTTTTCACCAACTTCAAAAACATTGTCGAAAAATACTTTCATCGCTCCATTATCACCATCTTCAGTGATAATGGTGGTGAATACATTGGTCTTCGTCCCCTCCTCACATCTCTTGGAATCTCTCATCTTACATCCCCCCCTCATATACTCCGGAACACAATGGGTACTCCGAACGTCGACATCGTCACATTGTTGAAACAGGCCTCTCCCTTCTCACTCACTCTCACATGCCCCGCAAGTATTGGCCTCTTGCGTTTGTCACAGCTTGTTATCTTATCAATCGTATGCCAACGCCAACCTTGAATTCTCAATCTCCGTTTCTCAAAATCTTCGGTCGTCCTCCCAACTACTCAAAACTCAAAAGCTTTGGTTGCCTTTGCTATCATTGGCTCCGCCCATACACCAACAACAAAATGGATCCTAAGTCCTCTCCGTGTGTCTTTGTAGGTTACTCTCCAACTCAAAGTGCCTTCTATTGCCTAGAACCAAACACCTCCAAAATCTTTGCATCCCGTCATGTCAAGTTTGTGGAACATCTTTTTCCCTTCTCCTCACTGTCCGAACAAACCTCTTCCGCTCCCTCAGTCAATGAATGGTGTAACTCCACTCTCACTATCCTCCCGCCTTTACCCTCAACTGTCCATACACCACCCTCAACCTCACCCAACACCACCCCTCAAAATCCCACCTCCAACCCCTCCCCTTCCTCTGAACCTGCCCCTACCCCCCCCCTCCACCTACCTCCCCGCCTTCCCCAATCCAAAGACCTATCACTCGTGCTCAAAACAACATCCGGAAACCTATCAACAAGCTCAACCTAAATGTCTCTGTCCCAAACCCTTCCCTTGAGCCAACCAACTATACTTAAGCCCTCAAAATCCCTGCCTGGCGTGAGGCCATGGAAACAGAATTTAATGCTCTCATGAAAAATAACACTTGGGATCTTGTTCCCCCGTCACCTTCTCAGAACTTAGTTGGGTGCAAATGGGTCTTTCGTACCAAGTACAAACCGGATGGCACGATTGATCGCCACAAAGCTCGCCTCTTCGCCAAAGGATTTCATCAACGCCCTGGCATAGACTACTCTGAGACATTCAGCCCGGTAGTCAAACCCGCCACAATCCGCACCGTCCTCTCCTTGGCTGTTACAAACCATTGGCTCCTTCGTCAGGTTGACATAAACAATGCGTTTCTCCAAGGCACACTGAATGAGGATGTCTTTATGGTTCAACCCCCTGGCTTTGTTAGCACTTCTCATCCATCCCATGTTTGCAAGTTACGACAAGCCCTTTACGGCCTCAAGTAAGCCCCCCGAGCCTGGCATGATGAACTGAAACACTATCTACTCTCCGTTGGCTTCAAAAATAGCGTGTCGGACGCCTCTCTGTTCACTCTAAGCCATGGCCTTGGTACTATCATTATTCTTGTCTACGTGAATGATATCATAATCACAGGCTCCAACTCATCCCTTCTAGGCAACTTCATCACCAACTTCTCGACTCGGTTCTCTCTGAAAGATCTTGGAGATTTGTCTTACTTCCTTGGTGTCGAGGTCATTCCCCACCCCAAGGGACTGTTTCTTAGCCAACACAAGTACATCTAAGATCTTTTATCTCGTACCAAGATGTTGGACGCTAATCCCCTACCAACTCCTATGACCCCAGGCTTGACTCTTTCAGTTGGTAACGGGACACCTCTGCCAAATCCTAGTGAATACAGGTCTATTGTCGGCTCTCTCCAATACCTATCACTCACTCGGGTTGATGTCTCATTTGTGGTAAATCGGCTTGCTCAGTTTATGCACCAATCAACGGATGTTCATTGGACAGCTCTCAAAAGATTACTTCGCTACTTGGTTGGTACTAGTTCTCATGGGTTGCTTCTCCGCTCCGACTCCCCATTTACACTTCATGCTTTCTCCGACGCAGATTGGGCAGGGGATAAGGACTCATATGTGTCAACAACCGGTTACTTGGTTTATCCTGGGTCCAACTAGCTTTCTTGGAGCTCTCGAAAACAGAAAACGCTTGCTAGATCTTCCACAGAAGCCGAATACAGAGCCATCGCTGCCACCACTGCAGAAATTGTTTGGATTCATAACTTATTGCGTGAGCTACGGGTTGCGCTCACCACCATTCCGGTCATCTACTGTGACAACCTCGGTGCTACCTATGTTGCAGCAAATCCCAAATTTCATTCAAGGATAAAACACCTTGCCCTTGATTACCATTTTGTTCGGGAACAAGTTCAAGCCCATCAGCTACGTGTGTCTCATATCTCAGGCAATGATCAACTTGCCGATGCCCTCACTAAGCCACTTGCTCGTCTAAGGTATCACGAACTCATGTCCAAGATTGGTCTTTCCCTCCGGTCGTCCATCTTGCGGGGGCCTGTTGAAAATGCATGTCAAAGCAACACAAATATCCCAGCCAACACAAATATCCCAGCCTCTGCACATGAGGCGAGCGCCTCATTGTCCACCAGGCGGGCGCCTCACGTCCTCAGCAATGGAGCTTCGGCCACGGCATTCGAGGCGGACGCCTCAATCTCCATCATGCATGCGCCTCACCTGGATCTCAACTTGACGTAACCTCTGCCTGTGAGGCGTGCGCCTCACTCCCTTCATGCGGCCGCCTCACAGGTTCCAGCCACTGATGTATTTCCTTCTTCTGATGTAATATTTTCTTTCCTTATTTCATTCTTTCCAAGTCCTTGAAGGATCCATAGAATCCTTGTATAGTCAGAATTATTTCTTCCATATTTACTTCCTCCTAACTTGTATATATAGAACAATTCAATATCAATAAAAGTAGCTTGTAAATTTCAAATAACAGTTTTCTTTCAACAGTAGGAGAAGTAGGAGGAGGAGATGTGGCTACCGGGGGCGGAGGTGAAGCAGAAGCTACCGGAGGAGGAGAGGTGGAATTAGTTGGTGGTGTTGGAGTTGTCGGAGCCGGTGAGGTTCTCGGCGGTGGTGCTGACAATGACATTTGTTGAAGGGGGGTTTCTCTCTCTAGAAATTAATAAGGAGAAAGAGAGAGAGAGAGAGACGTTTTCAGGGGACTAATGGAAAAACGGAATGCTTGTTGGAGAGAATTATCGAATGGGTTACAGCTCGGAGACGCGGACCCACTGATATATTTTTTGGATGTGTGAAAAGGTGGGTGTTTTATTTAATGTTAGAAGGATTATATGATTAATACTCCCTCCGTCCCATGATAATATATAAAATTTCCTTTTTGGGCGTCCCACAATAATATATAACTTTTCTAAAATGGAAATGAATCTTTATTATTCCCTCCACTCATTCTATCTCCTACATTATTTTAATACTCACATCACCATTATAATTTACTATTCTCTCTACTCATTCTCTCTCCTATTTTATTTTCACACTCACAACACTTTCAATATAATAATTCCTCCTTAATTCCCGTGCATTACCAAAAGTCTATATTAACCCGGGACGGAGGGAGTATATTTTTGGAATAGGATTAGGACGTAAATATGATTTTTTTTATTATCTTAGGATGTAGATTTGGATTAGAGCGAAGAATTATGAGGTAATTTTCTCTAAAACAATCAATGAATTGTTACAAGTTTTAGTGCAAAAGTAAAAGTAGAAATTCAATACTTTTAATTCAAAAAAATTGTTAAAAAATGGTAATTATTTTAGACTAGAGAAAAAAATATAAGATTGATAGTGTACAATTGTTGTTGTGGTTGCATTAAAGAAGAAAAAATGAAGCATTTAAAATTTGGAGAATGAGGAGGAGGTCAAAATTGGATGACCAATTAAACAGAAATACTTCCTCCGTTTCATATCTATGTGCACATTTTCTATTTTGAGCGTCCCAAATTTACGTGCACATTTTCTAAAATGAAAAGGAATTTTTACTATTTTCTCCACTCATTCTCTCTCCTACATTATTTTAATACTCACAACACTATTATAATTTACTATTCCCTCTACTCATTTTTTTTCCTATTTTATTTTCACACTCACAACACTTTTAATATAATATTCTTTCCTTAATTCACGTGAAAAGTCAAACTAGGCACCAAAGTTCGGGACGGAGGGAGTAGTAGTGTAGTACTAGTAGCATCACGAAAACCTACTAGAAGCAATGATTACCCTACACTCATTATATCTAGGCAGTAAGTAGTAAAAGTCTTCATAGTACGACAACCTCCAAACTCAAACAAACACGTGAACGCATTCATATCGGTATTTTATTTTTTTATTTTTATTTTTTGGAAATAATTCATTCATATCAATATTCCACCCTATTAAATGCTCCATCGGTTCTAACTTCTAAGTGGAGTAAATTTATTTTCTTTGTAATGATCATCTCAATAAATATTACTCAATAAATATTAAAAGTATTTTTCATTCTTTTATAACGAATGATATTAATATTTATTAAGAATATTATTATTAACAAATATTAGATATTCATACAAATTTAAATACAATATTTTCTTACTTTTCATTTTAATATGTCCCATAATAAAGTTTTTAATTTCCTTTATTGCTTAGATAATTGACAATGAAACTCATTTGCTACACTCAAAATAACAACGTATTTACCATTTATTAAGAATATTATTAACAAATATTAGATATTCATACAAATTTAAATATTTTCTTACTTTTCGTTTTAATATGTCCCATAATAAAGTTTTTAATTTCCTTTATTGCTTAGATAATAAAGTTTTAATATGTCCCATAATAAGGTTTTTAATTTCCTTTATTGCAATTATTTACTCATCTTTTTAATATTTTCTTAATAAACAAGCAAATTCTTAATAAAACTCGTGAACTGAAAGAGTGGGACGGAGAAAGTAAAATTTAATTATATTGACCACTAAAATGAGATTATTTTTATGTGATAATTATTAAACAAAATACTTACTCCCTCCGTCTCACTTCAATTGATACTTATTTCCTTTTTGGTCCGTCCCACTTCAATTGATACTTCCCAAAATGGAAAGGAATCTTCACTATTTATCTCACTCATTCTCTTTCCTATTTTATTTTTTCACTCACAACATTCTCTCTCCTAACTATTTCTCCCACTCATTCTCTCTCATATTTAATTTTTCATACTCACAACATTTAACTTTTTCTTTTTCTTACATCACTTTTTCTTAATTCCCACACCCAAAAAGTTGATCTCTATTGAAGTGGGACGGAGGGAGTATAATTTTAAAATTAAATTTAAATCTAATAAATATTTATAAAAATAATTTGGGAGAAAAACTAACCTGCAATGCAGTAACCGGAAATAGGCAACAAATTAGGATGCTTAAGCCTCCCCAATTCTTCAAATAAAACCACAGCACCTTCATAATCAACCTCCCTAGCATTTTCAAGCACCTTGATCGCCACGTGGATTTCCCCGGGCAGCACCGCCCTATAAACGGGCCCACACCTCCCTTCCGCCAGCAACGATTCCTTCCCAAAGTGTGACGTAGCAGCTATCAGGTCCTTGAATGTTAGATTCATCAATGGCTTCTCAAACATCACCACCGGCGCCGACGACGGCTCCCGGATGTCGGCCACCCATGACGACCCAGATTCCGTTTCGAACGAGAATGGGCCCGATTTTTCGATCTTGAACGGCTGTTGTTGGGCTGGTTTTGAGATGGCCCATTTGTTTGTTCTTGCCATTTTTCTCCTTCTGTGTATACAGTGTATGCAAACAGCCATGGTCAATGCTAGAAACGTTGACGCTAGTGAGATTGCTATGATGAGATGTTTCCGTTTTGGGTTTGATTTTGATTTGGGTTTTTGGGATTTGGGTTTGTTTTTGTTGATTTGTAGAGGTTTCGAGTGGACTGGGTGGGGTTTGACTGGAAATTGTTTGGGGGTAATTTCGGAAGATTTGAAATTTCCAGCATGAATGAAGGATGACTTTCCAAATTTCTGCACATTTGGAATCAACCCTGTGAAATTATTGAATGAGATATTCAAGAATTTGAGGCCTGAAATGGGGGGGAAATCATTGGGAAAAGAACCAAACAAGTGATTATTTGAAACATCCAAGTAGTTCAAAGATTGAAGATTTGAAATATTTTTTGAATTTCCTGAAATATTACAGCTTGAAATATCAAGATGTTGGAGTTTAACTAGTGAGTTGAACCCCAAAGGAAGGATATTGAGATTATTATGAGAAAGGTCAAGAACTGTCAAGTTGGGGAAGTTAGAAAGATGAGCCAAATTAGTGAACCTATTGTTTGAAAGATTGAGGCTTTGAACTGAAGAAGATGGACCCAGTTCAAACCCAATGATCCCACCAAGCTTATTGTTTGAAAGATTGACATGGGTCAAACTTGGAATGGACCAAAACCAACCAGGAACAGAGCCTTTGAGGGAATTATTGGAAAGATCAATAGTTTGAAGGTGAGACATGTTTTTCAAGAACCTCCATGAGAGAATCCCAGTAAGGTTTCTTGAAGGGAGGATTATTTCAGCGATTGGCGGGTTTGAACAGTTGGAATAAGGAAGGAATTTGAACCAAGAGGAGTTAAAATTTGAAACAGAAGTGAAGGCTTTAGAAAGGAGTTGAAGGTCTGTGGTATTGCAAATTGATGATTCAGATATGGAGAAAAGTGAGATTAAGAGGACAAGTTTGAAGTAAAGCTCCATTAGTGTGTGTGTGTGTGTGTGTGTTTTCAGATGCGTGGACTTGTTTTTCTTGTCATGGGTGTGAGAGAAAGTGACAGGGAGGAGGGGGAATTTCAGATGTTGGGAATGAATTGTTGAAATAGTTTAAGATGAGGAATATGCATAAGAAATTGGGTAGAAAGAATGATTGATGGTAAAAGAGAGGAGTATTTTAATGGAGGGAGGAATGTTTGAGGGAGGGAATGTGGGGTGGGTGGGTGGGTGGGGGGAGGAGTTGGGAGTGGGATTTGTGAAGTTGGTCTGCTGCTGCTGGCGTAGTTGTCAAAGGAAGAAGAAGGGGAAATAAAATAACCGAGTGAGTCTGACTGTTCCACTAGCGAGTCTTCTTTGATGGCGTATGAGATTGCTAAGATTGCGATGACAAACTTATTCTACGCACCCTCTCAAAAATCAAAATTGCTAGGGCAAAAATCATATACTCCCTCCGTCTCAGCGAAAGAGCCATTTATTTCCTTTTTGGGCGTCCTATTTAAAAAGCCACTTTCCCAAAAAGGAAACCTTAAATCACTATTCTCTCCACTCATTCTCTCTCCTACTTTACTTTTACACTCACAACATTATCTTTCTTACATCACCTCCCACTCATTCTCTCTCCTATTTAATTTTTCATACTCACAACATTTAAACTTTTTCTCTTTCCTACATCACATTTCTTATTTTGCGTGTCGGACAAATTTACCGACTCTTTCGCTGGGACGGAGGGAGTACTCCCTCCGTCCCATGATTTTATAGACTTTTGGATTTTGCACGAAAATTAAGAAGGAATTTTTATATTGAAAGTATTGTGAGTGTGAAAATAAAATAGGAGAGAAAATGAGTGGAAAGAATAGTAAATTATAATGGTAATGTGAGTATTAAAATAATGTAGGAGAGAGAATAAGTGTAGGGAATAGTAAAGATTCCTTTCCATTTTAGGAAAGTACTCCCTCCGTCCGCTTACAAAGTTCACACTTTCTATTTTGGGCGTCCGTTTACAAAGTTCACACTTTGTTTCTTTCCTAAAAAGGAAACCTTAAATCACTATTCTCTCCACTCATTCTCTCTCCTACATTATTTTAATACTCACAAACCATTATAATTTACTATTCCCTCCACTCATTTTCTCTCCTATTTTATTTTCACACTCACAACACTTTCAATATAATACTCCCTCCTTAATTAACGTGTAAACAGTAAGTATGAACTTACTAGGCGAACGGAGGGAGTATATATTATTGTAGGACTCCCAAAAAGAAAAGCTTACTCCCTCCTGTGATGATGTGTCGCCATTTCGCGGGAAAAAATTCGATTTTTCGCAGTTCTTTGAAAAAACCAAATAAAATCCGGGAAAAAGAACGGAGTCGCCACGCCATTTTTATTTTAAGGGCCAAAACTTTGAAAAAAGCCCGAGATCAGAAATTTGGATTCGGAGGTCATGTTACACGCCGGGAAGGACGTTAGTGTGCACCCGGAATGCCTCGTAAAACGAGTCTTCCAAGCTGAAAATCATTTATGTGTGTGTGTGTGTTTTGGCCAAAATAATTTGAAACTCAGAAAAGTAAAAATTGGGATATCTTTTTAAGACTTTAAACTGATCCCATGATTTTTTGGGAGATTTTTGGATTGAGATTTGGTACTCAAAAGACCTTTTGAAGTTGAGAGCCACTTCTGCCAGAATGAAAAAGGCAGTGGACCTTTGATTTTGAAATGGATTCAAGGGTCTTAAAACTTCATAATCTGGATAAACTCAGAGAATGAAAGTTGTTCCAGACACCTTAAATAAGATTTGTGCGAAGGAATTTTCCATTTTGGAAAAGATTTGAGGGGTCAAAACCTTCTGGAAACCTCAGATATGAGATCTGGATTCCCAGAAGCTGATGAACTAGCCTCTGAAAGAAAATTTGAAAAGAGGAGTTTTACTCACCCAAAAAATAAAGTAAAAATATGTATGGAAAGATCTGGATGTTGGCTACAAAAAGTGTTTTGTAGTCAACACCAAATTCCACATTTATCTGTGTCCAAAAAATTAGACCATGGACTGAGGTCTGAGGAAATTGCTACTGGACAACAACTTCTCAAGAAAGAAAATATGATTTTAAGGGGGGTTTTGCATCCATGCTTGTCCCCATTTCCCTAGGTTTTGGTTAGTGATCACTTGACATTTTAGTGGTGAATCAACTATACCAAACCATCCTTGGGGTACATTAGGACTAAGCACTTCATTTGCTTGGGAAGGGGAATTTTATCCTTTGAAAATGAGATTTGATGCTTGAAAATGGTTTTTAGGGTTTTGAAAATGCATTTGCAAGAAAACAAGAACACATTAAAGAGAATGTTGATCCTTGTAGAAGATCATCCATGGAGATGGACTTCCATGGTGATCTTCTTGGATCTTAAGACAAGAAGAAGAATGAACTACATTTTGTAGTTTGAAGATGCATGCATGGATGAGAGATTTAGGGTAAGAAGAGGGAGGTTATACCTATCTTCCTTGAGTTTGTGTTTGAATGGGTTCAAGGCTTGAATGTGTTTAGGGTTTGAATTTGAGAGTGAGTGTGAGTTGGGAAAGATTCAAGAGAAAATGGTGACAATTCAAGTGAATTCTCACTGTTTTCTCTCTATATTTCGCCAGAGGTTCAGTGCAAATTGTGTTGTGGCCCCTTTATTTTTGTGACTGGAGGGCTCAAATTTATAGCCCTCTGAAATTGTCAAAGATGTCCGCGCGGATGGGATCAGTCGCGTGCACTGTTCATTAAATGCTGCTTCAGGCTTTGGACACAAGGAATAATCTTTTTTAAAATTCAAATTAAACAACCAGATTATGTTCCAGCCATTTCCTTTTTTGGTTTTTCTTATTTCTTTTGCTTTTTTGATTCCTTTCCTTGGTTTATCCTTAAATAACAATGCCCATTTTGCCCTCACTTTGTTAGAAATGTTAGGAATGTTAGGAATTGTTAGAAATGTTATAACTTTCGTTAATTTTCTAACGAAAATTCTAACAAGCTCAAATTGGAGCACTTACAGTAGCCCCTCGGCGACGGCGCTTTCGAAGGAAGCGGGGTCGTCGATAAGAGTAAGGCTCCATATTTGGCAGGATGATCGAGTGATCGAGTGCCTGAACCTAGCGATAGGCTACCTACGTATCCCGAATGGGAATCAAGCCAGTCGTAGTTCGGGTCTTTGACCCTGGAGATGATGGCGTTTTAGGTGCCTCGAACCTGATGAGCGAGTTCTGCAGTCGGTTGCTGGAGAGAAACTCTTCTGGGGGTAAGAGATGACCATTTTCGGTCTGATGGCTATCCGCTCTGCTGGGGATAGGAAATGACCATTTTCGATTTGGTGGCTATCCGCTCTGCTGGGGATAGGAATGACCATTTTTGGTCTGATGGCTATCCGCTCTGCTGGGGATGATTGCGATTTATCGCTTTCCTAGTGATAGCGTCTTAGGTGCCTCGAACCTCGGAGATGGCATTTTAGGTGCGTCGGACCTTGGAGATGGCGTTTTAGGTGCCTCGAACCTTGGAGATGGCGTTTTAGGTGCCTCGAACCTTGGAGATGGCGTTTTAGGTGCCTCGGACCTTGATGATGGCGTTTTAGGTGCCTCGGACCTTGATTGCGAAATGGCCTTTCGGTGGACTTTGTCTGCTACCGAAGGAGAGGGTGACCGTTTTGGTCGAGGGGCTAGACCTAATGATAGGCTACCTACGTATCCCTAGCGGGGAATCAAGCCCTTTCGTAGTTCGAGATCTCCTCGAGATTTTTTTGGCTTTTGGGATTCCGTTAACTTTGCTGGGGATTTTGTTAGCCTTTGCTGGGGAAAATCAGACGTATTTGTCTGGGAAATCGGTCTTACGTTTGACTGCCGGGGAAGATTTTGATGAAAGATACGGGATCTCGTTATCTTTCTCAGGGAGATTGGTCTTACGTTTGACTGCCGTTGGTAATTTTGATGAAAGATACGGGATCTCGTTATCTTTCTCGGGGAAAATCGGTCTTACGTTTGACTGCCGTTGGTAATTTTGATGAAAGATACGGGATCTCGTTATCTTTCTCGGGAAGATCGGACTTACGTTTTACTGCCGTTGGTAATTTTGATGAAAGATACGGGATCTCGTTATCTTTCTCGGGGAAAATCGGTCTTACGTTTGACTGCCGGGGAAGATTTTGATGAAAGATACGGGATCTCGTTATCTTTCTCGGGGAAAATCGGTCTTACGTTTGACTGCCGTGAAAGATTTTGATGAAAGATACGGGATCTCGTTATCTTTCTCGGGGAAAATCGGTCTTACGTTTGACTGCCGTTGATAATTTTGATGAAAGATACGGGATCTCGTTATCTTTCTCGGGGAAAATCGGTCTTACGTTTGACTGCCGTTTGTGATTCTGATGAAAGATACGAGATTCCGTTATCTTTTTCGGGGAAATCGGTCTTACGTTTGACTGCCAGGGAATGATTTTGATGAAAGATACGGGATCTCGTTATCTTTCTCGGGGAAAATCGGTCTTACGTTTGACTGCCGTTGGTAATTTTGATGAAAGATACGGGATCTCGTTATCTTTCTCGGGGAAATCGGTCTTACGTTTGACTGTCGGGGAATGATTTTGATGAAAGATACGGGATTTCGTTATCTTTCTCGGGGAAAGTCGGTCTTACGTTTGACTGCCGTTGGTAATTTCCTTGACAAGGGGCTGACTTTGGTTAACTTTGGTTAACTCTGTCAAGTTGGGGACTGAACTGCAGAGTCCCAGATTTTTAAAGGCAAAAGGGTCATTTTGACCCTTGCAACCCTATCCGCGCGGAGAGGGTTTGAAAGTCAGAGGGTCTTTATGAGGGCCAACGCCCTTTCTTCTTCTTCCTCAGTCTTTTCAAATTTTCTGCAGTTACGAGAGAGAGAAAGAGAGAACCGAGGAAGGAAGCCATTTTTGGCCAAAAAGCTTGAAAATTCCTCCGTTTTTCTTCGATTTTCAAGCAATGGAACACGGGGAAGGTGTTTTTCAAGGCCAAGGACGTGGCCCGGTGGCGGAGAGACGATTGGAGCTCGTCCGAATGAGGAGGCACTATACTCTTTCGCAATCGATTGCGGAGGAGCCCTACCCCGATGCTTGGCAACATTGGGCTTCTGATCCGAGTCTCCGAACGGTATACTTCGAATCTTTTCATTTCCTTTGTTGATTTCTTGCTTGAAATTGATTTTTGGTGATTTTTGATTTTTGATTTTTTTTTTTTTTTTGAAAATTCGAAAATTGCAATGCTCTTGGCTTTGAATCTTGATTTTGATGCTTTGCATGTTGTAATGATTATATGGGTATCCCAAAATATGCATTTTGCTTGGAAAAAGAATTGGCATTTTCACCATTTTTTTTTTGTAAATTCGAAAATTGTGATTTTTCTTTTTGAAATTTGAATATTGATTTTTGATGATATGCATGTTGCAATGAATTTGTTGGTGTTTCAAAATGTGCATTTTGCTTGAGAAAAGAATTGACATTTTGCCGACATGAGATGATGATATGAAAGTGGGACGGATTTTTCCTCCCGTTGATTGAATGCATGTTATTCTATGAAAACGGGACGGAGTTTTTACTTCCGTAGGAATGTATTTTTTTTTCGATGAATGTATGCATGTTATTTTATGAAAATGGGACGGAGTTTTTGCTTCCGTTGACTCCTTGTATGAATGTTGATTGGGGTTTGCTGAAAACTGTTCTTCTTTTTTGTGCGAGAAAAATGGGGCTATGCTCATTGTATGCTGTTATGCTGTCGAATTTTCTTTGAAATTTCATGATGCATATGTATGCTCTTTTTTTTTTTTTAATGCAAATGCAAATTTTTTTTTGACATTTTCCTTTTTTTTTTTTTGTTTTATTGCAGGGTGGAAACAACTACGTGACGGAGCAGCTGAATAAGATGAAGACTCGAGGATCGGTGGAGTCTGTAGTTGACTTGTGGGACCGGCTTCCGAATGCGGGCCGAGGAGCTTTGCCGAGTCCGAGACAGATTGTTGTTGAGACCGGGCTTTGGGAGTTTGTTGAGTGCTTGAGGGGATTGGTCAAGTTCCCTAAGAGCAAGGGGCACAGTGTTTGCTTTAGCGCAAAGATCGTGGGATGCGACCCACACGTTTCACTTCTTTTGGGGCGAGGCTACGGTCACGCCTTCAGACTATGCTGCGATCACGGGTTTGTCCTTCAATGGACGCAGCATTGAGTGGCGGGATGGCTACAGCGATGCAGATCTACAGGATCTTCTGGGATTTTCCCCTATTCCCAAAAAGGGGATGGGGATGGAGTATGCGGTGGTCTACGGGAAGATTGTGGAGACTATTGTGAGCTACGAGGCTGGGGAGGAGAGGATAGGCGCCGATCAGATTGCCAGGGCCTTCTTATGGTTTGCTTTTTCGAGCACCCTTTTTGGACATGCTGAGGGGACGGCAGTCTTTGCCTTGCTGAGGTCCTTGGAGGACATGGAGATGGCTGGAGACGTTTCCTGGGGAGAAGCCGGGCTGGCAGAGCTTTACTTTGCTCTTGATAGGTACAGCCGGAAGGCTGTGAGCTCCTTGTACTGCTTTGAGTTTGCCCTGGAGGTATAAGCTCTCTCTTTGCTTTCCCTTTCTTCTTGAGCACACACTTTTCTTTTTGCACTGGATTGATTGGATTTTTACCTTTCGCAGGTATGGGCGTTGGAGTTTTTCCATGTCACGATGTGGCGACAGCCGGCGGAGTACGTCGGGGCGTATCCGGCCATGCGCTCTTGGTCCAAGCATGCCCGGGAGAAGATAAGCTCCAGGGGGCGTACGACTCTCAGATACGCGGATTGCCTTCCTTTGACGGAGGCTGAGACGGATGAGAGGATGATATTTTATCCCTGGGATCGTTTCGAGGTGGCGCAGCTGAAGGGCGCTGAGATTTGACCGTGCAATGGAGGATTCCGAGAGGTCCGACTGCGATGCCTATTATCCGGGAGAGAGGGTGACGCGCCAAAGCATGGCGTGAACTCGCCTTTGAGGACACCGGTGGAGCCTCCCGCCGATATGATGCACTCCGAGTGACAGATCTGCGACTGGGATGATTACCGAGCCGGCCAGCACTTCTCGGCATTTGTGGCGATTGAGCCGCACCCGTATTTGTTTTGAGGAGGCCGAGGATGCCCTGTGTTCCGGATAGAAAGGGGCTTGGGATCCCGCGGTACCCTCGGACGGATTTTTCATATATCCAGGATGGGGTCCGATTGAGGGTGCAGATCCCTCACCCGAGCGGCTTCCACGAGCTTTCCGCCTCGTCCGGTATGAAGGTATGGCTTCTCTTTCTTTTTTTTTTTTTTTACTTTTGTCTTTTCTTTTCTTTCCCGTCATCATTTCTCGCTTCAATCAAGCTTCGACGCTTTTGCTTTTGTGCGGTTTTCGGAGGTGGTCGTCGAGAAGCCGACGAAGCAAGTGATCGGAGCTAAGAGGTTTATCAGAGGATGGTTGCTTGCGGGGCTCCTCGTGCTAGAGCGAGCGACCACGGCCGGCGCCTGTCGGGCGGAGGCTTCTCCTATTCGCTCGTAGACCTCTTCGCAGACTCCTCTCGTCTCCTCTCATTGATCCCCGCGCGGTGCCGCCTTCGGATCACGTCATTCTTTGGGATCCACACGGGCAGTGGACACGTTTGGCAAGATGGTGGGTCGTCTTCGTACGTCCCAGAATCCGACGCCTTCACCTTCGGATATGATTTTTCGCAGATCTTGGCTTGCCCTATCGTAGCGTGCCGGTTGGTCCCGACGAGCCTCTTTCTCGGGAGACGAGGACGATTCTCGAGCCCGAGATCTTCGTGGCTCCCGAGGAGGCGGGCCCGAGCCACAAGAGGGATCGGGCGTACATCGGGCGCTAGAGACTCCGATTGATTTTTTGAGATTTGAGATTGAGATTTGAGACTGGGATTGAGATTTGTACAGCTTATGCACACATTTTTTTTTTTGCTCTTTTCTCTTTTCTTTTTTTTTTGGGATGTAATAATTTAGGATTATTGATGTTTGTTTGTTTTTTTTTTATGCACACTCTCTTTTTTTTTTTTGGAATGCAATAATTTAGGATTTTATGCAATGCAGTATGAATGCAGTGCTGCATGAGCCTTGGTTCCCTTTTTTTTTTTTGGCAAGGGTGTTAGTGTTTGGTATATGGACTGGTTTGGGGAGGTTTTTGCACAGGTTTCGAGCAACCGGGACGGAATATTCCTCTTTTGGTGTAGCAGCTTGGACTGTTGCAGATTTTTCTGATGGAAAGCAAACATATCCGCGCGGATGGGGACTGCATCTGACATTGTCCTTTAATTTTGCTACGTATCCGGTCTCACTTTTATTTCAAATTCAAATATCCTCTTCAACCTCCAAATTCAAACAGCCATTTTCGGGAGAAAGAGAGAAAATCCATGGAAAACCTTAGAAAAGCTCCATCAAAATTGTCCCAAGAATCCCAAATGTCGTTTTTCAACAAATTCAAGGCTTGGTCCCGGGAGATTATGCATGAGAGGAGGTCCTTCTTTGAAGAAAGGTATAAGGTGAAGTGCTTATGGTCTCTCAAGGAATTGATTCCGGATTACGGTCTTTTGAGGGCTTCTTCCTCATTTTGGGACACTAGGAGGCATGTCTTTTGCCTTTCTAACAACGAGATGGTCCCAACCGCCGAAGAATTTCGGGCCTTGCTTGGTGGTCCGGAGGTGAAAGAGATAGCGGTTCCTTTGCCCGGAGGGGCTTCTTTTGTTGACAGATTGTGCGTCCTCCTTCATCTTTCCCCGGAGGAAGCGCAAGGTATGATCCGTGGTCCCGATCATTTTGATATTTCCAGTCTCCCTGATAGATTTAGGGGCTTAGGCTTGCTCGACGATGCCTATTGGGATGCCTTTGCACTTTGCATGTTCGGGACCCTGTTTATGGTCTATACTTTTGGGATCTGCCATCGGTCTCTGCTGGATGTAGTCGTTCATTGTCGCTTGGGCAGAGATGTTGTACCTCTGATCCTGGGGGAGACTTTCCATGCTCTCGATAGGATGGCTACCGGGAAGCGGTATATGCACGGGGGCAGCCTGCCTCTTGACTCCGTGGCCGATGGAGCGCTTGGGGATTCTTCGGGAAACTCCCGATATGATCGTGCCTTGGACATTCGCCAGAGAGGGGTTCACGTAGATTTCGATGATCGTGGCTCATGGGAGCGTTGGATGGCCGGTCGCTGCATTTAAGATATCAGATGGCCAGTGCCTTGTTGGCGGGTGGAGACTCGCAGAGTGCTTCAGGACGGGTCTCATGTGGTCATGCTTCCGGGGCTTTCTCAGTCCAGCTTCTATATTCCGTCCTTGGTTCTGAGACAGTTCGACCTGGAGCAGGTTCCTTTGGAAGACTTTGATGATATAGCCACCAGGGTGGTGGCTTCTGTTTCTATGGATGATCCCTCGGTGTTTTCATTTCTTTCCCGAGCATGAAGATATGACGTTTTTCCTCCTCGGGTTATCCTCAGGCGTCCGAGGCCGGTGTTCCTGACCACTTGGTACCTGGATTGGTACGAGAGGCATTTAGGAGAGACTCAGATGGCTATTTTGAGGCGGCGTGAGGCCATTGTGGGTGCGGAGGACCTGACTGTTTCTGAGAGGAGGAGGGCCGAGGCGAGGGCCAATCCTCATGACAGGAGCGGAGACGTTGTGACAGACTATGAGGCTTATGTCAAGAGACAAGAGAGGAGGACTCCTATGCTACCAGCTAGGCTACAGGAGATGAGAGATGACATTAGGGCTACTAAGGCCCTGACAGAGGCTGGTCTGATAGATCCTGTTCCTATACCAGAGCTTGGTAGGAGGAAGACCGATATTTTTCCTGTTCAGAATAAGAAGACTCGAAGGGGGAAGAAGAGGGGAGAGGCCAGTACGAGCGGCTTGGAGTGACCTTGAGGTTTCCGAGTATCCCTTTCTTGTCATGGCAGACACATTAGTTTGATTATGTATCTTAATTTTTTTTAGCAGGTTACCAGTTGTAGGAATGAATCAGGCTTAGACTCATCAAAAAGTTTTTAACTTGTAATGAATATTTGAATTGCTTCAGAGTTTTTCGAGACGCTTTCATGGTCTGATCGATTGTATTGATGTCAGAGTATGACTTTTATTTGTGTTTTAGACCGAACCGTTTCCGGCTGCCTACGTTCCCCTCATTTTGAGGAGCTCAGGTCTTCGTAGTTCAACCTGCTTCTTTTTGTTTTTTTTTTTTGTTTTGTTTTGTTTTTTTTTTTGTTTTTTTTTTGTTTTTTGTTTTTTTTTGTTTTTTGTTTTTTGTTTTTTTTTGTGCAACCTCGTTTTTTACCTAGGCCGCCCTTTTCGGGTTTTCAACCTAGTTGGGCATTACTCTTTTAGCACTCTTTTTTTTTCTTCTTTTTTTCTTTGTTTTACGCGTAGTATCTGCGCAGCTTGTCACCATTCACTGGGTGTACAAAGGGATTCCCGTCGAGGTCTGCGAGTTGCATGGCTCCTTCGGAGAAGATCTTCTGGACGACGTATAGCCCGACCCATACAGGCTCCCATTTGCCGAGGGGGTTGATACGGACTGGGGGCTTTTCTTTTAAAATGAGATCCCCTTCTCGGATCTCCCGATGCTTTACTTTCTTGTCAAAGGCTCTGGCCATTCTTCCTTGGTAGGCTCGGATGTGTTCCATGGCTTTCAATCGTCGCTCATCTAGCAGGGCCAATTCATCATGGCGACTCTGGAGCCATTCGACCTCGTTGATCTGGCTTTCCAGCAGTATACGGAGCGAGGGGATCTCTAGCTCGATTGGGAGTACGGCTTCCATTCCGTATGTGAGGGCAAACGGTGTTTCCCCAGTTGCCGTTCTGACTGATGTTCTGTAGCCCCAGAGTGCCAGGTGTAGCTTCTCGGGCCAATCTCTGCCTCGGACAACCATTTTTCGGATGATATTTTCCAGAGTCTTGTTTGCTGCTTCGACGGCTCCGTTGGTTTGGGGCCTGTAAGGAGATGACTTGTGACGGGTTATTCTGAATTCTGCCAGCAGCCTGTTGCATTCCCCTTCGAAGTGGGATCCATTATCTGAAATGATTTCGCCTGGCAACCCGTATCTGCATATGATGTTCTCTTTGATGAAGAGGGATACTTTCCTTGAGTTGAGGATTTTGTAGGACTTCGCTTCAACCCACTTGGTGAAATAATCCACAGCTACCAGGACGAATTCATGGCCGTTACTGCCTGATGGCGTGATTTTGCCTATGACATCAATTCCCCAAGTGACGAAAGGCCAAGGCGTTGTCATGCAGTATAACTCGTGAGGAGGCAAATGATTAAGGTTTGAGTATTGTTGACATTTGTCGCAGCTTTTGACGAACTGGATGCAGTCGGCTTCCATGGAGATCCAAAAGTATCCCATTCTCAGTATAATTTGCATCAGGGCTCGAGCATTCATGTGGGGGCCGCAGGTACCACCATGTATTTCTCTCATGAGTTCCATAGACTCTTGTTTGCCGATGCATCGCAGGAGGGGGCCTTGATAACGCTTCTTGTATAGCATATTTCCCAAAAGAACATAATGGGAGGCGAGCCGCTTCAGGGCTGAGAGACTTTTCGCTTTGATTCCTTCTTTATATTCCCCATCTTCATTTTTGAAGGAGGCTTCTCCGTTCTTAAGGTACTGATAGATCTGAGTGTACCAGGGATCACTGGCCGGTTCGGCTTCTGCTTCGATCTCAAAGCAATAAGCGGGATTTTCTCTTCTCCCGACTCTGAATGGTTTGACGGACTTTCCTTCGGGTATTTCAACGAGGGAGGCTAGCGTTGCCAGAGCATCTGCAAATCTGTTGCGATCTCTGGGCAAGTAATGAAAGCTGATCTCCTTGAATTGGGTTACTAGCTCTTCCATGTAAGTGTGATATTTCTGTAGACCCGGGTCCACGGTCTTCCATTTGTTAGAGACCTGATTGATGATGAGGGCAGAGTCACCATACACCTCCAATTCCTTGATATTTCTTTCAAGGGCGGCTTCCAACCCGGCTATGCAAGCTTCATATTCAGCAGCGTTGTTGGTGACTTCAAAGTTCAACCTTACTGCTATGGGGGTGTGTTCGTCAGTAGGATCGACCAGAAGCATTCCTATTCCGTTCCCCCTTTTGTTTGACGCCCCGTCGAAGAAGAGTTGCCAGCGATTTTCTCCTTCTAGAGCGAAGATTCCATCATCGGGAAATTGAGGTTCAGGTCCTCGGGACTCATCACTTGGGAAATCGGCCAAATGTTCTGCCATTATGCATCCTTTTACGGATTTCCTTGAAACATAAGTGATGTCATATTCGGCCAAAAAGAACGACCATTTTGCCAACCTCATGGAGATGGAAGGCTTGTCGAACAGATATTTGATGGGGTCTATCCTTGAGACAAGATGTATCGGGTGAGACTGCATGTAGTGTTTCAACTTTCCCACTACCCAGACCAAACCTGCGCAAGTCTTCTCGCAAGCAGAGTAATTGAGTTCACTTCCTTGGAGCTTTCTGCTTACGAAATAGATGGCGTTTTCGACCTTGGAATCTTTCTTCTCTTGAGCTAGCATAGCCCCAATTGCTTTGTATCCGTGACAGGCTTAGATATAGCAAGAGTGGCTTTTTGCCGATGTGGTGAAGCGAGAGAATCGAGGATTCACAAGGTATGCCTTGATCTGTTCAAAGGCAAGCCGACATTCTGAGTCCATTCTATGTAGGCATTTTTCTTCATCAACTTGAAGATCGGCTCGCAGATCGAGGTCACTGATTTACAAAGCGGCTTATGTATTGCGGTCTTCCCATGAAGGATTTCACTTCTGTCGGTGTCCGGTGGCTTCATTTCAACTATCGCCTTGATTTTCTGGGGATCTACTTCGATTCCCCGTTCTGTCACCATATATCCTAGCACCTTACCTCGTCTTACACCGAAGGTGCACTTGGCTGGATTCAGTCTCATGCTGTGGTCTCGGAGGCGGCCGAAGAATTTTCTCAAATCAACAAAGTGCTGGCCATCTGATCCTCTGGAATGTATTATCATGTCGTCCACATAGACCTCAATTTCTTTGTGGATCATGTCATGGAACAGAGCTGTAGCTGCCCTTTGGTACGTAGCCCCAACATTCTTTAGTCCGAATGGCATGACCGTGTAGCAGTATGTGCCCCAAGGGGTTGTGAAGGCTGTTTTGGGTTGATCTTGTTCTGCCATTTTGATTTGGTTGTAGCCGGAAAAACCGTCGACGAAGGATTTGACTTCATGGTTGGCCGTGGAATCTACCAAAATGTCGATGTTTGGCAGGGGGAAATCGTCTTTTGGACTGGCTTTGTTCAAGTCTCTGAAGTCTACGCAGCACCGGATCTTTCCGTTGGCCTTGGTCACCGTTACTATGTTGGAAAGCCATGTAGGGTATTCAATGACCCTGATGAACCCTGCCCTGAGCATCTTTTCTATCTCCTCTTTCACTTGTAGGGACCATTCGGGCTTAATTCTTCTTAGCTTCTGCTTTACTGGCTTGACTTCTGGGTCGAGCGGTATTCGGTGCTCAACTATGGAAGGATCGAGGCCTGGCATATCTTTATAGGACCATGCGAACACATCCACAAATTCTTTTAGCAGCTCAATTAGGGCATCCCTTTCAGTCCCTTCGAAGAAACTACCAATCTGCGTCTCTTTAGGCTCTTCCGCAGTTCCCAGATTCACACTCGTCAAAATCTCTTCGGCAGCTTGGGCTCGATTTTCCTCTTTCCGGACAACCTGCTTAAAGATTTCTTTGATATATTGTTCATTTAATGTGTCTGCTTCTTCATCTAGTGAATCGTTATTAACTGTTTTTAGATTATTAGTTAATTCATCATTAGTTAAAGTGGCAATTAAGGGATACTCAGAAAGGTTCGTCATTTCATTGAGAATAAGAGAATACGGCATTGGCTACAATTTCGTGGTCTTCAGGCGTGAGGCCATCGGACGATTCGGAAGACTCAAACTCAACAATGAGAGACTCAGAGGACTTTACAAAGGTTGACACAAAGGGACGGGGAACCAATCCAAGTTTGGTGATCATTTCTTCTTTGGTCGCGGACGGGCCTGAGAGAGTTTCCCAATTCTTTAGCGGCATTGCTGTCAGAGGCCTCATGACTCGGGGGCTGTCTCGTTTCTGTCCTCCTCCCTCGATCATTGCTACCATTTCTTTGACTGAACCAGAATCAATTGTGTTTGGCGTCGAAAGCGAGCATGTGGATGTAGGGATCTTCCTCAGTGCAGGGATTTCTATCTCATCACAATCGACCGCTCAATCCGGATGTAGGGCGTATTGCGTCTCGGTGTCTTTGCTAGAAAAATCTCATGTCCCATACTCGAGCGGAAAGGCTTGGCGGGTAGTTCGGCAAGGAGGACGTCCCACGCGACGTTCATAGATTCGAGTTGAGTATGACGATGCTTGTCGATCTTTATCATGAAAATTTCCTGGCTTGGCGAGGGTCGAGAGAGTGGGTTTGAAGAATGGTGACAAAGGCTGTGATTAGGAGCAGGGGTTTGTGTGCCTGTATCATGGCGGTGTTCAATGTTTCCTTCCGGTATGCCTCCAAATGTTGGAAATGACAATTGGATTTGATGAATCGGACTTCTTCGGAGTACGCTCGCTTGAAGTGCGTTGACATAGTTGGCATCACCGGATTACGGGGATTACGGCGAGACTTGCCCCGATAGTCACTTGGTCGACTCGGAGGAGGTAGCCCGGTGTACGGCTAAGAGCATGCTTGGTAACGGTCTCGGCTTCGTTCCCTATGAGGAAGCTTTGCTCCTTATGACTTCAAGGTCCCCTTGTCGGTTAATGAATTTGACACATTGGTGGAGAGTGGAGGCTATGGCTTTCATGTGATGCAACCGAGGCGCCCTAGTAGAGTGTGAACTCGGAGTGGATATCCATTACATGGAACTTTGCGGGCACCATTTGGGTTTCGTACCGAGTTCCGAGTCCTTGTCCCAGGATGGGGACGGGGACGTGCCATCATATGCCTTGGCTGGCCAGGGTAGATGGGACCATGTGCCTTTCATTGATGCGCGGGGCTCGCATCATGCTGAGGGGCAGGACATTAACGGCTGATCCGTTGTCCACCAATACTCCGAGGAGCGATACGGTGTTGAGCTTAATGGTGATGTACAGAGCTTCATTGTGTTGGGAGACATCTCTTGGTAAATCTTCGTCGCAGAAGGTGACCATGCTTTGCCATGTAGGTGAGGATCATAGATTTGGTCCTTGTCTCGGGATAGAGAGTCATTAAACCGATCACTTCGTTCTTTTTTCTTGCGAGGTAGAGCCTTTCTGGAAGCCCCCAGGGTTATCTTGAGGCCTTTTGTGGCGGTTGCCATCTCAGGGCAACATGTTGATTGAGTGGGAGCGCCAAACCGGCGTTGGTCTTTCTTTGTCGGTGTGCACTCGGAGGCTGGTCAAGCGGGATTACGGCCGTTCCGCGGGGATAGATTTCGATTGGCGGTAGAGTTACCCGGGTCCACGGTATTACGGCGTCCGAAAGTCTCAGTGCATCGTTGGCAAGGCTTTTACGCTCTTTTACCCTGTTTGCTTTGGGGAAGACCTGGCAGAGTAGAGTACATAATAATCAAATCCCCCGAGATGGCTCCCCGAGCGTACCCCCAGGTATCACCGGCCTCGAATCTCTCCTTCAATTTATGTTGGGAGGAAATTTTCTTCTTCTTAGGAGGGACGGTCCTCGTGTATTCCGGTCCCGATAGTCCCTTTCAAGGCAATCGGGACAGTCACGAATATCCCACCAAATGTGTTCTACGAGTGGTGGCGGATTTGGGACCTCGGGTTGGCGGTCTTGGAACGACTTTGAGTGGCTGAGTCGGGAGATCTGTTGTTGGGCTCATCCAGAAGCGAGTGGTTGGACTCAGCCGGATAATGAGAGATATTAAGGTCGAGAACAGGCATATGTTTGTCCTTCGGGGTAGCCCCGGTCGGTTGGGAGATTGTTAAGGTCCCGAAGTGGCGTGTGGCCTCTTCAATCCAGGCTTCTTTGTCCAATTGCAGCGTTCTTCCAAGGCTTTGATGGCTGACCATATTACTTCAAGCTGTTTCTGATCTTCATCACCCAGCCGATATTTGCGGGATCATCACTTTGAGAGGGATAAGCGACGGTATGCCGAACCCTTTCATCCTTGGCTTTGTTTGGGGGCCGGTTGCCACAGTAAGTCGACGGGCGAGTCGCGGCGGTGGAGACATAGGAATCTTGGGGTAGCATCTTGATGTATCAGGACGATTAAGAAGAGGAGGAGGACTTTCTTCCTTCTTTGCGGTAAAAGTACCATCGGAAATGGGCGATGGTCAAACCATGAGTTGCAGCAACCCCCAGAAGGTCGCTAATTTGAGCCTCATGTCGAAGTCTCATCTGTTCTACCAAGCTTGGATCCAATGCGGGTGCATGCGAGGGATTTTGGAGGACGGAGCAACGTGGTCCCCATCATTACCGGTTGATGCAGACATTCTGAAACCCGGAGTCGGAATAAATGGCGAAGCTGATGACGCGCTTGACTCTTCCCAACTAATCAAACGATGACCAGGTGTCCGGAACCAGCCTTTGTGAAAGAGGTGCGGGGAAATGACACGAAGGTTCGGATGTGCAGGAATGGAAGGAGGGTAGGTGTTTGGGCATTGGGCTCATGCAACATGCAGTTATTTGTTCACGTTTACTTAAAACATGCTTTATTAACCTAATCGGTTGGAAAAGATTGCTCTTCTTTTTTTTTTCGCAAACTACTCTGGATCCTGGATCAGTGGGCCCCGTCACTACGTCTATAAGCCCCTCGTATTCCACAGTATTTCGACCTCCCGGGGTGGGACGGCCCGGGCGAGGGTCCTATAGGGCAAGCGGGTCCCACCGACCGAAAGAAAAACGATCCTAAAAGTCGGCGGGTAATCGAGTCTTAACGAGCATTCGATGTAAATTACGGACAAAGGCGACGTCAAAAGTCAAGATCATGTCCGAGGGCTCGGCGAAAAAAGTCGGCATGATTTGGACTGATAAGCGTCCACAATGGATCTTGACTTGTCGTCAGTTAAGCCGGAATTAGGCATGGAATAATCATTAATCCTTGATGACTCGGTGTCAATCTTTGGGAGTCGATGTATAATTTGTGCCGATCGAGCCGAAGTCAAGGCGTCGGTCAATATCTTGGTCAAAGTCTGCGGCGGAAAACCGGCGTAACTTCGGCGATTAGGGTCCCGAAAGATATTGAGTCGGTATGCCGACAAAGGCTTGAAAGGAAAGGTCTATACACAGACAGGGAATGACACAGACCAGACTAAAAACCAACCGGGTCTCGGACAAAGTGTGTCACGGACAAGTGCATGGTCGACACGAGGCTCCATGGGATGTTTGGGTAGTCCTGTGCTCGTCTGAGAGGCGTAATAAGACCAAACAGACCGCGACAAGGATTTCCCGGGTTAGGGACGTAGTGTGCGGTGTACGGTCACGTGCGCGTAGTGTCAAGCGATCTATATTCTTTTACGAGTAAAATAGAAATTTTTTTTATGTGTCTTAAAAATATGATGCATGATTTTTTTTTGAAAATTTTCTTCTTTTTTTTTTTTTTTGATTTTTTTTTGAAATGAGCACATAATCACATAAGCACAAAAATTCCGACAGTTAGGGACATGATTCCGGCAATCAAAATTTTGACCTTTTTCGAGGCGGCCGAAACAACACGAAAAATGTGCAAAAATAAACACACACACACAAATGATTTTTAAAGCCGGGACGGAAGCTTGACCCTCAAAAGCTTTTTCTTTTTTTTTTTGAAAACGGTGATACCGGTACGTGGGATTGTTAAACCACAATTTATCCCCGACTCGTGTTAGGAGGCGATAACGGGAAGTTTAATGGTTTCCACCAATATACCAAATATCATTTTTTTTAGAAAAAGCTATTCCCCAGCGGAGTCGCCACTGTGATGATGTGCCACCAAAATTTTTCCGAAAGGGTTTGCTTTGAAATTTTTGTTTCTTTGAAAACCAATCGAAAAAGAACGGAGTCGCAACACCATTTTTGTTTTAAGGGCCAAAACTTTGACCGAGATTAGAGGTTTGGGTTCGGAGGTCATGTTACACGCCGGGAAGGACGTTAGTGTGCACCCGGAATGCCTCGTAAAACGAGTCTTCCAAGCTGAAAATCATTTTGTGTGTGTGTGTGTGTGTGTGTGTTGGCCAAAATAAGTTGAAACTCAGAAAAGTAAAAATTGGGATATCTTTTTAAGACTTTAAACTGATCCCATGATTTTTTGGAAGATTTTTGGGTTGAGATTTGGTACTCAAAAGACCTTTTGAAGTTGAGAGTCACTTCTGCCAGAATGAAAAAGGCAGTGGACCTTTGATTTTGAGATGGATTCAAGGGCCTTAAAACTTCATAATCTGGATAAACTCAGAAAATGAAAGTTGTTTCAGACACCTTAAATAAGATTTGTACGAAGGAATTTTCCATTTTGGAAAAGATTTGAGGGGTCAAAACCTTCTGGAAATCTCAGATATGAGATCTGGATTCCCAGAAGCTGATGAACTGGCCTCTAAAATAAAATTTGAAAAGAGGAGTTTTACTAACCCAAAAAATAAAGTAAAAATATGTCTGGAAATCTCTGGATGTTGTCTACAAAAAGTGTTTTGCAGTCAACACCAAATTCCAAGTTTATCTGTGTCCAAAAATTAAGACAATGGACTGGGATCCTGGAAAATTGCTACTGGACAGCAACTTCTCAAGAAAGAAAATATGATTTTAAGGGGGGTTTTGCATCCATGCTTGTCCCCATTTACCTAGGTTTTGGTTAGTTATCACTTGACATTTTAGTGGTGAATCAACTATACCAAACCATCCTTGGGGTACATTAGGACTAAGCACTTCATTTGCTTGGGAAGGGGAATTTTATCCTTTGAAAATGAGATTTGATGCTTGAAAATGGTTTTTAGGGTTTTGAAGATGCATTTGCAAGAAAATAAGAACACATTGAAGAAAATGTTGATCCTTGTAGAGGATCATTCATGGAGATGAACTTCCATGGTGATCCTCTTGGATCTAGGGTAAGAAAATGAACAAACTACATTTTGTAGTTTGAAGATGCATGCATGGATGAGAGATTTAGGGTAAGAAGAGGGAGGTTATACCTATCTTCTTTGTATTTTGGGGCTTTGGCTTGAATATATGAGTGTTTGAGGCTTGAATGCAAGAGTGAGTGGGTTTGATTTGAGTGAGTGAAAGTTGGGAAGATTCAAGAGAAAAAGGTGACAATTCTTAGAGAATTCTCACTGTTTTCTCGAGTATTTTCGCCAAATGCTGTGAATTGTACTCTTGTTCCTCCTTATTTTTGTGACTGGAGGGCTCAATTTATAGCCCTCTGGAAATGACAAACCTATCCGCGCGGATAGGATCGATCGCGTGCCTTTGTTCATTAAATGCTGCTTCAGGCTTTGGACACAAGGAATAATCTTTTTTAAAATTCAAATTAAACAGCCAGATTATGTTCCAGCCATTTCTATTTTTGGGTTTTGACCATTTATTTCACTTTTTTGATTCTTTTCCTTGGTTTATCCTTAAATAACAATGCCCATTTTGCCCTCACTTTGTTAGAAATGTTAGGATTGTTAGGAAATGTTAGCAATTGTTAGTAATTGTTAGGAATGTTATAACTTTCGTTAATTTTCTAACGAAAATACTAACAAGCTCAAATTGGAGCACTTATAATGCCGTGGGAACGACATGTCCTCTCGTGAAACCATGTTGCGATGGCAACATGCCCACACGTGCTAGGGTTTGGGGTAGGTACGAAAGTCCGTTAGAAATTTTGAAAAAATTCATTTTAGTGTATTTGAAAAATGTCGCGTCAAAACCAACCGTTTGGGTGAGGTTTAAAAGTGTGGTGCCACCTATAACGCGCTAGGGGGATAGGTTTGATATTAGGCGCTCAAGCGTAGGCGACGTACATCACCGTCCGTGATGCCATCAATCGCACCCGAGGGTTCTAAATCTACGTGATGTAGTGTGCGGAATGGCTATGTTCCTTTATTTGCGAAAATGATTTTTTTTATTTATTATTTTATTTATTTTTATTTTTTGGAAAAGGGGGGATAAAAGAAAATAACACACACACACTCCCACAGAGTACAATAGTCAAGGATCAGAAATTTGATCATGGGGGACTGCCCCACAATCACAACCTGTATCAGAGAAATCAAGCCCTGCAGAATGACCACCTTCTGTCGCGTGACACAGGATATGGAGGGCACTTTTTGTCGCGTGACTGAAGGAGTCACCTTTCCAGCATCTGAACAACAATCAAAATCAGCCCCAGCCTCCAAGCACGATGCAATATCTCAGCAAACCAGCCCCAGCCACACAGACAATAAAGATGGAACACAAGGGGAAAAGGAATAAAGCAAAGCACGTAAAATGCATTTAAACACATATGATGTCACAAACAATGTACACACAAGTGAATGGAATAAATGTTGAACAATCACGAAAGTTTGACCCACTTTTGAAAAACAAGTTTCAAGTCCCCAGCGGAGTCGCCACTGAATGTGCGCTCGCCCGAAAAAATAAAAAATAAGGGAGTCGCCACGCCATTTTAAGAGGAAACATTGAAAACCTTTTGTAAAGAGAAAATGGGTCCGGGGGTCAAGTTACGTGTTGGGAAGAACCGAGAGTTCACCCAACACGCCTCGTCCGTAGACGAGTCTTTCAATTGTTCAACATTTAAATCATCCAAATGTGTGTGCAAAGTGTGTATGACAATATATGTATAAAATGCATAAACGTGCTTTGTTTTATTACTCGACAAGGGGAAGTACAATTTGTAAGCCATTGCCCTGGGAGGCCACATCCCATTTACAACTAAGAGAAACAAATACGGATTACAACTGAAATGTGGTCTCTGCAGATGGTCACCATGTGTCGCGTGATAGAGGACATTCTTAACATGATGTGTCGCGTGACACGAGTTGACCGTCTACAGGTACCTTACAATGTAAGCACTGATCTAACAGAAATCAATCCAAATCCCAACACAATATCAAAACAGATCAAAAACCAACAAATTTACAATAGATTGACCAAGGGGACGTGGATATAGGGGGATCCACACTCCCTTGGCCAATAAACAAAAAATTCTACAATATCACATTATGAACATCAACAATACCAAGCAAAGCAGTTAAACAGAGAGATCGGCAGTTGGGACTTGATAATTGGGGACGAATAGAGTCTAATTATCAAGTCCGGGGAATAATTGCAATGACAAATAATCAGTAAATGCGAGAGAGATAGAAATGGATCATTACCCTCGTAGTCCACGCCCTCTCTATACCTCATCGGTATAGAGGGTCTTCAATCAGCTTCCGGGACAGATTCCAAATCTCAGATCGAAACGGCAATTGAGCTCCAACCAAGTGTCTGTTCGTATATACTGAATCGGACAGGGCTCTGGAAAACAGGGGAAGCAGTGTTGTGGTCATCGGCTTTGGGTAGGGAGAAGGATAGAACCAGGTAAGGGCGACTTAGTTTAGAGATAGGGGTTGGATTGCTGCCGGAAAAGGGGAATTGACGATGTATGGGTTTTGATTGAGGAAAGAATAGATCGGGAAGCTTGAGGGAAATGGTGGAGGCAGGGAGAGATTGAGATTGGGGTTAGGTCGGAGAAGATGGTGGAGAAGGTTCAAGGGGACGCCGGTGAACTGGTTGAGAGGTGGAGCGGTTGTTGTTGGTCCGGAATAGGTGGTGGTGACAGGGGCGGCGTTGGTTGAAGGATTTGGGGATTGAGGTTGGGGAATTGGTGAGGTTGCCGATGAGGGAGTTTGTCGCCGGTGAGAGGGAAGGTTAGGGAGAGAAACCGGTGAGGGAGCTTGGTGTTGGCTGGAGGGAGAGGTTGGATCTGGGTGAGGAAGATGACCGGGGAGCTGCAATGGCCAAAATGCGTTTAGTGAGAGAAAGGAGAGAGAGAAAGTGAATCTGGTGTGGTGTGTGAACTGTGTGTGAGATTGTGAGAGCTCCTTTGTGTTATCCCTTGACAAATGAAAGGCATTGGATATTTATACGTAAAGTGGGAAATTGGATTAGTTGGTCGCACGACCCAACGTATCCAATTTCCATGCCTCAAGCTGTCGCACGACTGGGAAGGCCAATAACCGACTCTGGCGCCAAAATCAGATTTTGGAATATTTCGGGCTAATTCCCAAGAGGTCCAAACTGATTAATTCCTTTTAGGTCCTTTTGTCCGAGAAAAATACTAAAATACACTTCCTTCGCGAGAAACATATAAAATATTTCCGGAAGTCTCGGAACGGATCGGGAATTTACCAAAACGCCCCTTAGTGCAATTTTATCATTTAAAATGCACCTAAAAAGGGATTGCGAATTGGATTGGCGTACTTACACCATTATGTCCACCCAATTAAATATAACATCAAAGCTTGATTCCTTGATAGATCATTGTCACAATTCCTTTGTCACACGAAGTCATATTGAGCATAAGTCATGGTCCACATCAACTTATATTGTTCAATGCTTTCTCGACTCCGAATATGTTGATAATTCAAGTGCATTTGATTTCTATCAAATCTCTTGAGTGTGGCCACACATTTCATCAACACAATTCATCGAGGGGCCCAAGTAGACATCTCGCTTAATGAGGGACAAATCCCATCTTTAATTATCATTCTTCCCTATAAGAATCCAGTCGTGCCAATATAGCCCTTATTGCTATCCTATTAAAGATAGTGTTAGACTACATCAAATACAATGTTCATCATGTGGAAGACGATGATAATATCAGGTACTAAGGATTCCAATGACACGACTATCATGAGATTTAATCATGACATATATGACCATAGACCATGTCATAAATCTCATAGATGGGTCGGTCCAGTACCTTGTTCTCTAACAAGTACCCATAAGAGTAATGTGCATCCCCATGCATATAATCATAACTATGATTATCCATTACCAACTTATACTAGTTATTCACAATAACTAGGGATACAGAATATTATAATAAACATGTAAAACATATAATACTCAAGATAAATATTCTCTATTATAAATGGTAACGATGACTACATAACGGTATTAGTTATGTGTCAAAATAACTATAAGCCTAGGGCATAACACCAACAATTAGGAGGAGGCTTAACCGATACCTCACCGGTTATAAGCCTGAAGGAGGAGATAATCTATCAGTTGCCTCACCGGTTAGACAACCGGTTGAGATGCCCTCAACCGATGTATCTGCTAAATCGGTTGAGGAGGAGAAGCTTGATGCTACTGACATTCAATTGCTAGAGTCTATGGCTAAGAGTTTGTTTGAAAGTGAATTGGACCTTCAACAGTCATCTGTAGTGGAGTTTTCCACTCAAGCTTCCATTCAAGCCAGCCTGCTTGTCAGTCAAGTCAGTGCCCAGCTGAAGGGCAAAGCTGTTGATGAAGTTGATCCCATTTTTGAGGAGGAGGATCCAACACTTTCTGATTTCTTTGAAGAGGACGATGTTATAGAATTTCATGCTCCTGAGCCATTTGATTATGATCCTTTTGATCCTGCTCATCCTACAGCTGACTTTGACTTCTCAGTAGACCAGAAAGATTTGATGTCCACAAAGAATTATTATACTTCAAGAGCTTTAATTCCCCGATTGTCAAACGGGATGTTTCTATTTGATTTCCATGAGAAGGTCACCAGCTACAGCCGTCTACAACCGATCCCTATGCCTCCATCTTTAGCTAATGAACTTCAACGCAAAAGGAGGCAAGACATAATGCAAAAATTTATAGATGTGGTTGAGACAATGAAAGTGGGTGCTCCACCAGTTGACACACCTCCTCTCCAGACCAACACCAAGGGACCAGGTGAAACCAGCTTGAGTTTTTAGACTACTAGAATCTTAAGGTTAAAGAAAAGAGCTGCTCCTACTAGAAATGCAAAGTTTATTCCTGGTAAGGCTGAGCAGTAATTGATCCTGGATTTCCCTACTAAACGGTTATCTTACATTTCTTCTGAACAAGCTCGGTCAGGCTCTATCAAGATTGCCGGTTGTTAAGCCAAAATGAACGACTTAATTTATAAACCGCAAGTGCACGGTGTGATTGTAATATATATTAGGCAAATGCGGGTCGAATCCCACGAAGACACGGTTACTAGGTATAATACTTGCTTTTATTTAAAAATAATGAAATAAAAACTAATTGGGAGGAAAATTGTTTTGTCGTTTATCTAGAAAGAATATGCAAACTACTCTAATTTTGGGTGAAAATTCTTATGATGAAGGATTTCTCGGGATTAATGGAACTTGAACAACATGTATTCATCAAATAATCATGCCTTAAATAAAAGTTTCATCAAAAATCAAGTATGATACATTATGTTTGTACTACTTCTCACGATCAAGCAAGTAATACTCGTACATATATTCTACAAATCACGGTCTATCTCTCGATGATCCATACATTAGTAAGAATCCATTAAGTTTATAAAAATTCACGTACTTTCCAATTAAGGATCATCCCTAGGCAATTAATCTACTCTCGTGATTAATAATACCTAGTATATTTTATATGGTTCCATTAATCGAGATTAACGACTAATTACTTCTCTCGATTAACTAAAATTATACAAGTAATGACGTCTCCAAAATGTAAGATTTAAGAATGATATGAATAAAATTGTTTTAAGATGAAGATGAAAAGAGAAGCAAGATTATAAAGATGAACATACGAGGTTGAGTTTCCAATCCCAAGAATTAGGGGGATTACTCACTAGTCATGGTGATTATGATAACACAAGAATAAGAATAAGAGATTAAAAATAAAAGAGAAGGAGTAAAGGATACTTATTCAGGGAATATAGAAGACAATGGCTGGAAAATAAATCTCGGAATGCTTTATTTCTTCAACTTCAGAATTTTTGGACAAGAACAACAATTAATCTTCAAAATCTTGAGAGTATGATGTTTTATTGAATAAATATTGATAGAGTATGAATACAATAAAATATGCATGCCTAAAACTGGCCCTAACAATAATTATTTATATGCATAAGAGCCAAGAGTTGAGACTATTCAAGAAGCTTCTTCCAAAAGTCACCTTTAGAATCTGGCAACAGAAAGTGCACGGCCGCGTCTTATAGAATGCACGGCCGTGCAAGTGGTCTTGGAGTTTTTTTTTCAAAAAAAAAAAAAAGAGAGTTTGGCACGGCCGCGTCAATATTTGTGCATGCCCGCGCTGCACGACCGTGCACTCCTCAAAACGCGGCCGTGCAACCCTGTTCTGGTTTGGTTGCCATTTTTCCAAGCTGTCCCTTCTCGCCTTGATCCTTTCATTTGAATTAACACGTCCCAAGCATTATTTGTACCAAAATTGTCCCTAAGCCCTGTACAACCACAAAAATATACCAAACAAGCATAAATTCCGTGTAATAAAATAAAAGAAGCTAAATTAGACTAAATAGTACTAAAGTTATGGTAAATGATGCAATTAAAATGCTATAAATGACTATAAAATAGCCATTTATAAACTCCCCCACACTTAATCCTTGCTTGTCCCTAAGCAAGTTTAAAGTAAAAAAGTAGAAATGGAGAAGTATGAAATGACAAAATAGAAAAAAGATATAGTAGACCCCTCAGAAAATAAACGTTACAAGTCTCATTGCCTCGTAAAATTGCCTTATATCTATCAACTCATATCTTTTATAAATTAAAAAAAATTATGAAGAGATCATAGCAAGACATTAGGGAGTAAATCCAAAACTATAAATTATCATAGAATGAATAAAACTTGACCAAGCAAAGGCGTAATGTAGCGAAAAAATGAATTTTTGGATCACAAGCTTGAGCGTAAAATTAAGCTCATTCTTAGTGTGCTTTGTGAATAAGTGTTTAATGCTTTAAATGTACCATTAAGAAAAAATGATCTTTATTCACAATTCAAAAGTACTAACAGGATTAACATGAACCTTGAATCACAAAATGGGAGTGGAGGATGATAGTGGAAAATTATCAACGCTAATAATTATTTCTTTTTTATACATGACAAAGCAATCACTTGATTTAGGTCGTCACACTCTATTAATGTTTTGCTCATTTAGATTTTTGAGTGGATAACCTAACAAGAAAAATAAATACTAAGTTAATATTGATAAGCCTTGATTAGTGGAAATGACAAGGTGGTTTTTTTATTTTTTTGTAAAGGTTGTGATTCAAAAAGTGCAAAACGAGTATAAATACCCTTAGAAGGAATAGACATCAATGTCTTGAGGTGTACATTTAAAAAATAATTTTCAAAATTTACAAGTAAATGCATATAAGGGCTAAATGATTCGAAAGTTTTATTAATCAAAACAATGCTTTTCTTAATAAAATCTTATTAATGCTATATTAATTTAAGATTTTCCATTTACCTTACAAAATATTCCTATTCTCTTTTTCTAACTAATTTTCAAGTTATAGAAAATATGAAAAAAAGGGAAAAGATAATATTACAAGGCAATTAGCAAGTATATGAATAAATAACTATATCATCATAGGGGTAATTTTTTTTTTTTTTACTAAAAATAGACGTGCTTTAATGCATATATAGAAAAGGGAAACGTTCAACTAAGTTAATGCATACAAGGAAAATAAAATCTAATTATGGAAAAAACTAACTAATGCAAGCATAAAAGAAACATGAATAACTAAACTATTATGCAACTAATACTACTAAAATGGATATGAAGAGTCCCTCTCCCACACTTGAAATAAATATTGTCCCCAATATTTTGTAAATAACAAAGTAGACAATAAAATAAATGGGGCGGGGGGGGGGGGATTAAAACACACTGATACGGTGGCAGTGGTGGTGGAAAGTTGTCCAAATGTAAAACCCCATAAATAGATGGAGTGCACTTGTCCTTGGATGGTGCTTACTCGGCCTTAAATATCACCTCGAAATTCATGAAAATCTTGGGAAAATTGGGTTAAGTGTTGGAGAATTTAGTTTTGTTGGAGTGCCATTTGGTCAAATCGGGTATAGCTCTCGGGTGGCATTTGGTTTTGTTGATTGGCTTGAACTTCATCCTCTTCTTCTTCTTCTTCTTCTTCTTCTTCTTCTTCTTCTTCTTCTTCTTCTTCTTCTTCTTCTTCTTCTTCTATGGAATTTGGAAACAACCAAGTATTTGGGTGGCCAACTATGACAATTGGGAGATATTGTTGGGTAGAATTATGTAGGGCTTTTTGTTTTGCCCCACTAACCATGAATACTTTTTGAAACCTCGTTTTACTAGCGTTTCCATAGTCCGAAGGGCTGCAATGTCTAGCTTGGTCGACCCCTTAATTTTTTCCCAATCATCGGGTAAGTGTATCCTCAAATAATATGCAAAAAGAGTAAACTACACACCTATGTGTATGTCTCCAGTAAAGGTTGGGACGATAAAACCCCAAAGATGATCAAGTAACAATTTCTCCAAATTTATTCCTCGATGACCATGAACAAATGTCCATAATAAATACAACTCTCCCTTATTAACGGTCCCTTTGTCCTCTCTTGCAAACATTGTACAAGTATACATCCTATGGATGAGATGGAGGACGGGATGAACTACTGGGGAGGCTTTAGCAATCCTAGAGTTGTAACTAGCTTGTCCCGTAATTTGTCTCCAAAATGGATCCTCTTGATATTGATTAGAAATTACGGGATTTCTAATGCTAGGCCACCCAAGGATTTCATTGATTTCGGTTAAGTAAAGGCTATATGACCGATTAAGGAGACGAAAGTCCAAATGGGTTATCTCTCACCGGTGGTTGCATTGGTTTCTTGTGTATTACGTTTGGACATTGTACTAAGAAATTCAAGGGTTAGTTTTGTATACGTTTCTCCTTCAAGATTGAGAAAATGCTCACTTCCTAACCCGACATGTAAATCCCTTATGTTTTCATAAACTCCTAATGTTTGTAGGACTCTAATATCTAGAAATTGAGTGGGTTTAATTCTTCTAGCATGAAGCCTATTAAATCTCTCTATTTACACTTGATCCGTGAATTGAATTCCAATAGTATCAAGGGCTAATTATAATTTGGGTCGGGAGGTGGAACCTTTCTCATTCCGGGCTCTTTTGGTGGTTTGTTTTTCTTTCCCTCTACATGTCATTCTAAACTCAAGAACAAATTAAAAGTAACAAACCCAACAAAATTCTGAAATATGAGAGAAAGATTGTGAGATACCCGATTTTGGTTGTGAGAATTCCTTAAATCCGCCTTGAAACCTTGTTTCCTTACTTGATTGTAGCTTGAATGTTTCAAAGAAACCAACTTGAGCCACCAGTTTGAACAAAATCTGAAATTTTTTTATGGGAAAAAAAATAGGGTTTTCGGATTTGGGGGAATTTGGGGTGATTTTTTAGTTTTTTGATGGTGGGGATGGTGTTTAGATGATGGAAATAAGGTGAGGGGGTGGTGTTTGGCCGGAAAATATGGAGATTTTTTTTGAAGGAATTAGGAGATGGTGGTGGTGGGTTTTTGGTGGTAGTGAGAGGTTAGAGAGAGAGAATGAAGAATATAATGAAGAGGCTCCCAAAAGACCCGATTTTTTTTTATGAAGAGGCCCGTCTATCCAGGAAAGCGGTACGGCCGTGTGTAGAATAACAGCATGCCCGTGCAACTGATTTTGGGCCGAAAATTCCAATACAGAAACATTTGCACGGCCGCATGTTGACATCTGCAAGCCCGTGCTACTGTAGTATGCTCGACCGTGCAATGATGAAGGACACGGCCGTGCTTCGGCTGTTTATGACCTGTTATTTTTTTTTTGAAAAATCTACAAAACAAGGATTAGTAACAATATAAAAAAATCATATAAATTCTAAAAATGGCAAAAATAATAAGCTTAAACAAAATAATCCATTGGTTTACCATCCCGATGATACTTGTTTAACGTCCTTAGCTCGACCCTCTTATTTTATTTGGAATGAGAAATTGGGTCTCCGAGTGAAATGGATGATACTACCCCTATCGGATCGCCGACTATATAATGCTTGAGTCTTTGTCCATTGACCTCAAACTCACCCTTTTGCTCGTTCCAAATATTGATGGCCCCGTACGGATAAACCTTCCGAACTTGGTACGGACCTGACCATCTTGATTTTAACTTTCCCGAAAAAAGTTTTAACTGGGAATTGAAAAGTAGAACAATATCCCCTTCTTTGAACTCCCTTCTCATGATGTGAGCATCATGCCTTCTTCGTTTTTTCCTTTTAAAGTTTGGCACTCTCATACGCTTCAAATCGGAGTTCCTCAAGCTCTTGTAATTGCAATCTCCTTTTCTCACCGGCTGCAATCAGATCGTAATTTAGGGCCTTGATTGCCCAATATGCCTTATGTTCGAGCTTCATCGGTAAATGACACGGCTTCCCATATACCAAACGGAAAGGTGTTGTCCCGATGGGTGTTTTGAAAGCGGTGCGGTAAGCCCACAAAGCATCGTTCAACTTGATTGAACAATCCTTTCTTGAACTTGTGACCGTCTTCTTGAGAATCCACTTTATTTCCCTGTTTGATACTTCTACTTTTTCGCTAGTTTGAGGATGATATCCGGTGCCTGTTTTGTGGTAGACACCATACTTCTTCAATAAGGCCTCAAACTGGCTGTGTGAGAAGTGAGACCCACCGTCGCTTATTACTACCTTCGGAACCCCGAACCATGGAAATATGACATTTTTGAAGAGCTTGATAATGACTTTGGAGTCGTTTTTTGGAGATGCCATGGCCTCTACCCACTTGGAGACGTAATCCACCGCTACTAATATTTACTTGTTGTTATAAGATGATGGAAATGGCCCCATGAAATCTATGCCCCAAAAAGCAAAGATCTCGACCTCTAGAATTTTGTTAAGAGGCATTTCATTCCTTCTTGAGATGTTGCCGGTTCGTTGCCAACGATCACAAGTAATAACAAAATTACGAGAATCTTTGTAAAGTGTGGGCCAAAAAAAAACCCGATTAAAGAACCTTGGTGGCAGTTTTGGATGTGCTTGCATGCCCACCATAAGGAGAAGAGTGACAATGATGAAGAATGTTACTCACCTCCTCATTAGGTACATACCACCTAATGACTTCGTCTGCGCATTGTTTGAAAAGGAGCAGATCCTCCCAAAAATAATTCTTGACTTTCGAAAAGAATTTCTTCCTTTATTGATAACTCATTTCTGAAGGAATAATTCTACAAGACAAATAATTTACAATGTCCGCAAACCAAGGGGTTTCGACATTGCTTATGGCTAGTAGATTATCATCCGGAAATGAATCATCAATAGCAAGCTTTTCTTTACCGGAGTCTTCCAAACTTTTGGGGAGGCGGGACAAATGATCGGCTACCAAATTTTCCGTCCCCTTTTTATCACGGATCTTCAAATCGAATTCTTGGAGAAGAAGGATCCACCTAATTAGTCTTGGTTTGGCATCCTTCTTAGCCAAAAAATACCTTATCGCCGCATGATCCGTGTAGACTATCACCTTTCACTCTACCAAATATAACCGAAATTTGTCTATTATGAAGACTACGGCCAATAGTTCCTTTTCCGTGGTGTCATAATTGACTTGTGCTTCATCTAGTGTTCTGCTTACGTAGTATATGACATGTAATTTCTTATCTTTTTGCTGTACCAAAATGGCTCCCACCGCATAGTCACTTGCATCACACATAATCTCGAAAGGGAGATCCCAATCAGGTGGTTGTACTATGGGAGAAGACACTAAAGCTTTCTTTAACCTGTTAAAAGCTTCAAGACAAGAACTATCGAACAAAAATGAAGCATCTTTCATTAGTAGATTAGTTAACGGTTTAGAAATTTTTGAAAAAACTTTAATAAAACGCCGGTAAAACCCGACATAACCCAAAAAGCCTCTCACACCCTTAACATTTGTGGGCAGAGATAATTTTTCAATGACTTCAAACTTTGCCCTATCTACTTCTATCCCCTTTTCGGACACCATGTGTCCTAAAACAATTCCCTCATTGACCATAAAATGACATTTTTCCTAATTAAGCACAAGGTTGACCTCTTCACAACGTTGCAAAACTTTGGACAAATTTTTGCAAACATTCATCAAAGGAACAACCATAAACAGAAAAATCATCCATAAATACTTCCATTATATTTTCTATAAAATCCAAAAATATTGCCATCATACAATGTTGAATGGTGGCGAGAGCATTGCAAAGTCCAAATGGAATTCTCCTATAAGCGAAAGTGACATATGGACAAGTAAAAGTTGTTTTTTCTTGGTCACTTGCATTGATAGTTTTTGGAAAAATCTGGAATACCCGTCCAAGTAACAAAAATAAGAGTGCTTCACCAACCTTTCTAACATTTGATCTATAAAGGAAGGGGAAAATGATCTTTTCGGGTGGCCTTATTTAATTTTCTATAGTCAATGCATATACGTCAACCCGTGACGTTTCTAGTTGGGATTAATTCATCCTTATCATTTTTTATAACCGTCATTCCTCCCTTCTTAGGGACAACTTGTACGGGACTAACCCATTTACTATCCGAGATTGGATAGATAATGCCCACATCAAGAAACTTAAGGACTTCCATTTTTACAACCTCTTTCTTGTTAGGATTTAGTCTTCTTTGATGTTCTATGGAGGGCTTATGATCCTCCTCCAAGTCAGTCCTATGCATGTAAATTTTAGGATGATTTCCCTTTGGTTAGTAAAATATATGTATAGCTTAGGAATTTCTTAATCCCAATCATTAAGGCATTATTGAGTACCCCTAATTTTAACTAGACCACTTATAATTTTCTGTGTGCCCTTAGGATCTCATTAGTGCTAGTGCCTGTGTTCTTATACTTGCATTTCTCTCAATATGACTGAAGACCTGAATACCTTAAGTTGTTTCAAAGAAGATATTGGTTTCCTTGCTCAACTTGCCTAAGACCTCAAGCGATTAACTTCCTTAACCAGTCATGACCAGCTGATCAATCCTCAACCGGTTAGTTAGTTAACCAGTTATGCTCCTTCAGTTACTCAGCTGCTGCAGTCAGTCAAGCTTCTCAACAAGTTTCCATCAGTTGACCTTGGATTAATTGTTCTCACCTACTTAGCCTACTACTTAGCTAAAGTTGGTGGAACAGTTGCTATAAAGACCATGTTGCCGCCTTGTCAGTAACTAATTTAAGGAATTTTCAAGTTACCAGTACTCACATCAACTCCTTTACCTCAGTGGAAAATTCAAATATGGTTGTAATTCAAATCTCAAGCATTCAATGCAGAAGATATTCTCATTTAATGCTTGTTAGTCAAAGTCATCCTTTCAACCCCTTCAAAGACAACATTTCCATTTGAAAACACTATAAATACCTTCCTTAGAGCATTGAAGAGGGTTGGTGCATTGAAGAATTTGAGAGTAGAATTGTCAATATCTGCAAGTACTGAAATTACTCAAGCATTGAAGTTTAAGACATTCAATACTTATATTCACTAGATCATTTATTATGACAAACACTATGCACACTCCATCAATTCCTTGTTCCCCAACAAGACTATGTCTGGAACACATTGATTAATCACACAACACTCAAGAGAAATCAGTTAAACTTGTGAACACATCTTTTGAAAACACCTGGTCAAAATTGTATCACGATCCATTAGTGATCACTTTCATTTAGGAAGCCTTCAACCTTTCTTGTAGGTTAAGGCTTGCAACTTACAGACTAGTGACATTAATAGTGCACATTTTCACAAATCCAAGTTTTGACCAAACTTGATAGAGGACGTAGCAATTTGTTAACATTGTGAACCTCTCCAATCAACTGTGTTCCTTTGTTTGTTTGTTTGCTCATTTTTTCTTGTCTTATAACCGGTTGAGCTCTATCACCGGTTATAACCCTTTGAATCCTTAACTTCTTTGCTTTGTCTTTTTTATTGGAATATAATTTGCATGATATTTTAACTTACTTGAAACTCCTTTTACTTAACCGATTATTTGTGTGAGTAAACAAGTAATACTGTATCCACTGCGTAACTGGTTAACATCGGTTTAGCTTTTGATAAGTTACTTGGCTATTTTGTAAAGGTTTCAAAAAGAAGTTTAATCAGGATATTCACCCCCCCTTTAGCATTTTTTCCTACCAATTGGGCCTAACAATTGGTATCAGAGCTTTCAATTTTTGAAAAATATTTTTCCAAGCTTCACATATTGAATTGCCGATTCCAATGGCAGGAAAACTCATGCAATCGTGGAACATGGCAATGATACCCATGTTAAATGAAAATGAATTTCCAGTATGGAAAATCAGAATTATGCGGTATATGGATTCAATTGATGACAGACTAATGACTGTAGTTAGAGATGGTCTAATCATCCCAATCAAAGTCAATACAATGCCAAGAGCCCCCAAAACTCCTCTCATGGATCATGCCGATAGATCATCGGAACAAGAGTTTGAAGTTTATGAAACTATTATTCCAAAGACCCGTGAAAAATGGACCAAAGAGGATAAGATATGCATAGCCCTCGACAAAAAGGCAATGCACATTCTAACCTTTGATCAAGATGATAGGCTGTACAAACAAGTACAAAACTATGAGACTGCCCAGCAAGTTTGGCAAAGTATCCTAAGATACTTTGAATGAGATCCAGTGGCAAAGAACAACCGGTTGTACAAAAGTGTAGCTGAGTTTGAATCTTTCAAGAAGAACCCAAGTGAGTCCCTCAAAGAAACGTACGATCGATTCAGTGAGGTAAGCAACTCCTGCACATCTTTAGGTAGAATATATACAACGAAAGATCTTAACATGTGTTTCCTTGATTCTCTTGGAGACCTATGGCATGTTAAGGTAGCTATTCTAAAAGAATATAGAGACTTGGATAAGACTCACATTCAGAATATTGTTTTCACTTTATTTCAGTATGAGGAAGACCTCAACAGGCTTGGTGGAGTTCAAAAACAGTTCAAAAATCTTTATCTGCCAGCTTAAACTGATATCTTCACAGGCTCTTCCTTGTTCAATAACCTATCTGTCAACAACTCCCCTTCAAACTCTCAGTCTCAATCGACCCAAACCAATGTCAACCACAATAAGCCTTTTGAGGAAAATTAATTTACTGCCTTTGCTAGAAACTACAGAAAGTTCAAAGACTTTAAGAAGTCCCAATAACATGGCAACAAACCCTTCCACTCCAAACCTTCATCCTTTCAAAGATCTGTAAATTTCCAAAGATCTGGCCAATCCTCAACCGACGGTAAAATGCCCAAGGTGAGTTCGTTTGCTACAACTATAGGAAACCTGGCCACTTTGCTTCAAAATATCCTCAACCTAAGTATGAATTTCTTAGGAAGAAACCCTTTAGGAAAAATCCTAGATCTAAAAGCCTAGTAGCCGAGGAAGGAACAGAAAAGGCTATGCCCATTTGGTTTGAAACTGATTCATGTTGGGTTTTCGGGTTACAAACGCAGCGGAAATTTAACAAAAATAACATCAAAACCCTAGCCCTATGATCCGTCTAGCATGAAGAGATTAAAAATTTATATGAGATAGAATTTACATACCTTGAATGCGATGAAGTTTAACAAAGTAGATCACAAAATTCAAGCCTTGGAATTTTGATGTCGAAACGGATCTTCTTCTTCCTTGTTCAAAACCTTGTGATGAATCAACGAACGGAAGGCTTCAAGCTTTAGGAGATAAAGCAACCTCCCTCTAATGGTGATCCACACGCGAACGAACCAAGAACACCTTCTCGTTGGATTGCTAGATGATCCTCTTGATTATTGAAACACTTTTCAATAATCTATGGCAAAAACTATGGAATTAATCAAGGCCTAGGATTTCGTAAATATAGAACAATGATGTATTGAGGTAGGAGAGAGTTTTTGGCTGCCCAAGGACTTGTATATATATCCTAATAAATTCCCTAACACTTAGGGTTAAGTCCTTGTCAATAACAAAAACCTTCCCAGCCTTGGAAAGCAGATTGGACACGAATTTCACGTCGGGCATGACTCGTCCCTGAGGGCACGAGTCGTGCTTAGGAAAAATCACCCGTTATACGAGTCGTGACTCAAAAAGCAGTCGTGCTGGATTTTGGTACGACTCGTGCCCAAGAGCACGAGTCGTGCCCTTCAACGGGCAAGTTGTGTCGCGCGGTAGACCCAGCCAGAAAACGTTTTTTTGATGTGGTCAAGTATGTCGCACGGTACACCAAGCCAGAACTCCAAGTTTCAGTCGAAATCAAATTCGTTCTTTGTGTGTGACCCAAAAGGAATTATATTATGTTGGTAGTGAGTCAAAACATGACCTCACAAGACATAAGTGGTTTCTAGCAAACCATTATATCCACCCAATTAATATAACATCAAAGCTTGATTCCTTGATAGATCCAATGTCACAATCCCTTTGTTCACGATGTCCAATTGAACATGAGTCATGGTCTATGTCAAATCATTCCATTCAATACTTTCTCGACTCCGAATATGTTGATAATCCAAATGCATTTGATCTCTATCAAATCACTTGAGTGTGGCCACACATTTCATCAACATTATTCATCGAGGGGCCCAAGCAAACATCTCTCTTCATAAGAGGGACAAATCCCGTCTTGACTTATCATTCTTCCCTACATGAATCCAATCGTGCTAACATAGCCCTTATTGCTATCCGATTAAAGATAGTGTTAGACTATATCAAACACGATCTTCGTCATGTGGAAGACGATGATAATCTCAGGTACAAAGGATTCAATAACACGACTATCATGAGATTTAATCATGACAACAGACCATGTCATAAATCTCATAAGTAGGTCATGTCCAATACTTGTTCTCTAGCAAGTATCCATAAGTGTAATGTGCATCTCCATGCATATAATCATCTCTATGATTATCCATTACCAACTTATACTAGTTGTTCACAACAACTAGGGGACTTGATTCAATATAATAAACATGCAAAACATATAATGAACAAAATAAACACGCTCTATAATAAATAATAAAGATGATACATAACGGTTTAAGTTAAACATAACTATAGCCTAGGGCATTACACCAACAATCTCCCACTTGCACTAGGCTCCATCTATGTATCTAATACCCATGGACCTCACATGACCATCATGCTTAGCTTGTTGAATGTACGCTCGCCGAAAAATTTATAGAAAATTGAGAGTCGCCACGCCGTTTTAAAGGAAACATTGAAAACCTTTTGAAAGAGAATTTGTGGGTTCGGGGGTCAGGTTGCGTGTTGGGAAGAACCGAGAGTTCACCCAACACGCCTCGTAAACGAGTCTTTCTATGTTCAACACCCAATTCATTCAAACGTGTGTGCAATTTTTGTGAGACAAAACATGTGATAAAATGCATGTTAATGCTTTGCTTTATTGATCAACGAAGGAAATTACATCTTGTGAACCATTTACTACGGGAGGACACATCCCAAATACAATGCTATGAACAGATTACAATTGGAAAAGTGATTTCTGCAGAGTGGCAAGATGTGTCGCGTGACACGGGATCTGCCTGGCTAGTTGTGTCGTGTGACACAATAAGTCATATGCAGATTGTGTCGCGTGACACAGGAAGACACACGCAGAAACCATTACAGAATTGAACACAGAATGAACTAATAACTATCCAAATCAAATTACATCAGCAATTTAGCTCAGAAAACACATGAATCAACATCAGATCGATCAAAGGGGTATGGATATGGAGAGATCCACACTCCCTTGATGATCAAGTCACAATTATATTCCAATTACACCATGAACATGAAATTATACCAAACAAAATGAATTAAACAGAGAGATTGCTATTGGAATTCAATAATTAGAACAGATAGAGTTCAATTATCAGATTAAATGAAGAGAGAATGTATGAATTATGAAAATAGCAAATATAAGAGAGAGAAGGAGGGAGGGAGTTGTTACCCTTGTAGATCCACAATCTCTATACCAAGTTAGGTGTAGGGATCTTCAAAGCAGCTGCAAATGGTGGATTTGAATCCAAAAAGGATGGGAGACTTGGATCTCCAATTGGTATGAAGTGTTTGAGAGGGAGAAATGGATGAATTGTGTATGAGAGATGAGAGAATTGAAGGGAATTGGTGTGTGTTGTGTGTGTTTTAGGAGAGAGAGATTTCTGGGCGTATTTTGGCAGAGTGACAGTAGGGAGGACGAAAAGGGATCCAGAAATGAGAGGGGGAGGGTCCAATTTATAGGCTGCTGGTGAGTGGCCACTTGTATCGCACGACCCAACGGTTGTGTTTTCCGTGGCTCGTTGTGTCGCACGACTTGGCTGGCCACTTAATCGTTTCTGGCGCCAACAACCTGTTCTGGAACATTCCGAGTTAATTCCTTAAAGGTCCAAAACAAATAATTCCCTGTAGGTCCTTTTGCATGGAAAAATGACTTAAAAGTACTTCCTTCGCAAAAACTTATAAAAAGTTTCCGGAAGTCTCGGAATGGACTGGAAATTTACCAAAATGCCCCTAGTGCAATTTTATTATATTAAAAGGCACTTATAAAGGGTCGCGAATTGGATTGGCGTACTCACAGAGCCCCTCGGCAATGTCACTTATGGAAGAAGTGAGGTTGTCAATAAGAAGGATCCCAAGCCCAATGAGCGGCTGGTGGGAAAGATAGACCAGCGTGGTCAAATTGCCGGACCTGCTGGGGATATGGCAGATGATGGAGAATGACTGATGAGGTTGGGTGGCTGGACCTTTTGAGAAAGGATTCCTACATATCCCTAGGAGGGAATCAAGCCGGTCGTAGTCAGACTATTTGAAGGCGTCTAAACCTGAGGGGGATCACTTGAAGGCATCTAAACCTAAGAGAGAGAGATCATTTGAAGGTATCTAAAACTGAGAGAGATCATTTGAAGGTATCTAAACCTGAGAGAGATTATTTGAAGGCATCTAAACCTGAGAGAGATTATTTGAAGGCATCTAAACCTGAGAGAGATCATTTGAAGGCGTCTAAACCTGAGAGAGATCATTTGAAGGTATCTAAACCTGAGAGAGAGATCATTTGAAGGTATCTGAACCTGAGAGAGATTATTTGAAGGCATCTAAACCCGGGAGAGATAACATTTGAAGGTATCTAAACCTGAGAGAGATCATTTGAAGGCATCTAAACCTGAGAGAGAGAGATCATTTGAAGGCATCTAACCTGAGAGAGAGATCATTTGAAGGTATCTAAGCTTGAGAGAGATTATTTGAAGGCATCTAAACCTGAGAGAGATCATTTGAAGGCATCTAAACCTGAGAGAGAGATCATTTGAAGGTATCTAAACCTGAGAGAGATTATTTGAAGGCATCTAAACCTGAGAGAGAGAGATCATTTGAAGGCATCTAAACCTGAGAGAGATCATTTGAAGGCATCTAAACCTGAGAGAGAGATCATTTGAAGGCATCTAACCTGAGAGAGATTATTTGAAGGCATCTAAACCTGAGAGAGAGAGATCATTTGAAGGTATCTAAACCTGAGAGAGATCATTTGAAGGTATCTAAACCTGAGAGAGATCATTTGAAGGCATCTAAACCTGAGAGAGAGATCATTTAAAGGCATCTAACCTGAGAGAGAGATCATTTGAAGGTATCTAAACCTGAGAGATTATTTGAATGCATCTAAACCTGAGAGAGAGATCATTTGAAGACATCTAAACCTGAGAGAGAGATCATTTGAAGGCATCTAAACCTGAGAGAGATTATTTGAAGGTGTAGACACCCCATTCGGAATGCATCGGATCATACTTATACCACTCTAAGTCTCGCTTTGAGTCAAGAAGTAGAAATCCACCATTTCGTCATGTTTCGTTAAGTTTTGACTAACCACCGTTAGTTTAGGACTAAACTGCATACGAGATAACGAGGAAAGGACGGAATTGTCCACAGGAGCAATATCTCGCCGCGAGATGGCGTGTCTCGCGCGAGATATCGTCCCTCTGCAGCATGCAGAGGACAGTTTTCTCGTCGATTTCAACCTCTTTTCGGGATAAAACTTCATCCATCCGGCCAACCAATAGAGTTTGGAGTCTGGAACCATCTTGAAGTGTTTGATCTCATCTTCAACACTTCCCCAAACCCCTATAAATACTTGGTGACTTCCAAGGTTCAGAGGTCCAGAATTTTCACAACACACACATTTTGTTGGTTTCTCTCCTTGAAAGAATCCTACAAAATCACCCTAAAAATCACCTCAACGTTTGTTTGTCAACCTTGTTGATAAACAAACATCAAGATCCAAGTCAAGGACTGAAGCGAAGCTCTGTCCGTGTCGAGATTCGATTCTAAACTTGAGTCGAAACTCTGCCCAAATCACCTCACGCAAGGTAACTCCCTAAATCCCTTTCTAATTGATTGTTAGAGTGGTATAAGTCCATAGAATCTAGGATCGGCCTAGAGCCTCTCCAAGACATGGAGACGGTCTCGAAGCAATCGATCCTACATTCCGTTTAACCCCGTTAAATGGATCTTTTATTTGTATTATTTAAAATCTTCTTCTTCTTTTTGAAAACCTCTCTTTTCTTTAGCAAGACCGATCTCCGAATTGGGTGGAATGGATGCTCCTTGACCTACCCATTCCATAACCTAAGCCCCGAACCCAAATCTCTTTCAAAATGGTTTTTCTATGTTTTCCAATCGAATAATATAGGTGGCGACTCAAAAGATAAAAATTCTTCTCACAACGCTACAGTGGCGACTCTGCTGGGGACTTAAAATTAAGAGGCTTAAACTTGCGTCAAAATTAAAAGAGAGGTTTTTTAAAAAAATTGTAAATTCGATTTTCTGCTCTCAGATGAGGCATATCTCGCACGAGATATCATATCTCGCGCGAGATATCGCCTCGGCAATCTGGTTGTTTTCTGGTTTCTCCCGTTCATCTCATAGTCCAAGACGAGAGCCGAACATGCAAGGGGGATCCCAGAATTCATTGTCTGCAGAGTTCCCGCATCTTAAGGCCTCCCTTAAGATGTAGAACTCGGATCTTTATTTCATTTAAATAATTGATTATTATTTATAAACTGCGTGCGATTGGGTTTTATTTAATTAAAGTCCGGTCCATTGGGGATTCGGGAGTTGTAAATTAATTTATTTATCTCTCTTTCTCTCTCTTTATGTGGAACTACGACGGCCTGAGTCTCCCTAAATTGGGAGAAACGTAGGCAACCACTTGGTGCGGCCACTTTCTGTTTTTCTTTTTTAGTTTTCAAAAAAAAAAAAACTTTCTATTTTACTCTATCACCTAGATTGACTATCACACACGCGCACTCATGATATATCTGTCATTGCACTACATACCCCGATTAACCCGGGACCCACACTAAGGACGGATGACGGTAACCACCTAGTCGCCGGTCTCTCCGAAGTTGGACAATCCCACTCCGCGTATTCAATCCACTTAGATTGTCATATCGCGGGGAGCCTAGCCTTCCAGCCCTGCATCGCCACATTCTCATGTAGATTGTCTTTTTAGGATCACTCCGTGACCGGTCGGTTTTGACTCGGTGATCTTCTCTTGTTTTTGACCAAAACAAAGCCATGTAAAATTGACAATAAAGAAGGACTCGGAAAAGTCCCTTCGGAAAAAGTCCCTTCGGAAAAAGTCCCTTCGGAATGACCCTTTCGGATGTCCCTTCGAAAAAAATACATGTGCATATAATCCTTCGAAAAACGATCTTACATGGTTTTGTTTTACAAAAATCGAATTGATCACTTAGTCGTTAGGTTCTTATAAAGGCCTTAGAAACCCCTCAAAACGGATTTTCCGTTCCGACCAAAATTTAGGTCTAATAAAAATCGACTTTCCATGTGATTATCTCGCGCGGGACTACATATCTCGCGCGGGATAATGCCTCTGTTTGCTGAAACTGAGCTTGAGCCGTTTACGCCTGCTTCCGACTCGTTGGGGCTAGATTTGATCCTGATATCGTCTCTGCATCTCTTCTGTCAGTTTTCCGAAGCTACTCAACTTCAAGACTCCCAACACAATTTTTACTGAAAAGCATGTCATCACCGAAAAGGACCTTGAACAACACACTCTCCAAGATTTGACCAAGGCCGTTGTCGCTGAGATGGAACATGTGGGAGGTTGGAGAGAAGCCTTTGATTTGCCTACCACTCGCATCACTAGAGATTTCCGCAAAATAGAAAGCGACTCCGACAGCGGGCGATCATCTGTACAAGAAGAGCTAAGTGACATCAAGACTCAACTTGCCAAAGCCCTGCAACAAATTAACGACAACGACTCGTGGCATCACATGGAAGAGTCCATCCAAGCTGAAAAGACAAAGATACTAATTGAAGAGCTCGAGGAAGTCAAGAGCGAACTTGAGACTATGACCCAAAAGTGTATCAACCTCGAAGCCCACATTGAAGATGACATTGATGAAAGAGTCAAGTATTGCCTCAATACTCTCTACCGTGACCTCAAGGAGCAAATGGAAGCAGAATATCAGTCTCGTCACAACGTCTTTGTGCAACACTATGAGAACCATATTCGAGACCTCCACAATCAAATGGCTAAGCGAAGGAAGGGTAGGATCTTCTCCGACATCGGAAATATCTCTCTCGGTCATCTCTTCAGAAGTCTTCGCAAGGATGGAAAGATGAGCCCAATGGAGGGTTACATACCCAAGAGAGAAGGACGAGCTCCACACCTCTACTGTTTCTACCACCAATGCTATGGCCACCATACCGATGATTGTTTCAACCTAAAGAATGCAATCCAAGATTTATTTGACAGCGACCTCGTCAAAATTGCTCCCAGCGGAGGTGCCATAAGTTGGAAGAGTTAAATCTTTTTTTTTTCCTTTCAGTTATTTACTTTTAGTTGCAAAAGAAACAATTGGTAGTCTAATCTAGTTTAGTCGGGTACTACTTGCCTAAAGACTTCATTTGTGGGCAAGAGTATCAAGTTTGCTTTTCAATAATAGTTAGTCAGTATTTCCCTTTTCAATTCTGATTACTTATTTGAGATCAAGAAGGAAAGCACTGTGAATGTCATAGAAACTTGCAACGAAAACGATTACTCCAAGGCACTTCGGTTTTCTGGAAGCCTTCCTGTCTGGAGAATGATGCTAGCAAAAGGATACTTCCCTAGCTTGGGGCTCGGAAAGCACTTACAAGGGATAATGGAACCACCACCGGTTCCCCCACTTCACACAAAGCATGGCCTAGGATACATCACTTCCATCCAGGATGGGGATGACGAAGAAGAGTGGGGTTTCACTCAAATCAAGTGGGAAGGAACCACATACAAAGGCTATGATGACCCAAAGGCCAAGAATTACAACCTCGAGCCATATCGAAAGACACTCAATGGCTACTTCGTTCGAGAAGGGGAAAGTATTCCCTACTTTATCTTTTCAGAACCATGGACTGATGATAAAGGAAAGCGCCAACCGGGCTTTGAAATCTTCAGCGACTGCGATGCTTCTCCAGATGAAACAGAATCCGTCCCACTAATCCCTAATGATTTGTGGGGCACAAAGGCAGAAATGAAAAGTGAATGGGACTTTGTGTTGGGAGAAGACATGCTGCGACAGTTCCAAGACCTGTGCCGGTTAGAAGACAGCCAGATCCATGCAATCTCCAAGGGGAACGCTCCAACTACTGATTACACAAGACTAGTACAGAAATGTGATGAGCCAATTCTAAATTGGCACGTCACCGGAGGACCAGTTGTTGATGAAGACTTCATGATCAAAGATCTTGGTTGCACTCCCCACCCCCGCTGGAAGATAGGCCCTGTAACTTTCACATTAGAAGCAGGCTCCACCTCCGATGAACTCACTCAAGAGGAAATCGAGGCGGTGGCTGAACATGTATTCCCTTACTTCCTTAATGAAAACTTTGATCTTTCCGAGTACCCTGAGATTGCTAACATCGTGAATGATGAATTAACTAATAATAATCAATATAACGAACACGTTAATAATGAATCATACGATGAGATAGATCAAGAAAATGAACAAATCTTAAAAGAATTAGCTAAGCAAGTAGGTCGTTGTCGAAAGAATGGCCCTGTTGACGACGAGGAAATGCAAACGATTAATCTTGGAACAACGGAAGACCCCAGAGAAACAAAGATCGGCAGCTTCTTCAAGGGGGAAGACAGAGAGACCTTGACGCAGCTCCTCAGAGAATATGTCGACGTCTTCGCTTGGTCCTATAATGATATGCCTGGGTTGAATCAGTCAATTGTAGAGCACAAGATACCGCTGCTACCCAACGCCAAGCCAGTCAAACAGAAACTACGCAGAATCAAGCCGAAATGGTCAATGCAAGTGAAAGAGGAAATCATGAAACTCTTGAAGGTAGGGTTTATCAAAGTGATCAAATATCCTGAATGGCTAGCAAACACGGTACAAGTAGCCAAGTCGAATGGGAAGATACGAGTCTGTGTCAATTTCAGAGACTTGAACAAGGCATCCCCTAAAGATGATTTCCCGCTTCCAAACATAGACATGTTGGTCGACGCCACAGCCGCATACGAAGTCCGCTCATTCGTCGATGGTTTCGCAGGGTACAATCAAATCCTCATGGCCGAGGAGGATCAGCACAAAACAGCATTCACCACACCTTGGGGAACGTTCTGCTATACGGTCATGCCGTTTGGTCTCAAGAACGCAGGGGCTACTTACCAAAGGGCAGTCACGACACTATTCCATGACATGATCCACAAGGAAATAGAGGTATACGTGGACGACATGATTGTTCACTCAAAAGGGACAGATGGTCAGCACTTCAGAGATCTCAGGAAATTCTTCAATCAACTGAGACAGCACAAGATGAGACTCAACCCAGCCAAATGCTCATTCGGAGTGGTTAAAGGGAAAGTCTTAGGGTACATGGTCACAGAGCGTGGCATAGAGGCAGACCCCGCCAAGATAAAGGCTATCATTGACATGCCTCCACCCAGAACACAGAAAGAAGTAAAGGGATTCATGGGCAGACTTCAATATATCAGTCGATTCATCAATCAAGCCGACTTCTGATATGTGCGACCCCATCTTCAAGCTACTTAAGAAAAACGCACCTCAAGAGTGGACCAAAGAATGTCAAGAAGCATTCGAGGAAGTTAAGCATTACTTAAATTCCCCACCCATCCTGGTTCCACCGCACAAGGAAAAGCCCTTGAAGTTGTACCTCACGGTTACTGACAATGCGTTAGGGGTTATGCTCGCTCAAGAACAGCCTGCCTCGCACACAGAGAATGCCATCTATTTTGTCAGCCGCAGATTCCAAGGCAGCAAAATCAACTACTCCCCACTCGACAAATCCTGCGCTGCTCTCGTTTGGGTTTCACAAAGGCTAAAGCACTATATGGAAGCCTTCCCGGTTCGTCTAATTGCAAGAATGGATCCATTGAAATATATCCTAGACAAATCAAATTTGTCTTCAAGATTGGCCAAATGGTACTTCATGCTCGTGGGGTATGATATCACTTACGTCACTCATAAATCCGTCAGGGGGAGTGTATTCGCAGATCAGTTGGCCGAATTTCCTTGTGACGAAGCGAAGGGGGAAGACCCGCGATTCCCTGATGAAGACATCATGAGTATAGAAGAAGAAAATAAGTGGCAATTATTTTTCGATGGCGCAGCCAACAAGAGAGGGTTCGGCATCAGAATGTTGTTGGTAGACCCTAACGACATCTATACTCCACTGGCAGTACGTCTTGACTTTGATGCCACCAACAACACCGCAGAATATGAAGCTTGCATAGAGGGGCTTGAGGCAGCCCTAGAACGCAACGTGACCGAACTCGAGGTATTTGGGGACTCCCAGTTGATCATCAATCAGACATTGAAGAAGTGGAGGGTCCAAGATCCAACCCTTCAAAGATACAGTGATGTGAATGTGTGCCCAAATTTTTGTTTGTTGGATTCACGCGAGTTTGAAGACATCCGATTTAATTTGAAAAACGGAGTCGCCACGCCATTTTGATTACCTCAAAACTTTGAAAAAAAGGTTTTATGGGTTCGGAGGTTAAGTTACCCCTTGGGAAGAACGTTAGGCGTTCACCCAAGGTGCCTTACCGGAGCAAGTCTCCCATGATTTCATTAATCGTGCTTGCTTGCGTGCTTTCTTGTGTGCATGTGTTTGAAAATAAGGTGGGAATGTCCCAAGTCGTCTTCCGGACGTACAAACCATTTGTTGGTTGTCGCTCGGGATTTCTTGGATTTTATGTATTCGGGATTATGATCCCGCCCTCATCTTGGACTTGTGATCATCGCATTTTTTAGACCTTGGGACTTGCGTGATCGAGAGAATGACTCTCTTTGTAGTCAAAGATGAGGTTTTTTAGAAAAGGAGGATCCTTAGCCCATCAATCCTACACTTTAAGATGGTCGAGCTTGTATAGATGCTTCATACTCATCTTAAGTGATAATCGGAGATATAGGGTTCGAAGGTGTCCCTTTTCTAAAGAGATTATGAAACCTTTATGGAAGGAACGATGTAAAGATAGGATCTTTTACACCGGTTCGTTCCTAGGTTGCTAATGGGGGAATGGGGGAAATGTATGTAAAAATGACACTTTAATGAAAAGATGACATTTTTGGGTTGCAAATGATGCACTTAATTCAAAGAAATGATCTTTATTGCAAATGATGCATAAAGATTTGATTTTTATGCAAATGATGCATTTTTGAAGAAATTGGCATTCGTTATGCAAATGATGCATAAAGATTGCATTTTGAAAAAAGCATATGATGCTAATTTATGGTAAAGACATGGTCTTTAAAGCAAATGATGCTTGGAAAAGGGATTTTGAATGCAAAGGATGCATTTTGATTGAAAAGATTTAATTTTTATATGCAAAGGATGCATAAAGATAACATTTTTATTGGAAAATGGGGGGTTTTAGGTGCAAAGGATGCACCTTTATGGGAAAGATTACATTTTTATGACAAATGATGTCTAATGCATGCAAAAGGGGAAGGGGGAATATGAAGATATGATCTTTAATCTACCAAGTCCCAAGCAATATAAAGGTAATGCAATGAGCAATTTATAAAGCAATTAGGATGCGAGGTTAGGGCGTGCGAGGTTACCAATGGCTTCCTTCTTCTTCGGGCGGAGCTAGGAGGAGAGGTTGATCTTGGATCTTCAAGGAGGAGGGAGGGAGCTTCTTGGCCTTCTTCTTCACCTTCTTGAACTTCCAGCAGTATTCTTCACGTATTAGGAGTGTTTGTGGGTGATTTGTTGTGTCAATTGTGTGTTGAAATGGGTAGAGGAGGGCTCTATTTATAGGCGATGCTGGATAAGGCTAATGAAGCCGTGCGGCTAGGACGACGAGCTAATGCAGCCGTGCGGCATTATCCACAATGACTCAGCATTCTAGAACCATGCAAGGTGGCATTATTCTAGAACCTTTCCTCCTAATTAAGAAAAACGTGTTTCTTAATTAGGAAGGATCCCCTTCAGCCCTAAATTAATTAAAAACAGTTCCGGAATGTTTCCGGAACACTAGGAAGGTCCGGGGAATTACCGGAAAACTTACCGAAATTGCCGGGAAATTTAACCGGAAGGCATGAGCCAGATTTGGGTACTTACAAGTGCCCACCTCCAAGAGTTGGCGTAACAATTTCAAGATGTCTCATTCCACTACCTCCCCAGAGACAAAAATTGGTTTGCAGATGCATTAGCCACACTCGCTTCTTTGGTCGAAATCCCTAAAGGAAAAGCAGTCAAACCCTTCAAAATAACACGGCGTGCAACTCCTGCCTACTGCGCCGTTATAGATCTCCATGACTGCAAAGACAAATGGTTATCCGAATGTACCATTATTGGGAACTTCGAAGAGAAGACTTGGTACTATGACATTTGGCATTTCATCCTAGATGGAACCATCCCACCTGAGACGGACCAAAAGACTCAGATCGCCCTTAAGAGGTTGGCCGCTAATTACGTCATCACTGCTGGCCGTCTATTCAAGAAACATTCCCAAGGAAACCTCCTTTGTGCCACCGAGGAAGAGGCCCGAGAAATAATGGACCATGTCCATCAAGGCATATGTGGAACCCACATGAGCGGGAACATGCTTGCCAAAAAGATCATCAGACAAGGATACTTTTGGCTAACCATGGAAGCCGACTGTACCAAAATGGTCAAGAAGTGCCACAAGTTTCAGATACACGCCAACCTTCAACATGCACCGCCTTCCTTGCTGTACCCTATGACTTCTCCTTTGCCATTCTCTACATGGGGGATAGACGTGATTGGAAAGGTCACACCCGTAGGAGCTAACGGACACTGCTTCATCCTAGTAGCCATCGACTATTTCACTAAATGGGTTGAGGCCGCCTCCTACAAAGTTCTGAATGCCAGAAAGGTTGCAGAATTCATCAAGCACAACATCATATGCTGATATGGGGTTTCGCAAGAGATGATATCCGATAATGGGTCACACTTCGAGAAGGAAGCCGATCGCCTCCTAGCCGAGAACAAAATCACAAGGCACAAGTCATCTCCTTATAGGCCTCAAACGAATGGAGCAGTTGAAGCCGCAAACAAGACAATCGAAACCATCATCAGAAAAATGGCAGTCACTGGAAAAGACTGGCCCGACAAGTTACCTTTTGCACTATGGGGATACCGCACTTCAGTTCGAACAGCTACAGGAGAGACTCCCTACGCCCTCACATTCGGAATGGAAGCAGTCTTACCGATAGAATTGGAAATACCATCACTACTGGTTCTCCTAGAAAACCAAGTGAACGAAGTCGACTGGCTAGGAATCAGATACGAAGAATTGGCCCTGTTGGACGAAAGAAGACTAAAGGCAGTCGAACACACTCAAGCTTACCAAAGAAGAATGACAAGAGCTTTCAACAAAAAGGTCAAGTCAAGGAACATCAGAGTAGGTGACCTAGGCCTCCGTGAGCATCGTCCTGGACCTTTCAACCCGCTAGGCAAGTGGGGACCAAGATGGATAGGACCCTACATTTTGAAGAAGATATTCTCTGGGGGAGCCCTTCAGCTGGTGGACTTAGACGGAGATCAACTACCGAAGCCGGTCAACATGGACAAGCTCAAGAAATACTTCGCGTGACTTGGCCTCCTAAAAAGAAATCGCTCGCTAGGTTGAAAATCCCAAAAAGGACGGCCTAGGCAAAAATTAGAGCTTGCAGAAGAAAAGAAGCCCGCTGGATTGAAAACCCGGAAGGGCGGTCTAGGCAAAAGAAAGGGTGTGCATAAAAAAAAAGGCCTTATCTCGCGCGAGATTGCCCCTCGGCACGAAGCCGTATTTTGTCCTTTTTTCTCTAAAATGAACTACGTTAGACCTGAGCCTCTTATTTAATCGCTGTAAAAGAGGAACGTAGGCAGCCTTCGGGTTCGGTCTAATCAAATAAATAAATCTACTTTTGTCCTTTTATTAATCGAATGCATTTTATTAATGACAAAAGGGAAATCCTAATCACAACGACTAATTTGCTAAGCTAATAATCCTGAAAAAGAAATACTAATAAAATAAAAACAATTGATCTATCGAAGCGATCTCTTGGTACTCCTTAAGATCTAGCCTTTCATTGACTTGGTAGGCCGGCGGACATGGTCACCACCGTCTTCGCGATCCTTCTTGCGCTTTGAGCCCCTCGAAGCAGAGCATCCCTCGAGACGGTCAAAGACAGACTCCGAAAGCCTTTTGAAGACATTGGGCCTATCTAAAGCTTGCGTCTTTCCAAGCATCCCTTTGCCTCGCCTCTCATACCAATCCCCGTCAAGAAAATCCTGGGTCGGATCGGTTCGCATGTTAGCAGGATCAGACTGAGCCTCGCTCCTTCGCAAAATACTGCTAGCTACAAAAGAATCCCCCAGCAGTGAAAGCCGCAGATCATCAATCTTCTCTGCACTAGGGTGACCAGTATGAAGGAACCAATCCAAATACTTGTCAGACAAGAAGATGCTTGCATTAAAACTCCGAAGGTTCGACCAGCGATCCCGACTAGTTCCTTCACCCCACGCTTGAGCTAGCGCCTGCGCAAACTCTACACCAATATAAGACACTTCACGAGAGACCCCCTCGAAAAAATAAGTGTCCTGCTGCTGACCAAACTGACGGAGCACCCGCTTGGGAAAATAAAAGGAGGAATCTCGCAAACCCGGAAGAACAACCCTGTCAAAACCCTTGGTATTGGCAACATACTTGTTCAACCTCCAATAAGGTGGACACCAAAGAATGTCAGCAGTTTCAGTCTTCGCAATCAACTCAGCCCATTCATCCGCTGAGAGATCCTTGATCAGTAATTTTCGCGTATGATAGGTGAAAGGGGAATATTCCAATGGGGGAACTACCAACTTGAGATGCTCCCTAAGCCGAATGGTCAACAAAAGAGGACTCCCTTAAGTCATGGCACCGGACCTATGCAGCTCGTCAAGACCATGCAGGGTTTCACCCAAGATTAGCGGAATAATGTTCCTAGAACGTTTCCTAGCCTGCAGAACAATTTCCACCAATTAGGAGTCAACCAAGCCGTCCCTACATGTAAACAGAACATCTCCGAAAAGAGAAAGGTCCAGAAAGTTCCGTTTGTAGACATGAAAAGCATCATCATCTGAATCCCCGCTGAAGCGTTCTGGAAAAGAAGAGCAATCAACCCATTTGCGGTGAACCAACTCATAGCAAGTATCAAGGGGAATCCCTAGCAATTCATTCAAAGCCTCCAAATGATTCCTATGATACTTAGGAACAGCAATCTCACCGGTCAAAGGCATATCCAGGATAATGGCAAATTCCTCCACAGTAGGCACCATCTCATTCAAAGAAAAATTGAAAAGATGAATAGAGGAATCCCAAAATTGAGCATCACCCTGCAAGAGATTCCAATCCGGTTGGAGGTTCTTCAAGGTGAAAAGGATTCTAAATCCGAATTCTGCAATAAACCTATTTCGAGATCGGTTGCGAAATGACCTCACAAAATCTCTTGATGCTTGCTTGAAAGATTCAATCACTTCAGACGATAGAGAAAAATCATCGACAATCATGGACGTTGGGGCAATCTCCTTGGAAGCCATGGATCGTAGGGTTGAAGAGGAAGCCAAGAGTTTCACCCTAACAGAATATCTCTAGAGTTTGAAAGGCTAGAATGAGTCATCTGGCCGGACTACAGGGTGATTTTATAGGGAAAACTGACAAAATCCTGCTCGAAAAAGGAAGAGGACTCTGTCTGGATAGCGTGTCTCGTACGAGATACCTTGTCCCGCGCGAGATATCGCTACGGCAAAACAACGATAGTTCTGCTCAAACAGCAATCTAGCCCCGACTTGACGAATCAAGTCTCGACAAAACCTGCATGTATAATTCATAACACGCAGTAAAACACCAAGAACAAGCTCAAAATTGTGGCCTTGATGGCCATTCCATTCCATTTCCAAAAACATGGAAAGTCGAGAAAGTTAATTAACTAACTGATTAGACCTAGGATTAGGGGGTTAAGAAAACCATTGTTTTGTGCTACCTACTTGTTCCTAACAGGTACCAAAGAAAAGAAACAAATTTTGTCTGGGCCCACACGGCCAATATATACAGATCATCAGGAATCAAATGGAGATAAAGAGAGGGGATCATGCCATCAAGTCTCCCGAGCTATCGGCACCTCCGCCATCACCACCACGGGGGCTACCATCCCTCCTCGACCTCTTGGCTCCGCAAGTAGGGGTCACCGCCGAGGCCACTGTCTAGGCCGCCAAAGAAGCCTTATGGAATAGCCTCTCGGACAGGTCCGACACCAGGGCCATCAGTCCCGCCATCTTAGTCGCTTCACGGTTATAATCGGCCGCAGACAGAGTGACCTGACAACGAAAGAAAAGAAATGCTCAGATGAAGTCGGACATATACACTTATATGGACGAATACGAGAGATGATATCAACAGAAACATACCGATGAGACATCTGGCGGGAGGCGGTAACCCTCAGGAATATGATCCAGAGTCGGGATATGGCCCACCATTGGCATGCTCCCCATCATGTATGTATAGCTCAGACGACCGAAGTCTGGGGCAAAAGGCAGAGAACCAGCAGACTGGGAAGAAGTGCTAGGGGCTGATGAACCTGAGGCAGAAGCAGAGGCAGAGCCGCGAGCATGCGATTGCCTATCACCCACCAAGAGGGGACCCATTAGCCGAGGCAGGAACTCCGCGTAAGAGGCCCCGGGGATAACACAAGTCGTCGCCACATCGCCTACCAGAAGACTAGCATAATCATCCTCTGGAATGGAGTGGGTGGGATACATCGCCCTCGGCGGATCCGCCGGCACCATATATGGTAGTCTACCCCGGTCATGCTGTGGGAAGACCCGCTTACCAAGATACATAGTGTCCCCCTCCAAAGATGTAAGTATTGGGTTTTATGGGTCGATGCGCAGCGGAATTAAGCATAAAATTAACACAAAACCCAAGCCCTAAGATCCGTTCTATATGATTAAATTGAATTCCTATGAGATAAAATATACCAACCTTAATTGCTTTCCGGTCTTGAGCTATCGAACGGATAATTATGTGATTCGTAATCACAAACTTTTGATCTTCAAATCTTCGAATCTTCAACTCCTTTGGATCTTCAGATTTGAACTCTAGGTCTTTGATTTGTTTGAACAAAATTAAGACCCTCTTTTGGTAATCCACACAAATATGAATGTCGAGAACAATTCTCGGGTTGGGAATTGCTAGATTCCTAAAACTTATGGAAGAATATTGAGAGGACTTTTGATTGTGAATTTCTATTGAAAAATTCGGCTAGAGTTAAAAGGGTTGACAGACTGTTATATTTATACTACTTTAGTACAAAATATGTTTCCTAATCAAATTAGGAAACCAGCTCTGTAAACCGCCTTAGGACCTCTTGTGTCGCACGACCACACGGGGCACATGGCCTTGATGTGTCGCACGACCAGACAAGGTCACTGAGGAGTTCTCAATCATTCTTCCTTTTGTTCAACCAATTCATTCTATTTGTGTGTGACCCAATAGGATTGTATTATGTTGGCAATGAGTCCGATCATATCGACCCTCATAAGACATAAGCGGACTCTAGCAAGCCATTATGTCTACCCAAATAACACAACGTAAGAGTTCACGTTTCCAATGGTACACTTCCATTTCTCCCTTTGTCTCACGATGTTATATTGAACACAAGTCATGGTCCACGTCAACTTGTATTTGTTCAATGCTTTCTCGATCTTGAGTATAATGATAGTCCAATCATATTGGGGTGTGGCCACACGCTTTCATCATTATCACTCATCGAAGGGCCCAAGCAAAACATCTCTCTTTCGAGGGACAAATTCCATCTTGACTTATCATCCTTCCCATCATGAATCCTATCATGCCAAAGATAGCCTTTATAAATATCGTGTTAAGATATGGTTTGACTAAAATCAAACATGACTTTCATCATATGTAAGGTCATGATAATCTCAGGTCTAGGGACTAAATGAAGTGACCATATGAGATTTAATTATGACATTTGACCATGACATAAATCTCATACGGGTCAAGTCCAGTCACTTGTTCTCTAATAAGTACCCATAATTTCAATGTGCATCTCTATGCATATAATCATCATATGATTATCCATTGACAATTATACTAATTATTCTCTTAATAATTAGGGACGGAGATTATTACAATAAATATGCAAACTATATAATAATCAAATAATAAACATAAACGATAAAGATGATACATAACGGTTTTCAGTTAAACATAACTAAAGCCTAGGGCATTACACCAACAGTCTCCCACTTGCACTAGGCTCCATTTATGTATCGAATACTCATGGATCTAACATGCCCACCATGCTTCTGCCTATGCGAGGGTCTTTGTAAGTGAATCCCTTATGTCATCATCGGTTGATATTTTGTATATCTTAACGTCTTCTCATTCTTTATGAATTCCTCGAAGAACGTCTAAGTGAGTGTTTGGATCACCGTTGTGATTTTGGTTCCATTGTTTGCACAAATGACACCATAATTATCACAACAAAGTTCCACGGATTAGTGATACTTGGAAAAACACTTGAAGTGTTTCCAAAATACTAAATGAACTTTTGATCCAAACTGCCTTTTTCAGCTACATCATATGTTGCTAAAATATGGCCTTAGTAGTAGAATCGGCTACAATTTCTGCTTGGAACTCTTCCAATCAAAATTGCACCTCTAATAAGCACAAACATAAATCCTAATTGCGATTTTAAAATAACTTTGTCAGTTTGGAAGCTAGCATCTTTGTAACCCTTACAACAAGATTAGCTTTCAATCTTTCAAATCCCAAGAACGTATCCTTAGTTCTTCTTAAGTACTTAGGATCATCTTGACTGCCATCCATTGGTTCTCAACAGGATCAGATTGGTATCGACTCATCATGCTTATAGCATATGAGATGCCGAGTCTAGTATAAATCATGGCGTACATGACAGATCCAAATGCCGAAGCATATGGAACTTCATTCATTTCCCTTTTGCTCATCAGTTGTCATAAGACAATGAATATTGCTAAGAGAAATACCATGACCCATTGACAAGCTATTCTTCTTAGACTCTTCTAAGAATCTTGTCAATGTGAACACTTTGACTCAAACCAATTTATCCTTCTAGATCCATCTCTATAGATCTTGATGCCAAGGATGTAAGCGGCTTCACCCATATCTTTCATTGAGAAACCTTTCCTTGACCAAGACTTAACAGTCTTAAGTGTCGGAACTTGTTTTTCCAATGAGTAAGATATCATTGTAATAAACAATAGAAATAATACCATGCTCCCACTGAATCTCATGCATACACAAGGTTCATCTTCGTACTTGATAAAGTCAAACTCTTTGACCAATTCATCAAAACGAAGATTCCAATTCCTTTAAGCTTGCTTCAACCCATCTCATGGATCTTTGCAACATGCATACTTTATTAGAGTTTCTTGGATCGACAAACTATTCGGGTTGTGTACTTTACACATCCTTAATAATCTTTCCATTTAAAGAAAGTCGTTTGACATCCATTTGTCATATCACATAGTCACAATATGTGATAATGGCAATTGAAAATCTAACAGACATTGACATTGTAACTGGCGAAAAAGGTTCAACATAGTCAATACTATGAATTAACCTAAATCCCTTTGCTACAATCCTTAGTCATGAAAGTATACACCTTCACATCCATGTCGGTCTTGAAGACCTTCTTGCATCCCATTAGTTTTTACACCTTCAGGTAGCCCAATCAAGTTCCAAACTTGATTGTTAAACATGGATTGCAATTCGGACTCCATGGTTCCTAACCATTTATCCAAATTAGGAGAGGACATCGCTTCTTGATAGCAAGTAGGATCATCATTCTTAATGACTTTCCACTTCATCACTTTCCGCAAGGAGAAATCACTATTCCTTGAGTTCAGATCGTGACCTATCTAATCTATGATGGACTTGTGTATCTTGAACCAGTTCCACAACTCTTTGTGAACTTGGTTCCGTCTCTACTCTTGGTTCCATATTATTTTCGGGTTCTTGAACTTCTTTCAAGATTAATTTTACTCCCACTAGATTCTTTATTGAGAAACTATTTCTCAAGAAGCAAATCGTATAGAGCAACAAACGTTTTGTTCTCTTTTGTGGTTGTAAGATCAATTTCCGAAAATAACTTGGTTAGATTTGGTGCTAACTTATAAGAGACGAGTCTCTTTACATAAGATTCGCAACCCCAAATCTTCATGAAAGACAAACTAAGTTTTCTTCCATGTCACATCTCATGTGGGGCCTTAGGAACCGATTTAGTAAGGACTCAATTCAGTGTAACCACATTATTTCTAATGCATATCCTCAAAAGGAAACAGTAAATAGGAAAGTCTAATTGACACATCATCGAACGAACCATGTCCTACAAGGTTCAATTCCTCCTTTCAGACACACCATACAATGTGGTGTTTCGGGTGGAGTCAACTCTGAAACGATTTCATAATTTTGAGATGATTGTCAAACTCTTGGCTCAAGTATTTACCACCTAGATCTAATCGAAGTACTTAATAGTTTTGCCAAGTTGTTTTGCACTTCATCTTGAAATGTTCGAAACATCTCAAATGATTCACCTTTGGACTTCGTCAGATAGACATAGTCATATCTAGATAAGTCATTGGTGAAATATGATGAAATACCGAAATCCTCCCCTAGCAATGCTGCTTAATGGTCCACATACATCTCATGTATAATGACCAATAAGTCACTAGCCCTCCCACTACTTTAGTGTAGGGTGGTTTGGTCGATAAATCCAATAAATAAGATCCAAATTCCTCAAATGATTCATGGTCATATGAGTCTAAAAGTCCATGTTAATGGAGTTTAGATATATGTTTCTTATGTATTTGACCAAGCCGGCAATGCCATATGAACGCTTTTTTCATATTGTTCGGTTTAGATTTCCCATTTATATTATAGATATCTTCAATATTATTTTGTTTCTCATCATCAAGGATATGAAGACCATTTAATGACATATGCATTACAATAAGGCATATTATTAAATAAATATAAAACTTCTTATTTAAAATAAGAAAATTATATCCTTCATCATCCATTTAAGAAACGGAAATAATACTCCTACTCAAATCCGGAACGTAGTCATACTTATTCAAAACAAGTACTACTTCACAAGGTAAGGTGACTTCATAAGTCCCTATGGCTAATGTAGCAACTCTTGCTCCATTCTCATGCTTAGGTTTAATTTACCTTATTTGAGTAGCTTTCTATTCTTTGTTCCTTGCACATTTAAACAAATGTGGATCCAATCCTGCATCATATACCCAAGAACAAGAAGTCGAAGGGAAAATATCTATCATATAGATACTTGAAGTAGTAGCAATCATATTGCCCTTCTTCACCTTTTAGGCCTTCCTAATAAGCCTTGCAACTTTGCTTCCAATGACAATCTTATTGCAATGATAGCAAAATGCATCCTTTTGAGACACTTTGGGTTTAGCCTCTTCGGCTTTGACAACATTTGTCCTAGGTTTAGCAACTTTTGCTTTACCTTCTTTTCCTTCCTTTATGAACCCTTTTATTGTGTCAACCATTAACACAATTTGCGGATTGCTCCTTCTTTCATCATATGAATTAAGAGCCTTCACCACAACATATATCTTTTGCCTAGCTTACACTTGGAACATTTCCTTTGTGCAGTATGCTAGAACAAAAGAATAGTTATCATGTGCTCAAGGTTCTTCATAAGAGCCTTTAAACATGGTGGCAAATACAAGGCAAGCAATATTGTCAGAATCATCACTATGTTTCTAATGTTGCTTCCTTATTTTCCCTTTGCAACATTTGCAATAGGTTCAATAGGAACAGATTCGTAATGAACGTACAAATTTACCTAAGAACCATTCTTTAGGCTTTTGATCCAATCAAAATTATTTGTATCATTCATTTCGAACTTTGTCCTTCATAAGGACGAATCGCAATTATCATTATGTAATGCTACTTCTACAACAAAATATACAAATTATATGAACACATATCAATATCAACACATTTATCATTTAAGAGCAAATAATGTATTTTACAAATACTCCCACTAAATCATACACCTTCCAATGCTAATAAGCATAATATGCATTTAATGGGCTAAGATCCAACTTTAATTTAATCTCAAGTACGCTATGGCGCACCGCTCAAGATTAAACTAATTAGGTAGAAAACATCAATCATATCATATATGACTCTTAGGATCTTTTATGAGATTTATTTATGACATCATATGTCCAAGCATATTTTAATCTCATCTTATGCCTTGGGTCCAAAACCATTTTGATAACCCAATTAAGTTCATCCACTTTAAACGTATAGGAACCACCATTTCCTCATCTTGCTCGCAAACGGAATAGAATCAAAGCACCTTGCTATGGCAAGCCCACCCAAAACTATCCGAGTGGTCTCAAGTGTTTTAATCATGGATTGGCATAAAGAACTTAAAAGTTAAATGAAGGTTCTTTAAGGTAGATTATAAGCATATCAGCAAAGATAGTCATAATCATGCACCAGGTAAGTTCCCAGGAAGATAGGTGAGCCACAAGGACTACTTAAGTACCAACTCTTCCTTAGACAGAACTCTCCTAGTCATGCACAATTAGAAATCAGCTCTGATTTGGCAACATAATCACTACCTTTTATAAACAATCAGTTTCCTTTTAAATTTTGCGTAATTATGACTTGTTTCCATAAACAATCATAAAATCCAAAATTTACAATGTCTAAATCTAAACATATTAGGAAACTATGAATCAATGTTTCAACTAAACATCTAATAAAATTCTTAACACTTAAGAACAATTAATTCATGCATCGCAACAATTAATAAAACATATTTGAATTAATTAAGCAAGCATCTTAAACAATGAATTAATCTAGCATAGCCCTATAAATTTTATTTCCAGAAATTTATAGCATCCAGATTAAGACATAAAACATATCAGATTGTAAACACATTCACAGATTAGCAGGATTGTTCAACAAACTGATTCTGCCCAGATTGGGCAACTTTTGTCGCGTGACAGAGACAAGCTTTGTCGCATGACACAAGCAGGTTCTGTCGCGTGACACAGTCACTCTTTGTCGCGTGACACAAACATGGTTTGTCGCGTGACACAAGATGACAATTTTCAGATTTCCAGAATTCAATCAATTCTAATCATAAAGCAATTAAATCAAGTAAACAACTTTTACATATTTAATTCTTCACAATCAGAAAACGATTTTCACATTGTTTCACATAAACAATAATAATTCTATCGCATACAAAAACATGCAATAAGCATATAAACAATTTATATCTTAATTCTAGCATGTTAATTCAAACTTAATCATACGAACGGGGCTCTGATACCACTGTTGGGTTTTATGGGTCCATGCGCAGCGGAATTAAGCATAAAATTAACACAAAACCCAAGCCCTAAGATCCGTTCTATACGATTAAATTGAATTCCTATGAGATAAAATATACCAACCTTAATTGCTTTCCGGTCTTGAGCTATCGAACGGATAATTATGTGATTCGTAATCACAAACTTTTGATCTTCAAATCTTTGAATCTTCAACTCCTTTGGATCTTCAGATTTGAACTCTAGGTCTTTGATTTGTTTGAACAAAATTAAGACCCTCTTTTGGTAATCCACACAAATATGAATGTCGAGAACAATTCTCGGGTTGGGAATTGCTAGATTCCTAAAACTTATGGAAGAATATTGAGAGGACTTTTGATTGTGAATTTCTATTGAAAAATTCGGCTAGGGTTAAAAGGGTTGACAGACTGTTATATTTATACTACTTTAGTACAAAATATGTTTCCTAATCAAATTAGGAAACCAGCTCTGTAAACCGCCTTAGGACCTCTTGTGTCGCACGACCACACAGGGCACATGGCCTTGATGTGTCGCACGACCAGACAAGGTCACTGAGGAGTTCTCAATCATTCTTCCTTTTGTTCAACCAATTCATTCTATTTGTGTGTGACCCAATAGGATTGTATTATGTTGGCAATGAGTCCGATCATATCGACCCTCATAAGACATAAGCGGACTCTAGCAAGCCATTATGTCTACCCAAATAACACAACGTAAGAGTTCACGTTTCCAATGGTACACTTCCATTTCTCCCTTTATCTCACGATGTTATATTGAACACAAGTCATGGTCCACGTCAACTTGTATTTGTTCAATGCTTTCTCGATCTTGAGTATAATGATAGTCCAATCATATTGGGGTGTGGCCACACGCTTTCATCATTATCACTCATCGAAGGGCCCAAGCAAAACATCTCTCTTTCGAGGGACAAATTCCATCTTGACTTATCATCCTTCCCATCATGAATCCGATCATGCCAAAGATAGCCTTTATAAATATCGTGTTAAGATATCGTTTGACTAAAATCAAACATGACTTTCATCATATGTAAGGTCATGATAATCTCAGGTCTAGGGACTAAATGAAGTGACCATATGAGATTTAATTATGACATTTGACCATGACATAAATCTCATACGGGTCAAGTCCAGTCACTTGTTCTCTAATAAGTACCCATAATTTCAATGTGCATCTCTATGCATATAATCATCATATGATTATCCATTGACAATTATACTAATTATTCTCTTAATAATTAGGGACGGAGATTATTACAATAAATATGCAAACTATATAATAATCAAATAATAAACATAAACGATAAAGATGATACATAACGGTTTTCAGTTAAACATAACTAAAGCCTAGGGCATTACACCAACAGTAAGCATCCTCTGCATCCCAGTAGCATCCCAAGCACGATGCACCTCCGGCTCTAACAGGGTCCATGGATAAAGGCCCAGCCTCTCATACTCAAAAGCGTCCAGCATGGCCCGCGCCTCCGTGACCGTCAGGGTCCACTCCTGGTCCTCCTCCTCATCAACGCTCCGATTGGGGTGGCTCCACCTCCTGATCTCCGAGAACAAAGGGGTCCGGCTCTCCAACTCAAACTTGTACAGCCCAAGGACAGTATAGCCCCATATCTGCAAAGGAAACAGAATGGATTCAGTATGGAATACAAACAAAGTATACAGACAGAGAACAGAAACAGAACCAAGATCATACCTCCCAGGCATAAGAATACCCCGACAAGGTATCCCTAGTGTGCCTACACGCCTCGTCCATGGCGTGGTAGCAGAAGGCCAGCCCCGCTGAGCCCCAATCATATCCGCTCACCTCATCCAAATTCACCAACAAACCTAACAGAGAAAGACGAGCCGTAGAGGAGTGGTTCGCGAAGATGGTCTCAGAAAGGATATACCAGAGGGCACCCCTCACCAATCGATCAGTGACTGCATTCGGCTTGAGCGCATAATCCTCAATCTGACGCCGGAGGGGTGTCAGCTCAGCAGCAAACCCCTTAACCTTGTTAGGGGAGAAACCGATCAGCTGCCTCCACACGGTGGGGCTCGCGGGCTTATAACCCGTAGTCTTCGGCAGGGGATCGCCAATGAACTCTAGCCCCGTGATAGCAAGGAAATCAGTCGGGGTCATAGTCGCTTCCCCGAAGCGCAAGTGCACGGTGTGGGTAGTATCCCACCACCTCTCCCGGATCGCCTGAAGTACTTGGGGAGTCCGCCTTATCCCCCGAAGATTATCAACAAAGGTCAATAGCCCCGTTTGGGCCACCCTATCCCGAACACCATCAAGATCCTTGATCTTGTCCCACACTGCTCTAGCCATTTTCGGGCTCCCTCGGCAATTCTTCGTTGGCCTATATGACTGCAAAATAGAGGAAAAACAAAAAGGGCAATGTTAGAAATCATTCCGTGTCAAGAAATCAATGAAATAGAAGAAAATTTTCATTGGGGCATTTCATCGAACACTCGGCTGCGTACAAGAAAAGCTTGCCCAAGGATGCCATTCATGATCCGAATCAACCTCTCCTACAATCCATGATGTGTAGGAGGCTCATATGCACACAATGCAACAACAATCATCCAAAGAAACGCACAAAATCAGAGCATGCAAGAAAGAACCTAGTTCTAAGCATAGACAAGAAAAAAAAGGAAAGCCATTGATGAAGTTTGGGATTCAAAAGGGTTCAAGCTCATTGAAATACAAGAATCAAGAGTTGAGAAAGAAACTCTTACCAAGCCTTCCCGAATGATGGTGGAGATGTGCGCGTGCCTATCGAAGGTGAGATCATCGCGGGGATAATCCTTCCCTAGTAAATAACTCTCCGAAATTGGATTTCTTCCTTCTTGAGCCATTGATTATAGGGGAGGAGGGATTGAGAATTGATTGGAAGGAAGAAACACCAAGCAATCCACGAAAAATTGCAGAGAAAAGCGACCTTGGCTTGAGCTAGGGAGGGAATTTTGAAAAGGATGTTTTCAAATTCAAAAGAGGAGCTGCTGTTATATTGCCCCAACAGCGCAAGTCCCGCGCGGTATACCTTATCTCGCGCGAGATATACCTTCTGGAATTTGACAAAATTGTCCCCGACAATAAGCATCTACGCAATGTCAAAATTCAAAATTTTGACACATTTACCCTTGGAAATGATAAACTAGCAAGGAAAGTGGAAAAACTAGCACCGCAAGTCACGGAACGAGCCGAACGTGACGCCAGCATGATCGCCCGGTACGGCACCAGTTGCCAAAAAACCGAGTGGTCCAAAGATCAACTCAATCCACAAGATTTAGAGCCCAGAAAGGTGAATCATCAAATTAAAAGCCCGGTCCAACACCCAGAAAGGTGGATCATCATCAGAAAAAGCTCGGTTCGACGCCCAGACAGGTGGATCGTCATCAAAAAGCCCGGTCCGATGCCCAGACAGGTGGATCATCATCAGAAAAAGCCCAGTCCAACGCCCAGATAGAGGGATCGTCATCAAAAGGCTCAATCCAACGCCCAGATAGGTGGATCGTCGAACCAAAAGCCCGATTCAATGCCCAAACGGGTGAATCGTCAACCTCAACAACAAAAAGCCCGATTTGGAGCCCAGAAAGGCGAATCGTCACAAAACCAACAGGACTCAAAGGACCGGAAAGGTAAGCCTTTGTTTTCTAACATATTTTCCGCAGGTTCGGAGCCCAGACAGGCGAATCTTCGTACGCATGTATATTCGATTGGGTCTTGATTTGATTCCTCAGTATGAATTTATCTTTCAAAACAAAATCACCTCGATTTTCAAAAATGATTTTCAAAATACCTAAAGCAGCCTTTTCATGTTTTGGAGTCGAACTACGCCATGGTCTGATTCTTCGATAGAGATACGTAGGAAGCCGTGCGGTCCGACCATCCCGATGTTCAGAATGATGTCTTTTCTATCGACGATATGACTTCTTCCACAAGTCTTGTCGCCGAGGGGCTCTGTAGACACCCCATTCTGAACGCATCGGATCATACTTATACCACTCTAAGTCTCGCTTTGAGTCAAGAAATAGAATTCCACCATTTCGTCATGTTTCGTTAAGTTTTGACTAACCACCGTTAGTTTAGGACTAAACTGCATACGAGATAATGAGGAAAGGACGGAATTTTCCACAGGAGCAATATCTCGCCGCAAGATGGCGTGTCTCGCGCGAGATATCGTCCCTCTGCAGCATGCAGAGGACAGTTTTCTCATAGATTTCAACCTCTTTTTGGGATAAAACTTCATCCATCCGGCCAACCAATAGAGTTTGGAGTCTAGAACCATCTTGAAGTGTTTGATCTCATCTTCAACACTTCCCCAAACCCCTATAAATACTTGGTGACTTCCAAGGTTTAGAGGTCCAGAATTTTCACAACACACACATTTTATTGGTTTCTCTCCTTGAAAGAATCCTACAAAATCACCCTAAAAATCACCTCAAAGTTTGTTTGTCAACCTTGTTGATAAACAAACATCAAGATCCAAGTCAAGGACTGAAGCGAAGCTCTGTCCGTGTCGAGATTCGATTCTAAACTTGAGTCAAAACTCTGTCCAAATAACCTCACGCAAGGTAACTCCCTAAATCCCTTTCTAATTGATTGTTAGAGTGATATAAGTCCATAGAATCTAGGATCGGCCTAGAGCCTCTCCAAGACATGGAGACGGTCTCGAAGCAATCGATCCTACATTCTGTTTAACCCCATTAAATGGATCTTTTATTTGTATTATTTAAAATCTTCTTCTTCTTTTTGAAAACCTCTCTTTTCTTTAGCAAGACCGATCTCCGGATTGGGTGGAATGGATGCTCCTTGACCTACCCATTCCATAACCTAAGCCCCGAACCCAAATCTCTTTCAAAATGGTTTTTCTATGTTTTCCAATCGAATAATATAGGTGGCGACTCAAAAGATAAAAATTCTTCTCACAACGCTAAAGAAGGCATCTAAACCTGAGAGATAAATCATTTGAAGGTATCTAAACATGAGAAAGAGATCATTTGAAGGCATTTAAACCTGAGAGAGAGATCATTTGAAGGCATCTAAACCTGAGAGAGAGATCATTTGAAGGCATCTAAACCTGAGAGAGAGAGATCATTTGAAGGCATCTAAACCTGAGAGAGATTGTTGGGGAAGTCACCCGAAGAAAATATTGATGCTTTTAGAAAAGTAATTGACTGAGATATGCTTTCATACCTGTGTTGTGCTTACCTGTAAGGATTGCGTGCACGAGGGGATCACTTTGAGGGGATTGGTTGACTTTGGAAACACTTATCGGGCTTTGTTCACTCTATTCCTGAGTGAGACGGTTCGGAAGTGTCTTAACCCAATGAGACTGTTTGGAGGCGTCTTAACCTTGTGTTGTGCTCACCTATAGCTGCCGGAAGGACTGAGGCTATGTCTGATGATGATGAAGAGCTGTTGGTTTGCCGTACAAGAGACAGTCTTTGATGAGGACGTGCCGGTGCAAACGGGCTATGATGAAGATGTGCCAGTGAGAACGGGTTCCGATGAAGATCTGCCCATGAGAACGGGCTTTTGGTGAAGATCCACCCATGAGAACGGGCTTTTGGTGATGAGGCTAATGAGCACTAATGCTTAGAGATTGAGGCAGCTGAGACTCTTTTTGACGAGCATTGCTTGGAGACTGAGGCAGCTAAGGCTCTTTCAGACGATGCTGATAAGTCTGAAGACGATGAGACTGATGAAGATGATGAAGGCAGAATATGCCACCTGTGGGATTTGAAATCTTTGTATAGATTGTGATTTGAGGAGCAATCCCCATGATTAGATTATGATCACTTGATTATTGTACCCTGTGGGGAAAAACACAACACTCTAGGCACTTTGCAAGGATTTGAACTCAATTATTGTTAAATTTATGCATTATTAATTTTGATGCACGAGTCCATCTCGGCTGGGGATGAAAATGGAGTGAGGATTTTTTTTACAAGGCTCGACAAGCTGATATGTATGTAGCAATTATGCTATGATGGATTTATGATGGGATGACTGTGTATATATGATGATGTATGTGTTGAACCCTCTCCCATGAATTTGAGGAGTGTATGAGTGATGGATGAGAAATGTATGGATGACATGGCAAGTCGGGGCGTGCCTAGGGAGTACAGATTGCAGCAAGTTGACTGTTGCTGATAAGAACAAAGTGTGTCACGCGCCCGAGACGGCAAGCAGCAGAGGGAGTGCAGAGAATGTCCTGGCTTGGAAGAGATGACTAGGTGAAACCCAGATCTTGAAAAGGTGACTTGGCGAAGCCCCAGTTGATAATGCAAATCAGTCCCGAAGTGAACCTGATAAGGAGTGGATCCATCATGTAGCAAAGTGAATGCAGAGAATACCTTGGCAAAAATATTGATACGGGATAGCCTGAGAGAACATCTTAGCAAAGCCCCAGCTTGAAGAGCTCCAATGCAGCCTTATTGCAGACAGAATCATCATGTGGCCAAAGAGGCATCCATCTTTCCGGGCCTTAGTCAATCAGTCATTGGAAAAGACTCAGAAATGTACACGTGCAGGGGCACATCTTTTGAAAAGTGGGAATGAATCCCGATTTTGTGTAACACACTCGCTTTGGGTTTGACTCTTTTGAGAGAGTATAAGCATCACAAGGTGTGGAAAAGTGTATGGAAGCCCCTGCTGACAGAAAGACAGTGTTTGGCTCTATTTTCCTATGATGTAGAAAAAGAAGACTTGTCGAGACATTTGAAAACTTGTCTTATTCATGATGATCACAAGGCTGCTTAAAACCCTTTATTGATGTTCGGGTTATTCAACCACTAATCCTGATATGAACAAATATTTTGATTAATCATGAGGAGAAGACCAACTGATATCAAGAATCAAATTTGGAAAGGTGGAAAAAGAATTTGTGTATAGGGACGGCCCTTGATGAGACCGGATTTTCTGAGATTTGAATAAGTTTGTGACCGGACCATTTCTGGTTGCCTACGTTCCCCTCATGGCAAGGAGCTCAGGTCGCCGTAGTTCGGGCAAGTCCTGATTGAAAGAGAAGGAATGCGGAGATTTGAGATTTTGAAAACCTTTGAGGATTTTGAGGATTTTTCTTGAGAATTGGAGAGTTGAAGAACATGTCTCCTTGGAGTGTCAATGAAAGACACGAATGCAAAGCCCCAGTAAGGCATTCACGGGAAGTGTTTTGTGGAGAAGAAATGAAATATGCTCATATGAAATGTCGAATGAATTGGATTTGAATTTGCATAATCTCTAATTGATGGTCTTGAACCGAGATGGATTAGGTTCCATCTTAAGCAAGCAACGAAGCATTAATTTGATTTAGATCTCAAAGATATTAGAATGAAACTGCTATTCGGTAGGAACTGTAGCTGGGTTTCAGGCTTCGATCGACCATCGGGTGATTTGGAACATCATGACCTCTTAAGATGAGAGGTCGGCTGGGCCTTTTACTGACTGAACCTCTAAAAATGAGAGGTTGGTTTTCAAGTATGTGTTTGGGATTTCTATGGCGAGGATATTGATTGCATTTTCACTGCCTCTAAAGATGAGAGGTCAAAAATTGGCTTTGGCAAGGGCAAGGGCAATGGTAATGGGAATATCCTCTAAAAAATGAGAGGATGGTTTGAGATTGGTTTTGGTGATGGAAATATCCTCTAAAGCGGGAGGATGGTTTGGAATTATTTTGGTGGATTGCTGGTGAGAGAAAGTCCAAGCTATCGAGAACTTTTTTGTGAACTTGCGAGAATCGGGCTCCTTTTGCAAATTGGAGAGCTTCTTGAGAAATTGAGGACTTTTGCTGAAATTGTGAGGATTCAACATCCTTCTTTTGAGAATTTGGAAGGCCTCTTGAGAAGTTGAGGAATTTTACTAAAATTGTGAGGATTTAAAATCCTTCTTTTGAGAATTTGGAAGGCCTCTTGAGGAGTTGAGGATTATATCTGTCCTTCCTTCATGACTTGAGTATTTTGTGCATCGCCGATTTCTCGAGGCTAACTTCTTGGCATTGCTTGGACTTCTCTCATCAAGGAGCAAAGATGATGGCTAAACAGGGATTCAAAACATGCCGATCTTGAAATGAAAGGGTGTTGTTTAGTAAGGGTGAGGTAATGGCTTCCCTAGGGTGAAAGGTTTCAACCGCAATCCCTACCGGATGATTCAAACGAAATTAAGTCTTCATTGCTTGCTTAAGCTTAATTGAGAGAGATTGATACAAATTCATTGAGCGACGAACTGATGAGTACGATGAAAGAGACATGAGCACATGAGATGTGAGATGGGGAATTGATGAGCCCTAATTTGAGAAGGATATCAATTGGTTTTTCTCTCTCCGACTAATTTAAATATTAATCATTTCAATGCATTAGTGATTGAGCAGCACAAGTGATCATATGGAATAAAACCATTTCAATTAAGTGTAATATGGGTGTGCGAGTGATGTCTCGATTCTAGCAAGAAGAGAAACAAAGACTTTCATTGTTGAAAGGAAAAGACTGGTCCAACTTGGACTTAACAGACTCGATACTTAAAAAGGACGTTCTAGATCCTACGAAGACTGATTGACTGCATCAACTTCGGATGGGCGAGAAATTCCAGACTAGCTAGCCACCACATTTTCTGCACCAGACATCTCGGATTCTGAATCGGATAAAGATCACTCGGACACTTGAACTGCCTTCGCCTCGGGAATACGAACCAAATGAGCGTCGGGAACAGGAGCACGCACCCAACTTGCTGTAGCTGTAGAGATGGATAGAGGTCGATAAGGTGGTAGGAGAAAGAACCTTGAGAAGGTATGGGAGAGGGAAGAATGGGAAATAAGACGGACTCGTGCAAGCATCTTATTAATGTGCAAGTAGAAAGCAGTGTCTTTTAAGTCCTAGGAATGGTAGGAAAAGGCTAAACCTTTATTTTCGCAATCTAAACCTCGGGGGGAACCTAGGGATACACCATCTAAAATATACCAAATGTATTGATTAAAAATTAATAATAGGAAATAATACCTAAATAAATCGAAGCATTTATGGGACGGACAAGCAGTCAAATTTCTGGAGAAATTTGGGCAGCATGATGGGTATTCCTGAAGAAATTCAAGGAAAAAAATCCGGCATGACCTCTCGTCGGTGCACGTTGACAAAGCGACATGATCTCTCGTTAGAACATGTCATGAGAGCGACATGTCCATATGCGAAACCATGTTGCAATGGCAACATGCCCACACGTGCTAGGTTTTTGGATAGGTATGAAAGCCTATTATAAATTTTGAAACAATTCATTTTAGTATATTTTTGAAAACATTGTGTCAAAAACCAACCGTTGGGTAAGCTTGAAAAGTGTGGTTCCACCTATTATGCGTTAGGGGATAGGATTGATTTTAGGCGCTCAAGCGTAGGAGACATACATCACCGTCCGCGATGCCGTCAATCGCACCAAATGGCTCTAAATCTAGTGAAGTAGTGTGCGGATGACTAGATTCCTTTATTTATGAAAATGATTTTTTTTTGATTTTTTTTTGGAAAAGGGGGAGAAATGAAAAACAACACACACACATCCAACCCCACAGAGCACAATAATCAAAGTGATCATAATTTGATCATGGGGGACTGCCCCACAATCACAACCAGGTAGAACAAATCACCTCCTGCAGGTTGGCCAATCCTGTCGCACTACACAGGACTGAGAAGGCAGGTTATGTCGCGTGACAGGAAAGACCAAATATCCAAAACCTTAAGCAACATGCACCAGCCCCAGCCTCCAAGCAAATCACTCAAACCAAGTCCCAAAATGACAACACAAGATACATGGAGGGGAAGAGCAACAACAAAGCATGCAAAAATGCAAATATCACACAATGTCACAAACAAAGCACACACAAATGAATGAGAAGGATGTTGAACATGAATGAAAGCTTGACTCACTTTTGAAAAATAAGTTTTAAGTCCCCAGCGGAGTCGCCACTGAATGTACACTCGCCGAAAAATTTATAGAAAATTGAGAGTCGCCACGCCGTTTTAAAGGAAACATTGAAAACCTTTTGAAAGAGAATTTGTGGGTTCGGGGGTCAGGTTACGTGTTGGGTAGAACTGAGAGTTTACCTAACACGCCTCGTAAATGAGTCTTTCTATGTTCAACACCCAATTCATTCAAACGTGTGTGCAATTTGTGTGAGACAAAACATGTGATAAAATGCATGTTAATGCTTTGCTTTATTGATCAACGAAGGAAATTACATCTTGTGAGCCATTTAATACGGGAGGCCACATCCCAAATACAATGCTATGAACAGATTACAATTGGAAAAGTGATTTCTGCAGAGTGCTAAGATGTGTCGCGTGACACAGGATCTGCCAGGCAAGTTGTGTCGCGTGACACAATAAGCCATATGCAGATTGTGTCGTGTGACACAGGAAGACACACGCAGAAACCATTACAGAATTGAACACAGAATGAACTGATAACTATCCAAATCAAATTACATCAGCAATTTAGCTCAGAAAACACATGAATCAACATCAGATCAATCAAAGGGGTGTGGATATGGAGAGATCCACACTCCCTTGATGATCAAGTCACAATTATATTCCAATTACACCATGAACATGAAATTATACCAAACAAAATGAATTAAACAGAGAGATTGCTATTGGAATTCAATAATTAGAACAGATAGAGTTCAATTATCAGATTAAATGAAGAGAGATTGTATGAATTATGCAAATAGCAAATATAAGAGAGAGAAGGAGGGAGGGAGTTGTTACCCTTGTAGATCCACAATCTCTATACCAAGTTAGGTGTAGGGATCTTCAAAGCAGCTGCAAATGGTGGATTTGAATCCAGAAAGGATGGGAGACTTGGATCTCCAATTGGTATGAAGTGTTTGAGAGGGAGAGATGGATGAATTGTGTATGAGAGATGAGAGAATTGAAGGGAATTGGTGTGTGTTGTGTGTGTTTTAGGAGAGAGAGAGAGAGGTTTCTGGGCGTATTTTGGCAGAGTGACAGTAGGGAGGCTGGAAAGGGATCCAGAAATGAGAGGGGGAGGGTCCAATTTATAGGCTACTGGTGAGTGGCCACTTGTGTCGCACGACCCAATGGTTGTGTTTTCCATGGCTCATTGTGTCGCACGACTTGGCTGGCCACTTAACCGTTTTTGGCGCCAACAACCTATTCTGGAACATTCCGAGTTAATTCCTTAAGGGTCTAAAACAAATAATTCCCTGTAGTGGGACTTATCAATTCCTAGGTCACCGATTGGTTTCCTGGTCTTGTAAGAAGCAAGCACCAATTTCCACTTCTACAATTGAGGCTGAGTAAATAGCTGCTAGAAGCTACTGCTCATAAATCCTTTGGATGAATCAATAACTGGTGGACTATGAATCATGTTGAAAAGTGTAATGTCGTTCTTTTAAAAGTTCATACTGATTATCAGTTAGCTGATATTCTTACAAAACCCTTAGACACTAAACATTTTGAATTCCTTATAGGTGAAGTAGGCATGATTGATGTACGTGGATAAACTGTGCTAACTTTGCTTCTTGTGTAAGCTCAACTGATCAAAAGATGATATCCCCATTTTACCCTCAACCTACCATTGATCCTCAACCTTACCCGATGGCAAGCTCTCAACCGGTTACAAGTGTCAACCGGTTATACACCCTTGACCATTCATAATCATTCAACCGGTCTCAAGTCGTAACAGGTTAAGCCTTCAAGCGGTTACTCAACCGGTCACCTCAGTTAAAACGGCAACGAACTGCGACCGGACCAATCCATTTTAATCGGCGTGTCTGACACCCCTACTCCCCTTTCAAGTCTTTTCAGCCGCTTGTCTGACACAACAATGATCTGTTTACCAACCTTTTTTCATAGGTAGATCAAAATTTTTATTTTGATTAAAAAGGTAATCTCTGTATCATTCTTATTTTTCCAAAAGGTTATCTTTTTGTTCATTATCTTTAAAATTTAAACTATTGCACACACGTTCCTAATTTTATGCTTCCATATTTTATTTGCATTAAGTTCGTGTCTCATTATCCCCTATTTTTAAGCAACATTTAAAACGTTTTGAACAAATTTTGCTATTTCCCATAAAAATCCTTCGTCTCCTCCCTCTCTCTTTCATCCTCCTCACCCTATATAAAGGATTTAAAAGAAAACTTTTTACTTTTTCATATAACTCTCATTCTCTCTCAATCTCTCTCAAACTTTCTGCTTTCTCAACCGGTTTAGATCCTCAACTTCTTTCGAATTTCTTCAAAATTTCAAACTCTTCTTAATCTCTTATCAATCTTTATCTGGTAACACTTAGAACACTTAAAAAACTTTCAAAGTTATGAATATTCTTTTGTATATCTAATAAACTGTTCTAACTTAAAATGTTGTGATTTTAATCTTTGATGTTTATAGATGGCTCCCAAACCAACTCCCAAGAAAGACATATATGGAGGTTACATTCTATCATCTTTTTTTGAATCTGACCAGGGAAAGCTTTTGAAAGCTATCCACGTTGGTGCTGGTGTTCTGCCATTTCTGTTGCCCGAAGAATCAGAGGACATTTCCTATGAGTTAGTAAATGAGATGTTTGATAATGGGTCTCTGGATGAGAATGCTAAGGCTGGTGAAGTGCCCTCAATTATTTCATCTGTTGCTGGTGTGCCTGTAACCTTTTCCCCAGCCTTCCCTACCCTTGCCTTAACCAGTCCTTCAACTGTCTCAATGAAAAATATGAAATTGGCTTGGGCTCAGATTAGAGGTGATAAGCCATTCGTAACCGGTGAGGGTAATAAGAAAGCTGATCTAGACCCCCTCAACTATGCTCTTGCTGAGATTGTTGACCGATGCATCATTTGTCGGTCAGGATCACATCATTGCATTACCATGATCCAATTCGAGGCCATGGCTGCCATCATTCTGCAAAAGGAATTTAAATGGTGTACATTCATCTACAATGTGATTGTAATTGCCTTCAAGAAATTTCACAAGGAGAAGCCTCTAGCCAGAGCCAACAAAGCTAGGCCTTGCCATTATCTCCTTGTTAGCAGAGTGTTGAGGAAAAACCCTGCTATTCTTGCTGCTTCCACCGGTCAACCAAGCTACCCTCAGTCATGGGTGAAAAATTTTGATAAAGCTGACTGGGGAAGAATATCTAAGGAGGCCACTACCTTAACCGGTGAAGCCTCAACTGGTGCTCAACCGGTTGAGAAGAAGAAGAATCCTTACAAGCCAAAGGTCAGGAAAGTTGCTGAGCCTGAGTCCTCTCAACCGTCACCCACTCTACCTGTTAAGAGGAAGGAAACTGATCCATCAGTTAGCACACCTATGCCTGTTACAGCCCCTCAACCTATGACCCCTTCTACCTCCCCATCTGTCAGACCAAGGAAAACAGCCAGAAAGTAAGCTGTCCTACTCCAAGTCCAAAAAAATTCAGCCCCTTCTACCTCATCCTTCTTACCCAAATCAAAACATGTTCACAAATCCACCTCTCAGCTGGCCAAAGAAAATGCTGAAAGGAGAAAGCTGATTGAGTCAGATATCTCAAATTTTGTCCCCTTCATCCCCAAACGGTTGTTCTCTCACAACTTTCTAACCAGTGTGGTCCCTATAACCGATCATGCCTCAAACCTATCGGTTAGGAAGTTTCAACCGACTAGAAAATAAACCTTCCACATCTACTACAATAACCATTGGTCTATTTAAGACAAGCTTATCCCTTTACCCAACTGGGTTCATCCCATTGATCATCTTCCCCCATTCCTCAGAAAAATACTCCGATTCCATGAGCTGCATAAAGACTCTATTCCTGCTGGTGATGTGTACAAGTACATTGATTTTGAGAACACTCACGATGAAAAAGGCATCTACTTCAGCAAATACTAACAACTGAGTGAGTTTGATGTCGCCTTATCCAAGAAGGATCTCTTAAACTTCTACAATCGATACTGTGACTTGCTTCCCAATTTGTGGAATGCCATCTACCTTGCTCAAGATCATTTGCATCAGGATATGATGGTTCATGCTGTGTGGACTGATTTTGCAATGCTATATGAACTCCAAGACACATTGAAAGAGTCTGACCCCTGTCAGTTGGGCAGATATGAACTACATGATGGTCTACTTCCACACTTTGATGTTAAGCCTTTCTCTTTGTGACCAAGAAGGAATCAGTTGATCAGAAATGTCATACACCTGATTGAGAATATGTTGGAAGTAGATAGAAAGTTGCAAGCCATGGGAAATGTGAATTTAGCAGACTTCTTCTCTTCAGCCCACTCCAATAAAAATAAGTGAACTTCCACGACCGATGAAGAGATAGAGGATTTATTTAAGGATGATGATGATGTTGATGAAGATGTTTATGATAATGTGGGTGATGATAGTGAGCATTCTAGCTCATGTTCCAGCTCCAGTGGCCCTGATGATCAAGGGAATATGGATTTTGTGACTCCTCAACCGATGGCATCGATTAGGAGATTAGGAGGAGGATTAACCGATACATCCTCGGTTACAAGCCTAGGAGGAGGAAATGTTTTACCTGCTACCTCACCGATTAAACCACCGGTTGAGATGCCCTCAACCGATGCATCTAATGAATCGGTTGAGGAGGAGAAGCTTGCTGCTGATGCTGATGATATTCAACTGCAAGAGGCTATGGCCAAAAGTTTATTTGAGAATGAATTGGACCTACAATGGTTATCTGTAAAAGAGTTAGCCACTCAAGCTGCCATTCAGGCCAGTCTCCTTGTTAGTCAAGCTAATGCCCAGCTAAAGGGTAAATCTATTATTGAGGAAGTTGATCCAATTTTTTAGGAGGAGGATCCAACACTTTCTGATTTCTTTGAAGAGGCTGATGCAATAGAATTTCTTGCTCCTAAGCCGTTTGAATATGATCCGTTTGATCCTACTCATCCTCCTACTGACTTTGATTTCTCAGTGGACCAGAAAGATTTAATGTCCACAAAGAACTACTTTACCTCCAGAGCTTTAATTCCCCGGTTATCAAATGGGATGTTCTTATTTGACGTTCATAAGAAAGTCAACAGTCACAACCGTGTTCAACCGATCCCCATGCCTCCATCACTAGCCGATGAGCTTCAAAGTAAACGAAGGCATGATAGAATGCAAACCTTTATGGATGTGGTTGAGACGAAGAAAGTGGTTGCTCCTCCTGTTGATACACCTCCTCACCAGACCAATGCCAAGGGACCAGGTGAGACTAGCTTAAGATTTAAAAATCCCAAAATCTTAAAGTTGAAGAAAAGAGCTTCTCCCCCTTGAAACGCCAAGTTTATTCCAGGAAAGCCTGAGCAGCAAGTGGTCATGGACTTCCCTACCAAACGGTTATCCTATATTCCTTCTCAGCAAGCTCAGTCAGGCTCAATCAAGATTTCCGGTCAAGTGGTTCAGCGGCTAGCTCGACCGGTGAGTCTTCCCTTTAAACCAACAACCTTTTTATCTGTTATTTGGCTGTAATTGGTCGTATGACCAAAATGTTGGAGTTATAGATTTTTGCATGGACTTTTGAGGTCACTAAGATGGTTTGATTTATGCCACAAGTGCCTCAGCTATCAGTTAAAAGAGATGATAGGAGTGTAAGCATACAAAGTAACATCAGATATGCCTCCCAACTGATCAATATGTTGAGGTTTGCATACTTGGTTAGGCTAAGGAAGCTGGCAATTCCTTTTGCTGGCCAGGCTGTAGAGATGATGGCTTTGGCTTTTGAAAAGGCCAAAGAGATAGACTGTGTCATGGAGTTAAGCCTCATCAATAATGGATTCATCACTCTGGTTGTGGCTGTCTCTGATTCAGATGAAGATGTTGAAATGGAAGCCTCTCCAATCGGTCAAACTGCTCCAACAGGTTCCTATCCCTCAACCGCTCCTCTATCAACCGGTGCTCCCTCTCTAACCGGTCTCTCTCCTTCAACTAATGTCCCAACCAGTCTACCTTCTCTCTTCATTGGTCATGTCTCCTCAACCGACGTTGTTATTATGTCTACTCTTCCACCGGTTGCTGATCCCTCCTTACCTGAAGCAACAATGCTATCAGTTGATGACTTAGAAGCTAATCTACGTAGGCTAACCATTTTGAATGATTTGGTGGAGTTACATGATGCACTGATTGATGGTCCTTCTAAGTCTAAGAAGGAAGAAGAATGAACATATTTGAAATTGGGTTTGCCAAAGCTATTGGCAATTTTGTTGAAAAATTGAATGAAAAGGATGCCACTATAATTGATCTTGTTAAGGACCTGACCAACTCTACAAACACAAACAAGCAATTATGTGATGAAGACATAGCCATTCAAACAAACATGGTTGAAGCTACTGAAAAGTTGAAGAAAGCTAATCAGAAAAATCGTGTCCTGTCTGCTCAACTCAGAGATCCCCAAATAGAGTTGGTCAAGGTTAGAGCCTAAAATGAGATTCTGATGAAGCTTGCTACTGATAGGTCAGTTGGTAAGCCTAAGAAGAAGAAAAGGAAGAGAGGAGTAAGGAAAGAGAAGGAAGCAAAGAAAGCCAAGACATCCAAATCTGAACCAGTTGCAGTATCATCGGCTACAACTTCAAAGGAGAAGGATGATCAGTCAAAGAATGACCCTTTAACCGATCCTACTCCTGGTGCTACTAAATAGAATGTAACCGATGAAATATATGTCTTTTCTTGCTTGTCAACCGGTTACAGCCTTTAATCAATGAGAATCTCTTTCCCTCAACCTTGTTCATTTCAAACTTTAATATTTGCTTTCTTGAATTTCCTTTATATTTCTGTGAATGACTACACTGCTACTAACTCTTTCAACTTACAGTTTGTTTCATTCCTCTATCCCTTTAAGTTTTTTTTATCATTATATAGCTTTCCATAGGTTACATCAAGTTGTCACTTGACTTAGGGAATGACAAAAATAAAACATAAACTCTTGATTATTCTTTAATAAGTTAAGATAGATGTATGCCTAGCATGATTGGACTTAAGCAATTAGGAGGAAATTGTTAGTCAAATATATGTATAGCTTAGGAATTGCTTAATCCCAATCATTAAGGCATTATTGAGGACCCCTAATTTTAACTAGACCACTTAGATTTTTTGTATACCCTTAGGATCCCATTAGTGCTAGTGCCTGTGTTTTTATACTTGTATTTCTCTCAAGATAACTGAAGACCTTAAATTGTTTCAAAGAAGATATTGGTTTACTTGCTCAACTTGCATAAGACCTCAACCGGTTAACTTCATTAACCGGTCATGACCAGCTGATCAATCCTCAACCGGTTAGTTAGTTAGTTAGTTAACCGATTATGCTACTTCAGTTACTCGGCTGCTGCAGTCACTCAAGCTTACTCAACAAGTTTCCATCAGTTAACCTAGCATTAATTGCTATCACCTACTTAGCCTACTACTTAGCTAAAGTTGGTGGAACAGTTGCTATGAAGACCATGCTGCCGCCTTTTCAGTAACTATTTTAAGGAATGTTCAAGTTACCAGTACTCACATCAACTCCTTTACCCCAGTGGAAAATTCAAAAAATTCAAATATGGTTGTACTTCAAATATCAAGCATTCAATGTAGAAGATATTCTCATTTAATGCTTGTCATTCCAAGTAATCCCTTCAACCCCTTCAAAAACAACAGCTCCATTCGAAGATACTATAAATACCTTCCTTAGAGTATTGAAGAGGGTTGGTGCATTGAAGACTTTGAGAGTAGAATTGTCAAGAACTGCAAGTGCTGAAATTACTCAAGCGTTGAAGTTCAAGACATTCAGTCCTTATATTCACTAGATCATTTATTAGGACAAACATTGTGCACACTTAATCAATTCCTTGTTCCCCAACAGACTATGTCTGTAACACATTGATTGATAACACTACACTCAAGAGAAATCAGTTCAACTTGTGAACACATTTCTTGAAAAAACCAGGTCAAACTTGTCTCACAATCCATTTGTGATCAATTTCATTTAGGTAGCCTTCAACCTTTCTTGTAAGTTAAGGCTTGCAACTTGTAATAGACTAGTGACATTAATAGTGCACATTTTCACAAATCCAAGTTTTTACCAAACTTGGTAAAGGACGTAGCAGTTTGTTAACACTCTGAACCTCTCCAATCAACTGTATTCCTTTGTTTGTGTGTTTACACATTTCATCTTGTCTTATAACCGGTTGAGCTCTATCACCAGTTATAACCCTTTGAATCCTTAACTGCTTTGCTTTGTCTTTCTTATTGGAATATAATTTGCATGATATTTTAAATTACTTGAAACTCCTTTTAATTAACCGATTATTTGTGTGAGTAAACCAGTACTACTTTATCCGCTGCGTAACTGGTTAACATCGGTTTAGATTTTGATAATTTACTTGGCTATTTTGAAAAGGTCTCAAAAAGAAGTTTAATCAGGCTATTCACCCCCCCTCTAGCCTATTTTCCTACCAATTGGGCCTAACACCTTTAAATCATCAATTGTATATCTGATGGATTTTTGATGTAATCTAAGTTCTTTTAATAACTTTTCAGTATCAAGAGGACTTACATTGGCATTTATAATCACAGGATATGTAAAATTAGGCCCAAGAAATTCATACCTTAGATTCGGATGGAGAGGTTTAAATTCAACTTGAGGTGCCTTATTTGCCTCAAATACCTTCTTGTTGGATGGCTCCGCTTTAGCCTCCAACTTCTCAAAATTAGTGTTGCCACTAAATTTTGCTGCATGGTTAGCATCAAGATAAATAGTATAATTGTATATCTCATCATCATCATTATCATGCAAACACCTCAAATTTATAAGACATTTTTCAAGCGGGTCTCTAGATTGTGGTTTTTCAAACTCCTTGCTTATACTTTCCAACATATTAACACCGAAGCGAGGGTTCTCAAGATTAGGACTTTTCATTAATTTTGATAAATTAAATTCCACTTTCTCATCCCCTACATTTAAAGAAAGGTTACCATTTTTAACGTCAATTATTGCACAGGCGGTGGCAAGAAATGGTCTACCTAAAATAACGGGAATGTGATGGTCCTCTTCCATCTCAAGAACTACAAAGTCGACCGGGATGATTAATTTCCTGACTCGACAAGGAACATCCTCCATAATACCCACCGGGTACTTAATGGAGCGGTCTACTAATTTTTAAGATATGTTGGTGGGATTTAGTTCCCCCACACCCATTTTCTTACTTACCAAAAGCAGAATGAGGCTTACACTCGCCCCAAGATCAAGCATGGCATTATCTACATCAAATTTACCTATGTTACGAGGAATAGAGAAAGTGTCGGGATCTTTCAATTTAGGAGGTAATTTTCTTTGAAAAATGACACTTACCTCTTCCGTTAATGCAACGGTCTCATATTCTTCACGTTT